>JARYZH020000066.1:1202392-1884892 GCA_030021035.2 Notholithocarpus densiflorus | reverse complement strand
AATATATTATTAATAGTTTAATAACCCTAGTTTTCCACCAAAAAAAAAAAAAAGTTTGATAACCCTAGCAAGTGTTGATTAAGAAAGCTAGCCCAAAATAAAGAAAAACTAGCTCAATAGTTTAAAACTTGGACCAAAATAAAGGGAAAAATTAGTTTTGGGCTGGGTAGAAAAAGCCCAAAATTTGAAATATATACCAATTTCAAATCATTCAAACCGCATCTTATATACCGCACCGCATATGTGACCACAAAAATGAGGTGCGGTGCGGTTATGGTTTTGGCTAAATTTTAAACCGCACCGCACCACACATGTGACCGTAAAAATAAGGTGTAGTGCAGTTATGGTTTTAGCTAAACCGCACCGCAAAGTGTAGTGCTAAAAATGACCCAAAACCGCACCGCACCGCACCGCGAACGCCCCTATTAGGAATAGTAATCTTTATTACTATGAATAAAAGACATAGTAATGGAATAACTACTACTGTCCATAAGTTTGGTTGTTATATATGGAAAACTTGTAAAAGATGATGTATAAGGAAAATTTATATTTTTGAAAATATATTAATTTTAAAACATATTATATGCACTAAGGAATAGCTATTACATCCATTTTAAAGAGGAATAACTATTCTTCAAATTGAAGAATAATTATTCCTATGTAATAACTAATCCATGTAATAAAGATGTAACCAAATAACGGAATTGCTATTACACATTAATAATTATTCCAATACATGGCATACCATATGTGTGGACTTTATTCCATAATTCAATGTCCTTTAACCCATCTGTCAAAAATTGCTGAAAAATGGTTGCTGATCATTTGCTTATTGGCTGTGTTGGATGCTATTCAAACATTCATATATATGTTTTACGTTAATAGATGTTGGGATCTATGTATACTTGGATATGATTCCAAAACACTTATTACCCTCTTAAAATTAAAGTTTCTACTAAAAAAACAATTGTACCTCTTAAAAGTCTCTACTAAAAAAACAATTGTACCAATTTTTAGTATCTTACTTTATGTTTTACCTGTATGTTTTCTCTCTCTCAAGCAATTTCAAGTGACAAACTGCCACACACCCTTAACATGATGGTCATTTCACAAATACAGAAGTTTTTGTGAGGCAGGAATGGCAACAACCAAAGTTCAAGAACTTCACACACATATACACTTAAATTAGACGAGAGTAGAATTTTTATCTTTTATTATAAAAAAAAAATATATATATATATATAAAAAAATGGCACATAATATTTATTCCAACAACAATAACAAGCAGAAGGCTATAATACAATAAAGTAAACTTGCAAGTTCCAGTACTGTTACATTCAAAGACCATATATATCTGCTTCAGGATTGCCCACTTTTTTATTTTTTATTTTTAAATTTTTGGCGATCCTGCCGTTTTATTTTCAAATAAAACACTTTCTAATGAAGTGTTAAGCTTTCTTGAACATCACCATAAATGGCACATCACTCAGAGCCAAAATGCCTTCTGCCATCTTCAATGTAAATGCCAACATCTTTGCACAAAACCTTGCAGAAATTACACACCGTAGGACAGAAAACAAGCTTGTAGCGATCCCCATATTTCTCAATCTTAAACCAATTACTCGTTGTTTCACGACCAGGGTTGCCTTTAACCCCACCAGTAGTGACAAACCACTGTCTTATTGAATCATCAAACTTGTCAAGGTTACACACAGTTGATTGAACACAGATTGTTGCAGCAGAGAAGTTTATGTTTAGATCTGTGGATACACGTACAAAACCTTTCTTTTGGTTCACAGGAGAAAATGTGAGTGGGAGACCTTTGGATACCTCATGTCGTTCTTGGACAACATGAAGTGGACATGTCTTGTTCCTAGTGCTTGCAAGGGCGAGTCCACCACCTCTGCCACGGATTACTGGTAAGATATAGAAATCAGCACCTGTTCGGACCTTCTTACCATCTAAGTCAAGCACCGGATCAGGTGCAGAATCGGCTGCCCCAAGCCATGGTTTCGTTGTGATGGCAAAGAGAAATATGGGTACTACCTGTAATACACTCCTCTTCGTAATGTCTGATCTTTGTTTCTTGTGGATAAATGAGCGGTGAACAACTTGTGTTTATATAAAAATAATATATAAATATATATTTATTGGGTGATTTTGAAACACAGTTACGTATTGTGTTCTTTATATTCACGATAAATTCACCTAATTAAATTTATTATTAAGTTATTCTCAATGAATTAGAGATAAATAATCACATCACGATACTAATAATTTTCTATATTTTGGGGTTCACATTTAATGTTGACCTATCTTTTGAAGTTATTTAGGGCAACTAGTGAGAACATGTAACTTATCCAATTCCAATTGAACTTTGTGCTTGTGGACTCTAGTTAACTCAATTGATAAAGTTTCTAATGATTGAATAAGATAACTAAAGTTCAATCCCTGCCTACATCTAAAACCGATTGATGTCTTGATTTTATAATCAAAATCTATTATCAAAAGCGAACTTCCAGTAAAAACCATAAAAAAAAAATGGTAATTCTACGGTACCCCCCAAAAAAAGGGGGGTACGGTACCCACTAGTAGATAACCTACTATACCAAGTTACTTTTTTCTCACATTTGACGGTTTTATCCTCACATTGTGCAGTTCCAACATCACATGTGACAGTTCTTTTCTCAAATTTAGTGGTTCCCTTACTTTTTTCTCACATTTGACGGTTTCATCCTCACATTGTGCAGTTTCAACATCACATGTGACAGTTCTTTTCTCACATTTGGTGGTTCCCTTAATTTTTTTTCCCACATTTGACGGTTCCATCCTTATATTGTGCAATTCCAACATCACATGTGACAGTTCTTTTGTCACATTGGGTGGTTCCCTTACTTTTTTCTCACACTTGACGGTTCCATCATCATATTGTGCAGTTCCAATATCACATGTAACAGTTCTTTTCTCACATTTGGTGGTTCTCTTACTTTTTTCTCACATTTAATGGTTTCATCCTCACATTATGCAGTTCCAACATCACATGTAACAGTTCTTTTGTCACATTTGGTGGTTCCCTTACTTTTTTCTCACATTTAACGATTCCATCCTTACATTGTGCAGTTCCAACATCACATGTGACAGTTCTTTTCTCACATTTGGTGGTTCCCTTACCTTTTTCTCACATTTGACGGTTCCATCCTCACATTGTGCAGTTCCAATATCACATGTGACAGTTCTTTTCTCACATTTGGTGGTTCCCTTACTATTTTCTCACACTTGACGGTTCCATCCTCACATTGTATAGTTCCAACATCACATGTGACAGTTCTTAAGGCAATACATGAATTTATAAGCGCGTGATATCATGTGATTGTTGGGATTAGTGCCCTTAAATCCTATTGTATGATACTATGTATGATATTATTTATGACATTATGTATGACATGATGTATGATTTAATATTGTGATTAATAAAGTTGTTTTATTATTATCTAAAATAATGGTAACATGAATATTCGGACATTATCATATAGTCCATTAGATGCATAGTATGTGATTTATATGAAAAGTTACAGAAGATATAAATTACAAGTTCTTTGTAAACTCAGAATTGTAGTTTGTAGTCGGTGATAAAATTGGGCGTTTTATCTGCGAAGACTATAACATATTAACTAAGATGATTTGTCTTGATCATGGAAGTGGAGACTTTTAGTTGATATGTTGATATGTTTTAAGAGTTAAGACATATTGAACTAGACCGCTGTGAGATTTATTATTCTCCTAATGACTGTCAATTGAATAATAAATCTCATGACTTCTATTCAAATGAACTCTTAATCCTGAGAGAATAATGGACCTGATCATGAAATGTAGGTTGCTTTGATATAACAGGAGTGAGATCTAAAGTAACGGTCAAAACCTCAGTATGTTGGGCAACCACATTTAGTGTTGATGGAACATATATTCTCAAGATGGAATTCATAATCTCTTAGCGGGGATATAAAATATTCTCTTGAGATAAGTTTAATAGCTTTGTTATTCAGAGAGTTAGGCCTAACCACTTTAGTAAGACTAAAGTATATATTTATGAAATTGAATTTCATAAATATATGATGAATAACTTCAAATGATTAAACTGGGTACTCAAGGATTAACATGTAGTAATCTACAAAGTGGCAGTCTACATTAATGACTTTGTATTACTACGAATATTTTATGAAGGGGTTGCATGTACAATAAAGTTTTGGGATATAATTTTATTAATAAGGCCTAGAGTGTAATTATATTTATATAGTGGTATTAAATATAATTAATGGTAACTTTGGACTTGTCAAGAGTTGATAGAAAAGCCCAAGGCCCATTGGAGCTAGAGTCTTATTTGTTCCCTTTTGGTCCCACTCCAAGCCACACACTAAAGCCCAATTGAAAAGGCCCAAAAGGCTAGCCCAATTAGATAATCAATTATATAGAGAGAAACATACAGAATTTGAGTGATGAACATGAATTGGTATGTATGTGAATGTTAGACACTCTTTCATTCTCTCTAGAACATACACATATAACTGATTGAGAGACCACACATCTTGGGTATCAAGTGGAATTGGAGTGAAAATTAAAAGTATTCCCAAGTACTCTTCATTTTTGGTTTTGAATTTCACCGCATCAAGGTACACTCTCTTGTTCTTAAATTCTGAAATTTACATAGCACATGTTATCTATTCTGAATAAAGTAGATCCGTTAATTTTCCACTGCGTACATGCATATTTCCATCAGTGATGTGGCATAGTACTTGGTGACACTATTCTCAATTAATTAATGCAATAGATCCACACCTCCGCTATGACTACTCCCTTACCCGACACATCATCTCCTAATCCCAAAACCCAATGTAATAATAGAAATTAAAATATGTCAACATTAAACCTAGGGGGTTGGCCGAGTTGGTTGGGCTCTCGGTCTCAAGGTGCTTGTACTGGGCTCGACTGGGTGTGCTCCCAGTTCGAGTCCTGCCATCTACACTTTGAAAAGAATTTCCTAGGCAAGTGCTTTACCCCTTTGTGGGCCCACCCGGTGCGAACAATGATTAGTCTTTGGTTGAAAGTCTTGAGGATACACTGTGCGAGAGCAAAAAATATATATATATATATATGTGTGTGTGTGTGTGTGTGTGTGTGTCAACATTGTCGAGCTTGAGAGAGCTTAGATCACATGGCAATGGCATGTACATGCTTTGTGTCTATTTGGAACGGCTTATTTAGTAGAAACTGAAAACTTTTTACTAAAAGTATTGTAGATAAAGTTAAAAAGTAACTGAAATAGTACAGTGGGACTCATGAATAGTACGAAAAAGTGCAATAAAATCTATGAATAGTAGCAAAAATAAGCTAAATAATAAAAAAAAGCTGGCTTTTCAAGTCTTCAACACGCTGATGAGAACTTGGATCTAGCAATTTTTCTTTTTCTTTTTCTTTTTCTTTTTTGGAGAATGATTGTTTTAGGGAAAGATAAGGAGATTTGTTTGTATCAAAACAGGGATAGCACCGAAAACAGCAATTACACAGATGGAGGGTAGTATTAGCTGCTGCCCTGTACGTACAAGACATACCATAAAAGCTTAATGCACATATAAATTACAGTTACATTCTCTCAAACTACAAACCCTTCCCATTTCCCTCCATTTAGATTTCTTGCTGCATCTACCACATCACCCCAGCTAACAGGATCTAGCAATAATCTACCTAGGCTAGCTATTCTCTCTCAAAAGGTTAATTATATTCATTTACCCTAAAATATGGAATATTTATAACATATTTATTTATTTTATACTATTATATAATTCTATAGATATAACTGGTGGCAGAGTTAGGATTTTAGTTTAGAGGGGCAAGATTGAAAGACAATATTAAAAACAATAATAATAAAAAATAATCATCAATATTAATAACTAAATAAATAAACAATTGTAAAGTGTAAACAACTATAATTGTTGTAAGGGCACGTTATAATTCCCAAGCCCAAAAATGAAAAGGACTAAGGGCCAAAGAGCCCAATACAATGTGTTTGCATGTGAAAGAAAGTTGTAAAGCATGTGAGTAAAGCAGTAAAGCATGTGAGGAAAGCGATAAAGCATGTGAGTAAAGTGGTAAAGCATGTGAGGAAAGCTGTAAAGCCCTATGAGAATACCTCACACCCCCTTTTGGAAAACGTTTTTTCTTTTTTGAAAATAGTCTACTAGGATATAGTAGAAGCCTTTTTCAAAAAGGAAAGCCTCGGAGGCTAATGCCAGTTTCTGTGTTTTTGAAAGCCAATTTCCAAAGATTATGGTTTTATCAAAAGCTCTAAAGGCTAAACTCTTATCGATCCCTAATGAAGTCACCAATTTGTCAACGCCCGGCCCAAAACGGAGAACTGCCGTCAGGCCTTCATTTGACCACCTGCCGTGGTGACGCTCCAGCGTGCGCGGGGCCTGTTGGAGGCCCCTTTCGATGGTTGTGTGGTTATTCGTGCGGAGCTTCAGGTGCTTTCTCTTTCGGTGGAGGAGGGTAGGTCTACCTTTGGAGGTGTGGTGGGAATCTTGGCCAAATTTTAAGTGATTACCAAAGGTAAGTGAAGTCGCCACCAATTATTGGGTTTTTCTAAGGTGTGATTGGTCACCTGTTTCTAATCGATTTTATTACCAATCCTAGGCTAAGAAAAAGGGAATTTTTCCTAATCTAATGTGGATGGCAAAAAATCTTGATTCTTGAGTCCGGAAGTTTGGTTACATGTGGGGAAGGTGTTAGGCACCCCATAACACCTGTCTAAGGACAGTCCTTTGTTTTGATAAAACCTAAATTTTTGGATATTGGCAGTAAAAAACATGATTTTGGAATTAGCTTTTGGGGCTTTGCATGCATCTGGGGCTTTGAGCTTTGGCTTTTGAATGGGTATGGTCCCAATCTATGCTTTCCTAAGGCATTCGGGCAAAGTACCAGATTTCCACGGTGAAAATCCGGCGACATGTCACCTTACTTTCGTGGCGGAAATTAGGCATTGCTTTGCCTTAGGTGACATGGACTGTGACAATCACGCTGGAAGGGGCGAGCAAGTATATATATACATACATCATGCACAATGCTAGCACACAGAGCAGGAAAGTAAATGCCTACTTCACTAGAGCATGGCCCAAAATATAGGTGCAAGAAAGTAAACAGGGGCTGCCATACTCTAGAGATGAGGACAAATGGTACATGGCATGATATACCTAATACAACCCATCTAAGAGAGAAAGGAGGGAGGAAGGAAGGGAGTTTAAAAGAGTACATAACCAAATGGGAAAGACTAGACCCCTAAACCTATTGAGCATAGCGGCTTGGCTCATATCTACATGCTTGTATCTTCGCCCTTTTTGCTGGCACTAGGGAGATCGTGCCTTAGCTCCATGCGTCATCGCTCCATATGTGTACATGTAAAGGCAAAGATAAGAAACCAGCAGACAAGCAATGGAAAGAAACGAATGCATAGATAAGGTGCAATGGTATAAAGCAAACAAGCATACAAGCGAAGCAAGCATAGCATGTGGCAGGAGACATGACAAACAACAAGATAAACAAACAAGTGAACTAGAAGGCAAACAAGCAAGAAAGCAAGCAAACAAGCGAGAAAGCAAACAAGCGAGAAAGAAAACAAAAGGTGGTGTCCGTGAGGGACAAATATAGGTTTGGATCGAATGTCCATAGCTTCATTGTGTTGAAGTATGGACGACATACTAGCAAGCAAGACTCGTGCATGAACATGTAAGCAAGAATGTAAAGATGCATAGAAAGCCAACGGATGGCACAAACAAGCATGAAAAGCATATCATTGAACGGAGCGAAAAAGGGGAAAGGTATGCGCGAAGCAACCAACATCATGGCGATGCATCCCAAATGGCTACATCCAAACAAGGCCTCACGGGCGTCAGGTGTAACCACAAAACCAAAAACCTGTTAAGGGCGTCAAGCGTGGCAAAGCCTAGAACTAGAGAGGCTAACATAAGCATAAAGCATAGAAACATGCAAACATAGACATGCAAATAAGGATGATCCAAACCCTTTGATATGGGCCAAGGTGTATGGATGATGACAAAGACCATAAGGTCTAGATTAGGTCCGAACCAATAGGCCAAAACGCAAGAAAGAGAGACAAAAGCGACAAAAGGGCTACAATAGCATATGGCATGACAAACATAGCCTAGGTCTAGGGTTTGACCTTGTTTAACCTTCAGTCAACCTAGGGTTGACCAGGGGCATTTTGGTCATTTTGGCTGAAAAATGCAGTTTGAGCTTTCCGATGTCCGAACGGGTTGCTCCATGTCATTCTAGATGTTCTCGTAGCCCCATGGAGAGAAAATGATATCTTTGGATTTTTCGGGGTCCAGCACGCAAATCGAGGGCAGACAAAATACGGTATCAACACATGGTCCATTCTGTGCCCTTTTTCGACCTAGAACTATGTCATGAATTGAATGTTTGATGTCGCTACTTTAGCATGTTATCTCAGGGCCATGATATAACACGGTCTCACAGAGCATGTCTAGGAAAGTGGTCAAGTGTGAATGAATTGACATAAGTGTCTGGGAAAGATTATTTATAACATACCATTTATTTTATGGCTTATAGCCTGGGCGATTATGAAGAATTTGTTTTTCAACATGATCATGAGCATATTATATGATATGGGATCCAGTGTTGCTTTGAGTATTGAACTTATGAGGGATTAAAGAAACTTGATCGGGTGTGATCAAATAATCTGGGGCATTGAGGGATGTACTATTTTAGTATAGATGGTGGCTTAATATAGTACTCCTACCCTACACCTTCTCGTCAGGTCGCACACTCCATTTTTCTATATAAAGAGAGGATTGGACAAGAGATTGAGATGACCCAGTTCTGACTGTAGTACCCAATGTGGATGAGTGGGAGATGTTAGAAATTGGGCTGGTTTGACCCAACCCATAAACAATTGCCCATGGATCGTCCACATGGGTTATCTGATAAGTAAGTTTAAATTTAAACTAACTGATATTGATATGAGTTATCAAGATCAGTAGTGGAGTAATTTAAAGTTAGCAGTTGAGTACTTTTAGGGATCACAAATCTGATAGTGGATGAATCTCTACTAGTATTTAAAGTACTCCTACATCAGTCAGATTAAGAGTCACAGCGAGTGAACATACGTATAGTTTTTTAGTGCTCTTTCAAAATAAGCCATCTCTCTAGGACACCATCTACAGTTCCTTAGAATTTGGAGCATGGAAATTAGGAGAGACTTTAGTAGCCTCTCCGGCAACTTAGAGGTGTTCCACAAAGGAGAAGAAATCGTGAGGAGTTAGTAAAGCAAGCGAAGAACAAGATTCGGCATTTTGGTGATCCGTTCCACCAAAGGTATGTGTCTATATGACCTATAGATAAAAAAAAGGCTTTAGAAGCACATGGCATAGCAACCAACATGTAGATCTAGACACATGAACATGGCATGGAGCAAACTAAGATATAGATCTAAGCAGAAGCATGGCAAGGAGCACATAAACAAGTAGATCTAAGTACAAACATGGTAAAAAGCACATAAACATGTAGATCTAAGCACAAACACAAAATTTAGGCATATCCTAGCCCAAGAATGCTAGGTCAACAACATCAAAGCGGTAAAACATGGCAAAAATTAATATTTTTGAGATTTTCGAGGTTCGTCACACAAATCGAGGGCAAAAAAAAAATGATCTATAGCTGCCCCTTCTTTATCTGACATCTTGATTGCAAGGAGAGGTGTTGGATAAAGAACATAATTTTGCATTTTGTTGCCCCAAAATTGAGTGCGGAAACTGCGCTGTTCATGGGTCAAGACTGGTCTAACCTGACAAGGTTGACCTATTGCAACTAGTCTGGAAAAATTTCTTCTAACTTGGTCCTTGGTGCTAGGCAAAACTCTAGTTTTTTTTTTGGTCAACAGTCAAACCGATTAACGTTGACCTAGTCAATGCTAACTGGCGGCCACAAAAGGTGCGCTGGGTTGCCCAGGCCATACGGTGGCCTATAAATGGGCCCCGAGGCCTTATTTTGACCATTTCCACCTCATTTCTCTAAATTCTCACTCCTTAAAAAAGTTTTCTAGAGCAAGTTGCGGTCTAGCGGGTCCAGCTTTCAGCTTCAGTTTGCAGCTTCAGCCTACTATTCTACACTTAAGGTCAGTGTCTATTTTCTCTCTCTTTATTTTTCTGCAAATGTGTTAGTAGCAATGCAACTAGGAAAGCATACTAGCACTTATTTTATTTTTGGTATTTTTGCATATATGTTTTTTTTGTTTTTATCATTTATGCCATGATGATGTTGGAAGATATATTTGTTCACATGTTTAAGTAGCATAGGCGAACCTGCATATGGTGCAAAACACATGAAACACTATGAAAACTGTGAGAAAAGCTAGGTAGACATGAGAAACTATGCATGATAAAATGGAAGATTTTGGGATGATTGAAAACGTGAGAACAATGCAATTTTGAACGAGAGAAATTTTGGAAAACGTAGGACTAAACGGTCGCTGCCAAATCTGAATCCCGAAAAGGGTAGATAGGATTAAATAGTCGCTGCCGAATCTGAATCCCGATGAGACTAAACAATCGCTGCCGAATCTGAATCTTGAAGAAGGTAGATAGGATTAAACAGTCTTTGCCAAATCTGAATCTCGATAAGACTAAATGGTCACTGCAAAATCTGAATCTCAAAGAAGGAAAATAGGATTAAACGGTCGCTGCCAAATCTGAATCCCAATGAAACTAAACAGTAGCTGCTGAATCTGAATCTCGATAAAGGTGGATAGGATTAAATGGCCCGTTGCCAAATCTGAATCCCGATGAAACTAGATGGTCGCTGCCGAATCTGAATCTCAAAGAAGGTGGATAGGATTAAACGGCCGCTACCGAATCTAAATCCTGATGAGACTAAACAGTAGCTGCTGAAGCTGAATCTTGAAGAAGGTAGATAGGATTAAACGGTCGCTGCCGAATATGAATTCTGATGAGACTAAACGGTCATTGCCGAATCTGAATCTCGAAGAAGGTAGATAGGATTAAACGGTCGTTGCCGAATCCGAATCTCGATGAAGGTGGATAGAATTAAACGATTGCTGCCGAATCTGAATCCCAATGAGACTAAACCATCGCTACCGAATCTGAATCTCGAAGAAGGCATAGGATTAAATGGTTGCTGCCGAATCTGAATCTTGAAGAAGGCATAGGATTAAATGGTCGCTACCAAATTTGAATCTTGGTGAGAGACTAAACGGTCGTCGCCGAATCTAAATCTCGAAGAAGGCATAGGATTAAACGGTCGCTGTCAAATCTGAATCCCAAGAGAGGTATTTTGAAAACCTTGATATTTTGAGATAAAAGGAGATAGGATTAAATAGTCGCTGCCGAATCTGAATCCTAAAAGAGGTATTTTGAAACCTTTAGGGGCTGTTTGGTTTGTAAAAAACCATCACTCATCACTCCTCACTCAATTTTCATCACTCATCACTCGTCACTCATCACTCATCACTCATCACTCATCACTTATCACTTAAAATAACCCAACTCCCTAAAGGTGGCATGTTTGGCACACTGTTTCCAATTTCTCATAACTTGATTTTTTGTACTTTCTGTGGGACCCATACCTGAGCACCATGTCAAGAAATTCTGTTAGTCTACCCGCCTCACACTCATTTCATTTCATTTTCTTCATTGCTCATTTCCTTTTGCCACCACCACAGTCACAGTGCCAAAGTGCAACCAAAGAAGTACAAACAACAAAAGCACTCATCAATAAAAATTCCCCCAAACCCAAAAGCCATTTTCCAACCTTCAAAATATGCAGCAGCAAATCAAAACTCCATTCATACTTATTTATGATACACCACCAAATAATAAAAAAATTATAAAAAAAAAAAAAAAAACTTGTCTAAAAAAATAGCAAGACCCATCTCACACACAATCATTTTAATCAAAACACAAACCTAACAAGACCCATTTCAAGAACCATCATGTTTGCTTATGGGGTCACTCTTTCTCTTATATACTATTTTTATAGATCCCTTTTTTTTTTTCTTTTGGATCGATGACAAAGTCGGATCGAGTCAGATTCGAAATCTTTGATCGACGACCAATGGACCTTCGATTCAAGGATATCGTCGTACGGTGAGAAAGTACACTCCAAGGCATGGTCATCAGTGGCCTAAGCGAGCCCTCCGACGAAGCATCGGTCTAAGACTGAGACTAAGACCCATTTGTGAGTTGTTTGTCAGATAGGTCGGCGTGGGAAGGGTGAAGGACAAAGAACGACAGGCAGATCGGGAGAAAAGAGGCCGTGGATGGGGAGGGCTGAGATTCTTTTGTCTTTCGGTGTGGGTGAGATTTTGCTCTGAAGAAGAACAAAAAGAAGAACAAAGAAAGAAAGAAAAGTGGAGAAGAAAGAAAAGAGGAAAGTGACTGGTGGGAGAGAGAAGGGAAATCTGACTTGACAAGACTAGTGAGTCCCATGTATGAGTGTTTAATTACCAAAATGCCATGGAAACTGAATTTTGATAACTTGAAAACACCTAAAATGTGTTTTCAGTTTCCATAACTCATCACTCAAAAATCAGAGAATTGAGTGATGGAAACAAAAACTGGAAACACATCTAAACACACTACTCAACCGTGGGACCCACCAATTTTAAGTTAAGGGTGATGGAAACAGAGTTATGGGTGATGGAAACTGAATATCCAAACAGCCCCTTAATATTTGAGAAAACATGACATTATGGTATGAACATGCATGATATGTGTTAGGTAGTAGGGTTAGACATACTTACCTGTTTGCTTGCATTGCCATCTAATTTGGGCTTCCTAATTAAATCTAAATTTGTTTTTGTAGATCATTTCCCAGCGACCGAAATCTAGTGGGGATCACAGGAAGGCTCCCGTTATTACTCCATCCCAAGTGGACTCATCTCGCATTGATGATGATACCATTTCGGCCAGCGAACAGGTTGCGCGAACCCTTCAAAGGCACTTTTTTTGAGGAGGTGATGGCACCGCGCCCCTTAGGGGCATATACATAGCACATCATACTAGAAGCAAATGTTCGGTAGAGACAGCTAGTGCCTCATCCCAGTCCCATACTGGTTCCGATGGAGGTTCTTCACAGTTCCCTCGGATCGAGGAGGGAGAAGGCCCAGGGGGTGTTGACACTGCATTTTGTATCCCTTACAACTCGGGCCCTTGTTCCCCAATGATACTGAATTCTAAGACCCAAGATTGGTTTAAGGCTCAATTAGAAGTTAAATTGATTTGAGAAGTGTTAAAATTAAAAATATAATTTTTAATGAGCAAATAAATCAAATTTTGAAAAATAAGGGCAAAGGAAACCCTCACTATGCGTACATGGCTTTCTGCATGCGTACGCGGGCTTGATCTTGCGCACGCATAGCGATTTTCAGAGAGTTAGACAAGGCAAGTTTTTTGCATTTATGTTAAGGTTTGGAATGAATCCCACATTGTCTAGGGATCGTTCCAAACCCCCTTTTTTCACACTATAAAAATCCTTACATGGTATATTTTCAAAACACAGAAATCCCACAGGAAAACACTAAGGTTATGTTTGGTATTAGTTTTTGTTTTCTATTTTCAAAAACTTGTTTTTGGGAATATAAAGAAAATAAATTTCTTGTATTTTTGAAATCAAAAACATTTTTGGTTAGTTGAAATTAAAAAAATAGTTTTTTGAAGAAAAAAATAGAAAATACTATAATATGTTGTTACTAGGATTTGAACTCTAATGCTTACACATTAAATGAGACAGGTTCATTAAATTAAATTCATATTTTCATTGATTTTTGAAAAATAGAAACTGAAAACAGTTTTTTGCATGTTTTCAGTTTCCTTCACAAATTGAGTTTTGAGAACAGTTTTTGTTTTTTGTCTATTTTGGGTTGCCAAACAAGTTTTTTAGTCTTAAAAATAGAAAATTGTTTTTGGAAATTGAAAATAAGAGGAAAAAACAGTTACCAAACATACCCTAAGATTCACTAAAAATAGTGAATTAAAAGGGAGCTTTTCACAAAACAACCTCAAGCAAAGTTTCTTTTGATTAGGGCCTTTTCTGGCCTTGATCTTTGAATTTAATCTTTACTAATAACTTTTTTTTATAGAATTGTGAATAGATTTGACTGAGGGGAACAGTCAAAAATCAAGCTTGAAGAGCTTTTCTTTGAGGTATTAGTTTTAAATCTCTCTTTTCCTTTTCTTTTATTTTCTACTTTTAACTCTTCTATTTGTCTTGTATTTTTTGTTATACCATGTTTTTATATGCTTTGATGCCTTGATTAGATGAATGCTAGGTTGGTTAAGATGTATGCAAGATGAATGTTAGGGTCTTTGATGAAGTGAGATGCATGTTAGATGTATGTTAGGCTTTGTTTGTGAGCATGATAAATGTATGGTTAGGGATGTTTGATGCCATGTTGATTGCTAGATGTATGTTAGTGTGTGTGTGAGTTAGATACAAGTATTGAGTGTGCCTTTAATAGGGTTAAGACACAAGGCATAATGATGGGAAGCCAACCTTAGAGTTAGGCGGTTTTAGGTGCCTAACACCTTCCTAAGACCGTACCTTAACTCCAAACCCATGTATCTGGTAGTAAGATCAAAAGGTCCTTCCTTGAAAGGACGCTATATATATGGTTCCTAAACTATTGCAAAAACTAGGTGGCAACTCCATTTTGACCCCTTCTTACGTCTACAATGGCGACTCCGCTGGGGATAGTGAGTTTAATTCCTATGTGTCCTATGTCTTAACCTTAATAAAGGCTTATTCAATACTTGTTTGCACACACTTCACATGGTTCTTTTGTCCCTTAACCTTGGCTGGTGATGAGTGGGAAGATGGAAGGCTCCATTTGGGCCCTAGTCTTTCGAAGTTCATCCCACCAACTCACAATGTGTGCCATTGCCTATGATGGGCTTTGAGTACATTAATGGTTTGCCACCAATCCACAAAGGTCCACTTAGGCCCTCGGTTGGAATCATGGCCCACCTAGTTGTAAGTGACCTACTTATCTATCCCTTTAGCCTTAAAGAGCCTACCCACACTTAGAGAGATCCTAGATCCTATCAAAAGAGGATACCCTTTATATATCTCTTGTTTGTTCAACCATATGTCTTGTGATCACCTAATTCTAAAGGACAAATAATAGATGTAAAAGTGGAAGGATGACCCTAAAGTTATGGCATACCCTAAGACAAATGGGATAAAAGAAAAGAAGTTCTCACATATAAGAGGCTTGTCCTTAAACCCAAAGGTATGTCTTAACTTGAAAGGTTCATAAGACCATAGCCTAATTGCTATCATAGGTCCAAGCCAAAAAGCCCTTTAGAAAAAAGAGGACTTTGGGCCTAAGGTAACAAGTATGATATGGCCCAAAATGAACTTCCCTAATCTTGGGCCTCTTTGTTGTATGCCTAGGCCCAAAATGATGAGAACTTCATGGACCTTGAGAGGAAGGCTACAATATATTCTAACTAATGGGCTACTTCAAAGAAAATAAATGATAATGAAAAGCAAAAGAAAGAGCCCAAAAGTGATGAATGTATTGTAAGCCCATGTTTGAGACAAAAATGTTGAAAATCTCTAAGTACATTCTAATGAAAACCCATGAGGGTAAGATGAGAGCATTGTTGTAAATGGACCAAAGCCCAATAAAACAAGAGGCAATGTCCATGAGAGGAAAATGAGTGATTTTGTAATTAGGCCTTCATTAAAATGAACTTAAAATTTTTCTAAAGACACCTAAGAACAAAAGGAACCTTTTAATTGGGACATGGACTTAATAAAAATGAGACTTCTTTTCAGACATTGTTGCACTACCGAGGTTCAAGAGAACACGTCCCCAGTCCAACTCAAGTCCAATGGAAGGCGAGACATTCAAAGAGGAAACCCCTCAAAAGGAAAGGATGGATGCTACAAAGTGAAAAGGTCTTCATGCAAAAGATACTCAAGTGCGTGGAAGCGCAAGTTGAAGTTCTTAAGAAGATAATAAGCCACCTCTCTAGGATGGAAGAAGATGAGCTAAAGGAAGAAGAGGAAAATGAAGAAGACAAGGTTGACTCTGGACAAAGCGAACTAGCTTAAGAAGACATTGACTGCATGATGATAGAAGGGAAGGTCCGCCTACTTTTACCCAACTTTATGCCACAATTGAAAAGCGCTCCCAGACCGTGGACTTTCAAGAGGACCTATGTCAATGACTTCTCTGAATCGGGAGTCGCGGGATCGTGGAAAGATCATGATTGGCTAGAATATACCTCGAAAGTAGGGATGACTCAAGTCGCCCTAGCTCGCTTCATGCTTGAATGCAACATGGACCATTCTTCCGACGACGACCAATACCTTGTGCTAAATCAAAATGAAGAAGAAGAGGAAGGAGACGATGAAGTGATTAGCTATTGGAGTGAAGATGACGGCGACTGGTTCTTCGACGAGGTAGGAAGAGATTTCCCCAATGAGGGTGAGGATCTGTATGACATAACCAAAGCTATGCACATATGGAAACCTCTCAAAGAAGAAGATTGGTCTGCTGAGCTGAAGGAGGACGAGGAGAAGAGTGACAAGCCTTGAAAAAGAAAGAAGATAGAATTCATCATGCCTATTGTGGGGCAACTTAATAATTGGACTTGGGTTGGGTTTTCTGAAAATGTGGGAAAGAAAGTGTGTAATGCAAGTCCCAATGTACTTTTCAACATTTTTAATAAAATGAATTTTGATTTGGCTTATTTTGATGTGTCCTATAATATTGAAAATCTGCACTTAAATGATTCAAATGGATTTGAAAATGAAATTAATAAACAACTGGAAAAGAAAATTGAACCTATGGAACCAACTTTTGAAACTCTTAATTTGGGCAATGATGAGAATCCACGTTTAATTAAAATTGGCTTAACCCTAAATGAGAAAGAAAGAAATGATCTCAAAGAGTTGCTCACCAAATTTCAAGAGGTGTTTGCATAATCCTATGAAGATATGTCCGGTATCGATCTTGAGATAGGCCAACATCACATTAACACTCATACTCATATGGTACTCGTATGAGAACCAAATGGCTTTTGAAGATTAAAGATAAGGTCACCAAGCAATTGAAGGTAGGGTTCATCAAACCCGTACACCAAGCCGAATGGATAGCCAATGTTGTGCCCATACCTAAGAAGGATGGGAAGGTAAGAATGTGTGGATTTTAGAGATTTGAACAAAGCTTGCCCTAAGGATGACTTCCCTCATCCTCACATAGATGTCTTAGTGGATAATACCGCTGGCAGTGCCTTGATGTCCTTCATGGATGGTTTCTCGGGGTATAACCAAATCAAGATGGCTCCTAGGGATATGACCAAGACTACCTTCACCACAAAATGGAGAATCTATTGTTACACCGTAATGCCATTTGAGCTTAAGAAGCGACCTACCAAAGAATAGCCATAACCTTGTTACATGATATGATGCACAATGAGGTAGAAGTATATGTTGATGATATAATTGTGAAATCCAAGGAAAGAGAGGGTCACATCATTAACTCGAGGAAGTTCTTTGAAAGGATCAAGGAGTATAGGCTAAGATTGAACCCGCAGAAATGCACCTTTGAAGTAACCGCAAGAAAGTTGTTAGGCTTTTTGGCAAGTGATAGAGGGATAGAAGTTGACCCATCAAAGATCAAGGCCATATTAGAAATGCTTCCACCCAAAAGTGAGAAGGAGATAAAGGGATTTTTGGGTTGATTGCAATACATTAGCCGATTCATTGCAAAACTCACTTCCACTTGTGAGCCCATTTTCAAGCTCTTAAGGAAGAATGAACCTCATGAATGGAATGATGAATGTCAGAAAGCTTTTGAGCTCATTAAGGGGTATCTCCTCCATCCACCTATCTTGATACCCCCGATGCATGAAAAATCACTACTCCTTTATCTTTCTATCATAGAGGATGCAGTTGGAAGTATGCTTGCACAAGAGGACGATGATAACAATGAGAGATCCGTATACTATTTGAGTAAGAGGTTCCATAATTATGAGACTAGATACACACCCATAGAAAAATCGTGCTTTGCTCTTGTATGGGTAGTACAAAAGTTGAGACATATTATCCTACCTTTCCAAATATAGGTAGTGGCTAGAATGGATACATTAAAGTACTTGTTTGAAAAGCCCGCTTTGTTTGGAAGACTATCGAGATGGTTGACCCTACTAGCGGAATTCGATCTGAAGTATGTGGAAACAAAAACTATCAAGTGGAGTATCGTATCAGATTTTTGTGCCAATATTTCCCAGTTTTTCCTTTGTCTTATCCCCTTTTGATGTTTATCCTTACCAGTATGGTCGTCTGGTGCGTTATTCTTGGTGAAAAACCGGACCCTTGACCTCTTCTCTGCCCAGCCGAGGAGGTACTCCACCTCGGACTGTGATCTCGACCCCTTATCACCATACCTCTTCCACGGAATATTTGACTTGCACACCTTCTCTAGTGTTTACTTGTCCTCGGACATTTCAATGCCCTTGGACATGGCCCACAGCCCAAGACCCATTTCTGGGCCCTTTGCCCCCACAATTGTCATATTCATCATTTAGAACTCAATTTGAACCTCATTATTATGCACAAGATTCTCTATAGTTTCAATAACTATATTTCATATCATTAAAATAAAAAAACAAAAATAATCAATTCGTAGTTACTAAAAATCAAATTAAGTGATTAATCTTAATATATAAAATTTAAGCATCTAATTTGGTTCCATAATTTAAATTGAGAAAATAAGTATTAAGGGAATAGCAATATTCCTGCAAAATTGTATACATTTCACTCTACGTTGTTTGTTAAAAAAAAAATGTAGAATTCAACCTTTCATTTTCTATTATTGATTTAGTACAGTATTTGGATATTAGGTAGGATTTAAAATATCTTCTCAAAAAAAAAAAAGGTTGGGTTTAAAATATATACATAGTAAAATATAAGAGCAATCGCACTAGTCCATGTAAAATATTTCGCCTATTTTACAAAAAGAACTTACTTTTTCTATTTTATACAATTACTTTTTCAAAACACCCACATCAGTTTATCTATTTTACAAGATATTTCAATAAAATATTCATTCTTCATTATTTTTTATTATTTTCCCTAATGGTCATACTTTTTTAATTTAAAATTATATTTTAAGTAAACTACCAACACCGGTGGCTCAACCAGCGAAGCCACTTGTGCCGAATGTCCAATGGCTAAACCGCCGGAATAGTGGCTCCAACGAACGCCGTCGGATTGGTCTCGCAGCCCACCGTACCACCAAAATAGTGGCTCTGACGACCACCGCCTGATCGATGTCTTCGACCGCCGTACCGCTAGAACCGGTGGCTGAACTAGTAGAATAGTTGCTCCAACGACCGCCGTCTGATCGGTGTCAAGTAACCCGCGGTCATTTTTTTTTTTTTAATTTTGACCCAACGGTCATAATTTTTAAATTTATATCAACCTCATGTTTCAAATCTGTTTCCTCTCCCATATTGACGATAATCTCCTACTGTATCACTACCTTTCATGAAGAAATAAAAATAACCAAATGCTTTGTGGCTTTGTGAATGCTAGGGAATATTATATTTTCTTTATTAGTTATATGGCATTAAAAAATGATGCTTCAAATTTTACAAATCTTCAAAAGTTCAAAAAGCAAGTATGAATAAATTAGAAGTGCAGTTATCAATCTCCAAACAGAAACCACACACCTTTTACGTAGCATCTAGTGCATTCCAGTTCAAATAAGATGTAATATCTTGCTCTTAGGAGCTTGACTTAGAATTTGAGCCTTAGACAAGTGGTTATCCTATCACTACCTTTGCCTGCAGATTCCACTAATGCAATATGATTGCAATAAAAAAGCATTCCCATGTTTTAAAAAGAGCAGGACACCCATTTGCTCTCTCATTTTGCAGATGTAACATAACGGTTTTCTCCATTGTCTATAAGATTTGTATGAAGGAAATTCAAGTATTAAACTAGCCCATATGGTCAACAACTTCATCAGTTATCTCATACTTTTATTAGAAGTGCTACTACTGAATTTTAGTAGCAATTGAAATGCACATTTTTAATCACAAACCCTGCTTCACCCAGAAAACAATGACAAAAACAGAGACATAATGAAACATGCTACAAATCACATACATGCTATCAAATTATCTTGAATAACCAAGTGTTATTATCCTTGCACAATACAAAATTTACAACATTGCTATTATAAGTGAAGACTACAAAAATATATCTAACATGATTAGAGATTGAATAATCATGTTCCCTGCACAAGTAAATACTACAAAAGAGATGTTTAACACCAAATCATCTATGTCAACCATGTGCTAGTATCTTTGCACTATACAAAAATTACTTGATTAGATATTGTCAATAATAATATTCAAATTATGATGAAAGTTTAAACTTTAACCTCTCCAAGATTTCCAAACGACGTAGACAAATATTTTTTTTTTGCTCAGGATCCATGGTTGTTATATCTTTCATCATAATTTCATCTTCCAATTTCCTTTTTTATACTTCATTCTTCTCTTCCTTGATACAAATCAACTCTTTTCGTTCTTCTGATGCAACGCGCATTAACTCTCTTCATCCTTCTAATGCAATGCGCATACTTTCCTTTTTCTTCTCATGCATTCTCCTCTTTTGCTCCTTGATTTCATCCAATTGTGAGGAAAGTATTGGGACCACATCATCGCTAATCTTTCATTTCTTTAATTTCTCCTTTTCAGTCTTCTTGCTTATGGGTCTCTCCAAGGTTTTGCCAGAATTCATCTCATCATTATCTTCATCTAGATTTATTGAGCTTGCAAAAGTAGGACAAGATTGTGTGGCTGGCTGTCTTGTGCGGACTTTCACATTATCTCTTAGATTCAACCATTTAGCTTCATTCCTTAAAATATTTCAACGATGTTCCAATTGAAATGAATTTTCGCTATTACTTTTATACATAGTTTTTGCATCATTAATCTACAAAAGTAAAATTTTGAAAATAATGAGTATCATAAAACTTTCAATGCATTGATGTATAATACTTATTACATGTTGAGTAGAAATACCTTGTCATGCTTAGTTTTACCACTTTTATTCTGGTTCTCAATTTGGGCCAAGAATCCACAAAACTTGATGGTCTCCCTTTGAATTGTTGACCACCGACTACTTAAAGAGTCCTTAGAGCGGTTAAATTTCTTGTCATCGTGGAAGGTGGACCAAATTCTATCCCAAAATGTCGTGTGTTTTTGGTCAGTCAAGGTCACGGCATCTAAGCTTACATTGAGCCACGCCAACACTAGCTTAATGTCCTCATCTATGGTGAAGTTGTTTCCCCGTTAACTGTTCTTAGTAGTTCATTTTTTTGCAACGGGGGGTGTAGATTGTCCCATTTCAACTTGGGATGGAGATTGATGGACATTCACGTATGAATGTGGAGTGGACATCAAAATACTATTTCCAAAACCTTGTTCCTCTGAATGTGGAGTACAACCTCCTCATCCCCGAAACCAGGGCCTATATCGAGGAGGCAGGCTTCAAGCCTATCATTGGCCTTCTTCCGGAGAAGTCTGTGAGTGCTACCTTGGTGCAGTGCCTCATTGAGAGGTGATGGGATACTACCCACACCTTTCATATTGCTGAGCGGGAGATGATGGTGACTCCCTAAGACTTCTACTGCATGACCGGCCTTAGCTTCGAAGGGGCCATCATCAGTTTGGACGGCATGTTGGGCATCTAATTAGGTCTCAACATGTTGGGGAGGAAGTACTCCACTGAGACCATCCGTTATTTTGACTTGGTGTCAGATTACATGCTTCTCCCACAGAGGACTACAGAGAAGTGTGTCCGTATGGCTAGGGCTTTCCTTCTTCACTTGTTGGGGGCTTACCTCTTTGCCAATGATGGGAAAACAGTGTCTTTGAGGAGGTTGACCCTCTTTCGGGACTTTGGAGAGGTACAAAAGACCATCTGGGGGCAGGCATGTCTTGCCTATCTTTACTCCACCCTCGAAACTCTCAGCCGGGGCACCTTGCGGTAGCTTGTGGGGCCTTAGAAGCTCCTTGAGGTTAGTTTTCTTCCCATTCCTTGCATTTTCCTTTGTAGCTTGTAGTCTTGTAAACTATATTGTCTTACACCTTGTAAACTGTCATCTTGCATCTAACCTGTAGCTTATGCTTCTCTTGTAGCGGTGGGTGGTCAAGTATGGCCTCATAATGGAAGCCCAACTTGCTGGGTTGACTTCAGATGAGGTAAGTTTAAGAGTTCTGGTTGTTCATTCTTCTTCATGCATTTCCCTTAGGATACCCTTCTTCTAACCTTGTGTCACCAATAGGTTAACTAGACTCCATGGGCCAACCAGCTCCTTCCTGCTATTCGAGACTTGGAGCTTGCTGCTCTCATTGTTTTACAGATTACCCGTCCCCTCGAAGGAGCGAGCTTGAGGGCGCTATACCTGGCATAGAGGGTGTGGTGCCAGTTTGTGGGTAGGGATGACCCACAGATTCCAATAGACCCTCTTAAGTTCATGCTTGCCCCACACTCCATGACTGATGCTAAATACAACTCGTGGGGAAGTGGCGTTCCCTATGCTGGGAGGCTTCTTGAGAGGTTGGACTATGAGGAGTTCAACATCACCCACCTCATGCCTTCCCTCACTATTCAGGTATATGCTTAATCTCTTCTTCTTCTCTTCTTTTCCTTTACCTTGTTTGTCATGACTTTTAATGTGGAAAACTGTAACAAGAGGAACCTACTATCGGTGGGCCAATTAATCCTTCACATCTCCCTTAGACGGTCTATGCTTATGGCCCTGATGGCTTTGCTTAGGAGCGTGTCGTGCCTCATAATCCCAATGTCATAGGCTATCATTTTCCTCCCAACACACGGGCATTGAGTTCTTCATTCCTTTTAGTCTTTATCTTTTTGGCATTTCTCTCTTTCTAGTTCAGTCACTAACCCTTCTCTCTTTGAATTGCATCCCACTATCCAAAAGCATGAGGAGTTGGTATGGCTAGCTGGGAATCTCAAGCTGTAGGTGACTAATTATTCAAAGAGCTTGTATGGTCCTGGAAGGGCAGCCTACCCGGGTAGTGGTGGTGATGATGATGATAATGACGATGACGGAGGCGATGAGGAGGATTTGGAGGCGACTCCTAGATATTAGTCAAGGAAGAGGCAGCACCATTGATTACCTGTAGTTCAAGAGATATAGGCATACAACACACAACTTTTTCTCTTTTTGTTGCTTTTATGGTTTTTTTTTTTTTTTTTTTAATTTCCCTTAGTAAACATTTGAATTTAGTTTGAGACAAAGGATTTTACTTAAGAACATCTTTTTTACATTTATGCTTTTGATTGGGACTTAGCACTTAATTTACAAGATATATGACTAATTGTATGTTTCTATACAACTTTTCTTCTTGGATGCTTAAAATCTTGTGCTTGGAATATGTCTTGGATGATCCCTTAGGCTATAGGTTTTAGGATTAGTGTCCTTTAAATCCTATTGTATGATGCTATGTATGACATAATGTTGTAATTAATAAAGTTGTTTTATTATTATCTAAAATAATGGTAACATGAATATTTGGACATTATCATATGGTCCATGAGATGCATAGTATGTGATTTATGTGATTTAGTCATAGAAGATATAAATCACAAGTTCTTTGTAAACTCAGAATTCTAGTTCGTAGTCGGTGATGAAATTGGGCATTTCATCTACGAAGACTATAACATATCAACTAAGATGATTTGTCTTGATCATGGAAGTGGAGACTTCTAATTGATATCTTGATATGTTTTAAGAGTTAAGACATATTGAGCTGGACCGCTGTGAGATTTATTATTCACCTAAAGACTGTAAAATGAATAATAAATCTCACGAATTCTATTTACATGAACTCTTAATCCTGAGAGAAAAATGAACCTAATCATAAAGTGTAGGCTGCTTTGATATATCAGGAGTAAGATCTAAAGTCACAATCAAAATCTCAGTATGTTGGGCAGCCACATTTAGTGTTAATGGAACATATATTCTCAAGATGGAATTCATAATCTCTTAACGGAGATATAAAATATTCCCTTGAGATAAGTTTAATGGGTTTGGTTATTCAGAATGTTAGGCCTAACTACTTTAGTAAGGAGTTACTAAAGTATATATTTATGAAATTGGATTTCATAAATATATGATGAATAACTTAAAGAATTAAACCAGGTACTCAAGGATTAAGATATAGTAATTTTCAAAGTGACAGTCTACATTCATGACTTTGTATTACTACGAATATTTTATGAAGGGGTTGCATGTATAATAAAGTCTTAGGATATAATTTATTAATAAGGTCTAGAGTGTAATTATATTTATATAGTGGTATTAAATATAATTAATGGTAACTTTGGACTTGTCAAAAGTTGACAGAAAAGCCCAAGGCCCATTGGAGTTAGAGTCTTATTTGTTCCTTTTTGGTCCCACTCCAAGCCACATACTAAAGCCCAATTGGAATGACCTAATAGGCTAGCCGAACTAGATAATCAGTTATAAGGAGAGAAACATACAAAATTTTGTAAGAGAATGAAATTGTTTGTATGTGAGTATTAGACACTCTTATTCTCCCTTGAATGCATACATATAAACTGATTGAGAGACCACACTTCTTGGGCACAAGTGGAATTGGTGTGAAGATTAAAAGTGTTCCCAAGTACTTCTGATCTTTGGTTTTGAATTTCACCACACCAAGGTACACTCTCTTGTTCTTATATTCTGAAATTTACATAGTACATGTTATCAATTGCGAATGAAGTAGATCCGTTAATTTTCCGCTGTGTATGTTTTGTATGCGATACAAACATGTGTTTTTTCCAACAGTAGGAACCCTTGGAATGCCTTAAAGTGAAAACTATGCTCAAAACAGAAGGGAATGGGCTTCTGCCAAGCACCATGAGTACGTGGGGATGGGCCTGCATATGCAGCTTTGACTTTGTGTACGCAGAGTTGACCTTGTGTACATGGGTTGCGAATCAGAAAAATCCTAACCAACTTACTTAAGTATAAAAGTAGCCGTTTAAGTTTAAAACTCTTACCAATGTATTTCCAACCCAGAGAGCCCTCTTTTGAGGTCCCCCAATGGCAGAAAACTCTCCACTTGATGTCTCGGCTTGGACTAGGAGGCTTGGTCCCAATTTCAAGGATTCCATCCCCCCTTATGGTCTTTCTTGTGTCTTCTCATACTATTAAATTATGGTGGATAGGCCTCTTCTTTGTGCTACTGCCAATTATTTGGTTCCTTCTCAACATGTTTTCCACTTCAATGAAATAGAACTATGTCCCACTATCGAAAATTTTAGTGCCATCATGGGTGAATCGGAGATTAATGATCTCATCTTCCCTACCATGGGCGGGGATCTCCCCTCCTTGCTACAAGTTGTGTTAGGCATCCCCTCCACCACGACAAATAGGTGGTGTGTCTTTGGCAAGCTCAACCTTAGGTTAGTTTTTGAGTACTTTTTCGGTTCAGCCCTTCCGGTGGGTGAGAGGCCACATTCATACTTTCTTCGTGCCTTTTGCTTGTGTGCTCTTGCAAGGTATTTCTTAGTTCAAAATTCGTATTGTGTAAACCTTCGGATATGCATGGTAGCTTCTGAGGTAAAGAAAGGTAACCCAGTGGGCTTGATCTTAGCGGAGACCCTCAATGGTTTGGATGCCTTTCATAGGAAGGAAACAAGCTTCTTTGCGGGAAGTCCTCTTCTGCTTCAAGTATAATCCCTAACTTTTGCCGAGGTTCTCAACCTAGCGGGATTCCTCTAATTTTTGCATGGTTTACCTTTCGATTTTCAACCCATCGAGGCACCTTATATCGTCTTTCATCATTATTTTATTTTTTCTCACTTATGCTCTCTTCTTCTTTTTTCCCTCTTCTTTTTACTCCCTCCTCTCTTTTTTTCTTTTTTTTTTCTTTTTTTTTTTTTTTTTCCAAATATGGCTACAAGAGAGGCTTTAGTTGCTTTAACCTCCCACCGTACCTTTCAAAACCTACCTCCCTAGGCATCTTAGGGACCACCGGCTTCATCAAAATGACATGAGTTTTGAGGCAGACGTGGAGCTTATGGGTCACCTCAAGGAGACCGACATTCAGTGGGTCATGGAGTGGTGGCACATCTCAAGCATGGTCCACAGTTGCTGCAAGGACTGCTGTGTGACTTTAGTTGGACTTCGTTGCTGCTCATACTACTCCACTTGTTGTATTTCAAGGCAATTTGGAGAGCGTCAAGGAGCTCCTTATGATGAAGGCGCCTTCCACACTGAGGTGTTTACTAATAGGATCTTAGGCAAGATTAGTGAGGCTTGGCCACGCCATAAAGTGACAAAAGGCATTGTTTCCCCTCGATACATCTATCCCACTGCGGGGTACAACCTACGGTTGGTGGATGACATAAAGTGGATTTTGAGGGATGAGAAAGCTTACATGAAGACTAGCAAGAAAGCAAAGAGAACTGAGTGGTCTCCTTGATATGCCCCATGTTTTACTTTTCTACACTTTTATGATTCTCATGTTTTTATTTTTGAATTTAATAAAGGATTGGAATGTTCCAAGTCCCCTATAAAAACAATTTTATCATCTTTTAATTTGAGCAATAAGAGAGTCACCTTTTTATTATCTTTGCTTATTTTCATCTCATTTTTTTTTCTTTTTCTTTTCTTTTTCCTTTGCCATGTAATTTTTGTCCATGACGTCCCTTTGAGAATTTTCGCCATTCCTATAGTCTTTTCCCCTAACTTTTGCCTAGATTGCCCTTTCGGGTTTTCAATCTAACGAGGTTTTCTTGCCTTAATTTTTAAGCAGGCTTTTTTTCTTTTTCTTTTTTGTTTAGATGTTATATTTCCAAAGTCTATCCATGTTAATTGGGTGAAGCATCTCTTCCCCCATTTAAATTTGTGATCCTTGTAGCACCTCCAGACATAATCTTCTTGATGATAAAAGGCCCAAACCACCTTGGCTTCATCTTTCCTCTTGGGTCAAAAGTCTCATCTCTAAGCACCTTTAGGACCAGGTCCCCTTCTTTAAGGTTTCTCGGTTTCACTTTCCTGTTAAATGCTCTAGTAATCCTTTTTTGGTACCCTTGTGCGTTATATTATGCCCTAGCCCTTTTCTCATCTATCAAAGCCAATTGTTTGTATCTCGCCTTAGCCCAATCCTCCCCTAGGACCTTGGTTTCCACCAATACCCTCAAAGATTGTTGTATCTCCACCTCAAAAAGAAGCACTGCCTCACTACCATAAACCAAAGAGTAAAGCGTTGCCCCAATTGATGTACGGATAAAAGTTCTATTACCCCACAAGGCAAACGGAAGCTTCTCGGCCCAATCTTTGTATGTCACTACCATCTTGGCTAGGATATTCTTCACATTCTTATTAGCTGCTTCTATGGCACCATTAGCTTATGGTTGATATGGTGAAGACTTGTGATGCTCAATGTTGTACAACTCCATGATCCTTCGAACTTCCCCTTCAAAGTGGGAACCATTATTAGAAATGATCTCTTGGGGCACCCCAAATTGACATACGATGTTGTTTTCTAAGAACCGAGCCACATGCTTAGCCTTCAATACGGAGTAGGAGGCTACCTCCACCCACTTGGTGAAATAGTCAATTACCACCAGAATGTATTCATGCCCATTTAAAGCCTTAGGAGCTATCCTTCCAATCACATCTATGCCCCAAACCGAGAATGGCCATGGAGAAGTCATGTTATACAACTCACTAGGTGGTACATGGTTCAAGTTGGCATGCGTCTGACAATCATGGAAACTCTTCACATAGTCCACACAATCAGTTTCCATTACATTCCAGTAGTACCCTATCCTTAGGATTTTCTTGGCTAACATTCTTCCATTCATATGAGGGCCACAAATCCCTTGATGAACTTCTTCCATTACCCTCACGTCTTCTTCCTTCTTCAAGCAACAAAGATGTATACCATCGTAGGACCTTCTATAGAGTTGTCCTCCACATAGGATATATTGTGTTGCCATCATCCAAATGGCACGACGTTCTCTCTTGTCAGCACCATCTGGATGTTATAGTACCACGAAACTTCATGATGTCATAGTACCACAGAACTTCCTCTTCCTCTATGGTCATTACTGAAGCTTCGGTCTTCCTTTTGTGCACTTCTTCATAACTTTGCTCAATCTCTAAGGCTCATGTCCACACACCCTCGGGTATCTCAACCATGGAGGCTAAAGTAGCTAAGGCATCCACAAATTGATTTTAAGCTCTAGGGATGATTGTGTATTTAATTTTGTCAAAGGTCTTAGTCAAGTCCTCCAAGTATTTTTTATAAGGCTTCATGTGTTCCTCTTTCACCTTCCACAACTTTTGTGCTTGGTCTATAACCAAGGTTGAATCTCCAAAGACTTACCTCTTTTACCCTCAACTCTCGAAGAGCTTCCATTCCGACAATATAAGCCTCATATTCAACCATGTTATTAGTTGCTTCAAAGTTCAACTTAATTACCAAAGGTATGTGAGATCCTCCAAGAGTGATTAAAAGTATTCCTATCCCATTTCCATATTGGTTTACAGCTCTGTCAAAGTACATCTTCCATGTTCCTAACTCAACATCCAAAATGTCCTCATCTAGAAAGTCTTCTTTACCATCTTCTCCCTCTATAGGATTCTTAGCATAGAAATCTGGCACAACGCTTTCTTTGATATTTTTCCTAACCACATACTTCAAATCGAACTCTACCAATAAGATCAACCATCTTGACAATCTTCCACTCAAAGCAGGTTTCTCAAAAAGATACTTCAATGGGTTCATTCTTGCAATCACCCATATTTGGAAAGGTAAGATGATATGTCTCAATTTCTGTATGGCCTAAAAAAGCGCAAAGCATGACTTTTCTATGGGGGTGTACTAGTCTCATAATCATGGAACCTCTTGCTCAAATAGTATATGGCCCTTTCATTCTTGTCATTGTCTTCTTGTGCAAGCATACTTCCAACCGTATCCCCTATGATGGAGAGGTATAGGAGTAAGGGTTTTCCATGTTATGGAGGCACTAGGATAGATGGGTGGAGGAGATATTCCTTGATAAGTTCAAAGGCTTTTTGGCATTCATCATTCCATGTATGTGGTTCATTCTTTCTTAGGAGTTTGAAAATGGGCTCATAAGTAGAGGTGACCTTGGCAATGAATTGACTAATGTATTGTAATCAACCCAAGAAATCCCATATCTCTTTCTCACTTTTGGGTGGCGGCATCTCCAATATGGCTTTGATCTTGGATTGGTCAACTTCTATCCCTCTATCACTCACTAAGAAGCCTAGCAATTTTTCGGCGGTTACTCCGAAGGTACACTTTTGTGGGTTCAATCTAAGCCTATACTCTTTAATCCTCTCGAAGAACTTCCTCAAGTTTATGGTGTGGATTCCTCTATCCTTGGATTTTACTATCATATCATCGACATACACCTCTACCTCATTATGCATCATATCATGTGGCAAGGCTGTAGCCATCCTTTGGTAGGTTGTCCCAACATTCTTGAGGCCAAACAACATCACCGTGTAACAATATATTCCTCATTCGATAGTGAAAATGGTTTTGGTCATATCTTTGGGAGCTATCTTGATTTGGCTGTACCTCAAGAAACCATCCATGAAAAACATCAAGGCACTTCCTGCCATGTTATCCACTAAGACATCAATGTGAGGGAGAGGAAAGTCATCCTTAGGGCATGCCTTGTTCATGTCCTAAAAATCCACACACATCCTCACATTCCCATTTTTCTTAGGTACAAGCACGACATTGGCTATCCATTTGGCTTGGTGTACGAATTTGATGAACCCTACTTTTAATTGCTTAGTGACTTCCTCTTTGATTTTAAAGCCATTCAGTCCTCATTCTTCTCAACTTTTGCTTGACGGGCACCATGTGATCATGAGTATCAATGTGATGTTGAGCTAACTCAGGGTTAATTCCAAGCATAGCCTCATAGGACCATGAAAACACCTCTTGAAATTCCATGAGAAGTTCTTGAATATCTTTTCTTTCTTTTTCATTTAGAGTTGAGCCAATTTTAATTAAGCGTGGATTCTCATTATTTCCCAAATTAATAGTTTCAAGAATTGGTTCCATAGGTTCAATTTTCTTTTCCAATTATTTATTAACTTCATTTTCAAATTCATTTGAACCATTTAAGTGCAGAATTTCAATGTTATGGGACACATCAAAATAAGCCAAATCAGAATTCATCTTATTGAAAATATTGAAAAGTACATTGGAACTTGTGTTACAAAACTTTTTCCCCATGTTTTCAAAAAACCCAACCCAAGTCCAATTATTAATGGGCCCTACAATAGGCATGATGAATTCCGTCCTCTTTCTTCTTCAAGGTTTGCCATTCTTTTCCTCGTCCTTCTTTAGCGTAGTAGACCAGTCTTCCTTTTTCAGAGGTTTCCATACATGCATAGCTTCAGTTATGTCATACAGATCCTCGCCCTTATTGGGGAAGTCGCTCCCCACCTCGCCGAAGAACCAGTCGCCGTCATCCCCACTCTAACAGCTAATCATTTCATCATCTCCTTCTTCTTCTTTGTTCACCACGAGGCATTGGTCGTCGTCAGAAGAAGGGTCCATGTTGCGTTCAAGCATGAAGTGAGCGGGGGCGACTTACGATGTTCCCACCTTCGAGGTCTATTCTGGCCAAGCATGATCTTCCCATAATCCCGCATCTCCAGATTCAGAGAAGTCATTGACATGGGCCCTTTTGAAAGTCTATAGTCCAAGAGCACTCTTTAGTTGTGGCATAAAGTTGGGTAAAAGTAGACGGACCTTCCCTTCTGCCATCATGTGGTTAATGTCCTCTTGAGTCATCTCGCTTTGTCCATGGTTAGCCTTGTCTTTTTCAGTTTCTTCTTTTGCTATCTCGGAGAGGTGGCTTATTATCTTCTTAAGGAGTTTAGCTTGCACCTCCACACACTCGAGTATCTTTTGCATGAGGACCTTTTCACTTGAAGCATCCATCTTTCCCTCTTGAAGGGCCTTCCCTTCGAATGTCTTGCCTTCCATTGGACTTGGTTTGGAGTGATGTCTGAAAGGAAGCTCCATTTTCATTAAGCTCATGTCCCAATTAAAGGTTCCTTTCAAACTTTAGATGTCCTTAGAAAATTCTCAAGTTCATTTTAATGAAGGCCCAATTACAATGTCGCTTCCTTCCCTCTCATGGATTTTTGCCCCTTGTTTCATTGGGTTTTTGATCTGTTTACAATAAGGCTCTCATCTTACTCTCATGGGATTTCATTAGAATGCACTTAGAAATTTTCAACCCTTTGTCTCAAACGTGGGCTTACAATGTATTCATCACCTTTGGGATTTTCCTTTTTCTTTTTTTTTCTTTTTTTTTTTTTATCATTTCGCTCTTTTTTTTTTTTTTTTAAATAGCCTTTTAGCTAGAATATATTGTAGCCTTCCTCTCAAAGTCCATGAAGTTCTCATCATTTTGGGCCTAGGCATGCAACAAGGAGGCCCAATATTAGGGAAGCTCATATTGGCTTTGTAGGATTTTGGATGCCAAGTTCATAGCATAATTGTTACCTTAGGCCCAAAGTCCTCTTTTCAAAAGGGCTTTTTCCACTTGGGCCTATGATAGAAATTAGGCTATGGTCTTATGAACCTTTCAAGTTAAGATATACCTTTGAATTTAGGGACAAGCCTCTTATATGTGAAAACTTCTTTTCTTTTATCCCATAACATCTTAGGGTATACCATAACTTTAGGGCCATCTCTTCCATTTTTACATCTTTTATTTGTCTTTTAGAAATTGGTGAACACATGATATATGGTTGCACAAACAAGAGATATATAAAAGGTATCCTTTGTGATAGGATCTAGGATCTCTCTAGTGTTAGTAGGCTCTCTAAGGCTAAAGGGATAGATAAGTAGGTCATTCACAACAAGGTAGGCTATGATTCCAACCGAGGGCCTAAGTGGACCCTATAGTGGATTGATGGCAAACCTTTAACGTACTCAAAGCCCATTATAGGTGATGGCACCGATTGTGAGTTGGTGGGATGAACTTCGGAAGATTTGGGCCCAAATGGAGCCTTCCATCTTCCCACTCATCACCAACCGAGGTTAAAGGACAAAAGAAAACAAGTGATGTGTGTGCAAACAAGTATTGAAATAGTTTTTATTAAGGTTAAGTAGCAAGACACATAGGAATTAAACTCACTATCCCTAGTGGAGTCGCCATTGTGGACACAAGGGGTCGTTTCGGAGTCGCCACCTAATTTTTGCAATGGTCTAGGAACCATATATATAGTATCCTTTTCAAGGAAGGACCTTTAATCTTACTACCAGAGTATGGGATCGGAGTTTAGGTACGCTCTTGGGAAGGTGTTAGGCACCCAAGATCGCCCAACCCTAAGGTTGGCCTCCCATCGTTGTGTCTTACGACTTAACCTTATTAAAAACATGTTCAATACTTATATCCTAACTCACAAACACACTAGCATGCATCTAACATACAATCATGGCATCCTCATCCCAAAACAACATATATATCAACCTAAAGCAAAAAAAGAGCCAAACACATATAAGAAACCCTAGCATGTGAAACCCTATCATATATCAAACAAAGCAACCACCCAAGCATGGCAACAAGCATATCATCATGAAATCATGGAAACCTTTAGGTCCAACACCATACAAACATGTTCATCACAAAAGATGCATGTTCATGTCAAAACATGACTTACCTTTACTTACCTTGCAGCACCTCAACACCTACGGCATCATGAAATGTCATCAAAGCAAGAGACAAACATAAAACCCTAATCTAAGAATGTTGAAGATGTGAGAGACCGTAAAGGGGTGCTCTCAAAAAAGAGATTTTGGTGCTTTGGGCACCTCTCTTTTGGGTAATTGTGTGGAGTCGTCACTTTTTTTTAATACAAAAAAAAAATGCAATTTCATATCCAAAATACCTCAAATGTTATTAATTGATTATGGAAATAAAATTACATCATGGTAGAATGGCTTTACAAGACTTTGGTCCTAAATACAATCTATGCAAAAATTCCAAAATTTTGATCCTAGTTACAATCTACCAAAACTAAAGACAAAAACACTAGTCTACTTATCCAAAAAATCTAAGTTCGAGGGTTAGATTACGGAATGGGAAGGTATTAAGCACCCATTCCGCCCAGACAGAGTCTGGTCTTCTAGACTCTAATGACCATTATATACCTTTTTTGTACGATGTTGAATGATATGTTATAATACACATGACAAACACATGACAAAAATTAATTTAATCAAATTTGCCTTATGAATATGTCCTCTTTTAAAAGAAAAATCAGATATGTTTTGAAAATTTAAAAAAAAAAAAAATGAGATTTGATTTGTAAAAATCAGATCTGTTTTCTTAAAGGATAAAAAAAAAGGGATTGGGTTAATAAAAATCAGATCTGTTTTTGCAAGATAAAAAAAAAGAGATTTGATTTGTAAAAAAAATAGATCTGTTTTTTGAAAGGGTAAAAAAAAAGACTTTTTAAAAGAGGATTCACATTCATGATACAAACTTACTATACATGCATCACATATTAAAAAGAAAGACTTTAACCTAACTCTTAATTCAAACATAGACATGAGTTTGGCCACTAAATCCAAAGCAAAACTAATTCTGAGATAAAGAGTAAAGACTCAGAACTGGTAATAAGACTCTGTATGGAGCATAGCTTACTCCATTTACTCTAAGACAAGCAATTATAATAAACATTTACTCAGGTTACTGTGACCCATCTTTGAATGGTTATACCAATGTAGACATGGATGGCATTGACCAACTCTACTGCCTCTGGACCAGGTTCTACTCTTGGTTTCAAGAATTCATGATGGTCACACAATGCTTGGAGTGCTTCTTGGGCTATTTCCTGTATCTCTTTCTGATCAGACTAGTGTCATATACGTTCCAAATCAATCTCATGCAAGTCAACACGTGTCACAAGCAGCAGGTACACCCTGCTGAAGACTAAACTGGCACAATACTAGATCCGGTTGATGGATCTCCACCATGTGAAAGCATATCAAAGGAGACACCATGTCTTGCCCAGCTAAACAATACTTGGGCAGCCCCTGCAATGACATTGCCTGAATGTGGCTGCCAGACCACCTATGTATATATGGAACACCATATCAATATCACAATTTCAGAACAAAACTGCGGTAATTATATGATACACAAGTATACTAACCTGATCTAGGGTCTGTGTATCAAGTCTGTGGGTTCCTTCGTTACTGAGAATTTATCTTGCCACCTATAAACAATGCATGTTTATGAGGGCCCAATTGTGAACAAAATAATTCGACACTAAACAATGAGACAGGCGGAATTATGTCACAACAGACAACACTAGTAATTAAAGGAAAAAAAAATTAAATGTTATTATGAGAAATCACATAAAGAAAACAATAATGACAATGCTTTAAATAATATTGACAATTCACATCAAGCATTTGTCATTACAATTTATCAAAAAAATACAAGTTGTGTGTTTGTGTATTATTACAGATGCATTTTTTAAAAAGCATTTCAGTTTTTAATTTATCTATACTATTATTATTATGATCATCATTCTAGATTAAATATTAGTATTATTGTCCTATATTATCGCCCATTTTATTTATTTTTTATAATTTCACATCCTAAAAGCACCAACATAAAATATTTTTTTTATAATTTCACATCTTTGTTCATTCATAGACACAGATTTTTTGTCGAATTCTTTCTCTTGCAGATTCTTGTTTATCATTTTGTGGATTTAAGAAACTCCTCGTGGATTCGAGGTTTACTACTCAGAAACTAACAGTTTAGTTTCTGTCCATCAAAGAGAGTATCATGTGTGCTTTTTTTAGGCTTTCGTGACATCAATTGGGATCAGAGCCAGGTTCAAAATGGAACGGACCAAAATGGAACTTGTTTTTGGAAAATTCCAATCGTCTCTACATCGTGTGTGCTTTCTTCAGACTTCCGTGATATTAGTGAGATGGCGATAAGGACCAAAATGAAACGCGTTTTTCAAAATAGGGACTAAAGGCCGTAAAAATAAAAAGTTGAGGCCAAAATGGGAATAGGTTCAAAATGTAGGAACGAAAAATGCATTTTTGCTTGCAAAAAATAATCTAAGATCTTAAATATAGAGGATAAAAAAGGAAAAAAAAAAAAGAAAAAAAGAAAAGAAAAGAAAAGAATGCAAGGCTTAGAGCATTTAACATGGTAGATAAGTTCAGAATGTGGTCTCTTAACACTTTTTTGTGATATTAGTGATTTTAAGTACTCCATATCGGTTATGTGGTCTCTACATGATCTCAATTATGGAATTATTATATAAGTTCAGCATGTGGTCTTTAGCACTTATGATATTAGTGCACTGATTTCAGCATTACATTTTGGCTATCTGTTCTCTACTACATGATCTCAATTAAGGAATTATCCCATAAACTATAACTGCCTTCATCACAAACATAATAGTCTGTTGAGGCAATCACATCACCCTCAGCTCTCATAACCCTTTTGCCCATTCCCAGCTCCACCTTGTCTCGGATCACACCAAAAACAATCTCCATTATACAACAGAAAATAGGTATAGCCAGCAACTCATCCACCCTCAACTCAGTTCACCAATTCACTTCAACCCACCCAAGTTCACCAAAGCCAACTCACCCATTACCAAACTCACCACCAACTCAACCTACTCACTCCAACAAGTTGGGTAACTCACCACCAAACTCACCACCAACTCAACCTACTCACTCCAACGAGTTGGGTTACTCACCCCAAACTTCAATTTAACTTGCCTACAGTTACCACTTAACCTTCTAAACTTGACCACTTCTACCACCAGTCCACCACACAGTCCCCTCCCCTCATCCACCTATACATGGTCACCAAGAGAAGAACCACACCATTGTCTAATTACTCATACACAAACTCACTACTACTACCTTACCATCTTATCACTAAAACACGATCAAGAAAACCATTACACGACCCCACAACTGAACCTCCACTAGTGGTAGCCAAATTAACATCACTGCAAAACCCAACTTCCCACTTTATTTGTATCAACTTTATTTAATTAGGATTGAAGCCAATTTATCAATAGAACATGTTTTACCCCAATTACCATTTAATTCTTTACCAATAGCAATTGGTATTTTCCAAGTGCATATATTTATAATATAAACATCAAATGCCCAACTCGAGCTCTAACAATCACTCAAAACCCTGATAAGAAACCAATTCCAATTTTCAAATTCCACTCACAACTTATAGACCACAGTTGACAGTTGACACATTGGCTTAAAAGTAAGAAAAAACAAGTGCAACTACAAATATATGGCATTCATCCAGAATGCAATGTTAATAAATATATTGCCAAACTCACAAATTAAGCTGTGGTGTAATGAAAACAAATATTTATTAACATAGCAGGCGCTGTGGGTGAAGGAGAATGACAAGGAGCTCAGTCATGGAATCTCATTCTCTTTCTCTGGTCATCAACTAGTAACAGGTTTTGACATTTAAAACTGTTAGTGTATAGTTTAGACTAGATTAGCCCATTGGGCTTGGCCCAGTATACTATACTTGTAATTTACTCATATTGCTTGTACTGCACACATACCTAGCCTATATAAGGCTCTCTGCTCTCTATTGTATTATTATTCTTTGATACATGAATATACAGACTATTCAGTCTTTCTCTCTCACTTTATATTGTTAACATGGTATCAGAGCGGTTCCTCTGATTTTCTGGTTCTTGTGGACATCTCCGGCGTTCTTCCGCTGCCCTCGCCTTCATCCAGTAGTCACTGTCAGAAGCGAGTCACCGCCGTCACGCCCACAATTCCTACAACACTCGGATCTCATCGTTCTATTCATCTAACTGCCAAAACAAAGGTACAGGGTGACAGAACAGACAATCCCGAGAAAAACCCAACCGAGAACAGCCAAAAAGGACCTGGCACGCGCCCACACGCGCTGCCTGAAGCTTCTGAGTGTCGAACACGCGCCTCCACGCGCCTCCAGATTTTCACACGCGCCGCCATGCGCCGGTACGTGCCTCCACGCGCCCCACGCGCCTCACGCGCCTGAGAAACTCTGCGTCTGTCCACGTCAGCCCTAAGCTGACGTCATCCTGCCCACGTCAGCGTCTGCGTCAGCCACCTACGTCAGCACTCGCGTCAGCCGCCTACGTCAGCAGCCTACGTCAGCACACGTCAGCAGCTGACCATCGTTGACTTTGACCGTTGACTTTGACCGTAGTCAGAAATTTTCAACAGGGCCTGTCTTGCTCAGTTTTTCGCGTAGATTCCGATTTTGAACTCTGTTTCTTCATTTGAGGTCTCTAAATCCCACTTTTTAGTCTTTTTCTTTATTATGGCTCAACAAAACGAGCGAGATATCATTCGTCCTATCACCATTTTGTTGGATGGTCCTACTAGCTATCATGCATGGTCTCAGAATATGACTGTCTTTCTCAAAGGTCGTAAACTGTGGAGATATGTGACTGGTTCAATTCCTAAGCCAGTCCCAAACCCTAAGTCCAAAGCCACAGCTACTGAAGATGCCTCCAAGACTACTGTTACAACAGATGATTATGAAGAACGCCTAGAGGAATGGGAGAGTATTCAGAGTAAGATCTTATCTTGGTTTATCAATACCTCTATCCCCTCCATTCATAATCTTCTTCCTCGTCTTGAAACTGCTGAGGCTGCTTGGAAGTTTCTGGCCAATCGGTATAATTGTACTAATGATTCAAGCTTGGAGTTCCACATTGAATCAAAGCTTTATCAAATGCGCCAAGAGACAGGTCAGTCTATTTCTGATTTTTATTCTCAGACTTCTACTATGTGGGAACAACTCTCTGCTGCAGATCCTCCACTAGTGTGTTCTAAGGACATTGAGCTCTTTGTCAAATATCGGGATCGCCGTAAGTTTATGCACTTCATGATGGGTTTACGTGAGGATTTTGAGCCTACTAGGGCTTCTTTGCTCAGCCGGTCTCCTACTCCTTCTCTTGATGCTGCAGTCAAGGAGCTCATTTCTGAGGAGAACCGTCGGCCTACATTTCACATGTCATCATCTGATCATGTATTGGCTACACCTTCTCCACAGCCTCCCATTGCTGCATTCACTGCTCCTCCACGAATAAACTCTGGGCGTCCCACCTCTCAGTCTTCTAAAGGTACTCGCTGCGAGTTCTGCCGTGCCAAAGGCCATGACATCTCTGTTTGTCGCAAACTACAGAAATTTGTGCAAGAGCAGAATAAAGCTTCTCTTCCTCGGGCAGCTACTGTATGTCCTTCAGATCCATCGGTTCCTACAGGTCCATCTTTGGCTTCCTCACTTACTACGGCTGATATTGAGGCAGTTGTTCAACAGGTTTTATCCCGCACTTCCACTGCCCTTTCTGTCACCTCAGGTAAACAACCTTGGTTTTTTGATACTGCATGTTGTAACCATATGACTCCTGATGAATCCCAATTTTCTGATAAGGCACCCTTAGAACATCCAATCACCATTTACACTGCTGATGGAACTCCTATGCCTGTTAGTCATAAAGGAACAATCTCTTCTCTTTGCTTATCCCTTAGTGACACTTTTCATATTCCAAAGTTATCCCTCAATTTGCTTTCTGTTGGTCAACTTTGTGAATTAGGCGTAGATCTTCTATTTACTAATCATGGTGTGGATGTGCAGGATCCTCGGACGGGTCAAGTGCTTGGGACAGGCCGTAAGGTTGGTCGCATGTTTGAGGTTCATGACTTGAAGATTCCTTCACAAGTTGTTTCTGCAGCTGCTACCACTGCCACCTCCTCACCTGATCTATGGCATGCTCGTCTTGGTCATCCATCCTTATCTCGTCTTCAGTTGTTAGCTTCTCAAGGTCATTTAGGTTCAGTTCAGTTTCAAAAATTTGATTGTACTTCCTGTCATTTTGGCAAACAAACAAAATTGCCCTTTAATAAAAGTGACTCCTTTTCTTCTGCCCCTTTTGATCTTATACATTCTGATATTTGGGGTCCTGCACCTGTTCCCACTGAGGGGGGATCTAAATATTTTGTCATATTTGTGGATGATTTTTCTCGATATACTTGGATTTATCTGCTTCACCATAGGTCTGAACTTGTGTCTATTTATCAAACTTTTCATAAAATGATTGAAACACAGTTCAATCGCACCGTTAAAGTCTTTCGATCAGATAATGCTCAAGAATATAATGATAAATCTTTCCTATCCTTTTTAAACAGTCATGGTACCTTTCCTCAGCGGTCTTGTCCTTACACCTCACAACAAAATGGTCGTGCAGAACGAAAACATCGTCACATTCTTGATGTTGTCCGCACCCTTCTCATTTCTGCCTCTCTTCCTGAGCGCTTTTGGGGTGAGGCCGCACTCACTGCTGTATACACCATTAATCGTATTCCTTCACCAACTACACACAACAAATCACCATTCGAGCTTCTCTATGGTCAAACTCCTGACTATTCCTCTCTTCGGGTTTTTGGTTGTGCTTGCTTTGTCTCTCTTCCTCCTCATGAACGAACAAAGCTCCAGCCTTGTGCTCGTCTTTGTTGTTTCCTTGGTTATGGTACATCTCAAAAGGGGTTTCGTTGCTATGATCCCATTTCTCATCGCCTTCGTGTCTCCCGTCATGTTGAGTTTTGGGAACATCGTCCTTTCACGAGTCTTCAGCAGTTTCCTGTGTCCTCTTCCTCAGAGTCTCCCATTTTTACTGATCTTTTCCTCCCTCTATATCCTGAACTTGTGGAGGATTCTTCAACATCGGTTGCCTCTCCAGACGACTCATCTCCGGTTCTGTCCTCGGCATATGACCCGCCTGTCTTGGATCCTGTGGCACCACCCTCTCCTGAGCCTCTTGTTGGTCCTGAACTTCGTCGTTCCACTCGGGTAAGCATTCCTCCCCCTTATCTCACTGATTATCACTGCTCTTTTGCTCTTGCCACCCTCTATGAACCTCACACCTATCGTGAGGCCCATACTGACCCTCTTTGGCAGCAAGCTATGAACGAAGAACTAGATGCCCTTCATAAGAATCACACTTGGGATATGGTTGATTTGCCTCCTGGTCAGTCTGTAGTAGGTTGTAGGTGGGTTTACAAGATCAAGACCAAGGCTGATGGATCTGTTGAACGGTACAAGGCTCGCCTAGTTGCCAAGGGCTTTACTCAGGAGTATGGCATTGACTATGAGGAAACATTTGCTCCTGTTGCTCGCCTTACATCTGTTAGATGTCTCATTGCTGTGGCTGCTGTTCGTCGTTGGCCTCTTTATCAAATGGATGTGAAGAATGCTTTCCTCAATGGAGACCTCCAAGAAGAAGTGTACATGCAGCCACCCCCTGGCTATCCACACTCAAGCAGTCAAGTTTGTCGCCTTCGCCGTGCTCTCTATGGCCTCAAGCAGGCTCCTCGAGCTTGGTTTGAAAAGTTTAGCTCAGTTGTTGCTCAGCAGGGTTTCACTTCGAGTCCTCATGACACTGCTCTCTTTGTCCGCAGATCCTCTGCTGGTATCACTCTTATTCTTCTTTATGTTGATGATATGATTATTACTGGAGATGATTCTGCAGGCATCCGCTCTCTTCAGCACTTCCTTAGTCAGCATTTTGAGATGAAAGATCTGGGCACTCTCAGCTATTTTCTTGGGCTTGAGGTTACCTCATCCTCTGATGGCTACTATCTTTCTCAAGCTAAATATGCTTCTGATCTTCTCTCCAAAGCCGGTATCACCGATAACAAGACTGTTTCCACTCCCTTGGAATACAATGCAAAGCTCACACCTTTGGATGGTGAACCTATATCTGATGCTACTCGCTATCGTCAGTTGGTTGGTAGTCTGATCTATCTCACCGTTACTCGTCCAGATATTTCACATGCCGTGGGTATGGTCAGTAAGTTCATGGATGCCCCTCGTTCTGTCCATTATGCTGCCGTTCTTCGGATTCTCCGATATGTCAAGGGCACACTTTATCATGGACTCCACTACTCCTCTCGGTCTTCTCTCGAGCTTCATGCTTATTCAGATGCGGACTGGGCAGGTGATCCGACTGATCGATGCTCTATCACAGGTTTCTGTTTCCTGTTGGGTACTTCTCTTGTCTCATGGCGTAGTAAGAAGCAGGATGTGGTTTCCCGTTCCAGTACTGAGGCTGAGTATCGTGCCCTTGCCGACACCACCTGCGAGCTTGTCTGGCTTCGCTGGCTCTTGGCTGACATGGATGCTCCACAGCCCACTGCCACTCCTCTTTATTGTGACAATCGTAGTGCTATCTACATTGCTCATAATGATGTCTTCCATGAACGCACCAAGCACATTGAGATCGACTGCCACATCACTCGCCAGCATCTCAAGAAAGGCAATCTCAAGTTGTTTTCCATCTCCTCTGCTGACCAGCCTGCTGATATCTTCACCAAGACTCACCCGCCTGGTCGTCTTCGAGATCTTATATCCAAACTCCAGTTGGCTTCCTCCTTGCCACCTCGAGTTTGAGGGGGGATGTTAGTGTATAGTTTAGACTAGATTAACCCATTGGGCTTGGCCCAGTATACTATACTTGTAATTTACTCATATTGCTTGTACTGCACACATACCTAGCCTATATAAGGCTCTCTGCTCTCTATTGTATTATTATTCTTTGATACATGAATATACAGACTATTCAGTCTTTCTCTCTCACTTTATATTGTTAACAAAAACCACCATTGGCATACTCTACGCAAAAACTCTTAAGAGCATCCACAATAGTAGTGCTATTTTTTTAGCTATTTGACACTACAAAAAGTTATTTTATCTATTTTACCTACTCTCTTTACAAAACATCTAGTATCAGTGGATCTATTTTAGCTTTCAATACAATAAAATAATATAAACAACACAATAAAATAATATATCTACTACAATAAAATAATATAATTACAACAATAAAATAATATATATCCACTACCATATTCATCCCTAATCTTTTTCCTCAACCCAGACCATCAATCACCAATCACAAACAAAATAAAAAATCACCAATCACGCCTGTGTGGGTTGGCGATGGTTGATTGCATAGAGAGCTTCGGTGAGAATAATGGATGAACAGAGTTAGGCTTTGAAGATGGGTGAGAAGGATGGTGTCAGCATGGGTCAGATATATGACGGTGTGGGTCGACTTGGGGCTTGGGGCTTGGGGCTTGGGTCGGCGGAAGGGGTGGGTTGGAGCTGGGCAGGCGAGCTGGGTCTGTGGCGGCGTGGGTTAGCGAAGTGGGCCGGTGAGAGTTGAGCTTCAGGGTGGGCTAGCGGCGGTGAGAGGATGATTGAGCGTTGGGGTGGGCTGGCGACGGTGAGAGTTGAGAGTTGAGAGAGTTGAGAGAGAGGTCTGAAAGGTCGGATGAGTAAAAAGAAATAGAAAAAAAAAAAACAAATAAATAATATTTTAATCAGAGGTAGAATAAAAAATTAATTTTTGTTTAGCTTTCAGCTACAGTGCACAGCCATATATAGTTGTGCATTGTAGCAAAGTAGGCAAAATATTTACCTATAGCACGACTACTATAGTGCCTTTTTTGTATATAGTGGTGCTAAAAATAGCTTTTTAGCACCACTATTGTTGATGCTCTAAGACTATTTCCTTTACCCCCAAACAAACAAACAATTAGCAACCAAAAAAAAAAAAAAAAAAAAACGCATTCTGACACTAACTTGACAAACAAATCCCACAAAACATTACACATACAATACATCTTTTCATGGGCTTGTTGTCCTCAGCCCATCCAACCTTAAAATTCATTCAATCCAAGCCCATTTTGTATTCATCGATACTGTATTGGATTAGAGATTGAAACCCATCATCCCCATTGGAAAAGCCCAACCCAAAAAATTGAAAATCCATCTCCCCCATTGCCGCCAACACTAACTCTGTTTGTTCAATCTATCCTCTGTTCCTCTCTCAAACTCAAATAAACCCCTTTTTCCATTGGAATCTGTCTCTCTCTCTAGACCCTACACTCTGTTTATTCGACTCTCTTGCTTTGGTTATCAACTAGTAGTGATAGATTTCGACTAGTAGTAATTGAATTATAAATAGATTAATTAAAAATTTTATTTTATCTTCTTCTTGATTAAAAAAAAATATTTTTATTGATAAAAAATAAAAGAATAAAAAGGAGGTCCCGTCACGTATGAGAAATAAATACTAACTGACTTGAAAATCCCTCTGTTAGGGTTTGAGTTGTGAATGATAATAATAATAATAATAATAAAAATCTCTCTATTTTGTTAACTCCGACTCAGAGTCGGACAAACTGACTTAAACACAAGTGCATTCATTCAATACTAACAAAAGATATACATCCAAAACGTAACAAATTGTAAATGATCATAATCATTACTTAATGAACCAAGTATAAAGAATTCAAAAATCATATTAAATCTAAAGGCTAAATATACAACCAAAAAAAAAAAAAAAAAAAAAAAAAAAAATCGTCAACAACATGTAGATCATCAATGACGGTAATGGCACTTGGACTTCTTGGAGAGATTAATCTCTGTCTCAGGCTTAGGTATGTCTCTCAAATCCGTCAATTGAATCTTTCTTTTGGCCTTTTGAACTTGTTGGTATCCAAGTTGTAGCTTTCTTTTTGATGCTTCAAGTTTCAACTCGAATGACTTCCTCTTCTCCTCCTCCTCCTTTTGCGCTTTCCTGTTCCGCCATGCAGAAAAATTAATCTTGACCACAATCCTCTCTTTCTTTTCACTATTACTGGCAGCAGAAGACAACGTTGAGATCGCTTCCTTCTTGTTACCATCATCTTGCTGCTTTAAAGGAAACCCAGAAGCAGAAGTAGAAGAAAGAGTCTTCTTCATACCCATACGAGGGTTAGCATCTAAACCCATAGCCACACGAGTGCTTGCATCTAAACCCAAAAGCATAGTCATAGCCATGACTACTGAAATCTTTGCTGAAACAGGGAGAGAGTATTATTGCGTTTAGGTTTTTGTTGCCAATGTGGGATATGTATATTATATAGATTTACTACATCACTCTCCAACTCACACACGGAGACGGAGAGACTCTCACTCTCTGTTTTGTTATCACCGACTCAGAGGAAGAAAGTATCTTTTAACCCCATTGTCGAAACCTTTGAATATGTTTCATGGGATGATGAAGTTGAAGACGACGAGCAAAATATAGCAAAGTCAATCCTAAAAATGTCTTCTTCTTTTGAGGAGAGTAATTTTGACGATGACTACCACGAGGGACTGGTGGTGAATGATGTTTATGAAGATGATGAAATTTTGGAGGAATCAAAAAGAAGAAAGATTTCTGGGGAAAAGGTTTTGATGATCATTAGCAGATTTTGAAATCAAAGAAAAAAATTAGAACAGACAATCAACTAAAGAACATGTCAAAGAAAATTCCAACTAAGTATCTAAGCATGGCAAACATGAATTAAAAACAATGCATAATAAAATAAAACATATTAACCAAATTCATGCAATGAACAATCACAACATATTAATTAATGGGAAAGAAAAACAGGCAAAAGAATGAAACTAAATACCTCTTGCATGAGCGTGCTCTTCAACAGAAGAATATTTTAGAAATCAAAGAAGTTTTCACTTCTTTGAGGTCTAAAATACTTTACTTACAAAAAAGAAGTTCTTAAAGCAAAAACCTCCAGAACGTCTTTAACGTAAGGGGAGCAGAGAAGTCAGAAAAGAAGAGCCAGAAAAAGGGATCAGAAAAGGGTCCCTGAATGTTGGGAGGCCTCCCCTATTTATAGAGGTGTTAGTTGCTTAGAAAATAAGCTAGGTTTGCTTAAAAATTAAGCTATTCTCTAGTGAATCTTAGGTTTTTCCCGTGGGATTTCTGTGTGTCTTGAAAATGTATCATGTAAGGCTTTTTATAGTGGAAAAAATGGGGTTTGGAACGGCTCCCAGATGATGTGGGATTCATTCCAAACCTCAGCCACTATTGCAGAAAACTTGTCTTTTCCATACTTCTGAAACCCTAGCTGCGTACGCAGGAATGTGCCTGCATACGCATGCTTTGGCCCACGTACGCAGGTTGTTGTCCGCGTACGTGGGCTGAGGGCCACTTTGGTCTTTTATTTCCAAAAATGGATTTTTGCTTATTTAAAATGTTATATTTTTCATTTTAACACTTCTCAAGTCAATTTGATATCTGATTGGGCTCTAAACTGGCCTTGGGCCTTAGAGTTCGAGCATCATTGGGGACGAGGGCCCGAGTTGTAAGGAGTACAAAATGCAGTGTCTCCCCTACTAATAATGTGGTGTAAGAGATTTTTGTTTTGGTTTTTGTTTTTGTTTTTTTATTTTATTTAAAGGTAAATAACGTGTGGCTGTGTAAGTTCGGTGTAATGTAGGAATTGGGAATGGGAGAGTGGGGTCTTCGTTTGACTAGTTTTAACTACTATTTAAAAAGAAAAAAATGTTAAGTAACGCGTATTATATTATATGTTCTTTATAGAAGAAGGTAACAAACTATTATGATATATATATTGTCAACCATTACTAATTAGATTTAGGGAAAAAAAAGTATGTGTATTTTATAATTATTTTAATGTAAGATAGGAAAATTTACATAAAAAATAATTTAAAATTTTAAAAATTTTATTTATATTATTTATGACGTCACTAGTCGGACCATCGGTTCTATTCCGATCAGACTAGAAAATTGGTAACCATTCCATTTTTTGGTTCTTTGACCCTACCAGTTTAAAACCATGGTTCTAAGTCATTCTACTATTCATTAAATGAAAACATAACATATACGGTCAAAATTATATGCAAACATTACTACTTAAAAAATTGTGTTTATGCAGAAGATGGATTGTTGATTTCAATACCGTATTTTATTGGTCCTTATTTACGTGTAAAATCCCAATTAAATTCAAAAAATTCCAAAAAAAAAACACTTTTTTTTTTATATTAAGATGATGGGAATGTCCAAATTTGTTCTAATTGAATATCAAATTATCTATTGTAATTTGGAGATTAATTTAAGCATATACGATGTGAGAGAACCAACCAATGACTATCTAGTTGAACATACGTGTGGCCTTGATTAGCCCAACTTTATGAGATGGTATTGCAAGTCAAAATTCTAGATTTCCTTATCAAAGATTAAATTCTATTAGGACTTGGTTTAAACAAGAGGGTTTACACCATCCAATAAGGACATGCCACATCATCATATTACTAAAATATAAATACTTCTGATCACGCATTATAACATCTCAATAAACACCATATTCCAAGTTTTAAGTAAAATTTTGATGTGGTGTTATTAGGTATGGTAAGAAGTATTGAATTTAAGCATATACAATGTGAGAGAACCAACCAATGACAATCTAGTTGAACATATGTGTTGCCTTGATTAGCGCACCTTTGCGAGATGGGTATTGCACGTCAAAATTCTAGATTTTCTATCAAAGATTAAATTCTATAAGGACTTGGTATAAACAAAAGGGTTTACACCATCCAATAAGGACATGCCACATCATCATATTATTAAAACATAAAAAAATCTTATCACGCATTATAACATCTCAATAAACATCATAGTCCATGTTTTAAGTAAAAGGTTGATGTGGTGTTATTAGATATGGTAAGATATATTGAATTTTAAGTAAAAGTCTAATGTGACAATCTCTTATTGGATGGTGTAAAACATGGATTTTACACCCCCATCCTTACCAAATTTAAACTCTTTCTATTAAAAGATAGTTTTTAACACAATCATGGTGAGCCCAGAAAATATTATTTTCTATCAAAACATTTCTATGAAACCCAAATCAGTATTGATGAAACCAAAATTCAATCTAAGGTGTGGGTTATGTGAATTTTTCTAGAAAATTAGGGGCGAAAAAAGGAGAAAGGGAGAGAGAAATTTTCTTATTCAGTTTTGTCGATCTTGCCTGCGCTCCAGTGTTTCCTTCCTTGCTTTGATGTTCCCTTTTGAGAGAGAGGGAGAAAGAGAGAAATCTACTCTGATGTTGCCTTCCTTGCTTCAGTGTTGTATTCTGATAGGAGAAAGGGAGAGTTTGAGAAAAAAGTGAAAAGATTAATAGGTTTTGTGCTCAATATAAATGAGATTTTACCCAGTGAACAAAGCCCTCTAGGTATGAGTTTATTAAACAAAAATAAAATAAGCTCAAATAGAAAGCAACATTGCTAGCTAGAAATGGATGTGCACTGTAGCAAGCATGTATTTTGTTTTGCCTAATCGAAAGATAGGTCAATTTGGATTGATATTGCGCATGCAAATTTTAGCAAGACTAGCAAGATGGCTAATTTAACGTGGGTGCTCTTCTTCATCATGCATTATGCATCCTTAACCTATGTATATTTTAAGAACTTTCCAATATCATGAAAAGGAAGCTCTCTGTGAATTTGTTAAGAAAATTCTATCCTGATTTACTAATATGAAGTACAAAGCATATGCATTGTCGATGCCTTAAAAATGAATTTTTAGAGAAAATGGCTTATTTAGGGCTCTTTCTTTTTTCTTCTTCTTTTTTTTCTTTTGGTTTATCGCACATTGGGTCCTTGGCAATGTGACTTTTTGCCTGCATGTGTTTCTAGGGTGAGGTGGATATGTGTGTGTAGACATCACATTTTGTACCCCTTACAACTCAGGCCCCCGTTTCCCAATGATGCTGAAATTCTAAAGCCCAAGGTTGGTTTAGGGCCCGATCAAATTACAAATTGACTTGAGAAATGTTAAATTGGAAAATATAACTTTTTTATGAGTAAATAAATCTATTTTTGGAAAATAAAGGCCAAAGAAACCCTCGGCCTGCGTACATAGGCAAGGACCTGCATACGCAGGTCTGATGCACACACAGCTAGGGTTCCAAAAACTATGAAAGGCAAGTTTTTCTACATTAATGTTGAGGTTTGGAATGAATCCCACATCGTCTGGGAGCCATTCCAAACCCTCATTTTTCAACTATATAAAGCCTTACATGGTACTTTTTCAAAACACACAGAAAATCCTAAGGGAAAACCTAAGATTCACTAGAAATAGTGAATCAAAGAAGGAGTTTTTCACAAAACATCCTCAAGTAAATATTTTCTTATTGGGCCCTTTTCTGGCCTTGATCTTTGAGTTTTAAGATTACTAATCACTTCTTTGTTTGATTGTGAATAGATTAACTAAGAGGAACGGTCAAAATCAAGCTTGAAAAGCTTATTGTTTGAGGTATTGAGTCCTAAGCCTTTCTTTTTCATTTCTTTACTTTTTCTAGCTTTAATTTTTCTGTTTCTTTTGTTTCTTCATATTATAACATGTTTTTTTAGCTTAAGTTTTCTTTGCTTTATGATTTTATGCATGTTAGGTTGTTAGATTTAAGTTTTGCTTTGTTTTCTGTGTTTCTATGTTTTTAGGTTAGGGTTTAGGGCGTGTTTGCGTGTGCATGCTTCCTACATGCATACGCAGGCTCGAAGTATGCGTACGCATACAACTAGCCTGCGTACGCAGACCTATGTATGCACATGCATACTCGTGCCCAAAAACCCTAAATCTGAGTTTTCTACCTTTGTTTCTTTATTTCTTTTACATAATATGCCTCTGTTTTGACCTTCTTGTATGTTTTTGAGTCTCTGTCCTTTGTTTAATTATTTGTTTTCCTTTAACATGATAGATTAGGGTTTCCTCTTTATTTCTTGCTTTGATACCATAAACATGCATTAATATAATCATGCATTAATGTCATAGGTGCTATGATGCAGTGAGATAAGTGAGGTAAGTCATGCATTCACATGAACATGTATTTTGATGATGAATATGTTTGTTTGATGCTTGATTTCATTTCTAGAAGTTTGGGATAGATTTGATGATTAATACCTTGTTGCCATGCCTACCTTTCTGCCATGATTTGTTTGCTGCCTTGGATAAGATAATATGATATGTATGGTTAAAGTATGCTAGGGTTTATGATGTGATAAGATGTCATGATAGATGTATGTTAGGGTCATGGGACATTTGATGCCATGTTGATTGTTAGATGCATATTAGTGTGTGTGTGTGTGTGTGTGTGTGTGTGTGTGTGTGTGTGTGTGTGTGTATAGAATACAATGTTGAACATTTCTTTAATGAGATTAAGACGTAAGACACAATAAGTGGAAGCCGACCCACGGGTCGGGCGATTTTGGGTGCCTAACACCTTCCCAAAATTGTACCTAAACTCTGAACCCATACTCTGGTAGTAAGATCAATCCTTCCACATAAGGGCACTATATTCATGGTTCCTAGACCATAAAACTACGTGGCAACTCCTTATCTCCACCCCGGTCCACTCGGCCACGGCGTACTCCCCAAAGAGGCACCGACCACGCGTTGCGCCCATAGTGTGTGAGTCTCTTTTTCTTATTTTTACTTTTAGGAGTCGCCACCAATCATTAGTTTTGTATTAGGTGTGATTACTCACCTACTTATCTAATTCTTTTTAGTTACCTAATTAACTAAAACAAATTTAAGGGTTATTAATTAATTAAGGTAAACCAAAGTCTCGAACCAAAGATTTCGGATTGGGAATTTCAGTTACGGGTGGGGAAGGTATTAGGCACCCCACACCGCCTATCCAACGGAAAAGAGGATAGCCAATCATTAGTACCCATTGCTCTATCCAAGCGTTCCCACACAGTAAAACCATCAGGATAATTTTAGTGCCACGTAAATTTATTCCCCACAAAACCCAAATCTACGAAACCATATTCATCTAGAATATCACGGAAGTCTTGCATCTGTTTGTAAGGCCTCATCCTGCCACTGAATTTCTCTTGGGCCCATACAATTTCATTGAAGCCCCCTGCACAAAGCCAGGGGACTGAGAATTTTTGGTGTAAACGTTGCAAAATATTTCGGCAAATATGATGGTTTTGCGTCTCTGGTGCTCTATAGAAACCTGAGAATCTCCATGAATTTTATTTTTTGCTATTGAAAATAACATCAATAAAGTTAGGGGTAGAATCATCAACAATTATATCAATGTCATGTTTCTAGAATAAAACCAAACCACCACCACGGTTTACTCTGGATACTCCAAACTTGTGCCCCATCCATAACTTTTCACAAATTCCATCTAGCCTTGCTTCTTCCAGCCATGTTTCTACTAAAAACACCATTAAATCTTGTGCCCGTACTAAATCTACAAGCTCTTGAACTGTCTGCCAGTTCCCAAGCCCACGACAATTCCAACATAGGAGACTCATTGATTCTGGCAGGGCTGTGGAATAGCCTCTGCCAATATATCAGGAGGTTTTGTATTGAGGGAATCACTCGTAGAAGAATCCATGGGAGAGGTAGAGCATGGAAGACGTTTCCAATTAGCACTATGTGATGTGGACATATTTGTGGTGTCGTGGTAAAATTTGGTGATATCGTGAAGGACAAGATGGAAGGCATGAGATTTCTATTCAAAATTATTTGGAGCACGTGGAGAAGGGTTAAAGAGAACATGATTACCTTGAGTTTCAACAAGAACCAGGAGTAAGTGATTCAATATTCGTAGAAACCATCTTAGGAATTTCGGTAACAGACACATCAAATTTCTAAAGATCTCGATCAATATCTTTAATTTTTCTAGCAAAGAATCCCCCCCATAATCAAGACTTGAGATATTTGGAGTGGACTGGGGAGTGATGACAATAGACGTTGTTGAAAACGCATTCAAATTTGAATTTAATATTTCCCTGGGAGTTACGCTTTCCATAATTGGGGTCACCATCCTGACCGGGAACAATTCTGATTAAGTCATCATCGGACCACTAGCATCCTCCCCCTCTATAGCTATTGAGCTTTTTTTTGTATTTTCATAGATCCCGGCACCACCACAACATGTTTTCTTGAAGAGAAAAAATGAGATGCTCAAAGGCTTAGGCCAAATTGTTTTGAGTCCATCAGATAAAGTACCTTTGCTATTAATCCAGATAGCACAATCTTTATCAGTGTGGTCGAGGCAACCACACCAATAGCACATGTTTAGCAGGCGTTCATTTTTGAATAAAGCCCAAAACTACTCTGCATCCTCCATGGTAATCACATTTCCTCTGCAAAGGGGTTGAGTAGTATTCAGCTTAACTCGAATGCGCATAAAACCACCACCTTCACAATCAACATCCTTTGTAGACCTGAAAACCCTTCCGATAATTTCACAAATCCCATCAACAACCTCATGATTCATAAATCTAACTGGGATGTTATGAACCTGAATCCAGAACGTAGCCATATCAAATTTTAGTTCCCGAATAGGCATGTCCTTCTCATAGTATTGAACCACAACTAGATGCTTGTCGAAACTCTACGGTTCACTAAGTAAAACCTTGTCAACCTCAGTCTTGTTGTCAAAAATAAAGAGAAGAATATGGTCTCCTAGGTTTTTGGCTTTGAAACCATTTTGCGACCGCCATAACAACTTGAAAGTTCTGATTACTACATCAACATTCAAAGCACATTTCGTCAAGAACTTCGTCGCAATGATAAATTCTTGTGTACGAAGATTGTTGTTAAGCACAAACCACGAGCCCTCCTCAGATAAAGAGAGGCGACTCCATTCCTTTGTAATAGAATCCATAGGGAGAAAGCAAAAAGAGATAGTTAAAAGGTAAGGAGAGACAAAAGGACACACAAACTATTTCCCTAACCCAAAAAAAAATACCATTAGGCCTAGCAATTACATTGCCATCACAGGGACACAGAGACACCTTCCAACGAAGAGACTTCAATTCTACCGCTTAAGAAAAGATGGAGAACCAACTTTCTTAGTGACAGAGAAACTTCCTTCAATATTAACAATGTCATCTCTAACTCTAGACTTGTTAAGGGAAGACACCAATTTTCATAGTAGTTGAGCTCATAATTTCTTGCTTATTCTTTAAATGTGAGTTCACTATTCATATTACTTATTTATTTTTATTTTTTATAATGAAAAAAATAGGTAAATAAGTGATATTAATAATAATAACTCACTACAAAATGAGATTTTAAAACTCTGGACTTGTTGAAGAATTAATGATAGAGTATCCATGAAGACGAAAGTGAGAAGGCAAACAAGTGCTTGAGCTTGACCAACAAAATGTAGCTAAGCTCCCGCATCATGATTGGAAATACGTGTCATTTTTTAAGGGTATCCAACGTTATCTGGTGGTCAGGGTCACGGTGAGAGGCAAAGAAGGTTTTGAAAGTTGTGATATCCATCAAACCAATACGTGGCATTTCTAGAATGGCCAAGCTTCCGGCCCCAAAAAATTTGTTTACTCACACGTGGCGGAAAAGCAACGCAATGACACGTGACAGTAAATCACGTGCCGCAGTGCACCACCACCGACGGCCACGTGTCCCATTTACTTTTATAATCACCGACCGCCCTTGGAATTTGAATGGCCGAATCAGAAGCGAGGTTTAGATCATGACGAATCTGTGTTGACCACATCCACATGTCATGAAACGTGGAGGGCTTAAAGGTTTTGGACGGTGGGATCAGCGACTTGGTCTGTGAGTAGCCTGTGGTCCTACTCCTATTATACGATTCACCGTATTGTTGTTGTTGTTGTTGTTAACCCAAACAATATGAGACTTTTATTTTTTTTATTCTTTTTTAAAGGATTTTTATGTTCAATGTTCTATCAACTTCTATTATCCATCTTTCTCCACAAAAGAAAAACTTCTATAATCTATCATAGTTTTTTTTTTTTTTTTTAATAATCTCTTTCTATTTTTTATATATAGGCTTCTCTTCAATATTTTTTTTTTAGGTATTTCAGTCATTTTTTAGATTTGGGGGTATTTTGGTAATTTTTAGGTTTCGGGGTATTTGGTCATTTTTTAGGTTTCAAGGGTATTTTAGTTATTTTTTAGGTTTAGGGGTATTTTGGTCAATTTTTAGGTTTTGAGAGTATTTTAGTCATTTTTTAGATTTCGGAGGTATTTTAGTCATTTTTAGGTTTATGAGATATTTTGGTTATTTTTAAGGTTTAAAGGGTATTTTGATCATTTTTAAGTTTAGGGGTATTTCGGTCTTTTTATAGGTTTAGGGGGTACTTTGGTAATTTTTAGTGGTTTAGGGTATTTTAGAGTTTGGTGATTTGTAAAAATAATACTTGGATCATAGTTGGGTCTAATTAGGTACCTACTTAAAACTCAATAAACATTCATGTTAATTGGGTTAATACCCATTTAACCCAATTAATAATTGGGTGGGTTTGGGTCTTATTTAAGTAGGTGGGTTTGAGTAGACAAATGGGTTTGGGTTGATTTTACCACCCCTATATAGCATGTCTATATATGTCAAACAAATATAGAAATCTATCGATTTTGTGGGAAATTAGAAGTTTTGTTGGATCTTGCATTGTTTCAAGTACATTAAATGTAAACTTAATTAGCCACAACTTTTTAACTTTTTTTAGCTTTGAAATATTGTTTCATGTGAGTTGTTTGATGTTAGGAATCCGGTGGTTCCTAATGAAGATGGATAGGAATTGTAAGTGAATTGACTTAATTCGAGATAGTTACCCTCCATAAAAAAATATTGAAAGAGAGATTAAGGAAGAGAGAGATTAAGAGAGAGAGAGAGAGATGCACTTGCACTAAGCAATTGGTTTATTCTTCCATGATGGAAATGTGCATTAATAATTCCAACATATGTTAAATGTGATTAACATGCTTGGAATTGTAACTAACTAATTAACTAAATCTACAACAATTATTATCCATATACTTATAGCATTCCTAACATTTGAAATATATATATGGATTATTTATTGCTACTCAGTGATCTAATCTAATCTATATGGAGTTGCTCAATTAATTTTTATATATTAAGGCATTCGTCATACATTTAACAAAAAATTTACATTTTATCACTCTAAACTATACATCAGATTACACTTTGTACCCTAAACTATTCAAATGCACGCTTTGCACATTAAATTGTGACCCTTGTTACACTTTACACTCAGCGTTAGTTTTACCGTTAAGTTAGACAGAAATTAATAACACATGACTTGCACATGATTTTTGCTTAAGTGGCACGGTGTTTAAAGACCAAAACACCATTTTCACTTATAAATAAAATAAAATTACTTACAACATGCAAGAACAATTCAAAGAAAAAAAAATCAGATTAATTTGCAGCGGCCTTTATCATCCCTGTTTTTCCTCTATTTATTCTCCTCTATTTAAAATTGATTCAGACTTATGCTATTTTTAATTATGAGTTTCAAGAAACCCCCCCCCCCCAAAAAAAACTAAACAAAAAACTAAAATACTAAAAGAAATGAGTCCATATTCGAGTTGTCATTGACAGATTGACTCGAGTCAAGATCAATCATGTAAAATTCTAGGTTTAAGGTCGGTTTGGGATCCGTTTATTTTGCTAAAATTGAAAACGTTTTGCTGAAAGTACTATATATAAAGGTAAAAGTTAGCTGAAATAGTATAGTGGGACCCATGAATAGTAGCAAAATAAGCTGAATAGTAAAATAAGTTGGCAAAAATTATTTTTGCCAAACGTACATTAACTTTAAGGATTAAACTTTTGTCCAGAGTGCACTAATGTCTAAACTTTAAAATCATACCAATCTCACAAAGCAACTAAAATTACATTATTCACGTAAAGTTAGTTTACATCGAAGAGGAATCTCAAAAGGCATTTCAAGTTTTCAACCCAAAATAGATAAGTTACCACGGTACTAATCAATAACTTTTTTCAAATTTCATTACGATCTAAAGAAAAAAAAAATTCATTTTTAATTGTTTGTGGAAAGGGTGTTTTGATCTTTAAAGAGTGCCTAAGTGAAAATCATGCGCAAGTCATGTGCTATTAATTTTTGTCTAACTTAACAGTAAAACTAACGTTGGGGGTGCAAAGTATAACAAGGGTCATAGTTTAGGGTATAAAGTGTGCATTCGTATAGTTTATAGTGTAAACTGTGCAAAGTGTAATCTGGTGTATAGTTTAGGGTGCTAAAGTGTAATTTTTTTAATAAAAAAAATCACCAATTTATCATTTTGTACGTGAAAATGAAATATTGCCTTATTTATACATACGGATGGAGTTTATGAATGCAGGGCCGGCCCTAGGCTTAGGCTACTTAGGCAATCGCCTAGGGCCCCTTACTAGAGAAAGGCCCCCAAATTTTGGGGCAAAAATTGAAATATATTTTTTTTTTAAATATTTTTTTGAGATAAAGGAAAAAAAATTAGTTTTACTCAAAAAATATATTTTTTGAGTAATGCTAGAGATAATACAACTTTAAATACATAGGGCTTACAAATGTGTCACTAATTACAAAAAAAAAAAATTAGATAGGAAAATACTATAAATACTATAAATTTTACTTTAAAATCTTTATACAAATTGATGTGACAATTAATATGATTTGTAGACGTCAACAACCTATTAAATGCATTTTTAAATTACTTAGTGATACATCTTTATAAGCATCATGTTGTAAAATTTATAATATCCCTAACATCATTTATTCGAATACTTGTTTATTATCTTCTTGAAGTGTCATTAATCACATTCATTGCTACAACATTTGTAAGTTTTTTTTAGTAAAATTTGTTATAGTTTTAGCATTTCTGCAAAAAAAAAAAAAAAAAAAAAATTACAAGATTAAAATAATGCATTTTTGTTATATAAAAATTATGATATTGAAAACTAGTTAAAAATTATTTAATTAATAACAAAAATGCCTCATTTAAAAATATCGCCTTAAGCCTCAAAATTGGTTGGGCAGCCCCTGGTTGAATGGTGAGGAAACTAATAATTATTAAAAGGAAACTCTTGTTTGCAGCAGCAAGCTATAGCTACTGTCTGTATGCATCAAATGCCTTTCCAATGCTAACGACAGCTAAATGTGAGAATAAAAGATTTCATTTGTTTTTACCCAAAAAAAAAAAGATTTCATTTGGTCCCCATTATATAATTGGTGTCTTTTTCCTTTCATTATATATGTGGCGCCCTATATATATATATATATATATATAGCTTTGTCATAATCAATTAACGTTACGTACCTCGTAGGCTGCATATTCCTCAATCCTCATCAATCTTTCAAATCCGTATTATTATATACTGCTAAGTTATTGGTACTCCCTTTCAAAAAAAAAAAGTTATTGGTACTCCATCGTTCTTGCAACTGTACGTAGTGACATTAATTATCATGCTAATCCGGTACCTATATATTTATTTGATTGATTTGCCAAAATAATTTACAAGTGATTATTTTATTGTTGCCTCTTTAGTTACATCATACATCAACATTTGTTCAAATTTATTAGGGGTGACAATTCGTGTTTACGTATCGGGTTCGTGTCATGTCAACTCATGAGTATTCGACTATATAGATCAACACTAACCCGACATGTTTATTAAACGGGTCAAAATTTCTCAACCCTAACACGACTTATTTATTAAACGGGTTAGTCGTGTCGACCTGTTTATTAAATTTTATCGAAATGAAAAAAAAAATTTATGAAAAAAACAAACAAATAAATATTTTTAATATAAAATTCAGAACTAACAAATAATTACATCATCAATAATCATTCAAAACTAAAACATATCTCAATATCACAAAAAATCAATCACATTATGTCAAAGATAGTAAACCAAAACAACTAATAAGTTTATATACCTAAGTAATGAAGGGTATATTAGTAAAATGTCATTTAATTAAACGGATCAGACGGGTCAAACGGGTTCTATAGGTTGAACACTAACCCAACCTATTTATTAAACGGGTTAGTCGTGTCAACCCAAATATGACATGAACCCATTAAGCCTCAACCCATAACCTGTTAATTTTGTGTCGTGTCGTGTCGAGTTCACAGGTCGTGTCCAATTTTGCCACCCCTAAAATTTATTTTGGGTCCGTTTGGATACAGCTTATTTTGCTAAAAACTGAAAACTGAAAACATTGTAGTAAAATAATTTTTAAATGTGTAAATAGTGCCGTGGGACCCATTTTTAATGAAAAAGTTGCTGAAAAGTGAGGTTTGTGGGTCCGTGAACAGTGCACGAGACCCACTGGTGTTGCTAAAAAGTTGCTGAAAAGTCAAATATTCCGGCTAAAAAAAAAAAAAAAAGGGGAAACGCAGACGCTGGACGCGCAAACGCGCAATCCAAACACTGCCTTTATATATTTATTTTATTAATCACCTCCCTTTTTAACATTATCGATAAGGAGAGATATATTTAATAGACTTTAAACACTTACCGATTTCACTTATCTTATAAATTTAAAGGCATATTCATCAAGTCGGCCAAAATGGGTATTTGCCCATTTCGCCAAAAAAATGTAGCAAAATGTCCATGTTCTGAAACTATCAAGCAAAATGCTCATGTTTTGAAACTCGATTTTTAAAAAATCGAGTTTCAATGAAATACTCGATTTGATGAGAATCGAGTAATGTGAGAAATTTTACATGGAACTCAAGTTCCATGTTTTTTTTTTTTTTTTTTAAGTTTGATTTCACATAACTCGATTTTTAGAAAATCGAGTTTCAACAAGAGCATTTTGTTAGATAGTTTCAGAACATGGGCATTTTGCTGGAAAGTTTTGGCCTCAGGGACAAATGCCCATTTTGGCCTCATCAAGTCATTTAAAAACTTTAAATAAAATATGATAATACTACCTTATCTAAGAATTCTAGTTTTAATCATGAATTTGTCTCTCTCAATTTCTAAGAAAATGGAGAGAATCTTATTACATAATTTACGGTGTTTGAAAGCATAACCTTATAAACTTTTTTTCTTTTCGAAAAAGCCACATAAATTACGAATGACACCCTCTTTGGCATCTTGGAATAAAAGCAAAAAAAGAAAAAAGAAAAAAACAAAATCCCTGTAAGAATAACAATTTCATTGCTCACCCCTGCCCTTTTCATAAATAAACTTATTTTGTGCATCATCATTATTTTATTTATTTGGTAAAATATGACTTCGATTATTAAATTAAAGTGTCTTGTTTTAATTTCAGCCTAAGAGTGCATTTGGGATTTGATGAACCTAAAGCTTATTTAGAGTTTTTAGTTTATTTTTGTTACTATTTATGAGTCCAATTGTACTTTTTGATACTATTTATGAGTATCACTGTACTATTCAATTAGCTTTTAGCTTTTTTCTACAGTACTTTCAGTAAAAAAATTTCAGTTTCAGCTAAATAAGTTGTTCCCAAATAGATCTTAAATATTGATTGTATCCTTCCCTTCCCTCCCTACTATGAAAATGATCATCTCCACTCAAAATTAATCAATTTATGATTCTCATATTAAATATTATAAATCTAAGGTATACAAAATGTTACATAATCTAAAATAAGATCATGGAAGTAAAATCTTAACCCTAAAATGGAGAAACTAAAAATAACAGTAGAATAAGAGACCAAAGAGGAGCTGAAGATTAAATGCAACAATTTTAATTAGATGGTTTGGTAGGCAAAATATCAGCTTGAAATGCTCCCAATTAATCTCATACGTTAATTGTAATTAATAAAATACTCTTCATCAAAGTGAGATAAGAACCATAAATTATTTTAAAAAGGGTCATCTTTATACTTTATAGGTGTCCTTAGGATAATTATTATTTGTTAATAAATCATATTAGGAAAGTTTTGACATCACTTTTATGGGAAATATAAAAGTAGGGGTGTGCAGTCAACCCGCCAAAACAGACCCAACCCGACCCGACCCAACCCGCCAAGTTGGGTCGGTTTTTAGGGCTTGGTAGGTTGGGTTGGGTTACAAAATTTTTTTTGATAGCTGGTCGGGTTGGGTTCGGGCCATAAGATTCCAAACCCGCCAAACCCGACCAAACCCACCCATATATTTAATATATATTTAAAATATATTATATAATTAATATTTTTTTTTAAATAACCAGCTCTTCCTCCTATCCTATATAAAAGTCAATATTAATGTATATTAGTTCATATATTGATGTATAACTGAGTTAGAATATTAGTTCATATATTAATGTATATTTTGTTTATCAACTCAGGTGACAGGTGTGGTATATTTTTTTCTGCTTAATTTAATAATAATAGTAATAAAAAAAATTGTCCAACCCATAGGTTCAACTCGACCCATGTGGGTTGGGTTGGGTTGGACTTATGTGATGGGTTGGGTTATGTTGAATTTTTTTTAACCCACCATGATGGATTGGGTCAAAAAATCCCCTTAACTCGACCCAACCTGATCCATGCACACCCCTATATAAAATGTTGTCAACAAAATTAATCGTTTTATCATTTTTCCATAAAATATTTGGACAAAGTTTAGCTACAAAATTAGTTGTAACCTAAGCTTACAACCTTACTCAATATCTTTTTATTGGAAGTAAATTTTAACAAATCCACCATTGAATTACATCTTCTTCTTATATCTTCCATGCTTGAAATTTTTTTAGAAAATTAAAGATCAATAACTATGTCATCAATAAATTATTTAAATTGCAATTTTTTCTAATTTAAAATTATGCATAAAATATAAACTTATAGATCATATAGCAAATAATATCCGATTAACACAAAGTTTGACATGTGTATTAAGAGCTTAAAGAACATACAATTCAACGGTTAGATTATCAAAATATTTTTAAAAATAGTTCATAAACCAATGTTTTTAGGAGATTTTTTAACATTTCCCTTTTAGAAAATTAGCATGCTACTAAAAATTAATAGCTCGTAGCTAGACGTGTAAGTGAAAGTTGATGGGAAATATGTGGCTACGTATATATGTGCACACATAATGACATAACCCTTTTTAAGATGCTAGGTGAGGGACCAAATAATCTCTCTTTGACTTACATGTTGTTTAGGAATAATAGAAGTTTTTGTAAGCCAAAACTAAAGAATGGGGGGAACAAAATCTCATATTCTCTTCCCCATACATTTGAGCTTTCCGCCCAGTGAAGATGAAACAGTAGATTCCTTTCATTAAGGGTTCGTTTGGTTAGAGGAGTGGAAAAGTGGGAGGACGAAAAATTAGTGAGAGGATAGAAAAGATTTGGTTTTCCCTCATGTGTGTTTGGTTGGAATGGTGGAAAAGTGGGAGAGTAGAAAACTTTTTTATTTGGTTGGAGAGAAAAAAAGGGAGGATGGAAAATGTAGTTTATATAAATTGATTATTATGTCATTGTTATATAATATATAAGAAATAGTGGGAAAGTGAGAAAGGTAGGTGAGTGCAATAAAGTGAGGGTATTTGTGTAAATTACATCATTCAGCATCTTTTCCTTCCCATTTTCCACCCAAATTGGGAGGATAAAAAAATGTGGGCCCGGAGGGATTATTTTCCTCCCCATTTTCTGTCTCTCTTGTTTGCTCTCCTAAACCAAATGGTAGAAAATGTCATTTTTCACCCTATTTTCCTCTCCCTATTTTCCATCCTCCATATTTTCACTCCAACCAAACATATTCTAAAGGCTCGTTTGATTGGAAGGGTGGAAAAGTGGGAGGATAGAAAATTGTGGGAGAATAAAAAAGATTTTAATTTATTTCATTTTTGTTTGGTTGGAAGTGAAAAAGTGGAAGGATGTAAAAAGTGAGTTTGTATAAATTTACTCATATACCCTTGTTAAAAAATAATGACCAATTAAAACAAAAAAAATGACAAACGACCAAAAAAAAAAAAAAAAAAACAATAACCCAATTTATTAAAAAATAAAAATCATGTCCTAAAAAAAAAGTCATGTCTAGTTAAACAAAACAAAAAAAAAAAAAAAAAAAAAGGAACTGGACGAATTGTCCATGTGCAAGTGCACATGGGCATTTTTGTCCATTAAGCAGCCTCATTTTCTCCCTTTATTTTTCTCTCCATTTTGGGGAGAAAACTTTTTGGTGGGTTTAGGGAGAAAACATCCGAGCCTCACCATTTATTTTCCTTCCTCCCCATCCAACCAAACACACTCCAAAAAAATTTTCCTTCTTATATTCTCTTCAAAATTTTCCATCCACCCTATTTCACCTCCAAACAAACACACCCTAAGTGAAAGGGATATTTCAAATTAAAGAATAGCTAAGTGGCACAAAATCTTATAGTCTATTCTCTATATATTTGAAACTGTGGATTCCTTTCATTAAGTAAAAGGGATAGAATTTTTAAAAAAATTCTCTAACCCAACTAATTAGGATGACTCAAACGAACATCCACAATAAATCAATTACATATACCTTTTTTTTTTTTTTTTTTATATATAAGATAGAATTTCTATTCTAGCCTAATCTAAGTGTATATGTATATGAAGCTCACTCTTGGAGACTTGAACCCCAACCCTTTCCCCCCCACTCCACAAGCATTTATACTGGTGGAGTATAAATATATGGCTTAATTAAATAATTTAACAAGGGATATGTTCAAAATAAACATTGATAATTTAATGAACTACGGCTTTATAATAAGTTAGAAGAGACTCATCTAGTTTTGAAGGAAGGAAATTTTGTTCCCAATGAAATGAAATTTTATTGTTACCCTTTTATATATATATATATAAATATATATATATATATATATATAAAATTAAAGTTACATTTTTTTTTTCTTTTTAATGATACTTTCTTATTAATATTTATTTACTAAGGACTATTGTTATTAGCTATTTGCTAGTGTTGGTAAACTTTGTTAACTCGTTGGTAAGCCTTGTTGTGACGCGTTGGTAAGCCCGTGTTGAGCCGATGGATAGGTGTTTGGGTGTTCCCGCGGAGGTGTTCCCAATAGTGAATATCAAATTATTAATAATAATATCATTAGTAATTATTGATTATTTAGAAAGCAAAATGAATCTGTTCTATAGATCATCATCTAGTGCTAGTACAAGCACAGGAAATCAACCCATTAATCCAAATATAAATAATTTAGGATATATAAATTCAGAAGAATATAACATAATGGATATTGACAGAAAATTATTAGAATGGTATAAATGTAGTATACCGACAATTAATACTAAACAGATATATAAGCAAGGAACTTTTTCTAATTTATCTTTCTTGACAGACTACACTATAAAGACAGTTGAAAGAACATAAAGTCTATTTAATGAATACGAAACAATACAATTATTTTCACATATTCATTATTACATGTTGGCTTAGTTCAAGTAGCTAAAAAAAAAAAAAAATTCTCAAAAGAAAAAAAGAAGTAGCTATAAAACCTTTAACAAGAGATGAATTAAAAACAAGTACTTTTTTTTTTTTTTGGAGGAAACAGTAATACTTATTAGAACACACAAACACGAAAGTAATACATAGAGTTTTTTAAACAAGTTTATAATATATTACATAACCAGAGTACCACCACAAAACGGCTTAACCTTTGTAGTAGTAGCTTGGGATTATAAGTACTAAAACTCTAACACACACCACCGATGTGGGATAAACATCCAAAATGGATAAACATCCTTTTATTTTTATTTTTTTGAGGAAAAAGTAATACTTATTAGAACACACAAATACAAAAGTAATATATAGAGTTTTTTTAAAACAGGCTTATAATACATTACATAACTAGAGTACCACTACAAAAAAGCCTAACATTTGTAGTAGTAGCCTGTAGTTATAAGGACTGAAACTCTAAAATTTAATAACTCATTATTAGGAATGATGGAAACCAGTTTATATAATGGACCAATTTATTTTGATTGTTATCCTAATTTTGCTTTATCCCTGACAAACCCTAATATTTTAGATGCTTTAACTTTAAATGTAAAGACAGATAATTATTCCATGAAGATAGGTTTAGAACCCTTAGCTATAGTTTACAGAATATACTATAAGTTTATGAAAACAACATTAGAACCTATGGCTTTGACACTCAGCCCTAAAGGACATACTTTACTTTTGCAATTCTCCACACAGAATTCTAGATTAAAAATACCTAAAACCATAAGATGGGATGAGGTTAGACTTCCTGAACAGTGGAGTTTAGACACCATTGTTCCTTCACAAAAGATAGAAAATGACAGATCTGATTTTATAACACAAAAGACAAATGGCACAGTATAATATCTTTTGGTTCAGATAGACAAACTAATAACTTAATAAGATCTGCTAGTTCTATGAGAAGTAGAACACCATGATATATGTTCACACCTAGAACCTCTTTTTCTGATTACAGATCAATGAATCTAAACCAAGAAGCCTCCCATCCCATAAATACCACAGTTGAAGGAATTCGTCCACAAGGATGAGTAGAGACCCCTTTCTACACAATTGATACAGCCCAATCAACTCCAAATGTCTTCCAACCTGTGTACCAACACAATCTTGATTTCCCTACCCATACAGATATCTTAGGTCCAGAAGAACCCAGAATTAATGTTATTTCACGTGAGTTCATTTTTTTATAAAGAACTAGCTTGTAACTCCATGCATATACATGGATACACTTAAAGATATACAATAAGATGCATAATATAATTCCTAAAATATATAATTTAAATACTATTGATAGTCATTTTTATATTTTAATAACTCTTTAAAAAAATTTGTAAAGAATTAGGTATAAAATGTAAATTGTCCATTTTTTTTTAAATTATTGTGAAGCACTTTTCTTTTCTTTTTTTTACGATTCATTTATTCTAGACTCTTTGGTTTTTGTACTTAATAACTTACTTAGATGAATATTTATGATGTGGTCTCACATTTGATTCTAAAATTAAGAAATAAAACTCTTTAAGAATAAATAATTTAAGACACATGGCACAAAATTGGAACTCTAACTTGGAATTCTAATTTGAGTTTCTCTCAGCTTCACCTATTATTATTATTATTATTATTATTAAGAAATTATTACTTAAAACTTGAATATTCTGACAGAAGAACATAGTTTTTTAGATAGTATAATGAATTAGAAATTATTTAAGAGATAAATATTATGAGACAGTGATAGATCTAAAAAGACATCTTAATTTCTTTGATTGTCTTGATTATTGTACTGGAAAGATAAGTGTTATAGAAAAGACTATATCATGGACTAAAGTAAAAAATCAAGAGAAGGTGTACCAAACTTTCCCACCCTTTGAGCCAATAATTATTGGCCAAGAAGGAATGCAAGTTTTGGCTACTCCTATTAAAAAGACTAGTTTAATTGATGAACATAAAAACATAGATAACATAATTCAACAGAATAATTTCACTAATATTTATTTAAAAACAATAGGTGAATAATTACAGAATTTAGAAAATAGAATCATTCCTTCTATAACTCTAAAGAAAGAAAATGAATCAAAAGCCCCTTTATTCATTCCACATGAAATCCCCTCACATCTTAGAACTCCTCTGAAGAAACCCACTACAAATAACCTGCTTAATGAAATAGCAAAAAAAATTAGATGCTTTATAGATAGAATCATTGAAAGATAAAAGAAAGGATAAAGAACTTATTGTATTAGAAAACACTAAACCGACAATATATGATAGATCATCTGAAGAAGAAGAAATAAATTTGATAGATTTTGATAACCTAGAATCACAGTTTAAGGATAATTTACTGATTAATAAAGTAAAATATGATGCTTCAACACAAAACCAGAAAAAGGGTAGAGATGAAGAAAACTACACAAGAAAGAACCGGTATCCCAAACCTACTCCCCTAGATTTACAATTTGAGGAAAGACATACTTTTATTAATTTTGCCTATTCTGCTGACTTAGTTTATGAATGGAATATAGATGGAATGTCAGAATATGAAATATTAAATTTATCACATGAGATGACTTTATTTACTAATGTTGATAAAAATAGCAGAAAGATGGATCACCAAATAGCTCATTTAATTGTAACTAGTTTTATTAGCCAATTAAAAAGCTGGTGGGATCACTATTTAAACAACAGTGATAGACTAAATATTTTATCTACTATTAAAAAAGAATTTGATGGAACTGTAATAGTGACAGATAATCACCCCTCATAAGATGCAGTAAATACACTAATATTTGCTATAACTAAACACTTTGTTGGAGACCCTATTCAATAAAAAGGAAGAATATTAGATGTTTTAATCAATTTAAGATGTCCACAACTGTCAAATTTTAGATGATATAAAGATGTCTTTATTTCTAAAGTCTTAAGTAGAGATGATTGTCAACAGACTTATTGGAAAGAAAAATTTATAGCTGGTTTAGCTTATTTCTTTGCTCAAAAAGTTAGACTTGATATAGCTAAAAATGACGGAACTATAGACTATCCTAATTTAACTTACGAAGACATAATATCTTCAATTAATAAAACAAGTTTATGTTTATGTAATGATTTAAGACTTAAAAATCAAATAGGAAAAGAAAAGAAATATGCTAAGAAAGAACTAGCAACCTTTTGTGAGCAATATGGATTTGATTTATTAATTGCTCCATTTAGAAGAAGAAAGAAAGAGAAAACATATATTGACAGATACAAAAATAAAAGTAGAAAATATTATAAAAATAGATATAAGAAAGAAGAACCTAGAAAACCTTACAGAAAGTGGAAATTAGATAGATAGAAAAATATGAAACAAATTACTTGCTACAAATATATATAGTAAAAAATAGGGCATATAAGTAAAAATTGTAGAGTTAAGACACAGATTAATAAACTTGATTTGACCGATGATATATAAATTAAATTAAAGAAAATATTTTTAAACTCAACTGACAGTGAACAAGAAGAGACAGATAATTATATCTATCAAATAGACAATAGTGAAAATTCATCAGAAAAAGATAGTTCTTCAGAAGTCAAAGAAGTAAAATTGTGTAATTGTAATAACCTTGATAATTGCTATTGTAAAAGGAAAATTGATGCGGGATGCGGAAGCATCAAGAAGTAGAACACGTCTACTTCTAGAAAACAAGAAACAAAACACGTTTGCTTCTGAAAATAACCTCGAATCCACGAGAGTTCCTTGAATCCACAAGGAAAAAGGGTTTGGAATCCACCAGAAAATAGAAAGACAAAAGTCTGAATTTTATTGATTGAATAATTGCTTTTAAAAAAACGTTTACAGACTTAGAGAACTATTTAAGGGCTCCATAAAACTTGACAGACAGGAAAATATATTCTAAAATAACTAATAATTAATACCTAACCATAACAAGTGTTAGAACATATGTGGTTCACTTGTTAAGAACATATGTCATTCTTTTATGTAGTTGGTTAATCCTTTAACAAAACACACTTTACTTGTATTTGGGTAGATCTAAGTTGTGTTTAATACTTGAAGAAACATGTTATTCAAGTCTAGTATTAAAGCCATGAAGATTGGACCAAGAAACAAATGAAGAAAAGTTGTTCATTAAAGCTGGATAGATAGCTCGACACCTGCGGACAGATAGCTCGACACCTGCTCGACACCTCTCGACAGCTGGCTATCTATCGAGCTTCTTCAGCCTTTTCTTATCGCAATCCCGATAGCTTCTCGACAGTTGGTGGATCGATCGAGAAAGCTTTTGTCCCCTCGACACCTCCTCGATAGCTGTATCTGTCGAGGTTTAAAGCTCGACACCTCCCGATCGATCGAGGTATCTATCGAGGTTACGGGAATTTAGATTTCCAGATCTGATTTTTGGGCCAAGCTTTTGAATTTGTGTAGGGTTTCTTTTCTCACAACCCTAGATCTATATAAGTCTTATTTTAGAGGGCGTCACGTAAGAGAATACAAGGAGAACATATGCAAAAGGTGACCGATACCTTATTCTCTCTAAAAGAAGCTACTGCGTCTTTTGTGCCTTAGGGTTTTGTAACCAAGTGCTTCTTGATCTTCATTGTTGATGAAGTGAAGAACTTTGCAGCCAACTTCTTCTTCTAGTTGGTGATTGAAGTTGCGTACTAGGATCCGCGCAATTGGTTAGTCACATACTGGGATTCGTGCATCAAAGGGTGGCATTCATATATTGAAGAGTTCAGAGGTTCTGAAGTGGTAGAAGGTTTCTGCTGTGAGTTCATCTACGGGGATTGTAGAGTCTAGGGACAAAGGTTTTGTACTAGATCTGAAACTTCTTTTCATTATAGTGGATTGCTTTTAGGGAAGGTTTCCTCCCAGGTTTTTTACTATGAAACTAGTTTGTTTCATTGGTTTTCCTAGGTCATCATATCTTATCTTATTTACTTTTCCGTTGCATTCATTATTGACATGATATTGATGTTTGTTTGTTTTAACAAGATTTATTCATAATAAATTTAATTAACAACTTAAGTTTAAAAAACTTGTTAATTTTATCAACCGGGGTCTAAATTTCCAAACAAGTGGTATCAAAGCACTTGTCCCAACAACAGGAACCAAATTTGACCTAAAAAACATTAAAAGCACCTAAAAACAAGGAAAATTACATAAAAATATCAAAAATAATAAATTATAATAATTAAATAGTAAATTGTGTCCTAGATCAAAAATGAAAATAAGAGTTTTAACCAAGCAAGAAGATTTAATTATGGATCTTATAGCTAGATTACCAAATTTAAAGGAAAAGAAAGAATATTTACATAAATTAAAAGATTCCCTAATTCTGACAGAAAAAACAGAAACAGATATAAAAGAAGTTAAATTAACTTATAATTTTTTAGAAATCGCTGACAAATTTAAACCAAGAAATAAACTTGTAACTATACAGGACTTGCAAACAGAAATAAATATATTAAAACAAGAACTAAAAGAACTAAAATCAGAAAATTTTACTATAAAAAAAATAACTGAACAGATGATAGCACAAATAATTAATCTGAATGATAGAATTGATCACAAGGATAAAATGAATGTTGATAGACCAGACCTCTTTTTGATAGATCCCTCTTCCTCAAAAACAATTATTTACAGAAAAAACAAAGAAGAAAACTGTGAAGATAATATTTTAAAAAATAATTTCTTAAATCTAATTGACAAACATATGTATAGAAATAACTTCGGTAATTAATAAAGAATTTTCATTGACAGTCATTGCTCTTGTTGTCTCTAGTGCAAATTTAAATTGCATACAAGAAGGATTAATACCTTCTAAATATTATGAGAAATCAATAGACAGATTAATCCAAGCTAATGGAGATAGATTACAAATTAATTATAGACTAACTAATGCTCATATCTACAATGATGAAATATGTTTCAAAACCCCTTTTGTCTTAGTGAATCAATTATCCTCCAAAGTCATTCTAGGAAATCCATTTATGGCCCTTCTTTACCCCTTTCTCACCTCTAATAATGGAATAAGCACTAACATACTTGGAAAGGACATCCTCTTTAAATTCATACTACCCCTATTCCTAATGAATTACATTTGTTGAAAGATCTTTCTATTTTCCCTGAACATAATTGACAAAAAAGAAAGACGCTTATTAATTTCATAATACGACACAGTGAGACTTAACTAGCAATAAATGATGCTACTCAAAAGCACTTTGTTTTATCTATTATACCGTATATTTTAAAAGTTTTACATTCCTCTTATTATATTTGCATTTTATTTTACTCTTTACTTTACCATCTTCTTAAAAATTTCCTTCCACCAAAAAGAATCTCTAACCAAAACCTAAACAGAACACCCATGGAGAGACATAAGCCCTTGTCACAAGATGCCAAAGGAAAAGGCAAGATTGATGAGATAGGTGGCCCCAAGACAGAGGGGAATACCCAAAAAGAGATAGAAAATATCCTTGATGATCTGAATGTAGCATTCAGGCTAAAGCATTCAGAGTTATTTAAAAGAAGCATGAAGGCCCTTGAGGCGTACTTGCTATCCCTTAATCTCAACACTGAGATTAACAGTCAATTGCCCGACAAGCAAGACAGCCATTCCAAGACTAAAATTAAAGACTTTGAGTTCGTTTGAATACAGCTGAAAACTGAAAACTGAAAAACACTGTAGCAAAATAATTTTTAAATATGTGAAGAGTACCGTAGGACCCATTTTTAATAAAAAAAAGTTGCTGAAAAGTGAGGTTTGTGGGTCCCGTGACTGAAAAGTTGCTGAAAAAGTTAATGTGTGTGCACTGTTCACACCCCAAAGTTAACAATCATGGCTTGAAAAAAAAAAAAAAAAAAAAAACTCAAAACGTGGACATGGGAAGTGCAAAACACGCTTCCCAAACGCACACTTCATATGTGGTACGGACTATTCTAAATACAACCCAAACGCTATGTTTAGGATAAGATTGTCCTTTGCCAACCTACTACTAGAGATCCAATAGGATTTTCTGTAGTAGGGCATATACAACAACCTTTGATAGATGGCTGGACCAACTACAATGTCTAGTCCTAGCAAAAGAAACAGTCGAAAACAATGACAGATTTCACCACTACTTTGAACTTTGCACATTAGGGGCCTGTTTGGTGAGTGAGTTCAAACTCACATTTTCACATTTTAAACAACATTACACGTATTTCTACACACTTTTTCATCCACACGTATTTCAAAAAACTACAAACAACAATTCTCAAACTACTCTACCAAACACCCCCTAAGAGTTTATCAATAGCCTTGCATCTTCCCAAGATTACTGTTCCAATCAAATAACTATTCTGGTAGAGCGTTTTACAGAGAAGACTACATTGAAGACTACCCTTTTTGTAAAGCCTATTATAAGAAAGATTTTCCTTTTCATTTAGCAGAATTATTTGAAGTAGGTTTTATCAAATAGATTACCATCTACCACAACAGACAGTTAGATTCAATGCCAGACATTGTTAAAGACACCCTCTCCCAATTCCCTAGAGAAAAGACCATAGGAGTATGAAGCACTCTTCCAAAATGGCTCCCAAATAGATGGATGGAAGTAGAACTAGCCAAACATGTTCTACTAATCAATTCAATTGGCAGATACACCACATTTCTCACGGAGATACTTTTCTACAGTTTCATGATCTGATCCAATTGGCAGATGACTAGAGATAGGTTATGGAAAACATATGTCAATTAATTGCTAACGAGCTCTACATATATAACCAAGTGCTTGCTAGCAACAACAAAATTATCATTTTTGGCAATTATAGATGCATAATTCCCTTCTTCACAAGACTACGACCCCACGTTTTAGGTGCCCAGAACCTGATAGACCCCTAGAACTACAAGCGGTCAGCTATTGCCCTCACTGTGAAGAATTCATAACAACAGAACATGAATGCCAACCCATGTACATTGATATAGAAGCAAATAACTCCAACCCCCTTGACTATGACAACTATGCAGACACAGACTGAACCCCACCAACAGGCATGGTAAGCAAACACTATTCATTAGCACGCTCAAGACAAACAGATAGGTAAAAGAATCTCTACAAGATAGACAACTGAAGACTACACATTCCATTATTGCAAGAAGATAGAATAAGGACAAGAAAGAAAGAATAATGTAAGAGGAAAGAATCTATGACAAAAGAAGAAAGGATAGGAAAGAATGACACGGCAAAACTTGCATAACATAACAAAATGTCACTATTCATGAAAAGTGAATAGTATCCTCCACCGACAAAATAACTAAGGTTAACTTTTCACAACCAGAGTTACTTTTCAAGGCAGGCCATGGTTCACTACTTCTATAAATAAACGAACTCTTGAAGAAAGAAGATAGGCAAAAATTTAGGTTGAAGTTTGAGATAGATAACAAAAATCTTTCCTCTCTCCCTTTTGTAACCAAGAAAGCCTTTCTCCCTTTTCTCTTTTTTAATCTTTTCTCTCTACAGAACCTTTCCTCTTACAGATTTGTATCTCCCATTACAAACTTTGTATCTCCCATTATAGACTTGTAGCCCTCGTTTGGGAGGAGCGAATGGAAAGGAATGGAGAGAATAATTTTAGAATATTTTTCCCTTCCCTTGTTTGGGAGTTTTAATGGAGGAAATGGAAAATTCATTCCCTTATTTAGGAGTTTAAGTGGGAAAGAATAAAATGGGTAGAAGGGAACACTCAATCCTCTTTATTCCCTTAAAATTGCAAATTTTCACTCCCCCCGAAATTTGGAGGAACTAAAGGGAATAGAATTAGATTTAATAAATTTTTTACTAAAACTCACAAAATAGCCCTATATATTCAGCCATTTATTTTAAATATGGGTCTAATAATATTATTATCATAAATTGATTCCATTCATTTTCTTATATGTTACTCTCAAACAAGATTACTTTCATTCCATTCATTTGCATTCCTTTCCATTCCTTTATTTTAAAACATCTAAACAAGATTACTTAATTTCATTTCATTCATTTCCCTTGCTTAAATATATTCCATTCTATTCTTTTCCATTCATTTATGATCATTCCATTTCATTCCCTTATGAACTCCCAAACGAAGCCATAACCTTTCCTCCCATTACAAACTTTGTATCATAAGTTGTTAATCTTGTATCTATAAAGAAGGATAGTGTTCATCCAATTGTTTCAATAAAGCTTTCAAGACAGATTTCATTTAAAGTAAGGATTTGTTGTTGAATTTACTGTTTAAATTATTTTAAATATCCATATATTGTTATGTCTTCTACTAAATCTATGCTTGCATTCTATATTGATATATCTATATGTCATACTCTTATAATAGTATTTGTACTATTGTTCCATATCGCCGTAGCTATAGCTTGCCATAGTCATATTGTTTCTATTTTGTATTTTGTTTTTATATTATCACTATTTACTATGTTGTCATATACATGCTTATATATTCTCCTGACTTAGTCCTCTATATTCTTATTCTTATAGTACTATATTCTTATATTATCGTTACTTTCATTATATCTTTTGTTTTATATACCTATTTGTTATATTGTCATATATATTTTATAGCTATTATTGCTATGTGCTTTCATCCTTGGTGGTAAACATTATTGCTACGTGCTTTCATCCTTGGTGGGTGGTAAATGGTATCAAAATAAATATTGATAATTTAATGAACTACGGCTTTATAATGGGCTAGAAGAGATTCATCTAATTTGAAGGGAAGGAAACTTTGTTCCAAATGGAATGAAATATCATTGTCATCCTATATACATATATAATTAAAGTTACATTTTTTTTTCTTTTTAATCCTACTTTCTTATTAATATTTATTTATTTTTGATGGATTTTTATATACTATATTATACTACATACTTTCAGTACTTATGCTATGTTTGGAAGTTTAGAAGGAGAGAAGAGTAGAGAGAAGAAGAGTAGTGGGGAGAAGATTAGAGGGGAATGGTTATCCTCCCCCTTATTTGGATGTTTTTAAAATTAAGTAAAGGGGGAGGAAAATGATAAGGCTAATCATAGTTTGTAATTTTGTTAATATAGTAAGGATAAATTTGGTAATTCATTTGGTTAAACATTTTTATGCTCTACTCTCCCTCCAAATCTCTCTAATTTGGGGGAATAAAAAATAAGGGGTTAGAAATAGTTAGAACCCCTCTAAACCCCTCAAAATTCCTCTCACTCCTCCCTTAAAAAATACATCCTGTAGACACTCGATTTTGCACCCATAATTTAATCTTGGAAGATGGCTAGAATAACCATTCATATACCCAAAAAAATCATAGTTGCATTACATGCATTAATTCATTCATTGCATATCATAAAAATGATCTTGAGATTCTAACGGTCACGACGGTATGCCCGATTCCCAAATCATCGGACCGTCGGATTGAAAGATATCATGAGATCAAGTTTTCACGATCTGCATGCATTGTATGGAGTGAAGCCAATCATGTGTGATTAATTGAAATTAATTTTGATTGGTTAATGATTAAAATTAAATAAAAGAATTTATGTGATTGGTGGAGCATTTTTCTTAAAGTGAGATTTGTTACATGTGATTAAAACAAATAAGTAGATAATATTTAAAGACTGTAGATAATTAGGCTTTTAGGATAATTATATTCAAAATAATTATTTTGAAAATCCTAATCATCACTTTGGAATGAGGTTTATCATGAAAATAACTCTTAAATTCGTCCAAATACAGTTTTAGAGTTGGAAAACACTTCAACAACGTGCTAATCAAGTAGCAGATTTCAGATTCACGTTCCAAGGAACTTTTGGCATAGTAGAACTCAAAATTAGGACTAGGCTATTTCTGGAAAAGTTGTAGAGAATCGAATTTCCCTTCAGCTATCAAAATTTCATATTAATCCGAATTTCTAGTAAAACGATATGATCAAAATACTGAAGCCTGTTCTGATCTGAAAAATCAGCTTACTCTTATCCAAGTCTCCTCTTTTTTAGGATTTTCCCCATACGTTTTTTGCTTATTTTTTTAAGCATTCCAATCTCTATAAATAGGGGAGGCCTCCCATCATTCAACACCTTTTCACACTTTCTGATCCCCCGGCTCTTCTCTTCTTTTCAATTCCCCTTTACATTAAAGACATTCTGGAGACTCTTGCCTTAGGAATTTCTTTTTTGTAAGCGAAGTATTTTAGGCTTCAAAGAGTTGAATAAATTTTTTTGAATCCTAAAATATTCTTCTACTAAAGAGCACGCTCATGCTAGAGGTATTCTGTTTTTCTTCTTCTTCTTTTTTTTTTTTTTTCTCTTGTTAATTAGCATGTTTTGTGTTTGATGCATGAGTATGATTAGCATGTTTTATTATAATTTGTTCTTAATATATATAATTGCCATGATTAGATGCTTTAGATGATTGTTTATTTCAATTCTATCTCTTTGACTTCAAAATCTGTAATGATTATCAAAACTCTTTTATGAAAACTAAAAATTGATCTGTATTTTTCAGATCTGATTTTTTTAGTTAAAAACTGATCTGTATATTTTAGATCTAATTTTTTCTAACACAAAACTGATTTGTATTTTCATTAAATACAGATCTTTTTTTTTTTTTGAAAAAGTTTTCTTTGTTACAAAATTACAAAGTTTGAAATTTAAAAGAAGGAATTGAAAGTTAGGTTGAAGTCTTGTCTTTTTTTAAATATGATGCATGTATAATAAATTTATCTCATGAATGTGGATCCTCTTTCAAAAAGTCTTTTTTTTTTTTAATTTCTTTTACATAAAAAAAAAATAGATCTGATTTTTCTTGATAAAATCACTTTTTCTGACTTTACACAAAAACAAATCTAATCTTTTTTAACAAAAATCTTATTCTTTCTTTTACATAAAAATAGATCTGATTTTTTTTTTTACAAATCCAATTTTTTTATTTACAAAACAGATCTGAATTTTCTTGAAAAATAGGACATATTCATAAGGCAAATTTATTTAAATTAATTTTGTCAAGTGTGTGTCATGTGTGTTCAACATATCATTTAACATCATGCAAAAAGGGTAAATTGGTCATTAGAATCTAGAAGACCAGACTCTGTTTAGGCAGAATGGGTGCCTAACACCTTCCCATTCCGTAACCTAGCCCCCGAGCTTAGGATTTTTGGATAGGTAGATTAGTGCTTTTTCTTCTAATTTTGGTAGATTGTAACTAAGACCAAAATTTTGTATTTTTTTGCATAGATTGTAACTAGGACCTAAAGCCTTGTAAGGTTAATTTACCAAAGTTGTACTTTTCTTTATTCAATCAATGACAGTGAAGTATTTTGATCATGTAACGTGTACTTTTTTTTTTTTTTCTTTTTTTGTATAAAAAAATAAGTGGCGACTATACACCACTTTTCCAAAAAGAAAGGTGCCCTTAAAAGCACCCGAATCTTTTTTTTTTAGAGCACCCGATTTTCTTGGTCTCTCACACATCCAAATATGATAATTTAACTTACTCTCTCTCCCTCTACTTTACTCCTCTTTACTTCTCTTCCATCCAAACATGCTATTAGTTTTTGGTGAAGCAATTATGCAGAAGTAGCTAGGATGATGTGGGTGCATTCCTCTTTGACTCTGAACCGATTTAATTGCATGCATTTATATAATAAGTTAATTAATAGGTTGTATGCAGAAGTGGGCTTCACGTGCCATTTCATTAAGTGCACTTGTATAATTAATCGTTCTTGTTGATTCCAAAAAATTAGGAGATCGCAGCCTTGCACCATAAACTTATTAACACGTGTGACTTGTATTATTTCATTGCAGTTATTACTACCTCTACCAGTATCTCATTTCATATTGAATAGATTCAATAATGCATGCATCCTCTGCCTGAGTCTGAGGCCTGAACCACTGAAGGAGCAGCGTACGTGCTCTCTCTTTTAAAAATTTGTTGCACATTCTTTTATATATATATATAATTATATATATATATATATTATTTTTGGGTGGAGAGTTTTTTTTTTTTAACTTTTTTGAACTTTTTTTGGACGTAATTATATGTGGGGAAAGTTGATATTGCAGATGCTTGAAGACAAGTAACAGTAGCGCTAGATATTCTAAGATTTGAGACTTGAGGTATTCCACCTAAGCTTGTATGATTGTATACGGTCAGGCTGCAGGTTGTTGATTGGTTTTGTGTGTATTGGCTATGTGGCCTATTGAGAAAATTTGATTCAATTTTCATGATGTTATTAAAATAGTTTAAACAACAATTTATTATTATTTACGTGCTCATTGTCGGGGTAAAGAGTATTCTAGCTACTAGTGAGGAATATGAAACGCCTTTAAAAATGAAATTCATTGAGGTTTTTTTACCCATTTTTATATATCAATTTATCTCTCTTTTTTTTTTTTTTTTGAGAATTTTATACTTATATTTGTATGTTAAATTATAATTATGATTATAATAGTCATTAAGAAATATTTTAAAACATGGAGGGCATAGGATTCATATTGCCTCTAGTAGAAAATAAATGTTGAAAGCTAATATATATATTGATGATGTAAAGAAAATCCGTGAGTCAATTATCCAAACAAGAGCTTTGGAAGATTTGTAAGAAAGAATACACTCTTAGAGGGTACTGATGTGATGCCAACCTAATTTTCTCCAATACTTAAGTTAGAGACTCGCAAAAACCCAAGGAAACATAAAACACAAGATTTCCAAGGCTTTTTCACTCATACATCAAGCAAATAGGGAATGATCTAGTGTTTATATAGGGGTCTGAATTCACTATCTTCCTCGAATTCCCTCCATTTTCTATAACTACAACCTGATGGAAGATGTGGGATTAATATGAACGTTATTCTCGAAGTTTGTTCCCTTAATTGGAGATAATGGGTTGGTGGAGTGAGGGTCTTGAATCGAAATCCTCTCGTTCCTCAAAAGAGAGCCTCTTTTGTTGCTAGTCGTCTGAATCGTTGGGCAACTGGCTTTGGATGATGCATGGGGAAGATTTTCTTTGGACGATCAATACCTATCACACACACACGCACACGCACATATCACAATTTTTGCCTTAAGATTGTGTTTTATATATTCTTATAATATGCATGTCAAGTTTCATATCAATCAAGTCTTAAACTATTTGATTCATAAATTTATGTTTTACATATATTTTTAAAGTTCAAAAAATATATAATTTAAAAATTTTATAGATGAGATAGTTATTGATCTTCGATTATCTTGATATTTTGTAAGCATGTATGGCACCAGGAGATTGTGTAACAATGAATTTGTAAAAATAATAATAATAATAATCAATGAAAAATTATTAAATGACATAATATTGACAAAAGTTATACATGAAATAACTTGAGTCCAACTTGTATAAGTGTATGTGTCATGTGTGTGCGCGCGCGAGCGTGTGTTTGGACTTTGGAGTGGGGATTGGGATCCCAGCCCTTGCCCTTATCCCCATGTTGGAGGAAGAGGGAGGTTCCACACTTGTACCACATGCCTACAAGTACTTGTCCTTGCCCACAGAGAGAGAGAGAGAGAGAGAGAGAGAGAGTTAACACTTAACATTGTAAGTCTTCCCATCTGAGTTAACCAATCATGTGCCCAAGACACATATCACTCTAATGAGCTATCACCTAATTTGATTTGGAGGGATTCCTCCAAACTAGCATGCAACCAAGCCTTGACCTTTTGTGTGAGTCTGATGGAGGTATTGCTGTCCTAAACTCGCACTCCCTTCCATTAAATCTCATTTATAGCATATTGTGAAAATATGATGTTATTTTTAGCAAGTTGCATTGTACATATGATAACAAAAAATATAATGATAGTAATTTTCATAGTTAACTCCAAGGGTTTGGCTCCATAATTGCTAACACCTTATGATATTTATGAGATTTTAGGTTCAACATCTCTAAGAAACTTCCTCAAAAAAAAAAAAAAAAAATCTCTAAGAAACATTTTAGGGCCATTCTTAAAATATTAGAGCATTAGCAGCTGCTATGCTATGCCAAATGCCAATTTAACACACCAAAGACCTACTTTATTGTTTTACCATACTATTTTACAATATACCTTACATCATGTCTTCTATTTTAAGACATTGCATAATAAAATAATATAAACAACCCTATAAAAAGTATTTTTCCGTGTCTGATGTCACTCTCTAAACCCAAAAACTCTCTCTCCTTTGTACCTAGATCCTCATTGCCATCGTGACCTAACCCAAAACACCAAAATCAACCAAAACAACCATCGTGCGTGTCTGATATCACTCTCTAATTCTAGGACAAAATTTAGCTACAAATTTGATTGTAGCCTAAAGCTACATCTTTCTTTTAAAAAAATTAACATTACTACATATTTTGAAAATCTAACCATTGAATTTGATACTCTTTACGCTCTTAATACATATGTCAAATTTTATACCAATCAAATATTATTTACTATATGATCTATAAGCTTGTATTTTATATATAATTTTAAACTAGACAAACTTACAATTTAAACAATTTATTGATGACATAGCTATCGATCTTTAATTTTCTAGAAATTTTGCAACCATGGAGGATATAAGAAGAAAATGTAATCTAATGGTGGATCTGTCAAAATTCAGCTCCAATAAAAAGATATTGAGTAGCCTTAGCCTACAACAAATTTTGTAGCTAAACTTTATCCAACCCAAAAACTCTCTCACCTCTGTACCCAGAACCTCATTGCCACTATGACCTAACCCAAAACACCAAAATCAACCAAAACAACCATCGTACATGTCTGATGTCACTATCTAAAACCTAAAAACTCTCTCTCTCTCTCTCTCTCTCTCTCTCTCTCTGTACCCAGAACCTTATTGCCATTGTGACCTAACCAAAAACAACCACCGTGATACAACCCAAAAAAAACACCAAACCACCACCATCACCACCCAAAATTCACCAACCAACCAAAATTACCAAAATTACCAAAAAAAAAAAAAAAAAAAAAAAAAACCCCTACAAACCATTGTCGTTGATCTGACCCAAACACCCAAAGAACTTTTGGTATTGGTGAAGAGGTGAAGTGCAACGCCGATTTGAGGAGGAGAGAGAGGGTTGAGAAAAGAGGAGTAGACAAAGAGGGGAGATGAGGAGAGAGAAAAGCGAGGGCTGAGTATTTGAAGAGAGAGACTGGGAGGAGGCGGTGCCGATTTGAGAAAAGAGGAGAAGATAAAGAGGGAGAGGAGAAGAGAGAAGAGATAAGAGAAAGAGGGCTTGGTTTTTGTATAGAGAGAGAGAGAGAGAGAGAGAGAGAGAGTGAGTGAGTGAATTAAAAACAATGACAGAGAAAGGGGAGAGAACGGCTAAGAGAAATAGAAAGAGGAGAAAGAAGGGCTAAGAGAAAAAGAGGCAGATGGGTGAGACTTGAGAGAGATAATAGGTGAGAGAGATATGTCAGATGAGAGAGGAGAGAGAAATAGAATAAAATGGTAATATTTTTTTTAGCTTTTGTCCATATCGTTCCAAATTTGGAACGATATTGTTCATCCATGCCAAGTCTTTTAGCATTTAGAATATCTGATGTGAGAGATTTTTTTCTAGTGCTCTTTAGGGGTGGCAATTTATGTTCGCGTGTTGGGTTTGTATAGTGTCGACTAATGAGTATTCGACTATATGGGTCAAAACTAACCTGACACGTTTATTAAACGGGTCAAAATTCATCAACCTTAACCGAACCTATTTATTAAACGGATCAGTCGTGTCGATCCATTTATCAGATTTTATCAAAATGAAAAAAAAAAAAAATACAAATTTTAGTATTAACCAAATTGATCTAAATTATGAAAAACCAAAAAAAAAAAAAAATTAAATTAAATATAAGATTCAGAACTAACGAGTAAATGCATCACAAATAATCATTTAAAATTAAAATATATCTCAATATCACAAATAATCAATCACAATATGTTAAGGAAAATAAACCACAACAACTAATAAGTTTATATACCTAGGGTTTAAAGGGTATATTGGTGAAATATCATATAATTAAATGGGTCAGACGGGTTAAACAAGTTTCATGGGTTGGACACTAACCCAACACGTTTATTAAACAAGTCAGTTGTGTTAATCCGAATGTGACATGAACCTGTTAAGCCTCAACCCATAACCTGCTATTTTCATGTCGAGTCGTGCCATGTCCGCGAGTGGTGTCAAATTTTGCCACCCCTTAAACAGGTCAGTCATGTCAACCCGAATATGAAATGAACTTGTTAAGCCTCAACTCATAACCTGCTAATTTCATGTCGAGTCGTGCCGTGTTCGCGGGTGGTGTCAAATTTTGCCACCGCTGATGCTTTTAGAGCATTCTCATCAAGGATTTCAAAAAATTTAGTATTTAGCATCTCAAAAACCTATTTTATTTATTTTAACAACTCACTTTACAATATACCCAACATCAACAGTTTTATATTTTTTACCACTTCATTAATTAAAGATAGTGAGAGAGAGAAGATAAGATAGTGAGTAGGGGTGTGCACGGTTCGGTTTCGGTCGGTTTGTATGGGTATGGCCAATCGAAACAGAATATTTCGGTTTGTGAAATTCTCAACCGAAACCAACCGAAATGGCTGGAAATCAATCAGTTTCGGTATATATCGATTTCAGTCGGTTTCGGTCAGTTTTCGGTTTTCCAAAGAGAGGGTTATTGAGATTCTCAGAACCCTAAATTTAATCACATATAAAAAACAAAGTAATAGAGCAGCACAAAGAGAGCTGTTGAACAAATCAGAACGACAGAGAAAGAAAAACTTCCAACAATATTTGTTCAACAATTTACAGTATTACACACAAATTCCAACAAAAAATTGAAAATATTTTGAATTAGCAAAAGGGTCCAGACAGAACTTTACCGTTGCTGCACCATAGCAGGAGCCTACCACCATGCTTGAGCCTACCACCATATCTCTGTAGTGATTTTTCAATCTAAATTGAAGATAGAATAGAGATATGTGACTCAGAGAGAAGAGAAAGGCATGGCCATGGTCCATGGGACTCAGAGAACGAAAAGAAAAGAAAAGAATGAGGTGGCTGAACTGAGAAGGGCAGAGACTAGAGAGAAAATTGGTGAAGGACTAAAGGGTAAAGAGAAAAAATTGAAGAAAGAATGGTAGAGAGAGACAGAGAAAAAATTGAGAGAAAAAAATGGGGAAGGGGGCGGCTGAAGAAAAGAAAAGGGAAGAATAAACAGGGGTATTTCCATATTTATGCTACTACTAGGGTTTTAAAAAATTAAATTGCAAAAAATACCCAAGTCCCACGCGAAGGCTCGAACCTAGGATCAACTAACCAAACCACAAGGAGCACACCACTCAGCCACTGATCAATTATGTATTTAAGTTACATAAATTTATATATATATATATCGATCGGTTCGGTCGGTTTCGGGTTGAAAAAATTCAGAACCGAAACTGAAACCGAAAATTTCGGTTTTTAAAAAATGAAACCAAAACCGAATCGAAATTTTGGACATGGTTCGGTCGGTTTCAGCCGATTCTTTCGGTTCCTTGATTTTTTGCACAGCCCTAATAGTGAGAGAGAGTCCAGTGAGAAGAAAAGAAGAATAGTGAGAGAGAGAAAAGATATTTTAATTAAAGTAGTATCAAAATATTATTATATTTATAAAATTTGAGCTACAGTGGACTATTATACATAGCAGTCCACTATAGCTCAGATGCTAAAAAATTTAACACTAACACTTTTATTGTAGTGTGCTTTTTTGGAATAAGATGCTAAAAAATAGCATTTTTAGCTTTTGAGAGCTTTAATGTGAATGCTCTTATAGCTTGGGTTGAATGAATTAAGGACATGTTTGATAGACTGTAATAGACGCTGTAATATAATAGTTATTCCTATAGTTTAGTTATTCTTTAGTTGGGTTATGTTTTTATTACAAGGAATAATCATTTATTATGAATAGCTATTCTTTAAAATGAGGAATAACTATTCCTTTTTAAAAGGTTGTATTAGCTATTTCTTAGTAAATGCAATAATTTCAAAACTTAATATATTTCCAAATAAACAAACTTTCCATATACAACTAACAATTATTAAAAAAAATCATAAAAAATAACACATATCTCTCTTAAATTTAAAAATATCAATTTTTAAGGAGATATGAGTAAGAAATTTCATAAAATAAATATTAAATTTCATTCTAATGTTATAACTCTCAACCAAACTAATGAATATGTTTAGTTATTACATTACAACACATTTTATCCCTCATTCAATGTACTAAACGTACCCTAATTGTTCGTACTTCTTATTATTATTATTATTTTTTTTTTTTTTTTAAAGTCAAACTCAGCTGTAATATTAATTAAAAAATAAAAAGTAGTTACAGTACATGGAATTACATAACCGTAACTTGCATTGATTGCCCCAAAAAAAATACGGAGATAGTTAATTAGTAATGGTGACGTAACCAAAAAAAAAAAAAAAAAAAAAATCAACAACAACATATGATATGGGTTTGAGTGGGGCGCCATTTAGACGCTAGCTAATATTTATTAATTTAGGAAGATTACAAAGGCAGCCACTAATAATATAATAATTAAAAAAAAGAAAAAAAAGTGAAATCCTATAAGAGAAGAGACTACTACAGACTACAGAGAGATAATAGAAAGAAAAAAACCCAAAACAGTAGGAGAGAAGTGAGTGTGAGAAGTAGTAGAAGTATTCATTCATCAATTAAATTTGATTGGAAGTTTCCAATTTCACTCTCTTTTTACATTGACCTATTAGTAGTATAATAATAATAATAATAGTTGGGCGATTGTATTGTATAATTGTGTGCCAGAATCAGAATCCGAAACAGAGAGTGCTGTGTCGCCTCTGAGTTGAGTTGAGAATCAGATTCTTCAAATTTCTAGGGCAAAATTTTAATTTGATTGACTCTCCCTGGTTTCAATTTTCATGGTAAGCCCTCACTTTCCTTTTCGATCTCAATATTAATTCTGCTCTTTGGTTCCTCAGAAACAGTTTTATTTATGTTGCTCAAAATCAAAATTGAGCCTGTGTTGTTGAATATTTTCATTTCCAGTTGCTTGTTTATTCAGGTCTGTCTGTGTGAAGAATTGGCAATTCCTTGATGATATAATGTATTTTTTTGGAGGAGGGTCTTTTGAACTACATTATTAATATTAATATTATTATTATTTGTTTGAGATTGAGATTGAGATATTATTATGAAGTTGCGTATAGACTATAGAGTTTTAGAAGAGCAACGAGGTGCACGGGTGATTCCTACCTTTACAATAGTTTCAATATAAAAAATAAGTTAAAAGTTTGACAAAAAAAAAAAAAAAAAACTCAACACCGTCATCACTCATGCCTTCCATGTGATTCTTTTTTTTTTTTTTTTCTCCTGCAGCAGAAATAAGTAGTAACTACTAGATGATAAAAAAAAGACAAGGTGGTTGTTGATCAATAGTTGATTTTTTATTTTTATTTTTTTTCTTTAAAAAAAGAACTACTAATCCATTTATGGGAAAGATAGTGAAGAGGCAGTTTTATTATTTTGAATAAATACTACTAGTAAGAAAAAGAAAAAAGCAGCTGCAATATCATTTTCTATCAAACACATGGATAGTTCTAGTAGGAGTCATTTGAATGCTGCTCGTGAGTAACCTACTACTACTTTTGCTTTGTTGGTTGCCATTTTAATTAATTACTCAATCTTTATGGCTTGCTTCTTGTTCTTTGTTTTCAAAATCTTCCACCTTCCTTGTGAGTGTTGTCTACCTTCTTTAGACTTTGACTGAAATACCCCTTAATTTATCATTTGAGACTTGAGAGAGAGGTTACATGTGCCCCCATTTGTAAATTTTTTTTTTTTTTTTTTTTTTCTCTGTATATATGTAAGGAAACTTAATGCCATTGAAGCTGATTGACTTTACTTTATTTGGGTTGGCAGAGATTGTAAAAAGTCTTTGAATATGGGATGCCTAGTGTCAACACCAAAGGATACTGGTGGAAATAGGAGGAGGCCAGGGAATATTGGGGATGTTTCTGTGTATGTTCCTGGTTTTCGGATTCCTAAACCTGTTGATTTCTCCCACTCATTGGGTGATCACTTGTCCAAGAATTTAATGGAGCGCCTATCTGCTCTGAGAACTCGTATCGTTATAATGGCTGGTCAAGAAGCTCCTACAGTTACAAGAACTAGGAGAAAAACCCAACATGGTTTGTTATAGAAAAAACTTGATATTGCTTTACTAATTGTGAGACCTCAGTTATTGAAACATTGGATAATTTTGTTGTTTGTAGGAGGTTCAACCTTAGCTGATCTTCAGCAGGCTCTGGAAGATTACTTGCCTGTTCTTTTAGGACTAGTTAAAGATGGTAAAGCATGTATTAGTGCCACTATGATTTGAATGTTTTAACTGTTTTGGATAATTCATAATAGTGGCGCTTATCTGTTATTTGCAGGAAGCCATCTACAATACAAGGTACAATTTGTATGGGTAAATCAGGAGGATGACGCAGAGGTGGGAGTATAGGACTAATCTATCAATTTTCAAATTTCTGTTCTGCCTTTCATTTCTAGTTGTCATTACATCCCTCCTCCGTTCAGTGGAATTGATGTTTTTATATGGATCAATACTTCTGCAGGAAACAGGCATGTCTAATGCTTGGTATGAGGTGTTGTCAGTTTTGCACTTGATGGCAATGCTATCATTATCACAGGCCAACTTATTACTTCTCCCAAGAACATCTGCCGATGGTTACCAGCCAAAGGTATCAGAAGGTAGTTTTACTGCAAAACTTTATGCTTGAGTTATTGTGATCTCTAATATTGTTATTTATTTGTAAAAATTTTATTGGCTATCATGTATAAACTTATAATAGAGAAACATCTGGTTCCAAATTTATAATAGAATTATTTTGGGTCTTTTTTTTTTTTTTTTTTTTTTTTAATATAAAAATTTCTCTTTGTTCAACATTTCAGAAGACTAATATCAAAATTTTGAACGTATTTTTATTCCTAATAGTCTTCAATGGTTTAGGGAAATTTTTATAAAATTTGGTGATGTGTGGAAGCCCTCCCACCCGCCCCCACCCCCCGGTTTTTGTGTCAACTTACGTAGGAGTTTGTTCTCTGTTTGTCAAGGACATACAATCTTTCCTGTAACAAACCATTTGTTTCATCTTGTAAGAAAATACTATACCAATTAAATTTCTCCTTATGTGATGGTTGGTCTTTCAAGCTTGGAGGCTGCTTATTCATTTTTTACTTGTGTTCAATCCTACTAATGAAGTGTCAGTTTGGTTCTTGGTGGCAGAGAGTAGACGTGCTTCCGTTGACATTTTTTTGAAGGCAGCAGGATACCTAGATTGTGCTGTCCGACATGTTCTCCCACAGTTGTCTGCTGAACTCAGGTTTATATGGGTGAAAGACTTTCGCTAATTACAACTGCCTTTGAGTTTTACTTGGACCAGCTTCATGTTTTTCTAGGGTTCTTCTTACTTGTTTGACTGCTTTTTGATTGTAGGAGAAATCTTCCAGTTGACCTAGCAGAAGGCGTTCTTCGAGCACTTTGCCTACAAGCATTAGGACAGGTGCAAACTCTTTCTTTGGATGAATAGTTGGGGTGTTTATATCTCAAGATTTCATACTTATAATTTGATATTTTCCTGATAAAGATGAGAAAGATAGAGATGAGAAACACCTGTTTGCATAATGTTTAAACGATCACCGTAAATGAGGTTTATGCTATCCAGTTAGTAATATTTTTTCCCTCTCAAAAGTTGGAGTGATTCATTTGGCTTTTGCCAGTGGGGATGCTGTGGGATAATTTGGGAATTGTCCGTTTGGTTGTGGTGGGTTAAGGTTTAGGAGGATTTGTGGAAATAGGATTTAGAGTTGTTGAAGAAAGGGTTTTGGGGTTGTGTTATGAATTAAAAGGTGGATTGATGAATTATTTGATGGTTATTTGTTAGTACAAAGTATGTGGAGATTTAGGGTTTTGATAAGTAAAAAAGGGCTTGATTTGGGGTTATTTTCTTAACCAAGAAAGGAAATATAACAATTTCTTAACCAATTACATTAAAGAAAATATATTTAGTCCCTAAATAAGATCTATTTACTCAATCAGGCTCAACTGGCAGCAGATTTTAATTGTCCATCCACAAAGTCATTGGGTGGGCAGTCTTTGGTGCCGACATCCGTAAATGGGTGTCATTGGGGGCGCCTATATCTTGTGTCCACACCAAGGCACTTTCCTTTTAAAAGATTATAACTATTGTTGGTCCTACCTATGTATGTAGGGTTTTGGGAGGGGCGGCTTTTCTATGGTTCTATTTTTAAGTATTTTTGTTGAACGAAGTGTCTGCTCTTTAAGACTTGATCAAGGCGGACTTGGAATTTCTTTTTTTGTTCTCCCCACCTAGCTCTGTTTTTATTTTTTATTTTAAATTTTATTTGCACCAATGATATTTCCAATGTATTACGTAGGGTGTTGACATTCAACTTGGAGTGGCAATTGATAGTACCAAAGCTACTCTTGCAGTAAAGCGAAGACTTGCATGTGAGATGGTGAAGTACTGGCAGCAGGTATGAACATAATGACTTTTTACTATTGATTGTCTGCTTAAATTTTCCATGCTGCTGTTGCTTCTTCTTGTTCTTTGGATTGTATATATGATTGTTTAATATCCATAGAGTGAATAGGCTTTAGTAATCACTAAATCTATATTTTGTCAGCACTTTAATTTTGATCCATGGCAGGATGCCATCAGAGCGTCTTTTCTGCAACATATGTTACAAGGTTTCTTCTTTTTATTTTATTATTTGGGTAGAAATTCTAATCTCTTATACTTTAACACCCACTTTATTTATGTAGTTTACAGTTCTGATAGTAAATGTATTTATAGCATCTTCGTTAAGAAATCACTTATGAACAATAATTAATAATAGGGACAACACATTGGGAATAAGGACTTCCATTATTAGTGTCACAGATGCATATGGAATATGTTTTTTTTCTTTTTCAAATTATTTATAACTGCATGCATAAAGCTTGTAAGCTTGTTCTGAATTGTGAAATCAATACTCGTGTGTGCATACATGGTTGGAAACTCAAATATATTCAATTACTTTTGTTAGACTTATGGTTAAGTAATTAAATTCACAATTTCCTAACAGCTTAAATTTTTGGGACAATCGGTAATTTAACATAGTATCAGAGCAGGAGATCCTGAGTTTGATCTCTGGCTTTACTCTACCTCCCATTTAAAATGTTAAATTCCCACTTGTTGGGCCCCCACTTATTAAATGAAAGTTTAGGCCCACAAGTGAGGGAGAGTGTTAGACTTATGGTTAAATGATTAAATTCACAATTTTCTAACAGCTTAAGCTTTAACAACTTCCATTATTTGTTTTGTCTTCATTGTTTATTTGGTTGAAAACGTCAGTCATTTCATGCTCTTATGATCTTCAAGTGTATGCATGTGGCTTTAAATTTCACAATCTAAGCTAGAGCTCAAGTTCAAGATCAAACTCCTTATTTAATCAAGCGGTAATTGAGTAGATTTCTGGTTTCTAGAGCTCAAACATGAACTTTTAATCTCGAGTTGAGCATGGATAGTTGTAGGTTGTAGCCCTACGGTCCATGCTAGAATGCTGAATTGATTTGCTCAACAATTTGTACTATTCGCCATTGCCATATTCTATGAAGTCCAGATTTTATCCATTTTGGTTGTTTCACTGGTCCAGGTAACACTTACTACCGGTCACTTACAACCAGCCAGAAGCGCAGAATGCTAAAGAATACTGGCTTGTGAGTAGGTTCCTCTTTTTCTGAAAGGATGACAGGAGAGGGTGTGTGTGTCTGCGTCTGTGTTAGGTTTGCTTTATCAAAACTTTGCAAACCTATTAGTGATTGTGGTTTATCAGTTTAACCTTGGAATAGAGGGGTAAAAGAAGGGGTCTTTCTGTAATATAGAAAAAAAAAAGGTTTGTGAATGCTAATGAGACAATGATTAACCTTGTCCTTTAGAAAAGTATCCCATGTGAGCAATGAAAATGGAAATTAATTAATTTTCTACTGATACCCTCAGCTTAATAGAATGCCAAAGCACCAAGTGGAAGGGGGAACTTTGGATAAAAAGGCTATAGGTCAGACAAAAACCTTCCCCCAGCCCTATCCCAGCACAAAGCATTCTTTTTCTGTTCTTAGGTTTGTTCTTGCCCAATTTACCCATTTGAAATCAAAATGACATTGTATCTGGATCCCTTTCAGGTATGATTTTGGAAGTGTTATAAATCTGATGTATTCAGCTGACATTAGCTTTGGCTAGTAGGATTACAGTTTTCAGAAATGAAGTTACTCCTATTAATGTATTATTGTAACTAATAGAATATATACTTCCTTTTCAGACCTAGTTGCTCAGTTCTATTGTAGCTAAGCAGAATGATCTTTGACCTTTTTATCCTTCTTTATTTACTAATGGCTGTCTACTCTCAGAATTTAGTTCATATGCCTTTTGGAGCCTACTGTATTACTACTCGAAATACGTTTTCTTAGATGATCATTTTGTCTTTTTATTCATTAATTTTCTCTTGCTAACCAATCCATAAACAGTGGAACTTTTGGTTAAGCTGTGACTTTTGAGGATTGATATTTTAGAGGAATTTTTCTGCTCTCTTTTTAGACAAGATTTTCATGTATCCACATGGGGTTAGGTTCTGTTTCTAAAACTTATTTTCAGTAGAATTTGATGCAGGAAAGCCTAGGATTCACCACCTAGAACAGCCCTGTAAACCTTAGGCTTCCCTACTTGAACTCAAACTAAATAAATAAAAAAACTTAAAGTAGGATACAATCCAATGAAAATCTGAAAAAAAAAATCCGAAAATTGTGCTCCTGCATCATATTCCTCATTCATGTAGTCCTAATTTAGATACTCCTTGTTTCCCCTGATATTAAGTGATTGCTGTTGTTTTTACTTCATGATATATGATGGGGATGAGAAATTTATGATTTTGTACTTCTTGGCTTTGGAAACCTGCTATTGGCACATTTCACATATTTGGTTGGTTTCATAGTGATAACATATGTTTTACCAAAATAAATCGTTTTTTAAGTGTTCACTTTGTTTCTCAAGAATTATGTATATCATTCATTTAGTAATTAAATTATCTTTTGTTAAATGTGCAATTGGTTTTTCTGGACATATATATTGCTTTTTATTGATGCTGTTCTCTTTGCAGGCTCAAGATAACTTGATGAACCTTCCATTAGCAAATGGTTGGGGGGAAAAACATCGACTCTTTGTGAAGTGGAAATATATTGAAGCAAAGGTAGTTTTTTATTTCTTTTGTGTCTATTTTAAGTCTTCCTTGTTGTTATTCACAGATCTCGCTAATTGTCTTTATTTCATAATCTGCTTTCCAACTTTGGTGTTGTCACATGTATGACTTGATTGTCTATAAACATGTTATGATTGCTTCTCATTATATTAGATTGCACAAAAACTTTTACAGGAAAATTAGACTCACACTTCTAACTTATGGCATATGAAGGGAAATTTACTTTATTGTTGAGGCATGGTCAGTTAGAAATATACTCTTACCTTTCAAATATATTAGAGGCTATTCAGCTCATTGGACAAGGTCCTCACTTGATTCTAAAGAGCTTTGTGAAATAAAAGAGAAGCCACTGAATTTAACCATCCAAATTATAAGTTGATGCAAGTGGATTTAGACTCAAATTGATGGTAACCACAAAAGAAGGAAGAAAGAAAAAAAGAAGCTTTCCATAAGGAAAGTCTATATTACTGTACATTCTCTATATATGTTATATTGAGGGCACTCCTAATATCATGAATTAGACTAATTTTTAAATCAAACTTAGTTTGTGTTTTACACAGACTGGATGCTTTATAGATGTATATATGTATCACAATATACCTTTTCGATGAAGTCCTCTAAGAGCATTAATTAGACCAAGTTTTAAAATAAAATTCATGTTGGGCAATATCATATATTGGATGCTTTAAAGATTCTATCTACATCTCACAATATTCCTTAATCACTATATTTCTTTTCAATGAATTGTATTGAAGGCCTCTAATACCATGACTAAGATAGGTAGTTGTCACCAAGTGCTAATCTCTTGAACTTGAGGATGCTTGAGTGTGAGTAGAAAAATGAAATAGAAACTTGAAATGCATACATGTTTCTGCTAGTTGGTTCAAGGTCGAGAAATCCAGTTGCACTTTATTACATTGTGCCATTGATATGGGGAATTTCAGTTCACTTTATGCATAATGCTATTGATCCTATTGCTCCTCATTACATTTATCTGTTGATATGTGGTAAAGACATAATTGGAGATTTATTTTTGAAAGACATGTTTGTGATATAGCAAACTCCTGTATAATGTATAACATTTTACTTAGGGGAAGAGATCTTGTGTCCAATGATTCAAATACTTTTGCTCTAGTGATATCTTAAGATCTTTTTTTAATGGATTTGGTAAATATGTCAATAGTTACTAAAATTTCCTGCTTGGTCTCTTTTATTTCCTATATTTAGCTGATGAATTGTCGTATTTGTCTAATTTCTCTCATGTCACTAGGTATTCATATAGGTTTTAGGCCAGGTGTCCCTAGGAACTGACAGGTCTTTATTGTATTGTCAATAGATGACTGTCAATTTGATTCTTGGGCCCCACCTATTGAGCCCGTCTGGACCCACATGTGAGGTGAAGTGTGAGAGTAATGGTTAAGTGATTAAATTCATTCTTTCCTAACAACTTATGTTTTTGGGATAAGTGGTAGTTTATCCGAAATAATTGTAATTGAAGTCAAGTATTTCAGTTGAGGAATGGATTCTCTTTCAGAAAGCTCCAATATATGTGGAGCTGCTATGGGGTAGTGAATGGATAGACCAATTGAGTGAAAATGATTAAAAAAAACTAGCATTGGCTACTATTCAGGACTACTATTGGCTATGAATTAAAAAAATTAATCTATGCAGGATTAGGGATCATTTTTCTCCCCGTCTGAAAGTGTAGAATAATTAATCTGGGGTAAAGATCTTCAAGGCATAAAATTGAGAATGCTCACTGAATGAGCAATTTAATAAGTGGTGCCTGTTGGCATTCCAGATTTCCTTCTCCTTTCATGGTCTATCCAATAGAGAGTGCAGTACTTCTTGGTCATGAGTATCTGAATAGGACAAACCATCCCGTGGTTTGCACAATTTCAATCTCCTACTTTCAGCTGTGTTAGCACATTCAGCTCTAGTCTTTATTTCATGATCAGTACAGGTTTCTTTCAGAATTTTTCTCCAAGTCTGAAAGTGAAAATGGTAAGCAGTTTGGAAGCTAAATATCTAGGCTTCAGATAATATTTAGTCGTTGAGGTGTGGTAGTCTGCTATATAAATATGCACGTATGTATGTTGCATGTTACCTGATTATATTTGGTTTATACAATCTGACATCTGGATATGGACATTCCACATAAATTTGACCACCAATATTGACAGAATGACATATTCCCTATATGATTTCTTAATTGAGTATTGAAGCTGTTCAAACCTAAGTGTTACAAGCTTATTTTTCTTGTTCCGTAAAATTTTACCAGGCTGCAGCATATTATTATCATGGTCTGATCCTGGATGAGGGGAACACAGAGAAATCCCATGGGATGGCTGTGGCTGCTTTGCAAGCAGCCGATGAGTATTTCAAAGAAAGTAAGAAGGCATGTGAGGCATTTAATACAGCTCCTCCTCTGTCAAGGTAATCAGCAGTTAGTAAATGCTCTGTTTGTTATCACCAAAATAGAAGGGAAAAAAAAAAAAAGGATGAAAAAGAGATGATGTTTTCCTGAAAATACATTTGTGAGCGGTAGTAGATAAATTGTTTACTACCTTTTTAATCATTGTAGGAGTTTTTCTTCTCATATGACATAGCTAACTTTTTGAAATAAATATAATTATCATCTTGTGTTTAAAAGGAGGATAAATAATAATTCATGAAAGCTGACACACACTATAATTGATCATGTAAGGTCCTAAGTAGTCTTGATATCTCTTCTAAACTTGCTTCTTCTTAGGCTTCTCCTAGTTGCATTGGTAGTGTTTCTGTTCCAATATACAAAAATTATACTAAAATGGTAATTTTTTATTCACATTTCACTTAATGCCAGTTCAAGGTATTTGTTGATTATCTTTATTTATCTTATATTGTAATATGTAGGCTCTTTTCTCAATGTTGAAGTCGCTGAGTAATTGAATAAATTAAGAACAAATTCAAAGAAATTTCATAGATTTTGGAATTTGAGAGGAGAGAGACATAAACTTACTCAAAATCCTGTCATAAGTTGCTTTCATATGATTTATGCTAGTAGCACTCTTGGACACAAGTACAAGGGGCTATATATTTTCCTTAGAGCTGTAGCTGTCAGTTGTTCTATGGTGACATATCATATTAGTCTGTAATCTGCATAATGCAAATGTAGAGTCTGCCATCAAACTTATAGAAAACTTATGATATGCATACAACAACAAAGCAAGTTTTTGGGCTCGGCTATGGATCCTCAACAGATTATTCAGGATCAACCACATGTATTCTTTTGTTCTTTCTGAAATCATAGTCTTATTACTTAGTTAACATGTTCTTTTGAACTACTTCTACTAATGTTATGATATGGATATTAGTGTCTAAAAACTGGACAGACATTTATATAAAAAATAAAAAAAACCTGGACAGATCCAGTCACTTGGATCACAATCACGTCATCTGCCCAGAACTTTGGGTTGGTAAAACTATGGTTCATGCGGCAAGTTTTAAAGTAGATATATGTGTCAATTATATATGGAAGTTGTGACTTTGTGGACAGGGTGATGCACTACTGTTGTTAATGGACCTAATGGTGTTAGTCTATCGAAATATATATAGAGAGATTGGGAAAACTTTTTATGTTTCATTAAGTTTGAGGTGGGTGATGGTATCAAAGTTAAATTTTGGTACAATAAATGTTGCGATGATCTCTATTTAAAGGAAGGCTTTCCCAGAACTGTTTCACCTCAAATGTAATATGAAAGCTTTTGTTGTGGATCATATGCAGTTTCCTAATGACACTATATACTGGGCTTTGAATTTAATCAGAACAGTTCAAGATTGAGAGTTGAAGTCCTTATCCTCTTTCTTGGACTGCATCTAGACATAGGTGGTATGAAGTCAAATCTTACCATAAATCTTTAGTCCCTAAGGAAGAGGTGATTTCCCCAGGAAAAGCATTTGAGGCCTAAGGTCCCAAGAAGAGTTGCCTATTTCTGTGTGCGCTCTAGGTTGTTCATTCTTAATGGATTCTAATTGTGTGTTCAAAACTCTCCTAGACCTTACATTAATTATTAACATATATACATATTGAAAATCTTTTAGATTAATATATCATTTGACATGTCTACTATAGTGGAAAGTCATGTAACTCTGGTCATTCCACTTTCATCAAATAATAGTAATTTTACATAAAGCCTTAGATTGTGGCAGATCATTCCAATCACCAACCCTTTGTGCCTTTTGTTTCATACTGAGTTAATTGGTGAGGATCTTGTTTGTCATAATTCCAGCAATTAATTATTATAAGACAATTTGTTTTTAGCTTTTTTTTTTAAAAAAAATTATTATTATATTTTGTTTTAATTTTTATAAATGAAGGAAATATGTGGATTGTGTGGCCTCACTTGCATTCCTTGTAGAAATCCGCTGCTTTGGGGGACCATGAAGTATCTCTCCGAGAAAATTCCAAAAGATACTTCAAGCAAGGTTCGGATAAATCGTGATCTGTACTCTCATGAAAGGTACGTTTTTGCTCAAGTGGAAATAAGTATGATGCTTTTCCTTATATTTGATGGACTGGTGTGGGTAAAGAAAGAAAACGGGTGGGGGGAGATATATATATATATATATATATATATATATATAAATATATATATTTATATATTAATACTTCTTGATTGATGAAGGTTCACAATGATCATGTAATCTTGACTGCAGAATCATGGAGACAGCGCCAACATTGCCCGACTTTGCTTTGGCCCTGAAACCTGATGAATATCTACTTCCTACGGTGCACCCTTCTTGGAATGAGGAGAATATAAACAGAGGGCATGTTGGCTCCAACCAGGTGAAGGGTGATAGAAGATAGGCCCTCAAGATATTTTTCAGATAACAGAGGCAAAGGGGCCAATCTTAAACATGGAAAGGCCTTCTAAACCAGGTGGACTGCTATTCTTCAATTGTTGTGCTCCAAGGTCCAGTTGAGCTGTTGATTTCTTTTTCTTTTGTTTTTCATCGAGTTTTTTCTCGTCCCTTGGCTCCCACGAAGTCCATGACCTACCCTGTGATAGAGCTTTGTACAAGTTACTGTTGTGTGTAAATTGTTCCCACCAGAGAAAAGAAAAAACTATTTATTTGCCAATCCCAAATAATGTGATTATGCCTTTTTGTTTAATAAAGTGAAGCCAGTACGGTTCATTTGTTTGATAGAAAAGCTTTGTACAATCTGACCACTGCATAATAAAGGGAATATGTTTTGTCAGTTTCGTTGTAAACGTTTTTTTTTTTTAGGAAAACACTATCATCCTTTTCAAGTGTTTGTTTCCTTGTAAAATTTTGGTCAACCCTGCAAACTTTTTCTGTTAATTGGAAAATGTACACACACAAGTTGTCACAAGGACAAACTCTCAAACGGAGAAAGGTGGTTGTTGGCTAGGGCTAAGGTGGAAGACAAGAAGAATGTCGGTCGTTGGTTGGGGTGAGGGCCAAGCCCAATTTTAAGGCATTGGCTTAGCTTATCGGCTTCCCTCCACGAAGTCTTTTTTGATATTCGATAGTTATATAGCGAGGGGGGGGATTCGAATTGTGGGTGTTTCTTTTCGAAATATTAAAAAAGTGTTAGTTAAGTTACAAGGGTCCTAGCCCATTAAAACTTAAGGTACGTTTTGTAAATTGTAATAGATACTGTAATGTAATAATTACTTCTATAGTTTAGCTATTCAGTTGTTTGGTTATGTTTTTGTTACAAAGAATAGTAATTTCTTGTGAATAACGATTCTTTAAAATGAGGAATAACTATTCATCTCTAAAAGGGTTGTAATAACTATTCTTTAGTAGGTTTATTAATTTCTAAAATTAATATATTTCTAAATAAACAAACTTTTCAATTTTCATATGCACATAAAATTATGTAAATAAAAAATCATAAAAAAATAACTAATCTCTCTTTCAAATTAAAAAAAAAAAGGCAAAAAGCACATTTTAGTCTCTATATTTTCATGTGATTCTCATTTTAGTCCCTACATTTTATTTTTACTGCTTTTAGTCTCTATCCTGAAAAACGCTTCTCATTTTGGTCTCACCGTTACATCAGAAACGGAGAAAGCTGACATGGCAAACGACATGAATAAATAATACTAAATTAATGTCCACGTTGTCTAAATTAATAATAAAAAATATTTTTTGGCATTAAAAAATGTCACGTCAGCATCTAAATTAAAAAAAATTAATTTATTAATTTTAACTAAATAAAAAAATTAAAAACAGAATTAAAAACTAAAAATAATATGAATTGAAATCGAAGTATGTCTTGAATAAGAACACAAACTTAGATTCAAGAACACAAACCCAGAAATTAAAAAAATAAAAATAAAAATAAAAAACCAGTAATATCCAACTACCAGCCATCAGAGATCCGAGAGAGAAAGGGAAAAGATGAGTTCTGAGCAGAACGAGGGTACAAGCTACCAGCCATCAGAGCCAATGCTCTGCGCCGACAACTGTGGGTTCTTTGGCAGTGCGGCGACCATGAACCTTTGCTCCAAGCGCTATAGAGACTACCACATGAAAGAAGAACACGCGGCTCTTGCAGTCTCTGTGAACCTCAGGGCTGTAACCTTCACTGCTGGGACCTCATACACCCTAATGTCTTCAGTCACGGTCCCAACAACCACAGCAATCTTACCCTCCTATAAACCAAACCAAAAAATCCATATAAATCCCAAATGCAGAAACAATTCCAATCAATATAACTCTAAATTGAAAACCAATTAAACTTCTAAGAGAATCTCCTCGGTTTTTCTTAGCAACCAAACAGAACCTATAAAAATGTTACCTTGCCCTGCATGTAACGAATCAACTTGGAGAGAGATAGAGGTGGCTTGTTGACCTTGCTCATGAAAAGCCTCTTCAGTATCACCGCATTGAATTTACTCCCGGTCCTCCGCACCAGAAAACGATACAGCTAATCACAGATCCACCGTACACGTGTCAACCACACATCAAATCCTCCATAACCACAAACATACATACAACATAAAACACGGAAATGGTCTATGGTGAATGCTGATTTACTGGGTTTTTTATTTATTTTTTATTTATTATAAATTTCTGGGTTTGTATTCTTGGATCTGAGTTTTTGTTCTTGTTTTTCTTGTTCAAAACACACTTAAATCTCAATTCATATAATTTTTTGTTTTTAATTTTTTTATTTAGTTAAAATTAATAAATTAATTTTTTTTTAATTTAGATGCTGACATGGCATTTTTTAATGTCAAAAAATATTTTTTATTATTAATTTAAGCCACATGGACATTAATTTAGTATTATTTATTCATGTTGTTTGTCACATCGACTTTCTCTATTTCTGATGTAATTACCATTACAATCTACCAAACGTGTCCTTAGTTGCAAGATATGGAAGCAAAGTGCTAGCACTAACATTATCAGCTCTAATAATAGAAGCATTGGAAGTGGAATTAGATTGCATTAAGGGCATACTTGGTACACTGTAATAGTTTTTGTAATGGAATGGTTAGAAATAACTATTCAATTGTTAGTTGAATTTCTATAACAAGAAAAATGAAAATTAACCACTCCTTATTAGAGGGACCATAAGCATTCTCTTAACGTACGCAATAAGTAATAACTATATTTACTCAAAAAAGAAAAAGAAAAAAGTAATAACTATAAAACATAAAATTTCCCAAAAGCTCCCAGCAAAACGGTGACTCTCGTCTTCCTCATGTACAGGCTTCAAGTTTTTGTTCTTTCGTGAAATACTGTAACAGATCAGGTTTTATTTATTTATTTATTATTTATTATTTCTCCTTTTATTCTTCTACCACCAGCGCACTGATGAAGATGGTTCTGTATTCGAAGACAACACTATGTTGTAAATGGACCCTCACTGGCATGCTACTATGCATATTTTTCTGTTTTTTACGATTTCAGTTGGATACTTTTAAAATGAAAAACCGTACCTTTCTTTTTATTTATTTTATTAAAAAAATTAAAGGGAGAAACAGTATCTGATGCTAGTATTTTATATCCATACAGCTGTGAAAAGAGTATTAATAACTGTGCTTTTTCAGCTATTCAATCACATCTGGTTTTTACAGTTTCTCCAAAAAAAAAAAAAAAAACATCCGGTTTCTACAAAAAATTTTATTTTACTATTTCAAAAGTTACTTTATCATTTATACCATACCATTTTATAATACACCCAACATCCCAACTTTTATTTTACTATTCAATACATCAAAATAATATAAAGGGTAAATTACAAAATTAGTTTCTATCTTTTATACCATATCTCAATTTGGTCCCTAACCTTTCAATACTGTGTCAATTTGTTCATTGCCGTTAATCTTGGATGGAAATTGCTGATATGACAAACTACCCAAATAAAAAATTATTTTTTTGCCACATCAACAGATACTGTACCGCCACGTCATTCAAATATAGACCAAGTTAAATATGAAATACTGAACACTTGACAATCAAAATCCTTAAAATCCAAAATCTCTAACTCATCACTATCTCTTCTCCCCCTCTGTCTTCTTAGTCACCAGACTCACCATCCAAAATCTCTAAGATTATTACTTTTATGGTCTCTCAATTTTGCATGCCCATATGCTAAGTCTAAAAAGTCACACCACTTCCATATTCAAAACAGATGCTTTGTTGATTTGACCTTGTTGCACACACATTTGTCTCACGGCCATATCACTTTACAGATGCTAACAATAAACTTCTTGGTGTGTAAGGAAATGATGTGGGGACAGTATAGATATGGTATATACTTCTATACACCTAAGCAAGAAAATGCAGCGAGAGTCTTTGGAACAACAACAGAAACTCTTGAATAGGAAGATTGTAACTGAGATACTACCTGCCAAGAAACTCTACCGAGCAGAGGAATACCATCAGCAATACCTTGAGAAAGGCTTGGGCTGTTTCAGCTTTAAATAGTCTACTTTTAAAGGCCCCAATAACCAGATCCGATGCTAAAGTTAAAGTTAGTATTAAGAGGGAGCACCAGTCAATGCATATTCTTGTTGCGTCTTGAGGTTGTGGTTGTCTATAGGTTTGTGCTTTTGCCAAAATTGAGAGACCTGGTGCCACCAGAAGATAGAAGCGTTGCCACCAGATCTTGAGGATGAGGGAGAAGAGATGGAGATGGGTGGTGAGTCTGACTAACGAGAGAGAGAGAGGGAGAAGAGATAATGAGGATTTAGGGATTTAGGTTGTCACGTGTTTTGGATTTAATTTGAATTTTTTTTTTTTATATAAATGACATGGCGGTGTAGGTGTCTGTTGATGTGGCAAAAAAAAAATATACATTTTATTTAGGCCGTTTGCCACATCAATAATTTCCATCCAAAAGATAACGGCAGGAACTAAATTGACACAACACTAAAAAGTTAGGGATCAAATTGACACAATTAAAATGTTAGAGACTAAATTGAGATATGGTGTAAAGGATAAAGACTAACTTTGTAATTTACCCTAATATAAATTATACAATAAAATAATATAAAATTATCTACCACTAATTTCTAATTTCTATCTCTCTGTCACTCTCTCGGCCACACCTCCACACAACAACCACCCTCTCATCCACACCACCTCCATACACCAACCACTGTGACCCTAAACCCACCACAATCCCAGCAAATACCAACCCACAAACCAACTACAAACCCAACCACAACCCATTAAAAAAACTATAAAAAAAACCTAGTCACCACCACAGAGCAACCACCATAACACCAAACCCACGCCACACAGCAACCACCATGACCAAAAACCCACCACAAACCCAGCAAATATCCAGGCACAAACCAACCAAAAAATACCCACAAACCCAACTACAAACCCATTAAAAAATAATCAAACAAACCCACATCAGCCACCACCATGCCCACTGCCCTCTACCCACCACCACCACGGCACCACGAACCCACATCAACCACCACCACCATCAATTACCCATCCCTACCACCACAAAAACCCTCCACCACCACGAATAGCAAATATAGAGAAATTCACGACCAAATCCTGTTATGATTAGTGCCTTTAAATCCTATTGTATGATGTTATGTATGACATTATGTATGACATGATGTATGACTTAATATTGTTATTGATAAAGTTGTTTTATTATTATCTAAAATAATGATAACATGAATATTCAGACATTATCATATAGTCCATGAGATGCATAGTATGTGATTTATGTGAAAAGTCACATAAGATATAAATCACAATTTCTTTGTAAACTCAGAATTGTAGTTCGTAGTCGGTGATGAAATTGAGCGTTTCATCTGCGAAGACCATAACATATTAACTAAAATGATTTGTCTTGATTATGGAAGTGGAGACTTCTAGTTGATATGTTGATATGTTTTAAGAGTTAAGACATATTGAACTAGACCGTTGTGAGATTTATTATTCTCCTAAAGACTGTCAAATGAATAATAAATCTCACGACTTCTATTTACATGAACTCTTAATCCTGAGAGAATAATAGACATGATCATGAAGTGTAGGTTGCTTTGATATATAAGGAGTGAGATCTAAAGTAACGGTTAAAACCTCAGTATGTTGGGCAGCCACTTTTAGTGTTGATGAAACATATATTCTCAAGATGGAATTCATAGTCTCTTAACGGAGATACAAAATATTTCTTTGAGATAAGTTTAATGGGTTTGTTATTCAGAATGTTAGGCCTAACTACTTTAGTAAAGAGTTACTAAAATATATATCTATGAAATCAGATTTCATAAATATATGATGAATAACATAAAGGGTTAAACTGGGTACTCAAGGATTAAGATGTAGTAATTTACAAAGTGGCAGTCTACATTAATGACTTTGTATTACTACGAATATTTTATGAATGAGTTGCATATATAATAAAGTCTTGAGATATAATTTATTAATAAGGCCTAGAGTGCAATTATATTTATATAGTGGTATTAAATATAATTAATGGTAACTTTGGACTTGTCAAGAGTTGACAGAAAAGCCCAAGGCCCATTGGAGCTAGTGTCTTATTTGTTCCCTTTTGGTCCCACTCCAAGCCACATACTAAAGCCTCAATGGCTAGCCCAATTAGATAATCAGTTATAAGGAGATAAACATACAAATTTTTAGAAAGAATATACACATATAACTGATTGAGAGACCACACATCTTGGGCATCAAGTGGAATTGAAGTGAAGATTAAAAGTGTTCTCAAGAACTTCTGATCTTTGGTTTTGAATTTCACCGCACCAAGGTACACTCTCTTATTCTTAATTCTGAAACTTACATAGTGCATGTTATCAATTGCGAATGAAATAGATCCGTTAATTTTTCGCTGCGTACATTCATATTTCCATCAAATCCATCACCATACCCACGCCGATCTCGCCGCTGCAAACCACGTCGGAAACTCATGAACACATCGCCGCAAACCACCATACCACGCCGATCTCGCCACAAAAAATACCCAGAAAACGGTGCCAGAAAAAGTGAGGGAGATGAGAAAATACCTAGAAAAACGGCGCCGAAAAAATATCCAAAAGATACCCACCATATCAAGCTCACGCCTTCGTCGAGGCATGCTTCGGCCAACAACGGCGCTGGAAGAATTAGGGAGACGAGAGCGAGGTAGAGACTAAGAGAGGGGGAGACGAGAAGACAGAGATGAGAAAAGAGAGTTGAGAAAGAAAAGGAAACCATCTCAGCCAAGAGAAAGAGAAGACAGAGGAGAGAGAAACAAAATACAATAGTGCTACAGTACGTTGCTACAGAGGAGACTGATATTTGTGAATAAAATATTAATATTTTCGTTTAGAACGTTGCTATAGTACGCTCGTAAATTTACAATCGTACTGTAGCACAATTGTAAATTTGATAGGCTACAAACAGATTGACCCCTTGTGATTGAAATTAATTAATTAATTAGTCAAGTTATTAATTAATCAATTTATCATGCAAAACGCGTGATAGCACAAACAAATCACCAATAAACTAATTATGCAGCGAAAAATAAATAACACGGTGATTTGTTTACGAATGGGGAAAACCTAACAACAAAAACCCCACCAGGTGATTTTTAAGTCACCACTCCCGAAACTCCTCTATTATCACAACAAGCGGTTACAAGTAAAGGAATCCCAAGTACCTTACTAACCTACAGTTGAACCCTTACCCCAATACCCAATTGGATTTGTTCAGTAGTGACAGTTCTCCCTTTTGATGCACGGCTCCCAAGTACGTGACTAACCAATTGCGCGGATCCCAATACGCAACTTCAATCACCAACTAAGAAGGTTGTTGACTGCAAAGTTCTTCAATTCATCCCAATGATGAAGATCAAGAAGATACTTGGTCATAAAACCCTATGGTGCAAATACACAGTAACTTCTTTAAGAGAAAGAGATGAATTAGGGCAAGAACTTCGTCTCCGATCACAATTTGCTTTAACAGAGTTTTCTCAATGCTTGTGCAACTTGTGAATTCTTTGACGGCTTTTAAAACAATCATTTTATATGTTTAGGATTAAAAGAAAAGAAAACCCAAACACATAATCACGGATCCTAAGAAAAACAGATCAGATTGCTGTTTTTTTAAACCTCGACAGATAGAAGGTGTCGAGCATCTGTCGAGATAGCTGTCAAGCACACGAGCATAAACAACTTCTTAAACCTCGACACATGCTAGCTGTCGAGCTAGCTATCGAGCTTTAATGTTTTTGCACTTTCAGCTTATTTTCTTAGACAGACTTGATGACTTTAACACTTGATCTTGAAACACAGTTTCTTGAAGTATTTAAACACATCCTAGATCTACCCAATTACAAGTAAAATGCGTTTTATCAAAGGATGAGCAAATTACATAAAATCATGACATATGTTCCTAACATGGGAAACACATATGTCCTAACAAAATTGTTTTACAATTAGAAGATCGAGTAACATGACATTTTGGTGCTTTGATACTAAAATATACCAACATATGGCATTTAAGAGACCGGATGTGAATGCTCTTAGAGTGGTTTATTTTGATAATATTTTAAACATGATATCTACAAGGATGGAAGGTGATGAGGTACTACTAAACACAATGCCGGCTCAAGGGTAAGTAATTGATGTGGTTGTCTAAGGCCCCAAGTAAAAAAAAAAAAAATCCCCAAATTTTAACCAGGGATGGACCTAGGATTTCAAGTTAGGGGGAGCCGGAGTATAAGAAAAAAAAAACTCCAAATGAGCATTCATATAGTATTAACAAACTATCAACCAAGAAAAATACACAAAATTATTGTTTCTTAATATATTAAAATGCAACCATCTACCAACAAAGACAAAAGACACAAAACATCATTATTTCTTAATACATTATAATGTAATTATCTATGAAAAGGGAAGTCGACGCTCTTTTAAATTTTACAAAATGACTAATTGTTATTACTAAGTAAAGACAAATCTTATAATGTGGGTGATATACATAATGCATCAAATATAAATTTAGACTTCTCAATTGATAGATTTATTAGTTTCATAAATTTATATAATTTTAAAATATTAATTAAAGCATTATGGCTTATGAGTTAGCAACGTGAACAAGTGTGACAATTTTATTTTGTTCAATTTGTGCGACATTTTTATTCTATGATGTATTTGTCTTTGTTATGTTCTTCAATTTGTGGGACAATAGTGTATTAAATATTCAACTCTATATAGATTGTAGCCCACTAAGACACTGTCAATTTATTATGATATGCCAACATACCATTTTCCTAACTTCACATTTTTTTTCCTACATCACTGCACTGCTAGCCCACTTTACCACTTTTGTTGCCCCCACCCCACTACCAATAAACAGTCAAACACTTAATAACACTATTATTAATTCTCTACTATCTGACACACTCTCTCTATAATATAAATTTACTCTCACATATCTCATTCTCATCTCACAACTAGTTACAACACAAATCTGAGCAAAAATTCAAAAAACAACAGCCTGAGATAAAGATTCACTATCACAAAATCACAACCATAAACCCAAAAATAAAAAACACAATCACAGAACAGTAGTGCACAAGTCTAGCAGACTAGCATAGCCTTACCAGTTATTAAGTATTGGGAGAAAAAAAAAATCATAGCTATTAAAAATTTCAAGTTTTTAAAGAGAAAGAGAAGTAGTTGGCAGATAGAGGGTGGCGTCGTGCTGACCGGCAGTGGCGATGTTGGCAGTTGGGTCTGGCCAGCTGGCCCTCTATGACTCCTGTGTTGGCATTGTGTGAGTACTGGGGGTTTGGGTATTGTCTGTATGCGTTTCTCTCTCTCTCTCTCTCTCTCTCTCTCAATTTGATATTCTAATTTTCCTTTTTTTTTTTTAAATAATGGGTAAATTCTAACTTTATTGGGCTGGGTTTTTATTTGTAAAAAAGGTTGAAGATTGTTTTTTGGGCTGGGTTAAGATTTTAGTTTTGGAGGAGGGGCAAGCTTTTTGAAGTAAGGGAGCCCAACTCTATTTTGTCTTGGGTCTCAGTTATATAGAGGAAACAGATACGAAGGGTGCAGAGATTAGTCAAGAAATGCCACATGCTTTGGTCATGTTGAGGCTTATACTAATTGTGGTTGGACGGAAGCTTTCTCGCAACCCAAATACATACTCAAGTGTATTAGGGGTTTTGTGGTCTCTAATCTCATTCAAGTGAGTAGGTTTATTTGGTTTATATTTGATTAGGTAAATGCATTATATTTTCAAATTAAATAAACCAAGAAAATATATAAGTAATCTGAAACACACACATTGAAGTCATCCTTATCAACTTAAACTCAATGGAAAAAAAAAAAAAGTCATCCTTTTCAACTGACATATACCTTTGTTTTATCAAAGTGGTGTCATGAACCCCAAGTCAAATAGATATTGTAAAATGAAGGAATATAATCATTTTCATTTCACTTCAAAATAGAAGAAAGATATTTTTTTTGTTGAAATATGGACAAACGGAAGTCACTTAGACAAATCGTTTGATCTACTCAGTGGATGTATTCCATCAACATCGATTATTTCCTGCTCGAGGAAGTGTGCAATTAATCGTTCATGTCTTGTGTTTGAAATTGATTACTCGAAAAAAGATTTAGATTGTGCAATAATGAGAGTAAAACAAGAATACTTACCTAAAATATATTATCCTTTAAAGAGTGTTCAAATTGTTATGATAATTAAAATTTCAAATGATCTTAACAGTATCATTATATTTAGATTTATAATATTTAATTTGAATCGTCAAATATACTATTTCAAATTGAGAGGATCATTTATTTATTTTTTTTTTTTTGAGAGAGAGAGATTACTGTCTCCCAAATATTACATTTACTGTTGCCTATTTATTCAGAAGAATTAGGCCATGAAATTCCTAGTGGCATGTACAATCTTTTATCATACATGAAAATTTTTAATGAATAATTATATATGTAATTATGTCAATCATAACAAGGTTTTTTTTTTTTTTTTTTGGATCTTGCAGATGGAATGTAGGGATGCCCAGTTTGGTGAAATACTCAATAAAAATAATATCAGATGCAGGTCTCGGAATGGCCATGTTCAGTTTAGGTATGTTATTATGTCAGCATAATATATGACAAACGCAACATACAGACATTTCATACATTTGTTTGCACAAACTTGGTCATAATCACATGCACACTTCAAAATTCATAATATTTTCATGTTGGGCATGAGATATACCAAAATTGTATTTTGATAAAAATAGTGTTTATTATTACACACAACTTAATTCACACATTTTAATTCACACATTTTAATACGCAATTGAAAAAGCAACTGAAATCGTGATCGAATTTAACTTTTTGATAATGAGCTATTGGTAATTGCTGCAGGGCTGTTCATGGCCCTCCAACCCCGGATTATTGCTTGTGGAACAAAAAGGGCAATAATAGGGATGGTGATCCGCTTCCTTTGTGGGCCCATAATAATGTCAGCAGCATCGGTTGCTGTTGGATTAAGAGGTGTAAAACTACATGCTGCCATTGTACAGGTACCATATATGATATGCACAACTGAAGAATATATATACATGCATGCTTATTTCTTGTATGTATGTACCTATTTTTTTGGACAGTACACTAGAAAGAGAGAGAGAGAAAAGAAGAATATGCATGTATATGTTTTTTACGGGTGGGAAACATTTCTGTTGGGTATTTGATAATGTTATTACTGAATCTCAGGCAGCTCTTCCACAAGGGATAGTACCATTTGTCTTTGCAAGGGAATATGGGCTTCATCCCGACATTTTGAGTACAGGGTAAGTTAGATGAACTCTGATTTTGAAGAATTTTCACCTACGTTTGTGAATAATAATATTGATATATAATAGAGTTTTATATCCAAGATAACATTGGATTAAAAAAAAAAAAAAAAAAATCTTGAGAGAGTTTTTAAAATTTGCTTTAAATTCATCAATAGCACCATGTGCATTGGAAAATACTCGGCAACCAGGTATATTTACTTTTAGCTTATAACAAATAAGATTGCACTACATTGGCCACCCTGACTTTTCTTTTAACCGAATGAAGAAAATGCTTGTTTCTTTATTTCTGAGGCATGTGATTGGAATCTTGCCACTAAATCCTGCTTGAATGCCTAGAATTTATATAGGCAACTCTAGCTACACTAAGAATAACCCTAAAAGCTAAGGGAATGCGGATTATATATTGTAGGCGCAATGGGGATGCCTTTTGTGTAATTCAGTTGCTTCTTTTTGATATCCTAACCTTCATCACCACTTTACCATTACCCCACCAGTAATAAATCTCATTGGAAACCCCTAATGGCTCTAGTAAGTACCATGTTTCAAGTTGTAGGGTTATAGGATTTCCTTTATATTGAATAATGTTGTCTAATTTCACATGCATGTTAAAAAAAAAAACAAAAAAACTACTGAACTTTTAACCTACCCCACGCTACATAATGCAGCCCTAGAATATCATACACCAAGGATCTGCCTAGCTAGGAAATGAATAATTAACTAGGAAATTGTGGAGACACAATAATTTGGACATAACATAACTATATATGTGATTTGTGACTAGAAAGTCATTTACCTTTTGTTTCTTGACCTTTTACTTTAGTTATCCAATTAACAGGTGAAGTCCTTTTTACATTTGTATATTAGACTTAGGAATAGGATGATCCGTATGAAGATTATTTTGTAGCTGAAAACTTACGTTTCATTGGCAGAATGGCAGTAACTTCAATATTTTCCAACGATCATGTGTTTGACTTCTGTTTATTTTCGATAGCTTAATTATTTTATATAGTATTTATCAAAATATATAGTTTTTGGTAACATTTATGTTAAATGTGTTACAAAAAGCTAAAATCCAATTTATTTTAAAAATAGTAGTATTTATTATACACACCTTAATGCACACATGCATTTTTCTACACAATTGAAAAAGCAACTGAAATCGTGACTTGAAGTCATGATTTCAAAGTTAGAAATAAATTGTGACTAAAAGTCACGATTTCAGTTGTTTCTTTTTCAGTTATATGCAAAAGTGTGTGCATTAAGATGCGCATAGTTATCTTTTGCTAATTGTTTTGGGTAATTGTAATTTCAATGAAGAGACTATGATACTCTATATATAAATCTTTCTTTTGCAGGGTTATCTTTGGAATGTTAGTTTCATTGCCTGTAACACTTCTCTACTACATATGCATGGGTCTATGAAGAAAAAAGATGAGGATTAGAAAGTTTGAATAAAGCATATATATATTGGAGCATCCAAAGTATTACGCACCTAGTAGCAAGCAATTAAGCAAGGAGTTCAACGAAAAGTACCATGTCCCAACAATATCATACGTCCCTCACCACCGACCATTTATATATGTGCATATATGGTCGGCCCCATAATGTTGGATCTGGCCAACATGCCATATCATTACATTAGCTAGATCAATGCTCCGTAGCATTTTCCTATTTATTGTAATCAAGAAAAAAAAAAAAGATTGACTTGCGTAGTGGATATATTATCAAAAGCCAAAAGGCTATTAATTAAGGTCAAACTAGAATGTGACAAGATCATATTTATATATATTAGGGTTTTCATGCTCCTGGGGTGACTGTCCTATAGTACATAGATTAGTGGTAGCCGAAAGGGAAAGGGAGTATCATGACCTATGATTAAGGTAGGAGACTTATTTTCTTTTAAAGTTGTGGCAACCAAAGTATGTTTTATTCATGAAAAAAAAATAAAAAAACAAAGAGAAAAGTGAAAAGAAATTTATGTCATTTCCAACTTCTGTTTTTGTTTTTTCAAAATCCCGTAGCAATCATTGTTATACTGTGCAGGATTTTGATTTTCACATATTTACGCTTTTTTTTTTCATGCGTTAAAATGTAAATATTCTCACATTAATTATGAATGTGTGTAAAATAGTGGATGTAAATGAATGTGAAAAAATATTTTTCATAGGGTATTGGATGCTATCTCCCTAATGGTCCATTTGGATTGAGGGGGAAGGAGGGAGAGTAGAGTAGGAGGGAGAGTAGAGTAGAGTAAATTTGGCTCAAAATTAGTTTTTTTTTAGCTAATTCTACTCTACTTCCCTCCACTCCCTCTCATTCCCAGTGGCGATGCCACGTGGTGTTCAAGGGTTCAAATGAACCCCCTGACTTGTGATTTTTTTTTTTTTTTACATATAACATTTTAAAATATTTTTGTTTTGAATACCTTAAAATAAAAATTTGAACCCCTAAATTAAGTCCAAAGAACAAATCAATTCAATACTAAAATTTATCTTGGCCTTCTTAAACAAAAAGAAAAAACCCAACATCAAACCAATTTGATATAAAATCTCAAGAAAAAAAAATAGCAAGTCCAACAACAAAAATTAGTAATTTGTTGATCTTAAATCTCAGAAAAAGACAATTAAATGAGCTGTAAAGTGTAAACACTAAAAGAAAATTAAGTGTGCGATAGTGGAAGTGGGACGTGAGACAGTGAAGAGTGAAGACATATTTTTTAATGATTGTATTGTTGCGTTGAATTCTTAATAGAGTAGTGTAAAAAACACAACAAAATTCTTCTTAATGAATTACAAAGACCTGTAAGTTGTCACAATTGAGTTCAATTGTTAAATAAAAGAATTGAAAAGAGTAAAAACAAAAACTAATAAATAATGAATTAGAGTATTCTAAGTAATAATAATTAAAATTCACTTAACAACAATAACTAATAACTTTATTATAGTAATAGAGAATAGATAATTTACAAGATTTAATCTTAGCAATAATAATTAATATCTTCATTATACTAGGAAAACATATGCCCAATGAATTTATAATTTATCTTTAATTCTTTTGCTAATACTATGAATAAATTTTTGATAAGGAAGTCACATATACCGCAAGATTTATCTCCTATCTAAGATTTATTATTTAAAAGAACTCGTGTTGACTTAAAAAAATCTTCCTTTGGATCATAGGGTTACAAAAGATTTCATCAATATTATCATAATGATCAAGATGAAAAAAAATTATTTACTAAGAGCTCCTTATCTATCTCTTCAACACGAATTAGAATGACCTCCTAAAAAATATTCTTGGAGTCGTCACTGCTCCTTTCCCCTCCATCCAAATGGACCCTAAAACTTTCATGAATGAAAAAGAGAAAATTTTGGCTTAAAATTCAAGCTTTGTACGAGATGAAGCAATATATCCTAAAGAAAAGGGAGGCATAAGGATTACATGTGCACAAAGCCTATGACAAGAGAACTTCCTTGCGGAAGAAGTCTTCGAACATAATAATTTTGTTTGTTTAGCTGAAAAGTATCTTTAGCTTCAAAATAGACTATTTATTGTCAAACATTCACGCCTACCAAATTGGACCTATATTTGGATTAGATACCCCCAGAGCAGTGAATATGAAAAAAAAAATCATTCTAGAGGGACGTCAATCAGCAACTGAAATAGATTAATTTGTTTCTTTGCTAATTAGGTAAAATCTCAAAAAATGCCAATGTATTTGTAATTGAATTGACACCTCCCTCATTCTCAAAAAAAAAAAAAAAAAAAAAAAAATTTTGACACCTCCCTATGCACAAAGTGCTTGGAAGTTTAGGAAGGGAAATGGTTCTAATTGTGAGGTTAACAGCATGTTTTAATTATTTTCTAAAAAAGAAAAGGGAAAAATCCAAAAAGAAAATTCCTTGCTTAGAAATTAACAATACTTACAAATTTTATTATCAAATAAAGTACATGTTGTATACTGCTAGTTGATGCAACGGAAAAGGTAAATGGTGGTTAAATTAATTAGTCCAAAGGAGGTCTTCTGTCTATGTTGGGCCACCTGGGTAATTTACTAATTAATACTAACAATACCGAAAAGCCCAAGATATTGGGTAGCGATTACCTTGATATAATAAGTCTCAAGACATTCTATTGTCACAACCGCCCTTATTGGGTAAAGTGGTACCTCCTCTTGTCATGAGAGCATGGAGGAATCCATGGGCTCACATATTCAAACCCTGGAAGGTGGATTTGGGGTGGGGTTTAGGATATTAGGATTTCTAACTATATCACCCAAAAAAAGAAAAAGAAAAATGAAAGAGGCATTTAATGGAGGGGGTGGTAATTGCATGCATTACCATCATAGAGAAAAACTCAATGAGTAATTACTTAGAGGAGGCGAAGCCAGTGGGTGAGGTGTTCTCCTCCCCATCATGACCTTTGATCAACCCTACAACTATTGTACAAAGATCAAAGAGGCCATCAATAGTGGTTACATAAATTGTGTTGTATATTTTGATAAATATACGCAGGTTGTAATATTAGAAGTTGGATGAACAAGAATCCAATTGTGAAAGTGGGGAAAAACATTTTTGCAAAATCTCAATCGAGTGAGATGTTGAGCAAGTGAGAGGCGAGTCTCTATATGGCTCTCTGTTTGAAATGCTGAAGAGTTGGGTTGACCGAAATGACAGGTGAGACTCTTTGTGAGTCTTTGTCTATGAGTTGGGTCAGCTGAAGTGCTAGGTGATAAATGAGTGAACCAACCTGACTTGAAATTTTGCATAACTTGCTCGAGCAAGTGTTAGGCAAGCCTAAAATAATGTTTTTTTTTTTTTTTTTGCAAAATGTTTTGAGATTTTTTAATCTATTTGACATGGTTTCACATGTCCAACGGCCAAAAGATGGTTCCGACTATTTTTTGAAAGGGTTTAACACCTATTTAGTGTCCTTTCATGGTGCCTATTCATTTTTATTTTTATTTTTATTTATTTTTATACAAGATAGAGATTCTACTTTAGCTTAATCTAAGTGTATATGTGTGTGAAGTTAGCTTCTGAAAACTTGAACTCCGACTTTTACCCCTTACACCCTACAAGCACTTATACTTGTGCAGTGGTTGGTGCCTATTCATTTGAATCCTCATTACATCTATAAATAGAGACACATTTAGTTATTTCCTGCAAGATATATAATATTTTTCTACAAAATACATTATATAAGGAATTTCTTGAGTATTTTCAGAATTGCTATTTGCAAATACTCAAACTTTGTTGCATCTTGTAGACTGATTGCTTGTAACCCTTAGCAAACTCTTTTAAGTGGGGGCAATTCAAGTCTTAAAGACAGCAACTATGCGTCTCAAAGCCTTTAATCTTTGTTCTCCCCTTCCCTACTATCCCCAACATATTGCAATGAGAGAGACTTCAATCCAAAAAGACATTTGAAAGAGGGACTAGTAACAACCCTAAGCCATCCAACCAAGCCAAAGTTAGTGTAGTTTCCACCCAACACAACTCCAACCCATGAAGAGTGTCACCAACTTAGGAATGTTCTTATCCTAAGACTTTGAAAACCTAATTAAGAAAGAATGCACCCCTCAATCCTACTTCTTTACTCAACCTAATACCCCAACATTGGAACATAAGTGAATACTTCCACTATCATCAGAAATCTGGCCATAAGACAACGAATTTCTTTAGACTCCTCCACGAGATTGAGGACCTTATAGACAACAACATCATCCCTCGCCCTAATATCCTAGACAAATCCAATGTCCACCAAACCCTTGAGTCCACTGCTATTGAGTCTCGCTTTCTTGAACACTAAAACATGAAGGAAATGAGAGAGGAGACACAATACTTCTTGAGTTTGATCTTACCAATCATGGACACCTTCATAATGGGCCTCCAAGAAGAGATTTAGGGAGAAAATGAAGGCATGGGATAGCTATGAAGATGTTAGGGAGATAATACCTTGTAGAAAATCCAATTGAGTAGTTAATATAACACATAATGATACCATTTAACCCAAAATTTTAAGCCAATGACTTTGGGTCTAACTATGTTATATTTAGCCATTCTCTCTTAACATTATTGTTCAATGTGAGTCCTTGCCTCCCTTTGAGCCACAAATAAGTCCTACTAACTCCCCGTTACTTATGAGATTTTTCATTCACAAGCTTGTTATCCATGGGCTTCTCATATGCTATCCATGGAAACCACATGTTAACTCTGCACGTTCATACATAGGAACTACGCATTTCCATGTCCATGGAACCTATCGCCACATGTGGACGAGAGCACATTGCCAAATTAAGTAAATTCTCTATGTAGATTTATCTTCTTTCTTCTTTAATTTTTGCGTAAATAGTGATAAATTACTAATTGTCCCAAAAACTTAAATTGTTAGGAAATTGTGAATTTAATAACTTAATCATAATTCTAACATTCCTCCTCACGTGTGGGTACAAACTCCCCTTTAATAAGTGGGGCCCAACACGTGAGATTTTTAACATTTTTTTTTTTTTTTTTTTTTTTTTGAGGAGCAAGATTTTTAACATTTTAAATGGGAAGTAGAGATAAGATAAAAATTTTCTGCTTTGATACCATGATAAATTACTATTTGTCCCAAAACTTTAAGCTATTAAAAATGTTGAATTTAACCACTTAACCATAATTGAAATGAAAAGATTATTTCACATCAGAATAATTAAAGAGGGCAAGAAACGTGGAGGACTCCACTTTAAGTTTAAGCCACCTCATTTAGATGTTGACCGCGTAGGAAGAAATTTGGAGGTGGAGTCGGAGCTAGAGAAAGGCTTTAAAGTGAAGAATTGATTCTGAAGCAAAACTAAAGAGTAAAGAGAGGCCATTGAACATTTCTATCTGGGGCCTACTCATAGCTTCCCTAAAAGGAAGTAATCCTTGAGAGTTGAGACCACCCCAGCACAAGTAATAGTAGCCTCGATCTTGATGGGGTTAAGCCCTAAGGCTAGACCGTCACTTTCTCTAATGAGGATCTTCAATCCCAACTCCCAAGTCCAACCACATTGAATCGTTGTATGTGTGTGAAGTCTTGAAATTACAATACACAACAATTCTGATCTAAATTTATATCCGTTTACGCATTGTTGCCAAATTTGGGGTATCCAAAGAAGACTCTCCGACCTTGAAAACCTATTACAATAGCTGTCGTGGGGTTGTAGGAAACAATTTGCATATAGAAACCATGACTGAGTTCCAAATCATGGTCAATACGGCTAACTATAACATGTTATTGGGGAGAGCTTGGCTTGGTAGTCCCTTTCACTATCCAACAAAAGATCAAATTGTTGTGAAAGAATAGAGGCCTAACCATAGACGGAGATGGGGGACTTAATTGCCCCTGTATATGGAGAGATGAAAGAGGCCAACAAACTCCATTTGAACGGTTTTGAGTTTATACAAATTATCAAATACTAGGTAGAGAAGGAGAAAATTATCCATGATTATATATGTCTATTTCTACAGCTTCACTGTTGCCCACATCATGAAGACTCTGGGATACATGCCAAGCACGGGACTAGCAAAAAGGAATTACCATGTCCATGAATTAATCAAAAAAACAAAAAACAAGTCCATGAATTCCCCAATTTCAAGGCTTAAACTGATAGGAAAGGATTGGTATATAGAGAGGGAATGGAGGAAAACCCTAGAAACAAGTTTACCACCCTAAACGGTAATTTTCATCAAGGAGGCAGAGTCCTTTTCAGTATTGTGAATTTCCTAAACCATGGAAGGATAGAAGGGAGATTATTGGCTTGGACTAGAGGTAATTTTTAGTGACAAGCTCAATTTAGAAGACAAAGTGTCATACGAATCAAGGACAGAAGACTAGATTCAGAACATAGAGAATAGACCCTGAAGCCCTACACCTACTCTCTCACCCAAACAAGATAAGGATGTGTTGGCCATCACCATATCCTAGCCAAGACCTAACTACTTTGATCACACACTATATGGGCAAACTAGTACGAGTTTGGAATAAAATTGTGAATGTCAATATTAAGTCCTTTGAGTCTATCCAAGAGTATCTCATCAAGTTCGTGTATGAGAATCTTAATATGGTTTCAAATCCAATCAATGAAACTAAACTCTTAGATTCAAATAACTAATTTGAAACTTTTCTATGAGCAAATACAAGAATACAAACTTTGATTAAACCTACAGAAATGCACTTTTGGTGTCACCACTGGCAAAATACATGGTAAGTAACAAGGGCATTGAAATGGAATCGGAAAGTGAAGGCCATCAAGGAAATGCTAGTGCCCAATAATCAAAAGAAAATAAGTAAATGCTAGTAAACATACATCATAAAAACTCAATCAATGTTCAATCAAAAAACCATTCTAACAATTTACAAAGTATAAATTGCATTGCTTGACCGCCATGTTTTGTTCAACACATGAGATGACATTTTCTATGCATCAATTATCCATTCCTATCATTAAACAATGGCGCTCCACTGAATCCAAACAATATGAAGTCTAAGATTATCTAGCCCTTCAACTTCGATTGCCTGAACTGCCACTACCTTAGTATCCAATGCCATTAACTTCTCATAAGAGAACTCGTTAGCATACTGCAAGTACAATTCATTCTTAAGTACCTTTCACCTTTTACCTGCTCCATGGTTGTCTTGGCAAGATGGAAGAGAATCTTTAGTATCTAAACAAGCAAAGAAATTATTGGTGAAATGTTGTAACAAACGCGCGCGCGCACGCGAACACACACACGGAGAGGGGAAAATCTTAAAAGGGGAAAAGAATGCCAAAAGGCAATTATTACCATTTTTTCATTATCCCATACCTAATTTCTTTGTTAGGAAACTATTTATTAGAAATTCTCAACCTAGGACGCGGGAAGCATACAGAACAAAATACACTCTAAAACACTTCCCAGCACCTATGTTCTGGAAAATGTGTAAATATCAAAAAAAAAAGAAAGAAAAGGAATCAGGAAAAATCAGCCCCACAAGGGAGTCATAACATTCTTTAGGAAAGACAAACTTAATGAAGTTCCCATAACACATTTTAGAAAGAACTAGCTAAAACCTCAAGGGTGTCATTCTAAATGCTGCTATATGTGATCATTCTTAAATTGTAGGGACTAAAAGTGGTCACTTTAACTTCAAGGACTAAAACTGCTCATAGAATAAAGTATACAGACCAACAAGGTATTTACCCCAATTTTTTGAACATGAAGTCGGTGCTTATTGAAAGGAAAAAATATATCAAATTGAAAGTGCACCAAACTAAAAATTTCCTATTGGAGAAAAGATATATAAAGACCAAATACACCATGGATGGAAAAAAAATTATATATATATATATATATATATATTATCTGCAAGTAAAACCATTTCTAATTTTTGTTTCATAGAGCCTAAACATAGGAGATGGTAACAATTTCAACTGTAGCCACATCCTGACACTATATATTTGTTGTCTCCCTTAAAAGAATAATTTCCCCCTCAATTCTCAACACAGCTGAAAAATAACTTCATCTATAATATATTCGTTCTTCATAATTAAACAATCACTCTATAGGGACATATACACAAAAAACCTCTGCTAGAAGATATGACTTGAGAGTTTAATACCACATTGCACATGGAGAAATACTGTCTATCATAGACAGAATAAGATTTGTTATTTACTCTAAAAGGCAAAAACTAAAGGGATACAGTGTGGAAATTTCCAACTAAGTTTATATGTCGAAAATAGGCTGGTTCTGAAAAGTAAAAGTACAAAGCAAAAAACAGTCACCATTAAAACATTAGCCATACAAGCCAAGTAATTTGTATACAGCATGAATAAAAGAAGCCTCTTTAATGACCAATAAATTATGCATTACATATAAGTGAGTTAATTCAATCCATTTAGTAACAAAACAGAAAAACCAAATTTTCATGAGATATTTTTATTTATTATATTAAATAACAATGATATATGTGCACCAATCAGCAAATGCTCTACCAATAGTGAATTCTACAACACCGAAACTACAACAAATACATTCGAGAGAAAGAAAAAGATGTTCTGATTTTGTGTGATGGATGCATGTCAAAACTTGTGGAGAAGTCAAAACTATGAAGTTTGATAAAATCATCAAGACTCTGGTTACTTTCCTGTAAAAATATGGAACATACAGGTCACCAATCTCAAATACGCCGCCGCCATTCTCTCTCTCAAACTGAGGTTTCTCTCTCCATCGGTTTCTTGGATGATATTAATGAACTAAAACCTTTGGTCAAATGAAAAACATTTAGAATATCACAACAAAGTAAAATTTGCAATCAAAGCTTAAGCCATTGGAACTAATTCAAGACCAATCGAAAATCATTGACCAAAACAACGGAGGAGGGGAACTGTATTGGAAAATATCTTCATAGGGCAAGAGAAAAAAAAAAGTTTAATTACAAGGAGTATGCAGCATCAATAGAGAGATTGAAGCAGTCCAAGCGGCCCCCGGCAAATAAATTTGTGCCACACTGGAGAAGTATGGTACCTGATACATAAGTTTCAACAACCATGGAAATAATACTCTGTAAATTGGTTTTGGTAATTTTGTTATTAACGTGCGTTGGGGGAGGTTGTTAGTTCATTTAACAGCAGACAAACAGAAGCATTGATTTGGCACATGTGTGAAGTTAAATGAGTAAATTGGCTAAGATAAAAGTTTTGGGGGTGCTAGGGCATTTTTTTCCTAGTTTTATATATAAAACTCATATCATAATGAAAAGCCTGTTGATGTGGTTTAAAAATTGTTTTGTTTTGTTTTTTTCCTTTAGCCCCCCTGCCCCCTCTTTTTTTTTTCGTTGGAAATTTTTTTCGAATTTGATATAACTTCAAACAAAACATGAGCATTTAAGATTTGATCTGTCAAAGAGTAGGCCATTATGATATAACTAAGATTCCAGAGTCTTGGACTTTATCAATTCATATATTAGAAACCAATCAAACCGTTATTTATATAGATAAAGATCCCTGGCAAATACTAGAGCCAACCCATAACTATCACAGTTCATATTATAGGATGAACAGTAAAAAAGATATTAACTTTCAAAGAGAAGCCCTTCTTCTCAAACCTGCTGCTAATCTCACTGACTTGAAACATAGATAATTGCCTTAGAAAACTGAACTTCGTCTCTGAAACAAAAAAATTGCACACTATAAAATGAAATATACACAATGAAATAACAAGTTACTATCTCAGTTTCCAAAAGGAGGGGAAAAAAAAAAAACTGAATCAACCAAAACTAGTTAATTTACACATTAAGCTGTAAAATTTTTCATTTAGTGACAAAACAGAAAAACCAAGTTATCATGACTTTTTATTAAAAAAAATTGAATTGCATAACAATGACACATGTCCTTCAATTAGCATATCCTCTACCAGTTGTGAATTCTACAAGGGCGAAACTACAGCAATTACATTCAAGAGAAGAAAAAATGTTCTGATTTTGTTTGATGGATGGGTGTGATGCTTACCAATCAATATATATATGGAAATCATTTTATAAAACTCATAAAATTATGCCATCTAAATATTCATTTCGTTAATCATAATGACAAGCCTGTCCATGTGGTTTAAAAATTGGTTTAATCATAATAAAAAGCTTTTTTTTTCTTTTTTTTTTTTTTTTTTTTTGAGAATCTATCATAATAAAAAGCTTGTGAGTGAGCAGCAACCATACAACTTCTTCATTGTAGGACACAAAGTTAATCCAATATTTGGCATCATTAAGATATACGAAGAGACAATAACTGCGCAACAAACATAGAAATGTTAAAAAAATGATCATAAGATGTCAATGTACATAATTCAAAGGATCCTACCGCAACATTGAATGAATATGTCACCTAGCAGTCTTCTTCCCACCAGAACAGAAACCGAAGTACTACCTGAAAAACTTCTTTAAACCCATCTGCAGATCTGCCATGGGCTTATACCCAAGCTCCCTCTGAGCCAAGCTGATATTTGCACTCGTAAACTACATGTCATATACAGCCAACCCAATACCAAAAGCTTCTTTCACAACAAATTCTTGCAGCATAGTCTTAGTGATTTATTATTATTATTATTATTATTATTATTATTATTATTATTTTTTATGAGGAATTCCCTCAAGGTATGGGCCAATGGCACTACCCCTGAGGAGCAAAACCTGGATGCCTACATACCCCACTGAATAGGCATCAGATAAATTGCGAAAAGCCTCAGCTAGGAGTCGAATCAAAGACTTTTGGGCTTACAATTAGTCTAGGCACTCTCTCTTACTGCTGGGACACCCTAGGTGGGGGCTTATTATTATTGGTAAATTACACACACCCAATGGTGTTGAACTCATGACCTCACCCTCCACCTAGCACTTGCAGTGGGAGAAGGTTCCAATCGAGCTAGAACTCATTAGAGGCATGGTCTCATAGATTAGAAATCAAATATATACAGACTTGCAAAATTCATAAAAAATTTTCTATCTATTTAAGGTGCACCAAGAAAAACAATAATATGAAATTGAAAATGGATAGTGACTAAAAAATTTGTGTTTACTCCAAGTTCTTTTGGTGGGACGAGGGGGAAAATAGATTTCACCTAGAAATGTAAAACAAGAAGCACAAGTTATGATACAATTTACATAAATATATGGCAATCTTATACTTTGTTATTTGATTTCCAAAACACGTCATCAAATACTGACCAGTTGAAATATTTAGGAATCAAGAAAAAACTCATCAACTTAATAAAAAAAACAAGAGTAATTTAGTCTTGGACATTGCACAGCCCTATAGGCTATAGCAAGTATTATAAAATGATGATTGTCAACTCTAGCAATGTCTTTTACTAACCAATTTGAGATTCAAAGACATTCTAAAACATAATTAGCATATGCCAGCTTTCCCTCTACTTGATCACAAAAGCCATAATCCTAAGAAACCAAAACACTATCAAACAAATAGAAGAATCCCTATCATATGAATGCTATCAAACAAATAGATGGATCGATCAAAGCACAATTCAATATAAAACTTAAGCGAACATGAACATGCTTTGGATTTTTGAGTTTTGAGAGAGAAGAACCTTTCGTTGATTCGGTGAAGTTTTCGACCACGGAGGACTTTCTGTAAAGAGAAATGGATGACCAATTTTACCCCCGTTTGGTTACAGGTTTGGCCTATTCTTGCTTTAGATTTTTAAGCGTAAAATACTATTTTGGTCCCTAAATTTTATCAAAAATTTGTTTTTCATTCCTAAACTTCATTTTTCATTTCTAAACTATTTAAAAGTTCATATTTCATCCATAAACTATTGAAAATGTTTTATTTATGTCCTTAAACATTATTAGAAGTTTGTTTTTTATCTCTAAACTATTGAAAAAGTTATTTTTTTTAATTTTTATTTTTGTTTCTATACTATTCAAAAAACTCTTTATAAAGTTTAGGGATGAAAAAAGAACTTTTTAAAGTTTAGGGACGAAAAACAAACTTTTAATAAAGTTTAGGAACAAAAATAGTATTTTACTCGATTTTTAATATGCCGACTAGATTAGTCGTCTTTGTTGGTTGTACTTTTATATTATACTAGTTTTTTTTTTTTTTAAGAATCTTATATTAGTCCTCTTTTAATATGCATCACACAGTTTTATTTTTATTTTATAAATTTTCTATTTAAAAATAGTTATATTTTAATGTAGTATTTATAATTTAAAATGAGAATTTTTTATTATCTTTATTTATTTCAGAAGAAAAACCAAAAACAACAAAAAGCAAGTGGTAGACAGCGTGTTTGTATACGTGTTTATATACAAACTTTTGTTAGATGCTATTAGAGAGGAGGAAGGTCAATGCGTAAATATACATGTTTATATACAAACTTTTTCTAATTGATTATAATATGAATTGTTTTCTATTTGCTAATGATGTGACCATTACTCTCCATTAATTGCCTCAATTTATTGATACACATGGCAATTTTAGATTACTATTAATCAGAAAATCCTTAATACTTTCAAATTATATTGAAATGGTGCTCCATTTTTTCATAATCATGGTGGATTTACCATGAATTTAATGAGTAGACTGCACCATGAATGTGAGAGGAATGAGTACCATTTACCTTGCTTCGAAAGTATCTAAGAATTACTCCTATTACTCACTTTCCATTTTAATTTAAGAAATAACAAACTCAAACTTAACATGCTTCGAAAGTATCTAAGAATTACTCCTATTATTACTCCCTTTCTATTTTAATCTAAGAAATAACAAACTCACACTTAACATGCATTTCAAAATTAAAATTATGTTCACTACATGATATCTTTCAATCCGATGGTTCGATTAAGGCCCATAAAATTGTTATTTTGATCGCTATGACTTCAAGATTTATTTCATGAATGCAATTGGAAATCAAATTGTCAAAACTACAGTATACCCATGTGATGCGATGTGATGATGATATGCATATGAGATACAAATGATGTTAAATGAGTTGCAAAGCGGAGTGTCTTCATCGTGTTAATTGCCTTTCAAAATAGTAGTTTGACTTATTGTATTCGATCCCTTAAATCTAAGGTTTTACATGAAATTGCCATTTATTTTATTAAATTGAAAAATAAAACATAATAAAAATGCCTCATTTTATTGATTGAGTATAAATTTACATATAATAGAACATTAAAAAAAATTACGTGATATTTTTTTTCTAGATATAATCTAAGAAATTATATGGCTTTGATTTTTTAGTTACATTCTAAAAAGGGAAAATTTTGTCAACAAGGTCTAGTCTAGAACCGTTGATCAAAGAACCTTTAATCATCCTGCTTGATGAATTGGTCTTCTAAAATGTAGTAGCCATGATAATGTCACTCAATCAATGTATCCAAACATGTCATAAGTAGAAAAATAGCATGCTATTATTAAGAAAATAAATAGAAAAAATTATGATTTGAAAAAAAGAGTCTTTAACATGTTAATTGTCATATTGAAACCCTAATTTCATAGCTAGCATGTTCATCAAGTGCTTCCATATCATAAAACACAAACATGTTCTCATGCATAAACAATCAAGGCAAGGATCTACACTACTTTGGTTCTAGATTTATACTTTCATGTAGGTTTGGTTTCTAGAACAGGTTTAAACGTTTTTCAAGATGAGGTTCACTAGCAACATCTCCTACCTTCAAGGTTCTTTGGAAGGTTGGGAATTTGTGTAATACCTCTTTTCTTCAAGCTTTAGAAAGTTGGGCAGTACCTTTTTACTCCAATGTTTCTTTTGAAACTTGCTTTAAGGCTGTGTTTGGTTCAATGTAAATCGAATTCCGAGTGTAAAATGAATGCAGGGGTAAATGAATTCTCGTTAGGAAAATGAAATTCGGGTGTTTGGTTCTGCAATGGAAAATAATCCGGAAAACGATTTCTGGTATTTGATAACATTCTGAAAATGCTATTTTCCTACAAATTTTTCACATTTTCTTAGCTTCCAAACAAATTTTATGACATATAATTTCAAAATATACACTTTAACACAAACCAAAAATCAAAATAAAAACATTTATGAGTTGTTTATGGGTTTGAGGGTGGATTTTGGCTAGATGGGTTTGAGGGGATGTGGATCGGCTTTTGTAGAGGGTGGGTTGGCTTTTGGAGGTGGGTATGGCTTCGCCGGCGTGAGGGAGAGTGACAGTTAGGCGGAGGTGTGTGGATCGGAGGTGAGGTGAGGTCGTCGGACTCAAACAGAACTCAAACAATCGAGGAAACTCACCGGCGCAGAGGGTGGGTTTGGGGGTGGAGTGTAGTGGGCTGGTAGTTGGTGGCAGCCAGATCGGTGACGTTGAGCAAGAGGGAGAAGAAGAGTTGAGGAAGAAGAGAGAAAAAGGAGGAAGCTTGGCCGGCGCTGTAACACCCCGACCCAATTTTATAATTAAACTATGTGTTTGAGTGGTTAATTATTATTTTTAATCCACTTGCTTTCTAAAATTAATATAAGAGTATTTAATAAGCATATTATTTTATAATGCCATTAAATAAGAATTGTAAAGATTATAAATAATTGAATGGCTATTTATATTATAAATATATATTTAGTATGTGCAAACTATATTAAGTGGTTAAATTATTAGATATATAGTTATTGGTGTTTAATTAAGTGTTTAAGGTAAGGGTTTATATGCTTGTTATTATTGTAATTAGTTTTAAGTGCATGAAGCTTCGATATTGTAGTATTATAAAACATATATGCTCTTTTAATGTTATGGATATAACTTTACAAAGGTAAGGATATATATATGTGTGTGTAAAGTGATATTATTTTTGTAGAAAAGTGTGAGTGTGAATGCAAGAAAGTTGGAAAAAAGGGGGTGTGATTTTCTTCTCTAGCCTTCCACGTATCCCACCCCAATAGTCCACTCTCCTTATCTGATTTTGCTGCCCCAAAAGTCTTCTCCCTTATCCTATTTTCTTGGCTGCATCAGATCAGAAAGTCCAGCTCTCTTTCCCTACTCTTTTCCTTGTTCTTTGTTTCTTTTTCTCCCCTTCTTACACGGCAGCCCTCCCTCTCTCACCAAAACAATATATCCCTCTCTAAAGAAGGAATTAAAGGGTTAACACTAAAATTTCAGCTTCAAAGCTTGGGGTAAGTAATCAAAAACTTCATTTGTTTATTTCTATTTCTTTATCCACTATCCTGATTTTAGAGGCTGAACTATGATTCTGTTTTAGTGATTTAAAAGTTTGAAGATGTTGTGATCAATTGAATGCTTATTAACATATTTTAGTATGTTTATTATAGGTATAAAAATACCCAAATGAAATTAAGGCCTATTGCTATTTGTTGATGATTTTGTAAGAATATGTACTGAAGCTGTCTCTGTGACAGATTTGATGTTTACAACAAGAAAATTATGTATTAAATCATATTCTGTGAATTAAGAGGCTAGGAGTAGTTTTTATGAATTCTAAGACACACATGGTTGTTATGGAATTGGTCTCACAGCATTTGGATGAGTAGAAAAATAATGGTTTAATTTCTAAGTTACATGAATTTCTGTCAGGACAGAGTTGAGCATGCTGCCTTGTATGATTTTTAATAAATCATGGGTTTATTCTTTGACTCCGAAATTTTTATGGTATATACTGGACATACAGGGGAGTAGTTCTGTAAAATTTTGTGACAATTTGATGTGTGTGGACAGCCTATTTGTATTTTACAAATGGGGCATATGCTGCTGGAATAGAACAGTGAACAGTAAGAGACATGCCTAACTTTGAGGATTTAATTCTAAAGTTAGGGTGAATGATTTTAGCTATAATTTATTATGCTCATATTTTGGTATGTCTCGATCATAGATTAATTTTGTGTAACTTGTTTTGAGGTTTAGTACTCAAAGGAGGGGTTCTAAACCATGCGACGGTTGTATTTATGAAGCTGTTTTGTTCAACATGTTGTATGCTACCATATGAATGTATTAAAAATGAGTGTGAGTTAAAGAGGTTTAAAACTTGTGCTGTGTATTCAAGAGTTAGGCCTTTTTGGATATACACCACTGTAAGTTTCTTTAAAAATCTTCTCCTCTCTTTCCGTGTGTATGTATTAAAAATACTTAGGTTATGTTTGGTAACAGTTTTCGTTTTCTATTTTCAAAAACTTGTTTTTGAGAATATAAAGAAAAAATAATTTTATTGTATTTTTGAAATCAAAACATGTTTGGTTAGTTGAAATTAAAAAAAAAAAAAAAAATTTTGAAGAAAAAAATAGAAAATATTAAAATATGTTGTTACTAGGATTTGAACTTTAATGGTAACTCATTAAATGAAACAGATTCATTAAATTAAATGTGTATTTTCATTGACTTTTGAAAATTATAAACTGAAAACAGCTTTTGCATATTTTCAGTTTCCTTCATAAATTGAGTTTTGAGAACAGTTTTTGTTTTCTATCTATTTTGGATTGCCAAACAAGTTTTTTAGTTTCAAAATAGAAAATTGTTTTTGAAAACAAAAAATAAGGAGAAAACACAGTTACCAAACATACCTTTAGTATTCTAAAAAAAAAATACATTCAAATATCAAATGAAATTATTTTCATCATTGTATACTAAGTCACATGGATTGCATTTTTCTCATATATTTCAAAAGTAACTAAAAGAATTACAATACTTAGAAGAGGAAAATTTTCAGCAATGGAATACAATACTAAGTCATTTGCAGCAAATAAGCTAGTGCTAAATTTGTCTACAAGAAATTAAATTGCAATCATTTTAACAGTGATCAATTAGCATGAACAAATACATATATTCACCAGAGTCAAAGTCAACTTTACCCTCATTTTACACTTTTTAAAAGCTACATGTTTCCCATCAAAGGACTTTACTCTACAACACCAACACCAACACCAACACGTATAAATCAACTTTGAGGAATGACAAATAATCCAATTGCCTGTCTAACCTTTTAACCCGTCTCACTCTTGTGTGCAGTCCAAACATCTCATTGTTCATTGACAATGGCTCCATCTTGGGTTCCAACTTTCTCTACATGTTTATTGTTATCTGCAAAACCCTACTAAAATGAAAAATTAATCTCAATATAACATAGATCAAGAAGATGAAACAATTCATTCATTGTTTCATCAGTCATTTAGTAGGAAATCATGGGCATACCAATACCGAATGAGGTAATTTTGTCTGCATTCCCGAAGTTCCTAATACAAGGGGAATTGACAAACCTAAGAAAGGCAAACCATTTTTTTTTTAGAGAAATGCTAACTAATGCTCTTAGAGCATTGGTTAATATTCCATTTAAAGAAAGTTTTTATGAGAAAAAAAAAACAATTAATGTTTTGAATGATTTTTTCATTTCCCATAAAAATGGTGTCAAAACTTTCCTAAAATGAATTGTTAACCAAAACTCCAAGGGCATTCATTAGCACGACCCTTTTTTTTTTTATTATGTCAAAAAGCCATAACAGTAAGCAAGTAACACCAAAATTGAGCTAAAGAAAATTAGAATATTGCACAAAAAATAGATCAATTAATCAAGAGCTATTATCAGGAGCGGACACTATATTATCAGGAGCGGACGGTATAAGTTGAAACTCTCTAAAATTAAAAAAATAAAGCTCGAATAAGAAAAAATTGAACAGTGCTTTAAATTTAAGTGGGAGATATAAAGTCAAGGAAGATGAAGAGGTTATAGAGACAAAACACCAAAACTGCTCAGATCTCCAAATTTTCATTAGCTGCAAACTTGCAAATTTGCAATTCTCTCATTCTTAAACGTTCCGCTCGTTGTCAATTTTTTTTAAAAAATATATATATATATATATATATATATATTATTATAACGGTTGGCTTTCCCCCTCTCTCTTTTGTGAGATATAAATTGGACAATGTAAATGAATGGTGAACAAATTATCACGTTATTTGTCCGTTGTTTATTTATTTATTACTTTTATGGCCAAAAATGTTAATGGGTAGAAGGAATATAGGAGTTTTATCATGAGTCATTTTCTTATGCTTGAATAAAAGGACATGTGTTAATATTGCATGATTAAAAAAAAAAAAAAAAATCAAGGTGTAACTACTATTTTTATTTATTTTGAAATAGTGCAGTTTCTAAACATTAAGTGACAAACTAATTTTCTTTTTTAAAAAATACAAAAAACAAAAAAGTGACAAACCAATTAAGGTAAAAAATGGAAAAAATTTTGAAGTAATTTTAGGAGACTCGTTTAATTATTAATTAAATATAAATATTTAAGCAAGAAACTTTACAAATTTCGAATATATGTAATAGTGATTTATTTAGGGGTATTTAAGGAGACTAATTATGCCGTGGCAATTATTTATGACATGTAAAAATCATAATCGGCTAATTGCTCTATGGCAATGTTGGTTTACATCACTTTAAAAGATAACATATATCTTGTTATAGCCGCTTATAGGTTTTGACAAAATAATACATGTTATTATTTTGTGTATCCACTAGTTTGTGCTACCCAACTTTTATAATATATATTATAGATAGACAGATATTTTAGAGAGATAATTTAATTTAATCACATAATATATCATTGTAACCGTGAAGATTTGGGGTTCAATCTCCGCCTACAAAAAAAATTGATTAGTGTCTTGGTCTGATGATAAAGAGCTATCATCAGTAGCGGACGCCGTAAGTTGAAACTCTCTCAAAAAAAAAAAAAAAAAAAAAGAATTGGGAAATAAAACAGTCAAAATTGCGATTTTGCCATTATATCATGAAATGAAATGATGGTTTTACTTTTACCCTTGGAATGAGGTTAAGCAAAAGTTGCAATAGTTTACGCAAGTCGGTAGGGTTTCCAACGATATTGGCGGGGAGGGGGGGGAGCCCCCTTGGGCCCATGTAAGTCCGTCCCTGATTTTAACTTAATTAAGCCGAAATATTAACCAATAAATAAAATAATATTTTTTTATCAAATAAAAAAATAAAAATAAAAAAAGATAAAAAAATATTACGTCCACAACACTTTTTACAATACTTTTATAACAAATCCTAAATAACAGGTTGTTACAAGTTATTATTGATAGCAAAAAAATAATTTTAGTAGTGGGTTTAAATAGAAAACAAGAAGTAACTTAACACCTAAAATTTGTTATGAAAAATATTGTGAATCCACTTCTCAAAAAAAAAAAAAAAAAAAAAAAAAAGCAATACACAGAAATTCACAACATTTTTCATAATAGTTAAGTTAGCAAACTTTTACTAGTTATCATCTAGGTCTACCACTAACATCACTCTTTTATTTACCACTATCAATCTGCCACATCAACAAATGTAAAAAGTTTTGTGAAATTTTTTGTGTTTATAAACTTTCTTAAAAAAAAATTATATGCGGCTCATGTTTATTAGTAGGAATTTTGCATATAAAACAAGATAATCAATTTTCGCTTTAGGCCCCCAAATGGATCAAGCCGTCCTAAACAACAGAACAAGGGCTCCAATTGTAAACTCATATTCAACCTTTGCTTCAAGTAGACTTCGCCGACATTATGTAAAGGCAATAATCGGTCATGTAATTGTTTATAAATATCTTTCTCTTGTTGGAGTTTGTGCCCTAAAATCCAATTTATTGACATGTCATAAATAATTAATTGTTTAATTATATGAGACTATTTATAAATGAACTAATGAGACATTATCATAGTCCTTGAGATGCATTGTATGTGATTTAGTCACAGAAGATATAAATCTCAAGTTCCTTGTAAACTCAAAACGTAGTTGATGATAAAATTGGGCGTTTCATCTGCGAAGACTATAACACATCAACTAAGATGATTTGTCTTAATCATGGAAGTGGAGACTTATAGTTGATGTGTTGATGTGTCTTAAGAGTTAATACATATTGAACTGGACCGCTGTGAAATTAATTATTCAATCAACAACTGTCGCCTGAATAATTAATCTCACGACTTCTAATTTCATAGACTCTCAATCCTGAGAGGGTAGTGAACCTGATCATAAAATGTAGATTACTTTGATATATCAGGAGTGAGATCTAATATTCACGGTCAAAACCTCAGTATGTTGCGTAACTACATGTAGTGTTGAGGGAACACATATTCTCAAGATGGAATTCAAAATCTCTTTTTATAGAGACACGAAATATCCTCTTGATATAATTTTAATGGGAACTGGTTATTCAGGGCGCCCACTTTAGTAAGGAGTTACTAAAGCTTATATTTATTGAAATTGGATTTCAATAAATGTGAATAACTAAAAGATTAAACCGGGTACTCAAGGATAAAATAGTTGTTTACAAAGTGACAGTTCCTTATGACTTTGTTCACTATGGATATTTCATGGAGGGGTCAAATGATATCATTAGAGTTTTGGGATATAATTTATTAATAAAGCCTAGAGTGCAATTATATTTATATAATGGTATTAAATATAATTAATGGTAACTTTGGACTTGTCAAGATTTAACAGAAAAACCCAAGGCCCATTGGAGCTAAAATCTTATTTGTTCCCTTTGGTCTCATCTCAAGCCACAAACTAAAGTCCAATTGGGTAAGCCCAAAAGGTTAACCCAATTAGATAATCAATTTTTATTTAATAAGAGTTATTAAATAAAGTAACTATCAAGGTAGTTAGAATGTACATATGATGAAAAGAAAAGAAAACAGTTTTTCTCTATAATGAGGAGAAGAAGAATTTTTCTTTGAGAATCAACGTACAAAAGACTGATTGAGAGACCACACTTCTTCGACACCATGTGGAATTGAGATGAAGATTAAAGGGATTCTCAAGTCTTGGTTTTGAATTTCACTGCATCAAGGTATGCTTTCTATTCTTTGTTCTAGAATTCCAGATTACATGTTATCTCCCATGAATGAAATAGATTCGTGATTGTTGCTTCCGCTGTGTGTTTTGTATGAAATGCAAAACCAGATTTTCCAACATCTCTCTCTCTCTCTCTCTCTCTCTCTCGTGTATAGATAGTTGTGCATTCTTAGATGATGATCTCAAAAACTTATCTTAAATGTGCTAATTTTGTGAAATGACTCTCAGCTTGTAATCTCTATAAAATACTCATTGTTACTAGATCTGAGTAAAGATGAAGCAGTAGAGTACATCTCAACTCATGTAAAAGTAAAACCTCGAGTTGTAGGTTTGGGTATGCATCTTGTTACCTTTTTATTAGTTTGTATCTGATAATTCCTTGATCAAATTATTTATTTTTGTTCTTTACAAAGTTGGTTGCTTATAACATATGTTGGTGTGAGAATCAATATATATATATATATATATATATATATAAAAGCAAAAACCTCGTGTGGGAAAATACGAGGTTTTGCCAAATGGCGCCCTCCTTTGATAACTCAACCATCCAGCTTTTTTTTTTTCAACTTCCACCTCACCGTTTAACACTGCTATCTCTCTCTTTCTCTCAACTCTTCCATTTCCCCATAAATTCAATAGGATATTTAGAATTCCAAAACATTTTTTTTAGTTCTCTAAACTCTTCCACTTCCTCAGTTATAATTGCTCTCAGCAATCTAATAGAAAAGACATCAAAGATCAATCATCTCAATGAGGATGCAAAGCTTGCTGCATCAGATTTATGAGCATGGAAGTCTAAGCACCTCAGGTGTGAAGTTAATTAGGCTACACACCGATTGGCGAACAAGGTTGCATTGTTTCTGGATAGTCCTTCCATTTGGTTTTAGGATGTGCTTGATTGTATTGCTAATATTGCTGAAGCTAAGTCTAATTCCCATCTATATTTCTCTCTTTTCTTCAATGCAATGAATATTTTTCTTTTCTCAAATTAAAAAAACAAAAACAAAAAAGGACTAAATCGCAATAACAGTATGCTTTCTTACCATCACTTCTCTCTTCTTTTTTAAGTTTCTCCTTTTTATGTTTATTTTTTTTCCTTTCTAAAATTTTTAGTTTGTCATTGTCATTGCTAGATTTGCGTGATTAATCACAAGTATGCTATAGCGGTAATTCTAAAACGTGTTTTTTAGTATTCACGGTTTTATAACTTAAAATTTTGTTTGTGTAGGCAAGATAGTGATCTAAATGTGAATGGTGAGTAAGGGTTTACAATTTTATTCTTTTTTCCCTTTTCAGAAAAGGCATTGCATTCTTGGATAAGTAAGAGAAAACACAAATATGAACTAATTTATTTATTATATAAAATTTATCTATATAAACCAACAAGCAGTTGGTCATTGAAGAAAAAAAAAAAAAAAAAAACAGATGGTTAGGGTTATATTGCGTTGTTATTTAGATGCTCTAAGGGCATTGATTTAGGAAATATTTTTAGAAATTTTTTATAAGAAAAGAAAAAAGTAACTACTTTCCATAAAATTCATATTAAAATTTTCCTAAAATAGTCAATTAACCCGTTGTCCGGATCCTTAATCAAATGTAGAGTTTACAATTTAAACGTGTTGAGTGTTTTGTTGGAATTACAGTCAAAGAATAGTCAGATATATATAAGGAAGTGACTTATGAAATCCCATGACAAGGGCAATAGCGAGGTATTCAATCATATCCAAATTCAATTATTCTCTCTCTGCTCCACCAAAATTGCCAATGTATCATCATAATTGACTTTTCCCTTAGAAGTCAAGTTTTTCTTTTCTTTTTTCATTTTTATGTTCTTCAGCAACTATTCTATATCAATGTCAATGGTTTGTGGCTAATATGCTTTTTGTGGTTTGGTTAGGATTTGGTTTGCCAATGATGAGAAAGGGTGTTTGGGATTTTTAAATCTCTACAAACATTTTTACACTTTTACTAGCAAACTTTGTAGATTTGGTTTTCAATGATAATAGGATTTGGTTTGTCTATTATTTTACACTTTTACTAGCAAATTTCATACTTAAACTGTGACTATCATAACTAAGAATAAAAGTATTGATGAATCCAATGAGTTATCAAATAATTTCTTACAAAGTTTTTAAAAATGCACCGCACATCGTGCGAGATATTGGCTAGTTTCTATTAATTGCATGATCAAGTCTTGATGCTTCAGCTATAACGTAAAATGTGAAAGAGCTGTAACAAATGAAGCAAATAGTTTTGAACAACTTGAGCTCAACTTAGAGGAAAACTTGTTCATGCTTGTTAATTCAGTACACAAACCAAGCTTAAATCTCTGTGCGCGTGCACGCGCATGTGTATGAATACACTTAAATAAATATAAACTGATATTGGATTTTTAAATTTGTAAACAAGTTCATAAGATAATAAATAGTTCATTTTGTAAAAAAATTGTTAGTAAAAATTACATAAAATTTTTCTACTATTCAAGGTCAGTGAATCAAAATTTTATAATTTCATAAACAAAAATAATTATATTTAATTAAATCAAGTAATATAATTTAAACTATAATTTAGTTATTCATTATTAGCATAAATTTGAAAATAGATAAAAAAAAAAAACTTAGTTGTGGTGTTTACTACATATAATAAAAGAATAAGTTAATTTAGTAATTTGTGAATAAGTTTTGACTTATTTGACATGAACCAAACTTGAACAAATTTTTTGGTTTGTTGATGAGCTTGAAGTTGGCTCATGTTTGAAAGAAAATTAAATGAATAATCCTACACTTTCAAGGATTGGATACAAACTTGATTGTAGCCTAAGGCTACAACTTCTTTTTAAAAAATTAATATGGCTACATATTTTGAAAATCTAACTATTAGATTGCATGTTGTTTATGTTCTTAACACACATAAAATTTTGTGTCAATCAGATATTATTTACTTTATAATCCTTAAACTTATTTTTTATGTATAATTTTAGATTACAAAACTTGCAATTTAAACAAAAATTTTTTTTTTTAGAAGAAAGTCCGCAAACCTTTATTGAAAAAATTAGCCATTATTGGCAAAATGAATAGAATGTAGATGGGTAGGAACATCCTCCAACCACATTGCTAAACCTCTAGGATGTTTAGCTAAGTTGTGAGCTACAGAATTGCCTAATCTAAGAGTATGAGAAAATGAGATATTGCTAAAGGCATCTATAGAAAGTTTCATCTACTCCAGTAAATGACCAAAAGAAGCCAGAGATTCGTCTTTCGTTAATTAGCAACGTTTCAAAACTATTTAGCAAACTAACACCTCGAATCTCTTAGACTCGAGTTCACTATAGCAACTCGAGTCCTAGAGACTTGAGTTCCATGTGCTTGCAGAGTTGAAGTAGAAAATTATCCAAGTGGAACTCAAGTCTTAAAGACACTCGCTAAAGCAAAACATTCATCAACAAACCCAGAGACAGACCCAAAGAGAAATAATGAAATCAACAAACCCAAGCAAACCTAAAGACCCAGCAAACCCAGAGACCCATAACGAACAACAAACCCATTTCAACCCACAACGAACAACAAACTCATTTCAACTTCAACTTCAACAACAAAATAAATACACACACAGAGAGACAGAGCTGCAATGCACCTAATCAATGTAGTGATTGCGACTCAGATGTTGATCGGAACCAATGACGTGGTGGTTCATCTACGCCGGGATCTCTTGCTTCCTTTTCCTCTTCACGGGAGGGTTTTTTTTTTTTTTTTTTTGGGTTTGGGTTTCTGATCCGATTAGTTTTTGTTTTGGGTTTTGTTCTTGGGTTTTTGGGGCTTGGAAGTTTGAGAAATGAGAGTGGGAGAAGAACAGTGGGACAACAGGAAGGTAGGGAAAGAAAAAAAAAAAAATAGAAGGAAGATGGGGAAAGAAAAAGAACGAAGGAAGAAGGAAAGCACATGGAACTCGAGTCTCTAAGATTCAAGTTGTTACAGTGAACTTGAGTCTAAGAGACTCGAGATGTTAGTTTGCTAAATAGTTTGGAAACGCTGCTAGGCCAAAATGTCACAATAACATTGTTTATTGAAATATATATCAATCTACCACTATTTCGAAAATATGTAGGGATCTACCACTTTTTGGGTACTTGAGTTTGGGGAACTTGAGTTTTCCATGGTACTCGAGTTCCATGAACTCAAGTTCTATGGAAAAATTTTGAAAATTTTTTATGGTACTCGAGTTCCGCGAACTTAAGTTCCATAAAAAAAAAATTGGCAATTTTGAAGGCAATTTTTTCAAAGAACTCGAGTTTATGGAACTCGAGTTACACGAAAAACTTGAGTTTCACAAACTTGAGTTTCAAAAAGATGGTAGATTCCTACATATTTCCAAAACATTGGTAGATTGATATATATATTTCGGTAAACAGTGGTATTTGGCCATTTTGGCCAACGTTGCTAACTAACGAAATGGGGTCAAAATGGCCAAATACCACTGTTTACCGAAATATATATCAATCTACCACTGTTTTTCAAATATGTAGGGATCTACCACATTTTTAAAACTTGAGTTTGTGAAACTTGAGTTTGCTGTGTAACTTGGGTTCCATAAACTTGAGTTTTTTGAAAAAATTGCCAGAAAATTTTTGATCAAGCTCGAGTTCATGGAACTCGAGTACCATAAAAATTTTCAAAATTTTTCCATAGAACTCGAGTTCATGGAACTCGAGTACCATGGAAAACTTGAGTTCTCCAAACTCAAGTACCCAAAAAGTGGTAGATCCCTACATATTTCCAAAATAGTGGTAGATTGATATATATTTCGATAAACAGTGCTATTGTGACATTTTGACCATAAAATGGTGTTATTTTGCAAAAAAATCCCGACGACTAGTAGGTAGTTTGTGGGAAAAAATTGGTAAATAACACCAATCCCCAAGCAATAAAGTTAGTTAGCAACATTTCTAAACTATATACTAAACTAGCATCTTGAGTTTAAGAGAATCGATTTGCCCCTAAGAACTTGAACCTCAAAGGCTCAATTTTCGTGTTCTGATGTAGATGACGTGGTTTTTTATCCATGTGAAATCCACCTGGAACTCAACCCTTAGAGGCTCGAGTTCCATATTGACCCTTAGAGGCTCGATTTCCGTGTTCTGATGTAGATGACGTGGTTTTTTATCCACATGGAATCCAGCTGGAACTTGACCCTTAGAGGCTCGATTTCATAAAAGAAAAATTCCCTTCATGCTATCATTCACTCACACTATCACCACTCTCCACTTTCAGTCGTTCACACTCACCACAGAGACACTCTCGTTACTCACTCTGATTCTTCCTCTACACTCTCAATTCCTCGTCCTCCACCAAATTCCTCGTCCAAACAAGGATTCTTCTCCCTCAATTCTTCCCCCTAAATCAAACCCACACACTCCGAGCTTCCCCCTACATTGAAACCTACACACTCACCCAAACACTCCGGCCACCCTGCCTCACTAAAATCCGCTACCCATAAGTCCTAGCTTCTGTATCACTGAAACCCACAATCTATAGAAGCTCATGAAACACCAGGTAATCCATTTCTTTGTTAAATGCTTTTTTTGTTTTGTGGGTTTGATTTTTTTATTTTTACGCTTTTTTGTGTTCGTGGGTTGAATTGTTGATATATGCTTAAATCATTGAATCATGTATATATTGATATACAGATCCTCACTGTCCTAAAATTCACTATTAAAAAAAAAAGAATCAGGAAAATCAAATTTCTATCTTATATTTTATCAAAAAAAGGGAACAGGAGTGTGTGAGTTGGATGGATCTTTTATCAAATTTCTATGCATTGTTTTGTGATATGCATTTCATTTCATTAATAGCTTGTAAGAGTTAAATTTGGTTTGGTATATAGTGTTCCTTTTGCCATTATCTGTTATAAAGAAACACTAATCGCATTGTTTAGCCAAAAAAAAAAACACTAATTTAATGTTTAATTTTGAAATGATATCTTTTCATCAGTAATGAACGAAAGGACTAAAATGATTTCGTTGCTAAAGTTAATAGATTAAAATGACAAAATTTGAACTTAATGGATTCAACCAAAAATTCATCAAACTTATATGACTTTTATTTTAGTTTTTTTTTTTTTTTTTGGCGAAAAAATTTAGGATTTTAATTGAGTTAAATTTATATTTTTTCTCGTTGTTTTAGAAGCCTTCTTAGAGTGAGAGAGGTTCACTATTTCTTTCTTTGTTTAACTAATTAATTAATTTCAATATCTAATTATTAACTCAAAATTTTTTGGGCCTTTATTAGATTGAGGCCCTAAACAATGGCCTAAATGGCCTTAACCTAATGCTAGCCCTGGCTATGAGCTATAGTACGGTTATAGTTGCAAATGCTGTTAGAGGAAGAAAAGAAATATTTTGCAGCTTTCAACCTTTCAATCCATTTGACAGTGTTGATGCAAATAAGATAATACTTGCATTAGAAAACTACGTATTGAATGGTACAAGCAAAGTTAGGAAAGACAAAAGGAAACAAGTGTTGTTTGATGTGATTCAAGGGCATAAGTAAATCCTGTCATGCTCGGGACAAAACGATATCATTTCAAAATTAAACATTAAATTTGATTTAGTATATATTTCATTAATGCATTTCTATATATAATGTTTTTTTTTTTGCTAAACAATGCGATTAGTGTTTCTGTGATATATATTTGATTTGGTATCATTCACTAGAATTTTAATCTATGAGTATGACATTTATCATCTTCAGATGTCTGAACTCTCTAAGTTTTTTTTTTTTTTTTTTTTGAGAAACACACACACACATAAGGGAGAGGGAAAGGAAAAAGGGTTCTAACACAAAGGCACACCACAACTCCACTCAAAAGCCATGGTAACTTTTAAGGGAGGGTGGGGTAAGTTATACTACACACAACACACTCTCTTAAGCAATGTGGGACAATTACTCCTTTTTTTTTTTTTTGAGAAACAAACACACACACACACACAAGGGAGAGGGAAAGAGATTCTCACACAAAGGCACACCACAACTCCACTCAAAAGCCATGATAACTTTTAAGGGAGGGTGGGGCAAGTTATACTACACACAACACACTCTCTTAAACAATGTGGGACAATTACCCATTCTTTTCTTTTTTTGAGAAACAAACACACACACACACACAAGGGAGAGAAAAAGGGGTTTTAACACAAAGATACACCACAACTCCACTCAAAAGCCATGGTAACTTTTAAGAGAGGGTGGGGCAAGTTATACTACACACAACACACACTCTTAAGCAATGTGGGACAATTACCCATTCTTTTTTTTTTTTGAGAAACAAACTCTCTAAGTTAAGATGCCCTGATTCCAAATACCTTGTCAGATTTAAGATATATTTGGATATATTGAAACTTAATTTTGCTATTCTTGAGTTGACTTTGCTCAATCTAAAAGCTAATTATTCATTTTAGGTGTGCATTAAAACTAATTATATTTGATTTGGTATCAGTGCAGCAACTGCAGTTGCTGCAGAAACCAGAATTCAATCTATGATATTTTCATCTTCTGATGTCTTTTTTTTTTTTTTTTTTTTTTTTTTTTTTTGTGGTAAGTTTGAAGTTTAAACTTATAACTCTTAAGATTGGTATGCGCTTGTTTTTGTTTTTATTTTATTTTTAAGATTGGTAATGTATGTTAAACAATTAATACCTTGCAAGTCACTCATTTATCAAACTAACTGCTTATCATTCTTATGCAGTATGGTTGCTGTGAATGCTAACGAGATTGAGGCTGCACGGCCTGGACCCATTGATGATTCAATGTTGACTCTGCAAGGCCAACATCAGTCAAATGTTATTTGGAATGGGCAGGTAAAACACAACACTAAAACCAATTGTTATGTTCTGAATTCTATCCTTCATATGGTACCCCATTTCATTCATAGAACGTAGACACACATTATGTCTTATAACTTTCTGTAGTATTACTTTATGTAAATTCTATATTAATCCATGTTTCTGTCGTGTGTAGGATGTGGGGGCACTTACCTGCCGCAGTCGTAATGAAGAATTTAATAATCTAGAGCCAATGGTGGATGACCATGTGGTTGACATAATTAAGGGAGTTGGTTTGAAGGGACTCCTAAGGACCCCAGGTAGAGAGACTGATCATGGATTGATAATGGCCTTAGTTGAGCGATGGAGGCTCGAGACTCACACCTTCCACATGCCACATGGTGAGATGACCATCACGTTGTAAGATGTGGAGGTTCTTTTCGGGCTTCCTATTAATGGCAAGGCTGTAGTCGGGAGCACTGAGAAAGTTTGGAGGGACGTGTGTCGGGACTTCCTTGGCTTTACTGTTCCTTGGGATAATACACTAGTGTTGCAAGGCAAAAGGATTATCATCAAACGACTTTTGGAGCAAGTTGCAGTTCCATTGCCACCTAATGTTGAAGAGGATCAGGTGCATAAGTATGCACGGTGCTACATTCTAGCACTACTGGGGGACACAATCTTCATGGACAAGTCTGGCGACTGGGTGCATCTAATGTGGGTGCAGTTATTGGAAGAACTTTGCAAACCCACGAAGGTACAGTTAGGGAAGTGCTTGCCTTGCATGGTTGTACAGAGAGTTATGCAAGGCAAGCAATAAGACAAACAGTCAAATTGGTGGGTCCTTGCTGTTGGTCCAGTATTGGGCATGGGCTAGGTTCCTATTTTTGTGCCTGAGGGTTGAGAGTGGCCCGCCAGTAAGTGCTTATGGTCCTCTAGTGCGTGGTTCATTGTCCATGAAGTAAGTCTCTACCTTAGACACCTCATATACATTCTGTGATCATAAGTAACAGATATATGAAAAGAGTGGTTCATTCTAATCAGTTTGGAAAATATATATATGATAAGAGGACAAGGAGCTTTGTTTTATGTCTGACCTGAAAGTATTAACTCGATATAGTTATGGCATGGTGTAAATGCGTCATATTGATGCATTACAAACTTATAAAACTTCTTGTAGGGATGGAAAATTTAAATGATTACTTCCTAGTTTTCATGAAGCATACCTTCACCTTAACATTAAATTTAATCACTATAGATTAATGCAGTTCAAAAATGTACATATATTCAAAAAGTGTCATCTGTAATAATTGCTTGTGAGGCTGTTGGATATATCATTTTGCTATTAATAATATAGTCATTAGCAAAATGACTATATCTCCTTATAAGCAGTAGAAGTTACTAGCACAATTCTCCATTTTGATTCGGTATTGTATTACTAATAGTAGTAATGTACTTGCATATTAAAGGATACCTCCGTTTGTTAAGGCGTCACGGAGTGGGCACTCCAGACTACAAGGACATTACTGATGTGCTAAAGGCAGTGAATGAGATTGACCGTGTATGTGGTCATATCACCGAGGCCCCGAATGAGGAGGCATCTACTCTTGAGGTAGCGGCTACTGAGAGGCCAAGCATAAGCACAGCTCCTGCCAGACGTGGCCGTGGTCAGCGTGTTGCAACCCCTCGGGTTGTCCCTAGCCCTGATCCCTCTCCACCCACCCCAAATCCATCTCCTAGCCCTGACATCCCTCCACCCACCCCACATCCATGTCTTGGGTCTGACATCCTCCACCCACCCCACGTTCATTTCCTTAGCTTTCACCCATTCCATCCTTTGACCTGGGTATTGGCTTTAATCCAACCCCTCCTGTTATGCACACCAGTGGCCATATAGACCATGAATCCTTCCCACCCACTAGCTTTACTGGCCCCACTTTGGCCATCGACCCACCCCATGCCGACCATGTTCAAAGCGAAGCTCAGCAACTACATATGCATGTGCAGTCTGAGCAAGCTGTCGGGTTACCTGTAGATCTAGAAGGTCCGCCGAAACGCACATCAAAGGCACCTCTTTGTGGGACAGGTGGTCACAAACATGGACACAAAGCTAGGCATGAGGCATCTGACCAAGGACATGCAAGACCTCCTCCTCCACAAAGTAAATATTATACGAGACAGCATAAGCTTCAAAAAAGGTAGCTGACAAAGATTGTAATGTAATTGCTAGTTGACAAAGATTGTAACTGCTAGTACATTGATGTTGCATGTGTAGAAAGATAGGCATTAGTCTAGTATTTTGATGTGAACAAGTGTACAAAGTTAGGCATGTCTCTAGGATGTATCAAATTATGTGAACAAGCAGTAGTGATATAGAAAATGCCTTTTTGAGTGTCATATTATGTGAACAAGTACAGTTTGATTATGAATATACAAGGAAATGACTTTTGTTTGAAATGGCTCTTTTTTATTATTATTATTTTTAATTCAAACAGAGAGTTATAAAACTCAGTGGAACTCGAGTATATAAAACTCGAGCTCTATTTAGTACTCGAGTTCAGGGAAAACAGGTTTCCAAGCAGAGTTATGCCTCTTTTTTTTTTTAAAAAAACACCCCAGTGGAACTCGAGTATCTAAAACTTGAGTTCCACAAATCGAGTTTCACAGACTCAATTTGTGCTAGGATTTTTTTTTTCACATGCAGGCAACAAACAACTAGAAACACCAAAAGCACACAGAAACAGCAAACAACCAAAAACAAAGCAAACAGTAGAAACAGAGAAAACAGAGCACAATAGTCCCACACACACAAATATATATATATATATATTTTGGAGGGAATGCTCATATTTTGTCAATCTATTGTTTTTCTACAAGTAGGGTGAACATTTGATATGAGGTGCTATCTGATTATCAAGGGAAATATCATCCACAAGAAGTACTTCTATGGTTCAGTGGCATTGCTTGCTTTGACAACTATATTTATTGTATGTATGTGTTTACTTTCACTACGATTTTGGATTCTCAAGTTTTGAAGTTAGTTGCATTAAAAAGATGCATAATGAAACTAATCCAACAAGTACAATGGGTAGAGAATAGTTCGATTACAATACATAGGATAGAGAATAGTTTGATTACAAGTACATTTAGCGATAAACAAAATAATAATTGTGTCGATACAACATAGCCTAGTTTGATAAGTGCACTTATCCATACTGAAGATAACCACAACTTCCAGCTACAATGCCATTCCAAAATCGGGTCTCCGCTCACCTGACAAACATTTAAATATGGTCGTTAGTTCACAAATGCGAAATAAAAAAAAGCAGATGAAATTCTATACATCTCAGCTACTTTGTACAATTCGAGCATATTATATAAAAATAGCACTTACCTAGTTTATAACATCACCGCTTGTCGAAGCCCCATGGGAATTGGGACATCTTCTATGGTTATGCCCCTCTTCATGACACAGTCCGCATCGCTGCTTCGGTTGAATCTCCCTCAAGTCCGACTCTTCCCTCCAGCTTCCCGGTTTTCGTCGTACCTCATCCATCTCATTCCTTATTCTTGATTTCAAAGGTCGACCTTTGGCCCGCAACAGATTTGGTTCAGGTGCCCACTGTGGGCCGTTAACTTCTCTCCACAATGACTCTGACTTTGGCACCACAAATTGATGTGAATATGTGTGAATGACGTTGTCCAAACTGTAACATGGGTCAATATAGCTGGTTGGATCAATTCGCAGACATTGAAAAACTCTAATTGCATGTGAACAAGGGATGTTAATGTTTTGCCACTTTCCAAAACCACATGTTCTAGCCACTATGTTTATTTCATGACTGTGGTTTCCCGCTCCACTGCTATAGTCGTTGTATAGGGTAACTACTTGATATATACTAGCTTCATGATTTAATGCCCTCATAGAGTGTCCTAAAGCTTTGCGCAGATTTGAGACATAGATCCCCAAGGCATATTTACTCCACACCTTATCTCGAGAGAGATCAGAAGTAATCTCTCTATATCGATCATGGAAATATGCAACAAGTTTGCACCAAGTAAACTCAACCATTACAGCAATGAGCAAGCTGTGGGCACCTTTAAGTACCCCATTAGAGTACTTTGACATATTGGTTGTCATTGCCCCATAACGTCTTCCACCATCATGTGACTGGGTCCATGTGTCTAGATCCTCACTCATTAGATGTGTATGGCATATAGTGTACAAGATCGTCTTTCTTCATTTGTACCATCACATTCCTCCTAAGGGCATTAATCTTGACTTCTTAATGGTTTGCATTATGGACTCAAATTTAGCTCCTTGAGTAGCATATCCAGCTTTCAAGGCCAATGCCTTTAGAATCGGGTCTTGAAACTGTGCATTGAAGTTACTAGCAACATGTTGAAGGCAATATCGGTGAAATACCCGTAATCTTACGTCATCACCTCTAAGCTACACTGCAATGGTGCTTTTGATACCGGCGTGCCGGCCAGAAATAATGCAAATGCCCTCATTAGGTATCACATGCCCTATCGAAACCCTGAGGCACTCTAAATACCATCCCCAACTAGGCCCTGACACCTTGTTCACAACGGCAAAGGTGAGAGGAAAAACCTTATTGTTAGCATCGGTTGCCATTGCAATCAACAACACCCCTCGATATTTACCATACAAATAGGTCCCATCAATATTAATCACTGTCTTGCAATATCTGAATCCATCAATGCATGGAGTGAATGCCCAAAATACATAGCGCAGTAACGTAGTACCAGGTACGCTCCTGGGTATGGTGTGATAGAAGTACTGGGTACCCAGATCCTAATCCAAGTATGCCAACAACAACTTTCACAACCTATGGTAAGACTGTTCCCAATCCCCGAATATCTTCGTAATTGCCTTTTATTTCGCATCCCATACCTTATAGTAAGAAAGCTCATGATCATACTTTGTTTTAATGATGTCCCAGAGCTGATCAATATGAGCATTGTGATCTTGTCGCAATTTTGGAATAGTTTTTGATGCAACAAAATTAGAATCCATCATTCTACTGTCTCTTCGTAGGCCAAGGGGTATACAACTATGTGGACCCACATAAGATGTGACCATTCATAGACCATTAAGTTTGGGCTTCATGAATGCCCCAACGTACCACTTGCATGACTCATCAATGCATGTTGCGCACAATTTACTTTTGGTCGACCTACTGATTGTAAAATTTCTATTATCCTTTGCTGCGTAAATTATCAATGCACGCTTCATCGCCTCTTTATTTGCAAAAGTCAACCCTTTACTAAAATTCATCCCCTCATCCCAAGTACAAACAAATAGTATTTGAAGACATGAAGGATCAACCATATTTTCCCAAGTATTTGCATAGAATGACGAGGCAAGAGGTGTGTAGGCAGTGGTCTTATTTGTAACATGCTGGGCACCAATATCATCGTCCGCATCACCTTCATCACAATTAACCATAAATTCATCTTGAAAATTGGGAGCAACTTCATGGTCGTTAACATCCTTGTCAAAGTCACCTCGCTCAATCCTCTCTTCGTACTTATCTATATCATCAAGATTTTCACCATTATTAGCAGCATGATCTTTGTCTTCGTCTTCCTCCCCTAAATGTGTCTCTAGAGGTAGGAGTGTTTCACCATTGTTGGCAGCATGATCTTCATCTTCGTCTTCCTCCCCTAAATGTGTCTCTTGAGGTGGGAGTGTATAGCCTCCCATTGTAGTGCATCCATTATCTAGGGCTGTAAAGTGTAAAGATGTAGTTGTTTGTTGCACCTCCTCAACACCAACTTCTGCAAGCGGCTCCGAACTGATGTACAACTCAGTAGCATTTATTTGGGGCATTTTATGGATCCTATTAAACATGATATTCACATGTTTGTCTTCTTTGATTGCCATATACCTGTAATTTATCCGTTCATGAAGGACTTCTTGTGGGTAACGATAAATAATCTTTATGTCATAAAAAGCAGGGTTCAAATTCAATTCTTCTATAATTTTCATCTTCAAATCATTCAACGTCTTCAACTTATGACGTATCATCATATAATAGCACTCGATACCCGGCCCTTTAAATGGGAATCCATCAATCTCGTCAGGATTGATAAGGGGTCCACCATAGTATTTATTTATATCAATCATCTCCAGTTATGATTGTGAACCTATTAGAGTCAAGTGCAATATGTTAGTGACATATTTTATCTCTTTTATTTAACATCAATTACAGAACCTTTTATCTAGTCAAAGTACAAAAATTACAACTTGTTACATCATATGCATATACAAACACACCCCACATTTGCATATACTCACCCCACATCACATACAAACACACTCAATCATTATCATTTCATACTAAAAAAAAAAAAAACTAAAGATACAGCTGCAACTAAATTTGGTTGTTCAACTATGACAAAACTCACCCCCATTACAAAATTTCAAATCATTCTAACATAAGTTTTGATAAAGAAAAATATAAAAAAAAAGGTCATGATCCATTACATACTCGTGATAAAAACCTAACAATACAAATATATCTTAAATAATTTTTACTTTTTATAAAAACCTAGCAAATATATACATTAGCAACTAGATACATACGAACAGTATTTACAATAATATCTTAAAAACCTCACTCAATAAATCAATGAAATTGGTAGAAGTTCTAAAGTGCAGATACCCTTACCAAACATGTGGATTTATGAGCTGTGAGTGTTAGGATTGTATGAGAGAGTAAGAGAGAGGGTGAGAGAGTACAAGAATGAAGAGAGGTTTTCTTCACTATTCATTGCCCGAGAGACCCATAACAGAGAAAGAGCTGGGGTCTGAATGACCTTTATGTGGAAATAAGGACCCATCGAAACCACGTGGATTAATATCCACCACACTTTGCAAATCGAGCCTTAAAGGCTCAATTTTGCTTTTAAGAAATCGAGCCTCTAAGGGTCGAGTTTCAGGTGGATTCCACGTGGATAAACCACGACATTCTCATAACACAGAAATCGAGCATCTAAGAGTCGATATGGAACTCGAGCCTCTAAGGGTCAAGTTCCAGGTGGATTCCACATGGATAAAAAAAATCACGTCATGTACATCAAAACACGAAAATCGAGCCTTTGAGACTCGAGTTTTTAGAGATAAACCTCTTTTAAACTCGAGGTGCTAATTTAGTATATAGTTTAGTACCGTTGCTAACTAACCAATTTTTGCCTAGTTTGTGTAATCTCAATCTTAATAAATTTCTAAAAATAATCCCTAATCCCAATTCCATTTTGAACGAGAAAAACCCCAGTGAGTGATGGCGGCCACCGAAGATAAATCATCATCATCAGAAAAAGAAGAGGTAATGGTGAGGAAAATAGGATGTTACGGAGAGAAGGTGAGAGTGTTAATGGTTGGGGAAGACTCAGCTGCGGAGGAAACGATGTTGCTTTGGGGAATCCAACAGCCCACACTCTCAAAACAAAACGCATTCGTCTCCCAAACCTCTCTCCAACTTCGCCTCGACGCTTGTGGCCACACTCTCTCCATTCTCCAGTCTCCATCTTCTCTAACCAAGCCTGGTGTCACTGGAGCCGTCATGTGGGACAGTGGTGTTGTACTTGCTAAGTTTCTTGAGCATGCTGTGGACTCCGGATTGCTTGTTTTTCAAGCCAAGAAGGTTGTTGAATTGGGTTCTGGTTGTGGCTTAGTTGGCTGTGTTGCTGCTCTTTTAGGTGCTCATCAAGTTTTTCTTACTGATTTGTTTGATAGACTTAAGTTATTGAGGAAGAATGTTGAGGTCAATTTGGGACAGGGACAAGCCCATCTCAGGGGTTCTGCTACTGTTATGGAACTTGTATGGGGTGATCATCATCCTCACAAGGATCTACTTCACCCTCTACCTGATTATGGTAGGTAGTTTTTCTTTGATTTTTCATTTCTTTTCCTTTTTTTCCATAGTTGTAAATTAACATGAAATTTGCCTTTAATATAAATAGATGAAATTTAGCTAACCAAATATATTTATTTATTTATTCATTCATTCATTTTTTGTTACATCTCAATTGGGTTGTGTCCTATTTTTTCAAAAATTACTGTTTCATCTCTTCTTAGGGTTATAAACAAAAGATATTTCATTACTTTAGTTGGCTGGTTTTTGGGCATATGTAGGAGTAGGAGACTCAAATAGTACTTCTGATTTTAGAGATAAGATATTGCCTAGATTTAGTGTTATGAAGTAAATAGTTAGGCGTCTTCAGCCAAGGTTTTATTTTGAGATTACACAGTTATTGTGAGCATCAGTATGAAAAATCATATATCTGTCTGAAGCATCTGTTTTAGGTGCCGCCCTGAAAATTTCATTAGTGGGATGGGCAGCTTTAAGAATATATAAGCTATAGTGACTTTTTTTGGTTGTCTTACTCTTCATTGTAGTGAAATCTTTTCTGTGCTACCCGCTTTCTTATAATTTGATACTCATCCATATTTTGTTTTAGGGGTAATTACACTCTTCTCCCCTTCCTTGAGGTTTGGGGAAATGACACTCCACCCCAAACTTGAAGGGAAAAAACACTTTCCCCCTTGTCATTGAATTGACCAAATTTTGTTAAATTAATATTAAAAATATTGTGTACTAACTTGTCATTTGCTTAAGGGCAGGTTTCCAAAAATATCTTATTTCATAATTAAAATTCAATGTTTAAAATTTTTAAATTAAAGCGTATTTTAAAATATTAAGTGTGAATTTTGCTTCTTTCTTTCTTTTTTTTCCCCCCTTTTTTTCAACAGGTTATAGAGAGATTTTCCACTGCAAGTGTTTTGGTGTTTGATAAATTTTGCATTTTTATTCTAAACTTATCAATTTTTTTTTACTCACAATGGTTAAATTTTTGTAAAGAGATTTTTATAAAAATTTTAGAATATGTTATTACTAATATAAACAAAAAGGGGGGAAGTGTTATTTTTTTAAATCTTAATGAAGGGGAGTGTTTTTTCCCTTTCAGGTTTGGGGTGGAGTGTCATTTTTCCAAACCTCAAGAGAGGGGAGTGTAATTACCCCTTTGTTTTATTTGACCTTTTCAATTCTTATATTTTTAAAACTGCCCTTTTTTGTGACGAGTTTCTTTTATTTTTCAGTTCTTGGTTCTGATGTAATCTATAATGAAGAAGCAGTGACAGATTTGGTGGCTACTTTACTGCAACTCTCTGGATCTGAAACAACGATCTTTTTGGCTGGTGAACTTCGAAATGGTAAGAATTCTGTTGTTTCTTCTTTCTGTTATGATTATTGTCTCAATACTTCTTCCTATTGCAGATACTATCCTCGAATACTTTCTAGAAGTTGCAATGAAGTATTTCATAGTTGGGCGTGTGGATCAGACACAGTGGCATCCAGATTACTGCAGCAGCCGTGTTGTTTTATACATTCTAGTGAAGAAGTGATAGAGAGATTTAAGATCAGTTCTTTGCATATTCTTTTGTAAGTCGGTAATTATATCTGCATTTTGCTTGGGCTTTGTCTCAAATGAATGAAATGATAAAGGGTAGGGTTGGGTTGGGGTAACTTGGTTCAAATATAACTTACTAATCACCAAGAAATATGAAAAAAGGGTTGTTAAGCAACCTTTTGGATGAGAAGAGAAGAAACACTTTTTGACTTTGCTTATTGCCTTGTGAATCTAGCTTGGCAGGAGTTGCATAATTTCTTTGGGAAAACCCCTTACAATCAGATTTAATTGCTTCCTGACAATTTATATATATAGATATATATATATATATATATATATATATATATATATTGATAACCTTTGGGCCAAATTATCGGTTGAAGCAGCGAAGTGCCTCGCTTTGACCCTGGTCATTAGAGTGTGAAGGGGGTTTATCTTATGATATAAACATAAGTGTGTAGGCTTACTGAAAAGAAGAGTATATGTATTCTTGGTTATTAGAGTGTGAAGGGGGTTTATCTTATGGTATAAACAAAGGTGAGTAGGCTTATCAAAAAGAAGAATATATGTATTCTTTTAGAATAATTGCTTTAGGTACTTGATGGAAATTCTTAACTATGTGATTTAATAATAGCCAAACTGTTAACGTTTATTTCACATATTATTCGTGGCAAAAGAATTACTTAATTGCAGTTATCAACCTTTAAAGAAATTAGCACATCTTTCCTAAACTTCTAGTGCTTTTCATGTACATGTTTTTATTCCAAAACATGTATAAACTGAACCATTATGCTAGTCAATTTTTTAGCTCATATGAGACCTTTGTCATATAAATGAACCATCAAAGACATGATGTAGCAAGTTGTTGCGGCATTTTAATTGATAAATGCATTATCAAAGATTTCTAGATCTATGGTAAGATTATCCAAAGTTCTTAGCTACCAAATTATTGTTCCAAATGTCAGTTAATTGAAGCTAATAGCTTAACAACTTTCGTCATCAAACCTAAAGTCTATATTTAATGGAGCGTAAAAAAATTGGGGAGATGTGGTAAAGGTAATCATTGTGCTTCACTGTATTTTCTCTGCATATTTGTCAGGTCAGCCTTTAATAACTGTTAGTATTGGAGAGAAACAAAATGTACCAAGCCTTCTATAGATTGGAGCTTTTGATTGTCAATGATCTTTGGTCTTTGGAGCTTTTGGTAGAAATATCATCCACTTAGGATCCCTTGATATGATTGTATGTAACAATGGCAGGGCCAGAATCAGCATCATTGTATGCTTTTTATCGTTTTTGGCTTTTCCAAATTAAGAAAAAAGAACTATTTACTCACAAGTAATAATGATCATTAGTTATTACTTATTAGTACACTATGTCTTTGAAGAGCAGGCGTTTTTGTCTTGATATTGGGAAATTGCATACTTAGCATTTGTGATGCCCCTTTGGAACATCTTGCTGAAATTCTCACCATCCCTGTAATAGGGGTTGGCTGAATACTTCCCCCCATTCCCCCCTCCCCACACCAGTCGCAAAACATTCAGCCTAGAGGATTTTTAAGTGAGACTTTCATACCCTTCACTCATACTATATATACCCTCATTACTCACAAATGCAAATGAGGCCATTCAGAGAGAAAAACCCTAGATAGGTTTTCTACAAAATACACACCCATCTTTTTGAGAGAGAACTACTCATTCTTAGTGAGAAATCATTGTAGCCTCTTCTTCATTCCTCTCCCATTGTCATATCTTGAGAGGAGATTTGTACCCAAACACAACCCACACCTATTCAGAGTGTAAAGAGTATTTTGGAGCTTGGGAAGCTTTGGGAAATTGCCAAAAGAAGTTGATGAGGCTAGGCGGATGCAATCGGGTGGATTGCGGGATCCGGAGAGCTAGACAAGACACGGTTTCGAGAAGCCTTGTTGGAGTAAGAGCTTGGAGGGCTTAGGTACATCGGGTAGATTAAGCTTGGAGAGTCTCTTTCTAACCCATGTACCCAACTGATTGTCTAGTGGATCGATTATCGCTTGGAGGGCGGCGGAGAGGTTTTTCACCGAGTTCTTCGATTTCCTCTTCGATAACACATCGGCGTGTTATCTTATGTTTGCATTCTCTCTTCCCTTACTCTTGTGTTTTACTTTTAATGTTTGTTGTTTATGTTTATACACTAGAGTAGTATCGGTTTATTGCGCTTCATTTACTCTTGTTTCCGCACTTAGATAAGCTAGAGTAAAAGCAATCTAGCCATAATTTTAATTAGGGGTCTAAACAGCTCGTGTTTTCAACACATTTTCGAGCTTTCATATACAATGGTTGAGGCCTTTAGTTGTTAGGAGTTGTGCCCTAAAATTCAATTTGTATGACATAATATGAGTAATTAAAGTGTTTAATTTTATGAGACTATTAGAACATGAACTAATTGGAAATTATATTACAATTCATGATATGCATTATATGCAACTTATGTAATTTAGTTACAGAAGATATAAATCACAAATTCATTATAAACTCAAAACCCTAGTTTGTAGTCAGTGATGAAATTGAGTTTTTCATCTGTAAAAACTATAATATATCACCTAAGATTATTTTTCTTGATCATGGAAGTAGAAATTTCTAGTTGGAATGTCTTAAGTGTGTAAGACACATAAATTATACCATTGTGAGATTTATTATTCTATTAACAACTATCAATTGAATAATAAATCTTATGACTTCTATATTCATATACTCTCAATCTCGAGGGGATTATGAACCCGATCATGAAATGTTGGTTGCTTTGATATATTAGGAGTGTAATCTTAATCAAATGGTCAAACATTACTATGTTAGACAATCACATGTAGTGTTGAGAGAACACATATTCTCAAGATGGAATTCATAATCTTGATAAAAGACACAAAATATCCTCTTGAGATAAGTTTAATGGGAGTTATGCATTCAAATTACTGGGCATGACCACTATAGTAAAGAGTTACTAAAGTTTATATTTAATGAAATTCAATTTCATAAAATGTTAGTGAAACTAAAAAATTAAACCAAGGACTCAATGAATAAAATAGTAATTTACAAAGTGACGGTTATTCTATGATTTTGTTTCACTATGGTTTATGGGTGCTTTATTGAGGGGTCAAATGATAATATAATTGAGTCTTGGGATATAATTTAATTAATAAAGTCTATAGTGCAATTATATTTCCATAGTAGACTTAAATATAATTAATGGTAACTTTGGGTTTGTTAAGAGTTGATAAGAGTCCCAATGCCCATTAGAGCTAGAGCTTTATTACATCCTTTGGTCTCTTCTCAAGCCACAAAGTAAAAGCATTAATTTATTAATTAATTATGTTGTAAAAAAAAGGAAAAAAGAAATAGTTATTTATTTAAAATAAAAAATAATTGCTAGTTAGTTTTTACGTATGTTCGTTTTCAGAAAGAGAAGTCATTCTCATAGAGAACATACACAGAGAAAAGAAAATGAACAATTTGCTTAGAGCCAAGAAGAAGAATTATTCTTCAAGGTTTCTGACAATTAGAGCCCACTGTCTAGGGTTCTTGTGTGGGATTGAGGTGAAGATTAGAGGTGTTCTTAAGATCAAATCTCTATTTTTTTTTTCAATTTCATTGTAGCAAGGTATGTTTTTCAAACTATCTATCTAAGATTTAAAGTTCATATGTTATCACATATTGTAGAAGTAGATTCTATTGTCTTTTGCTGTTTGGTTTTATATTTGATGCAAACTAGGTGTTTTCCTACATTAGTGTAGTTTAAAATTCTGTGTTAGAAATTGGGCTGGTTTGACCCAACCCATAAACCATGGCCCATGGATCGTCCACATTGGTTATCTGATAAGTAAGTTTAAATTTAAACTAACTGATATTGATATTAGTTGTCAAGATCAGTAGTAAAGTAATTTAATGTTAGCAGTTAAGTACTTTTAGGGATCACATATCTGATAGTGGGTGATGATGGAAATATGAAAGTGCGCAACGGAAAAATAATAATTAAACGGATTTACTTCATTCGCAATTGATAACATGTACTATGTAAATTTCAGAATTCAAGATCAAGAGAGTGTACCTTGGTATGGTGAATTTCAAAACAAAGATTGTAAGCACTTGGGAATACTTCTAATCTTCACTCTAATTCTACTAACGCCCAAGATGTGTGGTCTCTCAATCAGTTATGTGGAATGTTCAAGAGAGAGTTCAAGAGTGTCCAACACTCACATACACCATTTCATGTAAAGGGTTCTCTACAAAATTCTGTATGTTTCTCTCCTTATAACTGATTATCTAATTGGGCTAGCCTTTTAGGCCTTTCTAGTTGGACTCTAGTATGTGGCTTGGAGTGGGACCAAAAGGAACCAATAAGACACTAGCTCCAATGGGCCTTGGGCTTTTCTATCAACTCTTGACAAGTCCAAAGTTACCATTAACTATATTTAATACCACTATATAAATATAGTTGCATTCTAGGCCTTATCTATAAATTATATCCCAAGACTTTATTGTACATGCAACCCCTTCATAAAATATTCGTAGTAATATAAAGTCATGAACGTAGACTGCCACTTTGTAAATTACTACATCTTAATTCTTGATTACCCGGTTTAACCTTTTTATGTTATTCACCATATATTTATGAAATCCAATTTCATAAATATATACTTTAGTCTTACTAAAGTAGTTAGGCCTAACTCTCTAAATAACATACCCATTAAACTTATCTCAAGGGAATATTTTGTATTTCCGTTAAAAGACTATAAATTCCATCTTGAGAACATATGTTCCATCAACACTAAATGTGGCTGTCCAACATACTGAGGTTTTGACCGTTACTTTAGATCTCACTTCTGATATATCAAAGCAACCTACACTTCATGATCAGGTCCATTATTCTCTCAGGATTAAGAGTTCATGCAAATATAAGTTGTGAGATTTATTATTCATTTGATAGTCGTTAGGAGAATAATAAATCTCACAGCGGTTCAGTTCAATATGTCTTAACTCTTAAAACATATCAACATATCAATTAGAAGTCTCCACTTCCATGATAAAGAAAAATCATCGTAATTGATATGTTATAGTTTTCGCAGATGAAACGTTCAATTTCATCACCGACTACGAACTATAATTCTGAGTTTACAAAGAACCTGTAATTTTTATCTTCTGTGACTTTTCACATAAATCACATATTATGTATTTCATATATTATATGATAATGTCCGAATATTCATGTTACCATTATTTCAAATAATAATAAAACAATTTTATTAAACACAATATTAAGTCACACATAATGTCATACTTAATATTATACATAGAATCATACAATAGGATTTAAGGGCACTTATCCTAACAAGTGAATCTTTACAAGTATTTAAAGTACTTTTATATCAGTCAGATTAAGAGTTACAGTGAGTGAACATACATATAGTTTTAGAGTACTCTCTCAAAATAAGTCATCTCTCTGGGACACTATCTACTGTTCCTTAGAATTTGGAGCATGGAAATTAGGAGAGACTCTAGTAGCCTCTCCGGCTATTTGGAGGTGTTCCACAATGGAGAAGAGATTGTGAGGAGTTAGTAGAGCAAGCAGAGAACAAGATCCGGCAATTTGGTAATCCGTTTCACCAAAGGTATATTTTATTCAACATTGGTATTAGAGCCATTTTATGCTTGTTTTCACTCTTGAATGATGTCATGATTTCTGAAATATATAATCTTATATGCCTGCTAAAAATTAAAAGTTAAAGTAATTTTTAATTTTCAGATTTGTAAATTTTGAGGCATGTTATGGCATGTAGAGAGAGAAATAAAAAGCTGTAATTTTGAATGTTTACATGTAATCTGAAAATTACAGGCTTAGTTTGTCCCATTAAATTTTGTTTAATGTCAAATATTTTTTAATGTTTTGAATGTACATTCCATAAGCTTTAAAATGACAGTTTACCGGCTTAATTTAGACTTAAAATGAGAAAGTTGTGGTCTTTTAAAGATTATGGTTGTATTTGATAAATTCTAGAAAATTGATGTCTAAGGCTGAAGATGATGAACAATAAAAAAGAAATATAGTTTTTCACGCATGTAAAATTGTTTTGTTGTAATTAAAAAAAAAAAAAAAGCCCCCACGTTGGTGACTTGGTGTATTAGTTACACACAAATTCTTATACTTCTTGTTTCCTTCAACAAGGAAACTCTGCAAAGAAATAAGCCACACGTTGAGAGGCTATGTGGGTTTGACACTCTTGTTTACAAATGCTACGTGGATTTGTTTACAAAAGTTTACAAAGGAAACTTTGAAAGACAAGGATAACTTTGCAAGATATGGATTTTGTAGTTATTGCTTACGTAGCAATAAATTATAAGTTATTACATATATATTGAAAAAGTTATAATGGATGTGTAAATGAAGTTTTGAGAGAATGTTCTCCCACCTGGCGGCTCCCTCCGGTGAAGAAGATGACACCCTGCATAGAAGTACGAAAAAAAGTAAGGACGGTCACACGAGTGACTCCTTTCTCTCCACACCCCCCCCCCCTTTCCTCAGATCGCAACTACAAAAGTAAGCTGGTTGGGCAGGTACCTGGAGCATATGAAAGTGCTTTCAGATTGTTAGACCAAATGCAAGAGGAAGCCGAATCCGATGCAGAGGAGGACAACCTCTGTGAAGGCTTTGCCTCAGTCTCACTTTCTAAAGAAGAAAAGGTGCAAATCAGATCACAGTGGTCCCATGCACTTAAAATAAAAACTTTTGGATGCACTGTTGGGTACCAATTCCTATCCCAGAGGGTCAGAGAACTTTGGGCACCTTCAGGTAACCTAGACTTAGTTGACCTTGGGCATAATTATTTCTTGGCTCGGTTTCAAGTGAGAGAGGACCTAGATCGTGTTCTTCAAGGTGGGCCGTGGTTCATCGTTCAGCATTTCCTAGCCATCAAACCATGGCAACCTGAATTCTCTACCTCCTCAACAGACCTTACTTAAGTTGCAGTTCGGGTATGTCTCCCTAGATTACCTATTGAATTCTATGATATAGATATTTAAAAAAAAAAAAAAAGGTTCTTCAATCGGGCTTGTTCTACATATAGATAGCCATACTGCCTCTCTAACGCTAGGGGACGTTATGCAAGGCTTTGCGTCCAAGTTAGTCGGGACAAGCCCTTAATCACAACGGTCCTTATTAGCAAGGTCAAGCAACATGTCATGTATAAAGGTATACACTCGCTCTGCTTTGTACGTGGACTTTTGGGGCATAAAAAGGAATGTTGCCAATATGTTATCAGGAAACCTTCACTCCCTCCTCTTGCATCTGATTCTTCCATCCAAGGTCATCCTGCTCAGAGCTCGGAGAACGCCACCTCTATCATCGATCCTCTACCTTCCTCCGAGCCCCCTTTGGATGCCCCTGACTCCTTCGGTCCTTGGTTTCTTGTCTCGAGGAAAAAGCAAAGTGCCAAAAAGTCCTTTCAACCTGCTAGCTCGTCCCATCAACCGCCTTTTAGTCCGAGATTCACCCCTAAAGCATGGCGGGCCAGCCCCTCCCATCTCATCAAATGTCAACATGGGTTCTGACACGGACCCACCAAGCGAAAGTGGGAAAGAGAAGCGTAAACTCATCCCATCTCCTATCTGCTCACAACCTTCCCAACCCATAACCCCATGGCTCACAAAACCTTCAAAGCCCACCTCACTTAGACCACCCAAATCCAAAAGCCCAAAAACCCTAGGGCATAAAGGGACTTCCAGCTCCAGTGCTTATCCCACGCCTAAAAGCACAAACACTTTGTCCTTGGCACCTTTAGGAACCCCAAAACTTCCACACACTTCTACCTCCTTCCAGTTCAGAGATAAGGTCCCAGCTTTGCCCACAAGCCCATCGTAATCAAGTCATGCCTTGGGTAATCTAGATCAACAATCACGCAATGAGCTCAGCGACTCCATGATCAACAATATTAGATGGAATCCATTGACAATCTATGATTGGATGAACAAAGAGCTGATGAATGCTTGGAGCTTCATCATCCCTATGACAGATATGAGCAAGAGAGATGGTTGCCTTCCCTTAACCCACCCAACATGGCACTATATTCCAAACCCATGGTGGAGGTACACTCTAGACCGACCCCCTCTCCTTCCCCTAAGACAAGGGACATTAAGCAACTCCGAGACTCGCTTACAATTAAGCCTCTCATAAATATCATTGGGCCTTCTAAAAAGGGTACTAGCTCTAGTGGAAATTTACTAGAGAAAATTCCTGATAGGGGAGACAACAGGGGTCCTAATCTAAGGAATCCTTCCCCAACTCAAGCTGATTCAAACCTTGACCTCGTCAGAGAGTTTCACTCGAGGGACAATCACGAAGCAAACTCAGCTACAACTGCTAGAGCATGCCATTACTCTAGCACGGAACCCAGAAATGTCCAAGGAGGACCTGAGGTAGGTGGGATGAAACTGGATGTCGTCCAGGAGGACTTTCACTCATGAATGTGAGTTCTTTTCTCCTTCTCTATCCCCAAAAACGAATATATTTTTTTGGAATTGTAAAGGGGCTATGAAGCCCTCATTTCATAGTACCATTCGTGACTTAACCAATTTCCATTCTCTTGGCAATGTGGTGGTAACTGAAACTCACGTAAACGGCTCTAGAGCTAGTGAAATGATGGCATTCATACAACTGATCCTATTGGCTACGCGGGAGGAATCTAGCTTCTCTGGCAAAAGAACATGGTCAACATGGATGTCCTCACTACCACAAAATAGGAAATTCACGCTGTGGTTAAGGTAATCAACCCTCCAACTTCTTGGCTACTACCATCTATTTATGGTAGTCCTAGGTTTGAGGAACGACAAGTTCTTTAGGACAATCTTTGTTTAGTTTTTGTCCTCCATAATTTCCCTTGGGCTGTTTTTGGGGATTTTAACGATGTGCTCAATGGGTCGGAAAAGCTGGGTGGTAATTTGGTTAGTTTGCATCACACTATGGCCTATAGCAATTGCATGAATTTCTGCAATATGATTGATCTTGGATTCTCTGGGCCTACCTTCACTTAGACTAACCGTAGGGAAATCTCTACCTTAATCCAACAAAGAATTGATAGGTGTTAGGCTAACCCCTCTTGGAATTCAGCCTTTCCTTAGGCTAATGTTACTCACCTGCCAAGAATAAGTTCAGACCACTGCCTTCTTCTCTTATGTGTAGCAGATAATCTCCAAAGTAGGCTGGAAAGGCCTTTCCATTTTGAGAAAATGTGGATTGGCTACCCAAGGTTCTAGCAAGTAGTTGATAATGCTTGGAGTTTGTCCTCGAGCCTCCAGTTAGCCATCTCTTCCTTTAAATCCCTTGCTACCTCCTGGAACAAGGAAGTTTTTGGAAAAAATTTTCCTCATAAAGGAAAGCTTCTTGCCAGAATTGGGGGCCTTCAAAAGGCCTTGGCTTCTCGCCCTTCTACCTTTCTTATTTCTCTAGAGCAAGAGCTCTCTTTTGAGTATGCTGCTATCCTTAACCAGGAAAAGGAGTTTTGGGCTCTTAAATCCAGGGTAGACTAGTAGATTTTTAGTGACAGAAATACGACCTTCTTCCACATTAAAACCATCACTAGAAGGAAGCATAATAAGACCAGGCAAATTAAGAACAACATGGCTGATTGGGTGGATTCAGAGGACCAAGTGATGGATCTCTTGTAACTTCACCAGCCAGGAAATTCACAATGCCATGTTTTCCTTAAAGCCCTTCAAGGCCCCGGGCATGGATGGTCTTCATGCTGGCTTTTTTCAGCATTTCTGGCACACGCTGGGTCCATCTGTTATTGAAGAGATCCAATCCATCTTCTCCTCCAAAAAGGTCTCATCATACCTCAATCAAACTCTGGTGGTCTATATCCCTAAAAGAGATGGCCTTAAAACCCTTGGTCACTTTAGGCCGATTAGTTTATGCTCCACCATCTACAAACTGCCTCTAAGATAATTGTAAATAGAATCAGGCCCCATATGCACCACCTTGTTTCCCCCCCTTCAAGCTGCTTTCATCCCTGGAAGGAAAGGCCTAGACAATATGATTACAGCCTAGGAAATTCTCCACTCCATGGAAAAAAATGAAAGGGAAGAAAGACATCATGGTGCTAAAAATTGATCTTAAGAAAGCCTTTGATTGCCTTAAATTGAGCTTTATAAGGGAAACCCTCATCCATTTTAACTTCCCTTTGGATCTCATTGATCTAATCATAGACTGCATCTCTTCAACCTCAGTGTCTATTCTCTTCAATGGTGGTAAACTTCCCGCTTTCAATCCATCCCGGGGTATCTTCCAAGGGGACCCGTTGTCGCCATACATCTTCATATTATGCTTGGAATACCTCGGGCTTCTTATTCATGAGAAAATAGTTGATCGAACTTGGATACCCATCAAAGCCTCTAGACCTGGTCCTACATTTTCTCACTTATTTTTCGCGGATGGCCTTATCCTTTTCAGTCAATTGAAAACTGCAATGCCATCGAGGATGTGTTATCATCCTTCTGTACTCTTTCTAGCCAGAAAGTTAGTAAAGAGAAATCAAGAATCATCTTCTCAAAAAACACCTCATAGAAGATAGGAAACAAAGAAATTTGATAAATATTGGAAACAAAGAAATTTGATATATATCTTGGTTTTCCCTTGAAGTTTGCAGACCATGGATCAAAAGATTTTTACTTCATTATCCATAAAGTCCAAGACAAGCTCGTTGGCTGGCAAGCAAGCCTTCTATCTCTTGCAGGTAGGAGAACTCTTATTCAATCCTTATAGGGCCCTATCCATGATTATGTCATGCAAGGTGCCCTGCTCCTTAGCAGGGTATGTCAAGAAATTGATCGAGCTAACAGAAATTTTTTATGGGGCTCTACCCTTGAAAAACGAAAGATGCACATGGTCAATTGGAACACAGTTACTCTCCCAAAAGCCTAGGGTGGTTTGGGCATTCATGAATCAAAACCACGGAATCTGGCCCTACTTGCCAAGCTCAACTGAAGGCTGTTATCTGACAGCTCCTCCCCTTAGGCTTAAGTTCTAAAAGCCAAGTATCTATCTAACAATCCAAATGGAAGCCTATAGGCTTCTAAGGGTTCTTGTTCTCAAACTTGGGCTACTTGCAAGGCAGCCAAGCCCTTATTGGACCGTGGGTTAAGAAAAGTCATCACTACTGGAGCCAACACTTCTCTATGGTTTAATGACTAGTCCTCTCTCAGACCCCTGAGATCTCATTTAATTGGTCCCTTTAATTTTGGTGTGGAAAGGCAACTGGTCAGCCATATGATTGAAAATAATGCCAACTGGAACCTCCATCTCCCTTCTTTTGACATTCTTGAGAATCTTCATAATCTCATACAAGCCATTCCCACCAACATTGATTCTCCAGATGAAGACTTGCTTGCTTAGGCCTTCACCAAAGATGGAAATTACTCTCTCGGTTCTGCTTACATTGCAGCTAAAGGTTTAAATGTTTTGAACCTTCCTACTTCTCCCCTTTCCTGGATTTGGAAAGTAAAGGCTCCTCCAAAAATGTTGCTCTTTCTCTGGTTATGTTCTTACAACAGTATCCTCGTCCAAGAATTATTGGGGTCAAGGGGTTTAAGTCTCGATCAAAGCTGCCCCATCTTTAGGTCTCATCTTGAGTCAAGAGACTATCTCCTCAAAGAGTGCTCCTTCTTAGTGAGCTTTTGGAACCAGCTTAGGCATCCTTCAAGCCTCTATTCCCTTTTTGGGCTCCCTTTCCAGGACTAGATCCATGCAAACTACACATCCGACCTTGATTCTTGGCACCACCACATCCCTTGGTCCCTTTTATTCCTATTTGGTATCTGGTCTTTATGGCTAAATAGGAACTGTGTGACTTATTAAGCTAAGCAAGCAAACCTCTCGCTCTCCAAGGAATGCATTGCAAAAGCTTTAGAGTTCCACTTCTCACAGCTCCAAACACTCATTTCGCCTGTGAGCGCAACACGTTTGGAGGGGAGTATGCCTCGGCCATGTGGACCGAGGCGGAGAAAAGAAACAAAGTCGCCACTTAGTTTAGGTCTAGGAACCATATATATAGCGCCCGTATGTGGAAGGACTGATCTTACTACCAGAGTATGGGTTTGGAGTTTAGGTATGTGGATGGGAAAGTGTTAGGCACCCAACCCCACCCAACCCATGGGTCGGCTTCCACTCATTGTGTCTTACATCTTAAACTCATTGTGTCTTACATCTTAAACTCATTAAAGTCATGTTTAATATTGCATCTTAAACTCACATACACACTACCATTCATCTAACAATCAACGTGACATCAATCATCCCAAAAACCCTAATATACATCTATTATGACAACTCACATCAAGCCTAGCATACATCCATCATGCCTATCATCACATCACAAATCCTAGTATATTCCTATCAAGACATTTCATCTCATACTTCATCCAAGGTAGTAAACAAACAAGCATACATCACAAAGGCAGAAACATAAACATATGGAGATCAAGCAATCATGTTATCATATCCAAGACAAACTAAGGTTACACATCCAATGTATACCATATTCATCATATCTGTTGGGAAATTTAGACCCCGGTTGATAAAATTAACAAGTTTTAAACCCAAGTTGTTAATTAGATTTATTATGAATAAACCTTGTTAAAACAAACAAATATCAATATCATGTCAATATTATGCACAGTGGAATAGTAAATAAGACAAGATATGATGACCCAGGAAAACCAATGAAACAAACTAGTTTCACAGTAAAAAACCTGGAGGGAAACCTTCCTAAAAAGAAATTCACTATAGTAAAGAAAAGTTTCAAATCTAGTACAAAACCTTTGTCCCTAGACTCTACAATCCCTGTAGATGAACTTACAGCAGAAACTTTCTACTGCTTCAGAACCTCTGAACTCTTCAATATATGAACGCCACCCTTTTGCACAAATCCCAATACGTGACTAGCTCCAGCAACTTGAAGATGTTGTTGGCTGCAAAGTTCTTCATTTCATCAACAATGAAGATCAAAAAGTATTTGGTTACAAAACCCTAAGGCGCAAAAGATGCAGTAACTTCTTGCAGAAAGAATAAGGCACTAGGTCACTTTCTGCAAGTGTTTTCCATGTATAACGGCCTTTAAAATAAGCCTTATATATGTCTAGGGTTGTGAGAAAAGAAACCCTACACAAACATGTCAGCTAGGGCGAAAAATCATATCTGGAAATTCTAATTTCGTAGATCTCGAAAGATTCAGCTTCTGTCGAGCTTCGTTCTTAAATCTCGATAGATACTGTTTTTGTTGAGGTATTTGTCGAGCTTTAATGAACAGCTTTTCTTCACTTGTTTCTTGGTCCAATCTTCATGGCTTTAATACTTGGCTTAAACAACATGTTTCTTGAAGTACTAAACCCATCCTAAATCTACCCAATTACAAGTAAAGTGCATTTTGTCAAAGGATTAGCCAATTACATAAAATATGTCCTTAACAATATCCACGACCAAATGCATATTCATGTGAATGCATAAATTATCCCATTTACCTTACTGCATCACAACACCTATGCATCAATGCATGGACATATGAATAGGTATTCATGGCAAAGCAAAGGAAACATGAAAATGGAAACCCTAATCTAACATATTAAAGGCAAACAAACAAATAAACAAAGAAATAGAAAAATATACCTGTGAAAATAAGCTAGAACAGAGACATATTAGACAAATAAAATAAAGGAACAGAAGTCGAATTATGGTTTCTAGGCTTGAGTATGCATACGCATACATAGGGCCTGTGTATGCAACCCAGCTGTATGCATACGCATACACGCCTAAAACCCTAACCCAGAAATAACAAGAACAAAAATATAGCAGAAACTTAAAACAATAAATCTAACAACCAAACATGCTTTAAACGATAGAACAAAGAAAACCTAAGCTAAGCAAACATATTATAACATAAATGAACAAAAAATAAAGAAAATAGGATGATTAAAACAAGAAAAGTCAAAGAAATGAAAAAGGAAGTTTAGAACTTATACCTCAAAAACAGAAAGCTCTTTGGCTTGATTTTGACCATTCCCCTTAGTTGATCTATTGACAACCAAACAAAATTGATTAGTAAACTTCAAAATTCAAAGATCAAGACCAGAAAAGGTCTCAATCAAAATAAAATTGACTTGAGAATGTTTTGTGAAAAACTCCCTCTTTGATTCACTATTTCTAGTGAATCTTAGGTTTTCCCTTAAAAATTTTTGTGTGTTTTGAAAAGGTACCATGTATGTCTTTTTATATTGAGAAAATGCGGGTTTGGAATAGCTCCCAGACGATGTGGGATTCATTCCAAACTTCAGCTTTAATGCAGAAAACTTGCCTTTCATAGTTTCTACTAACATGCGTACGCATGCCCGTGTATGCATACGCATGTCTGTGTACACATGCCCTAGGGTTTCCGTAGCCTTTATTTTCCAAAAATAGTTTTATTTAGCTCATAAAAGAATTATATTTTCCATAAAAACCTTCCTCAAGTCAATTTCAATTTGATCAGGCCCTAAACCAACCTTGAGCTTTAGAATTTTACCATCATTAGGGAATGGGGGCCCGAGTCATAAGGGATACAAAATACGGTTTCTATACTGCCTCAAAACCTAGAACCAACACCAAATGGGTCAAGCCGACCCTTCACTGGTTGAAGCTAAACACTGATGCCTCCATCTCGGTAATGATGCGGGTGCTGGTGGTTTAATCCGGGATTTTAATGGTTGCTGGGTTCAAGGATTCTCTAGAAGGATAAGCACCTCCTCAGTCCTTATGGCTGAACTTTGGGCACTGAGGGATGGTCTTCGCATGGCCAAAAACCTGAATATCCAAAAGCTTATAATTAATGTTGACTCCATTGAAGTTGTTAATCTTATGGCTTTTAATTGTATCATTAATAGACTAAAGCAACCACTTGTGGTTGAATGCAGGGCCATTCTCCAAGCTATCCCTCAGGCCCATCTCCTTAACTACTACAGGGAGGCCAACAAGGCTGCTAACTCTCTGGCTAAACTGGGAAGACTGCAAGAGGAACCTTTTGTTTGTATTGTAACCCCCCTTCCCCATATTTTAGATGCACTTTCTTTTGACAGCTCTAATAGCATTCCCCCTGTAACTAACTCTCGCTGTTTTGCGGTGTAGAGTTTTATTAATGCATCTCTGTTAACCAAAAAAAAAAAAAAAAAAAAAAAAAAAAAAAAAAAAAAAAAAAAAAAAGAAGAAGAAAAAGTTATATGTAAACTTAATGTTATAACATGCAAAGTGAGCTTTTTATTTTTTAGTTTATAGTAATATTATAAATGTTCTTGTTTATTAGACCTCATTTTTCTAGTATGACATATTTTTAATATTTGTAAAATATGTCTATTTCTAGTATGACATATTTTAACTGTGATGTTAAAATAAAATTATGAGAAAATGAGAAAATTATGAAATTAGTTTTATAATTTTCTGTATAATCATGCATGGATTTAATCTTTGAATGAATTTATGATGTCGTTTTTAACATATTGTGATATGACTGAATTGATATTATATGAATGCATTATGTGATGAATATGTCTCCTAGGGTTTGTATTGGTAATTTATTATGCAACATGTATATTTTTATTTACTATTATTGTGGATGGATAAGACAATTTTTGAAATTATTTGGTAACGTGGCATCTCCAATTTTTTAATTACAAATAAAATCTTTGTAGTAGGGTTCTTGGATATGTATTTTTTGGGCCAGCGTTTTTGGCAATTTATCTTTGGGCCATTGTTTTTGGCAATGTAATTTTAAGGCTATGTAATTTAATTTTGGAAGCCATGTAAGGGGATGTGTTTCATAGTTACCTATAATATTCAAATTTTGTCTTAGCATGTTGTATGGAATTAGTAATAGGGCTTGAAGTGGAGCCTATGCACAATGTGTTGTGTACAAAGATGTATGAACACATGTTATATGTATGATTTGATATGTGGATGATGTGATTTTTTATTCCTCACAAAATTTTATTTATAATCAATTAGATGTATTATTCCAATTTACATAGTGAGAGATGATTATGAGCTTAGCAAAAATTTTGATCTCACTATGTAGAAAGGAATATCATGGTCTAGTTGGATTTTTGGAAATATAATTAAAAAAAAAATGTATGTGCTAATGTCAACTTGTGTAATGAATATAGTGAACATGGCCACTAAGAATGTAGTTGCTGATCTAACTAAGGGAGAGAAACTAGATGGAACCAACTATGATATGTGGCATAGAAAAATTCAATATCTACTTAATGAACAAGAGGTCCTTGAAATCCTAACCAATGTGATGATGCAACTTGAAAATGGGAATACTGCCCAACATCACTGTGACTTAGAGGCCTATGAGTCTCGGGTTAAGAAAGATTGTTGTGCACGCTTCACTATACTGAGTAGCATGCACAATGATCTTATTGGGGAGTTTGAGGACTACCCAAATGCCCAAGAGATGTGGAACCAGCTTAAGATTGCCTATGGAGGGACTTTAGTAACTAGGTTGCGAGCTCTTACTTTGAAGTTTGAGCAAAATGTTATGGATTTAAAGCATAGCATGGCTGAACATCTAAGGATGATGTCTGCATTGATCAGTGACCTAAAGGCTGCTGGCAATAATCTCTCTAATGAATAGCAGGTTATAGCGATGATACATTCATTGCCTGAACCTACTTCAGGGCAAATGAAGCTTGTTTTGACACATAGTGAGAATATTAAGACTTTTGCCGATATTTCTTGTCATCTAGAGCTTGAGGCGGAGCACATGAGGGCACACCAAAACACCCTTCTTGTCTCCCAATCTGGGTAGCAGAAGGCATCCAGGCCTAAATGCAAAGGACAAGCGAGGAATGCCAAAGGAGCTGGTAACCTTAGGCCTAAAGAAGGCAAGATAGCAAAGTGCCAAAAGGGAAAGCATACTAAAAAGGACAAGGCAAAGTTCAAGTGTTATAACTATGGTAAGAAGGATCACTTCGCTCGTGAGTGCACTGAGCCGAAGAAGGTATCCATGATGGAAAAATACATGTTTGTATTGCATACTAAACATACGCAGCGGAAAATTAACGGATCTACTTCATTCGCAATAGATAATATGTGCTATGTAAGTTTCAGAATTTAAGAACAAGAGAGTGTACCTTGATGCGGTGAAATTCAAAACCAAAGATCAGAAGTTCTTGAGAACACTTTAATCTTCATTCCAATTCCACTTAATGCCCAAGATGTGTGGTTTCTCAATCAGTTATACGTGTTTGTTCAAGAAGAGAATGAAAGAGTGTCCAACACTCACATACATACCATTTCATGTACTTACCAAAATCTGTATGTTTCTCTCCTTATAACTGATTATCTAATTGGGCTAGCCTTTTGGGCCTTTCCAATTGGGCTTTAGTGTGTGGCTTGGAGTAGGACCAAAAGGGAACAAATAAGACACTAGCTCCAATGGGCCTTGGGCTTTTCTGTCAACTCTTGACAAGTCCAAAGTTACCATTAATTATATTTAATACCACTATATAAAAATAATTGCACTCTAGGCCCTATTAATAAATTATATCCCAAGACTTTATTGTACATGCAACCCCTTCATAAAATGTTCATAGTAACACAAAGTCATGAATGTAGACTGCCACTTTGTGAATTACTACATCTTAATCCTTGAGTACCCGATTTAATCTTTTAAGTTATTCATCATATATTTATGAAATCCAATTTCATAAATATATACTTTAGTAACTATTTACTAAAGTAATTAGGCCTAACATTCTGAATAACAAACCCATTAAACTTATCTCAAGGGAATATTTTGTATCTCCGTTAAGAGACTATGAATTCCATCTTTAGAATATATGTTCCATCAACACTAAATGTGGCTACCCAACATACTGAGGTTTTGACCGTTACTTTAGATCTCACTCTTGATATATCAAAGCAACCCACACTTCATGATCAGATCCATTATTCTCTCAAGATTAAGAGTTCATGTGAATAAAAGTCGTGAGATTTATTATTCAATTGACAGTCGTTAGGAGAATAATAAATCTCACTGCGGTCTAGTTCAATATGTCTTAACTCTTAAAACATATCAACATATCAACTAGAAGTCACCACTTCCATGATCAAGACAAATCATCTTAGTTGAAATGTTATAGTCTTCGCAGATGAAACGCCCAATTTCATCACCGACTACGAACTAAATTTTGAGTTTATAAAGAACTTGTGATTTATATCTTCTGTGACTTTTCACATAAATCACATACTATGCATCTCATGGACTATATGATATTGTCCGAATATTCATGTTACCATTATTTCAGATTATAATAAAACAACTTTATTAATTACAATATTAAGTCATACATCATGTTATACATAATGTCATACATAATATCATACATAGCATCATACAATAGGATTTAAGGGCACTAATCCTAACAATCCATTCTTAACAACTCTGCTATTACTTATGTTTGCACACATGTTTTTGTTGCATATACTATTCCTGGGTAGATTGTAGATTTAGGAGCAACCAAACATATAGCCAGAGATAGAGTTGGGCATATGGATCACAGAAAGATACCAACAGGCAAACAGTACGTTATTTTGGGTAACGAAACTTAAGAAGAAGTCATAAGAGTTGGAACCTATGAGCTCAAATTGCGCCTAGGACGTACGTTACTTCTTTATGATGTGCTTCATGCATCTGGTATCCAATGTAATCTATTTTCAGTACTTACTATCCTTAGACTTGGATTTAGTTTCCATTTCGATGGTCCTCGGTTAGATTTTTATTTAAATAAAACCTTGTATGGGCATGGTTTTTTATCTAATGATTTCTTTATGTTGAATTTAGATCATTCCTCTTTTTCTTTTATTGCTCATAATGATGATGCTTCTGATTCTGTAATATGGCATGCTAGACTTGGACACATAGGAAAAGATATATTGGCTAGACTAGATAGAGAAGGCCTATTGAGGTCTATCGCTAATGTAAGCGTACCTATGTGTGAACCTTGTCTAGCTGGAAAGGCCTGTAGGAAGCCTTTTGGTAAGGCTCCAAGGGCAACTCATCCTTTGGGATTAGTCTATTCGGACATATGTGGACCTATGAATGTTAAAGCACGCCATGCCACCTCTTATTTTCTCACATTTATAGATGACTATTCATGTTTCAGTTATGTTTATCTAATCTCCCATCACTTTGAAGCATTAGATTGCTTTAAGCGCTTTGTGGTAGAGGTTGAGAATCAGAAAAAAGGGAACCTAAAGGTTTTTTGAATTGATAGGGGTTGTGAATATTTGTCTAAACAGATTCAGGAACTGTGTGAGGAAAAAGGGATACGTAGGCAATTGACGATTCCTGGTACTCCACAACAAAATGGTGTTACAGAGAGAAGGAATCGTACTCTATTAGAGATGGTTAGATCGATGATGGCGCAAGCTAACCTTCCAATGTCGTTTTGGGGGAACGCATTGTTGACTGCTGCCTACATCCTTAATTGTGTGCCTTCTAAGTCAATTCCCACAACACCATATGAGTTATGGAATGGTGCAAAACCCAATTTGGAGAACTTGCGACCTTGGGGTTGTGCAGTTTTTGTTCACAGTATTCCCATAAGTTTGAGAAATTAGGCCCTAGAGCAAGTAAGAAAATCTTTATAAGATATTTAGAAAGCTCAAAAGGGTATGTAATGTATGGTGAACATTCTAAGGTGGAATGATTGAGATAGAGTCTCATGATGTCAACTTCATTGAAGATGAATTTCCAAGCATCAGTGAAGCAAAACATAATCTTCAGCTTTATGAGCTACAAGAACTTGAAGGTGTCATACCATCTTTGGGCGAGGGTGGAGAATCACAACTTCATCCTAAAATCGCCAAAGATTGTGGGAGTGATTTGGCTCCTAGTGGGAGCAAACCACTAGATAGTGACATATAAGGATCCAAGGTACGTAGAAGTGAATGTGGAACTATTCCTCATCGTTATTTTGAGATTAAGGGGGAATCTTTCATATGTGCTTCACTTGACCTTGATGAACCTGCTTCCTATGAGGAAGCATTAGCTTCACCTGCTTCACATGAATGGCTAGTTGCTATGAGGGATGAGATGGATTCTATGGCGAAGAATCCAGTATGGGAGTTAGTTGACCTTTTGCCTAGGCATAAGACCATTGGAAACAAGTGGGTTTTAAAAATAAAGCCCAAGGTAGATGGATCAATTGACAAATATAAGGCCTGTCTCGTGGCGAAAGGTTATACCCAAAGTGAGATTTGTCTTTATTCACCTTATTCTAGCTATTGTTGCACATTCGAATTCGGAACTCTTCCAAATGGATGTAAAGATTGCATTTCTCAATGGAGAACTAGACAAGGAAATTTATATGGATCAACTTATTGGCTTTGAGGTCAAGGAACAAGGGCACAAAGTGTGCCGCCTTAAGCGTTCCATTTATGGCCTAAAGCAAGCGTTTAAACAATGGTATTTCAAATTTTATAAGGCTATTATTTCGATTGGTTTCGAAATGATGGAAGATGACCATTGTGTGTATGTCAAACGATCAGGAAAGAGTTTACTTATCCTGTCTTTGTATGTGGACGACATTTTGTTGGCTGGAAATGATATGGAGATGATTGTCACCACCAAAAGGTGGTTGTCCTCTATTTTTGAAATGAAGGACATGGGAAAGGCTAATTATGTGCTTAGAGTTAAGATCTTGAGGGATCTCTCAAAGAAGCTTCTTGGTTTATCTCAAGAAACTTACATAAAGATGATCTTAGAGTGATTCCATATGCATAATTCCAAACTCATAAACACTCCAATTGAGAAGGGACATACATTAAGCCTTGAAGATTTCCCTAAATCAGAAAAGGAAAAGAGAGAAATGGTAAGAGTTCCCTATGCAAGTGCAGTTGGAAGTCTGATGTATGCTATGTTGTGTACCCGACCAGACATCTGTTTTGCAGTTGGTATGGTTAGTCGTTATCAAAGTAATCCAGGACCTGTTCATTGGCAAGCAATTAAGAGGATTTTTCGATACCTTCGTGGGACATCAGATCTCATTCTTTGCTATCAGGGTGGAGATTTGAGATTGAGAGGTTATTTTAATGCTAACTGGGCCAATGATAAAGATGAGTGCAAGTCCACTACAGGTTATGCTTTCATACTTAGTGGTGCAGCTATCTCTTGGTGCAGCAAGAAATAGTCTTGCATTGCTTTGTCCACAATGGAGTCTAAGTATGTTGCTTGTTCAGCAACAACACAAGAAGTTGTTTGGTTAAAGAGATTTTTCCGAAGAGATTAAGGGTAACATCTCTTGCAGATGAAGCGGTAAAGATGTATTATGATACTATGGAAGCCTTGGCTTATGCCAAAGATCCTAAGTACCATGGCAAAAGCAAAAACATACAGACTCGTTATAACTACATTTGTCTTGCTATTACACAAGGAGAGGTAATCCTCCAACATATCTCCACTAGCAGGATGGTGGCTGATCCACTTACTAAAGCCATTGCTAGAGATGCTTTTCAAGCTCATGTTAGGAGTTTGGGACTTTGTAGGATTTGATATATATGTTTTTGGATACCTTATGGACATTTATGTTTATTCGTACTTTATGCAATAATGATGTTATTTATTTTGATTCATCTTGTGATGTGATTGATATTGCATACTGAGCACACATTATTTGAGAATATGTCACTAGGCTTAGATCGGTTGACTCACATGGACGATCACCTTAACGCTTGAGTAGCGAGCAGGATGAGATGTAGTGATCATTTTGATTTTCTGTAAATCAAGTTAGTGATCATGTTGACGCTTAGGGAGGTGTACAAGATAATATAATGAATGTTGCCTTAGTTGGGCTAAGATGAAACTTATGGGAGTCGCACTTGAAGTGTATCCACAACTTCATAAAGCCTGAATAAAGCCGAATGTGAGATCTTAGACAGGAACTTGATGTGTAACTGTGATGAGATATTTAGGTTGGTTTCCTTTAAGGCGATTGGACTAAGATTTGTACGGTGTGTCGATTGGACTAAGATTTATACGATGTTTGAGTGTGACAAGCCTAAATTGAGTAGGAGCTACATTGTAGCATACAAATTATACTATATGTGCTATAGCCAACCAATTAAGGGAGTGATTAGAAAGATCCTTACTCCTATTGGAAAAATACATGTTTGTATCGCATACAAAACATACGCAGCGGAAAAATAACGGATCTACTTCATTCGCAATTGATAACATGTACTATGTAAGTTTCATACTTTAAGAACAAGAAAGCGTACCTTGTTGCGGTGAAATTCAAAAACAAAAGATTAGAAGTACTTGGGAACACTTTTAATCTTCACTCCAATTCCACTCAATGCCCAAGAAGTGTGGTCTCTCAATCAGTTTCCAATGAGAGAATAAAAGAGTGTCCAACACTCTCATACAAACCATTTCATTCCTTATATGATCTTAATGAAAACCCTTATGAAAAACTTATGAAATTCTGTATGTTTCTCTCCTTATATATAACTGATTATCTAATTGGGCTAGCCTTTTGGGCCATTCCAATTAGGCTCTAGTATGTGGCTTGGAGTGGGACCAAAAGGGAACAAATAAGACTCTAGCTCCAATGGGCCTTGGGCTTTTCTGTCAACTCTTGACAAGTCCAAAGTTACCAATAAATATATTCAATACCACTATATGAATATAATTGCACTCTAGGCCTTATTAATAAATTATATCCCAAGACTTTATTATACATGCAACCCCTTCATTAAAATATTCGTAGTAATACAAAGTCATGAATGTTAACTGCCACTTTGAAGATTACTACATCTTAATCCTTGAGTACCCGGTTTAATCCTTGATGTTATTCATCATATATTTATGAAATCCAATTTCATAAATATATACTTTAGTAACTCCTTACTAAAGTGGTTGGGCCCAACACTCTGAATAACCAAACCCATTAAACTTATCTCAAGGGAATATTTTATATCTCCGTTAAGAGATTATGAATTCCATCTTGAGAATATATGTTCCATCAACACTAAATGCGGCTCCCCAACATACTGAGGTTTTGATCGTGACTTATAGATCTCACTCCTGATATATCAAAGCAACCTATACCTCATGATCAGGTCCATTATTCTATCAGGATTTAGAGTTGATGTAAATAGAAGTTATGAGATTTATTATTTATTTGACAGTCGTTAGGAGAATAATAAATCTCACAGCGGTCCAGTGTAATATGTCTTAACTCTTAAAACATATCAATATATCAACTAGAAGTCTCCACTTTCATGATCAAGACAAATCATCTTAGTTGATATGTTATAATCTTCACAGATGAAGCGCCCAATTTCATCACCGACTACGAACTAAAATTCTGAGTTTACAAAGAACTTGTAATTTATACCTTCTGTGACTAAATCACATAAATCACATATTATGCATCTCATGGACTAAAATAATGTCCCATTAGTTCATTTATAGATAGTCTCATATAATTAAACAATTTAATTATTTATGACATGCTAATAAATTGGATTTTAGGGCATAAACCCCAACAACTCCATCACTATGTGAGTCCTAGTTGACCACTACATGGTGTCAACGCCCGAACCAAAATGGGGAACTGTTGTCAAGCCTTCGTTTGACCACCCACTGTGGTGACGCTCTCGTGCGCACGGGGCCTGTTGAAAGCCCCTCTCGATGGTTGTGCAGTTGTTCGAGTGGAGTTTCGGGTGCTTTCTCTCTTGGTGGAGGAGGGTAGGTCTACCTTTGGAGGTGTGGCGGGAATCTTGGCCAAATTTTAAGTGATTACCAAAGGTAAGTGAAGTCACCACCAATCATTGGGTTTTTATAAGGTGTGATTGGTCACCTGTTTTTACTCAATTTTATTACCAATCCTAGGCTAAGAAAAAGGGCATTTTTCCTAATCTAATATGGATGGAAAAAAATCTTGATTCTTGAGTTCGGAAGTTTGGTTACGTGGGGGGAAGGTGTTAGGCACCCCACAACGCCTGTCCAAGGATAGTCCTTTGTTTTGATAAAACCTTAATTTTTGGATATTGGCAGTAAAAAACATGATTTTGGCATTGGCTTTCGAGGCTTTGCATGCATGGGGGGCTTTGAGGTTTGGCTCTTGAATGGGTGTGGTCCTAATCTATGCTTTCTTAAGGCATTCGGGCAAAGTACTAGATTTCCACGGCAAAAATCCGGCGACATGTCACCTTACTTTCGCGGCGGAAATTAGGCATCGCTTTGCCTTAGGTGACATGGACTGTGACAATCACATCGGAAGGGGCGAGCAGGTATATATATACATACATCATGCACAATGCTAGCACACAGAGCAGGAAAGTAAATGCCTACATCCTTAGAGCATGGCCCAAAATATAGGTGCAGGAAAGTAAACAAGGGTCTCCATACTCTAGAAATGAGGACGAATGGTACATGGCATGATATACCTAATACAACCCATCTAAGAGAGAAATGAGGGAGGAAGGAAGGAGGTTTAAAAGAGTACATAACCAAATAGGAGAGACTAGACCCCTAAACCTATTGAGCATAGCCGCTTGGCTCATATCTACATGCTTGTATCTTCGCCCTTTTTGCTGGCACCTGGGAGACCGTGCCCTAGCTCCATGCGTCCTCGCTCCATGTGTGTACATACAAAGGCAAAGATAAGAAACCAGCAGACAAGCAATGGAAAGAAAGAGATGCGTAGATAAGGTACAATGGGTATAAAGCAAACGAGTGTACAAGCGAAGCAAGCATAGCATGTGGCAGGAGACGTGACAAATAACAAGATAAACAAACAAGTGAACTAGAAGGCAAACAAGCAAGAAAGCAAGAAAACAAGCAAACAAGCGAGAAGGCAAACAAGCAAGAAAGCAAACAAAAGGTGGTGTCCGCGAGGGACAAATGTAGGTTTAGATCGAATGTCCATAGATTCATTGTGTTGAAGTATGGACGACACACTAGCAAGCAAGACTCATGCATGAACATGTAAGCAAGCGTGTAAAGATGCATAGAAAGCCAACGGATGGCACAAATAAGCATGGAAAGCATATCATTTCACAGAGCAGAAAAGGGGAAAGGTACGCACAAAGCAACCGGCATCATGGTGATACATCCCAAATTGTTACATCCAAACAAGGCCTCACGAGCGTCAGGTGTAACCACATAGCCACAAACCCGCTAAGGGTGTCAAGCGTGGCAAAGCCTAGAACTAGAGAGGCTAACATAAGCATAAAGCATAGAAACACGCAAACATAGACATGCAAATAAGGATGATCCAAACCCTTTGATATGGGCCAAAGTGTATGGACGATGACAAAGACCATAGGGTCTAGATCGGGTCCAAACCAATAGGCCAAAACGTAAGAAAGAGAGATAAAAGTGACAAAAGGGCTACAATAGCACATGGCATGACAAACATAGCCTAGGTCTAGGCACTAGGGGTGTGCATAAAACCGACGAACCGAAAAAACCGACCGAAACCGACCGAACCATTGCAAAAAATTCGGTTCGGTTTCGGTTCGGTTCGGTTTCGGTTATTAATTTTTAAAAACCGAAAATTTCGGTTCGATTTCGGTTTCCAGTTTGAATACACCGAACCGACCGAAACCGAACCGAACATATTATAATATATTGTACATAAAATATATAATATATAATATATGGGCCTGCCATACATGTTTGGCCTTTTCATTTTTTTTAAAACCATTTGGGCCTTTTTTTTTTTTTTTCTTTTATATGATCTGGCCCTTTTTTGTTTGATAGGAATCAATGAATTAGATCCGGCCCTTTCCTCTTTTCCATGTATTCATTTTATTTTTAGAATAAGTAAGTATAACTAAACTAATTAGATATCTAATTAACCGAATTAAACTTAATCTAATTTAACTATAAAAACAAAAGTTAAAAACCCTACCCACTATTTTCATTCTCACAGAGTCACAGCCTCCACTCTTCAGAGTTCAGCCCTCCTCTTCTCTCACCGCTCCACATGCCGCCTCCACACGCCGGACTTCCTACGCCGGCCTCCACACGCCGGCCTCCACCCGCCGGCCTCCCTACGCCGTCCTCCAAGGGAGCCTGGAATCGATCAAGGACCTCGTCAATGACGCCAACTTCGACTGCTCCGCCACCGGGTTCTCGCTCCAGGCCATGGATTCCAGCACCTGGCACTCGTGGCTCTTCTTCTCAGATCTGAGGGCTTCGAGCACTACCGCTGTGACCATAACTTGTCCATGGGGATGAACCTCAACAACATGGCCAAGATGCTCAAGTGCGCGGGAAATGACGACATTGTTACCATTAAGGCCGATGATGGTGGTGATACTGTCACTTTCATGTTCGAAAGCCCAAGTAAGAACAGTTGATTTTGCTTGCTTTTGGTGCTTTTTTGTTTTGTTTTTGTTGGTGATTCTGTTTGGCTGCTGAGAAATTGTGGGTGTGTGCTTGGTAAATGAAGGTGGGATCTTGAGTGTTGTGTTTATGGGTTTGGATTTTTGTTGTCATTCTGTTTGGTTGCTGTGAAAATGTGGGAATTGTTAAGTTCTTGGTGGGTGAAGGTGGGATTTTGATTTTTTTTTTTTTGGGTTTCTGTTTGGTCCGAAAAAACCGACCGAAACCGACCGAAACCGAAATCCAACCGAAACCGATTGATTTCCAATTACTTCGGTCGGTTTCGGTTAAGAATTTCACAAACCGAAAATTTCTGTTTCGGTTGGCCAACACTTAGAAAACCGACCGAAACCGAACCGACACACCCCTACTAGGCACACAAACATGGCATGGAGCGCCCAAGCACATGGAAGATAGTATAAAGCATGTAGAGAACATAGATCCAAGCACATAGGCATGTGAAAACATAGGTCAAGACAAGTAGGCATAGAAACGTACACATCAACATGTACAAGCCTAGCATATAAACATGGAAGAACATGAATCCAAACATATAAGCATGTGAAGACCAAGATCTAACCATATAGCATGGAAATACATACATGAACACATAGATCCAAGCAAGGCATAGCCAACAACATCATACAAGCATGTGAGCATGTAACCCTAACATCAACATAGAGCAAAAAGAGGAACAAAGTATAGGAAAACATGGCATAAAGCATAAAGCATGTATGCAAGACAAATAGACATGTAAACAAGCATAGAAACATGTGGATCTAGCCAAACAACACATAGGAAAGATAGATCTAGGCACAAACACATGGTATGAGACATGGAAGCATGTGGATCTAACATCAAAAACATAGGAAAGAGAATATCTAAGCATAGAAAGCATGGCATAAAGCATAAATCATGTAGATCAAGACAAATAACATATAAACAAGCATGGAAGAACATGGATCTAAACTAAGAACATGCTAGAAGTAAGATAAAGCAAGAAATATGCTAAGGAAAGCAATAAATCATGTTATTAAGGCAAAAATAAACTAGAAAAAGCTTGGAAAAAGCTTTGGAAAGAAAGGAGTGTGGATTGTAGCTAAAAAGCTACATCCACACATCTAAACCTCAAGTCCAAGGTATGGAACTAAGGAGAGGAAGATTAGGGGTAAGAACAATACCTTGTGTTTTTGGTGAAGAGAGAAGAATCAAGAAGCTTTAATGTATTTTTGGTGGAGAAATGTGTTGGGAAGAGAGGAAAAATCCCCAAAAAATGCCCAAACACCTTCAAGGGCCACCAGGTTGACCCAGCGGCCCAACAAGGCGCGCTGGGCTGATGTCATCATGACATCGGCAAATTCATCCTATTGCACTTTTTGGTTCCGAATTTGGATGCGCATTTGGAGGTCTTCCTAGACTCGGATTGAGGTAATATTGATGTCCCTGAAAATATATGGATGTCTAGTTTTTAGAAAACCAAAGAAATTAAAATTCCAACTGTTGGATCAAAACTTATGACCTCGGGAAGCATACTGATGCGCTTTTCACGGTTTTCTCAATATCTCAACCGTTTTAACTTCGATTTTGACCCATGCATAGTCATTGGAATGAGAATTTGATTATGTTCGTAATAGAATTGGTCTCAACCTATTCTAACAGCCGGATCAAAATTAGGGTTTCTAGGGCCCGTCGAGAGTCAATTCTAGGTCAAATTTGGTCAAACTTGGTCAAAGTTGCCAAAAGTCTTTGAGGAGCTCAGGTTTGATGTAAAACTATGAAAAGTGTTGTTTTGTGAGGATTTTGACCTTATTTGACCTTCGGTCAACCTAGGGTTAACCAGGGGCATTTTGGTCATTTTGGCTGAAAAAGGAACTTTAAGCACTCCGATGTCCGAACGGGTTGTGCCATGTCATTTAAGATGTTCTCACGGCCCCATGGAGAGAAAATAATATCTTTGGATTTTTCGGGGTCCAACACGCAAATCGAGGGCAGACAAAATACGGTATCAACAGCTGCCCTTTCTTTATTTGGCATCTTGAGTGCAATGAGAGGTGTTGGATAAAGAACATGATTTTGAATTTTGTCGCCCCCAAATTATGTGCGGAGACTACTTACAGATCGAGACCGAATTTTACCTGACTAGACTGATCTACTGCAGCTGCTTCTGAAACATTTTCTGGACCTGTCTTTAAGCTCTAGTAGAGGAAAAGTTTTTTTTTTTTGGCTAGGTAGAAAAATATGCAAATGCAAATGCTAGATACCATGGACACAGAAAATAAAATGCTAGGCAAAAGTAAGGGAACTTACCTGGTGATTGGGAACTTAGGATTCTTTAGGAACTTGATAACTGTGTGATGTCGAGGCATACGACACGGTCGCTATAACCTTAAGATGGGATGTGGCGAAGATAGAGGATATTTGAATAGCACGCCTGATAAATGATTCCTACGCCGTGGAAGCGTGGAGAAGTTCGTACACCGTGGAAGCGTGGAAAGGGTCTTACATCGTGGAAGCATAGAAGATTGTGCTAATCCATTGTTGGGTATCAAGCACCATAATGGTTCCTAGAACAAGAGAGGAGAAGTTCCTACACCGTGGAAATGTGGAAAAGGTCCTACACCATGGAAGTATAGAAGATTGTGCTGATCTGTTGTTGGGTATCAAACACCATAATGATTACTAGAACAAGAGAGGAGAAGTTCCTACACCGTGGAAGTGTGGTAAGGCTCCTACACCGTGGAAGCATAGAAGATTGTGTTGATCCGTTGTTGGGTATTAAGCACCAAAATGATTCCTACGCCATGGTAGCGTGGAGAAGTTTCTATACCGTGGAGGTGTGGAAAGGGTCCTACACCGTGGAAGCATAGAAGATTGTGTTGATCCGTTGTCGGGTATCAAGCACCATAATGACTCCTAGAACAAGAGAGGAGAAGTTCCTACATCGTGGAAGTGTGGAAATGGTCCTACACCATGGAAGCATAGAAGATTGTGCTAATCTGTCATCGGGTATCAAGCACCATAATGACTCTTAGAACAAGAGAGGAGAAGTTCCTATACTATGGAAGTGTAGAAAGGGTCCTACACCGTGGAAGCATAGAAGATTGTGCTGATCTGTTGTTAGGTATCAAGCACCATAATGACTCCTAGAACAAGAGAGGAGAAGTTCCTACATCATGGAAGTGTGGAAATGGTCCTACACCGTGGAAGCATAGAAGATTGTGTTGATCCATTGTCGGGTATCAAGCACCATAATGACTCCTAGAACAAGAAAGGAGAAGTTCCTACACCATGGAAGTGTGGAAAGGGTCTTACACCATGGAAGCATAGAAGATTGTGCTGATCCGTTGTTGGGTATCAAGCACTATAATGATTCTTACGCCGTGGAAGCGTGGCAATGTTGCCTTTGGAAGGGCTGATGAATGACTTTAGGAAAAGTGCATTTGAGAGGGCTGATGTATGATTTTGGAAATTGCCTTTGAGAGGGCTGATGTATGACTTTACGAAAAGTGCCTTTGAGAAGGCTGATGTATGACTTTAGAAAGAGTGCCTTTGAAAGGGCTGATGTATGATTCTGGGAACTACCTTTGAGAGGGCTGATGTATGATTCTGGAAACTGCCTTTGAGAGGGTTGATGTATGACTTTAGGAAAAGTGCCTTTGAGAGGGTTGTTGTATGACTTTAGGAAGAATGCCTTTGAGAGGGCTGGTGTATGATTCTGGAAATTGCCTTTGAGAAGGCTGATGTATGACTTTAGGAAAAGTTCCTTTGTCTTTGGCTACTGATATATGTGAAAAACAATGCCTCAGATTAGGATTTACATGCATAGTTCTAAGAAATCGCCTTTGAGAGGGTTGCTGATGTATATGAAAGACAATGCCTCTGGTTAGGACTTATATGTATGATTCTGTAAATCGCCTTTCAAAGGGCTGCTGCTGTTCGCACGAAACAATGCCTCTGGGTAGAATTACGTGTATAATTCTGGAAATCGCCTTTCAAAGGGCTACTGCTGTATGTGTGAAACAATGCCTTTAAGTAGGCTACTGATGTGTGTACAAAACAATGTCTCTAGGCAGGACTTACATGTATGATTCTGAATATCGCCTTTTAAAAGGCTACTGCTGTATGCAAGAAACAATGCATCTAGGTAGGATGTATAATTCTGGAAATTGCCTTTCAAAGGGTTGCTATTGTATGTGTGATATTGGTAGCACTTGCATCGCACCGTATCCTCACAGGTTTACCGATTCAATCTGATAGTGATCAATCCACTGAGGGAGATGGAAAAGGGAGAGATTGCATAAAATAAAACTGCCCCAGTGTAGGTTTTGTGCGTTTTTGACATGAGGGGAAAAGGACCTGTCAGGATGGACCCGTTCTTGCATACTGATTAGCACAAAGTGGATGAAACCGCGCAAAATAAATTGCCCCAATGTAGGGTTTTGCGTGGTTCTGGATTAGCAAACCAGCTTGACATGGGTTTGAGCTCGTATTGGATGATTATACCACAATGGGCTCCTTGATCTGCTGAATTTTGAATTCAAAGTTTCAAGCAAGAAATCCTCTTGGAAATGCTAACACTTTTGGTCATATCCACATAAGAACTGCCTGGATGTTGAGTTCTGTGTGGTCTTGATGTATTGTGCATCCTGGGCACCTATTCAGGCTCTCACGGGGAGAGATTCCTCATTCTCCTAGTGGATATCTTGAATTGCACTGGATAAAGGGAATACCATCTATGGTTTGAAAATGTCAGAAATAAAACTGCCCTAGTATCAGGATTGAGACTAGGGCTAACCCTTTGGCATTGAGGGTCATGTCTGAAGCAATGACTCACGCATTCTCTGTTGGGATAAGTTTGAGAGGCTTGAAAAGTGTTTAGGGGAGTGATGCTCAAATGGTATTTAAAACCTGGGGTTGAGCATTTGACTTTTTTGGGTTCAGGTCTTTTTGAAGGTGCCTAGTAATAAGGAAGGGAGGCTTGCATAAGCTGTTGCAATCTTAAAACCTCATTTTTCTGGAGATTCCTTGGGAAGAAATGAATTACCCTCAAGGATTTGTTTTTGGACTTGAAAATTTTGGAGGATTTGAAATCTTTGAGGGTCATTATTTTTTCCTTCTATTTCAATTGGTTATGAAAACCCGATTTAGAAATTTTGGGAAATTCATTCATGATCATGAAAATCTGTTCAAATGCATATACCATAAGAGGGGCTTACTAAGGCCATGTTTCCTATGTGGTTTAAAAGTGTATGTGCTTGACGGCTATCATTTACCCTAAATAGGGAACATGCTCGCGAGTAAGGATTTCTTGAGCAAAGTGCTTGTGTTTACCAAATGCATGGATGTCCCTTTTTAATCTATGTAGGGAAAACATGAATGATGTGTTTGGCTTTTTGAACTCATCGGGTGGGTTGGGAAAGGACCCTACCCTTTTTGAGGCATGATGCCTTGGCATATGCAGATGATTCCACCATTGATGATTGACCAAATGTTCAATGCCCCACAACCAACCAATCTTCAATGATCAGTGAGGTCTTTTATTAGGTTGTAACATGGCCTTGGGGTTAACTGGGCGCTTGAAATGAAGGATATCATGCTTAAAACTTTCACATGTGGGTGATTATTTGGCATAAGCTCCGCAGACTAAATAGTCGCTCTCAATTAGGAAGGACTTTCTCAGGACCGTAATGTAAGGATATGGGTTTCCTAGGCTTATGGGAGGATATTTTGGTTGTGAAGTTCTTTGAAAGGTTTCCTAAAGTCAAGGATTACACTTCATCAAAAGCATTTTGGTTGCCTTTCATGCTTGGCTATATCCTCAATTTGAGTCCATTTCTTGAATTTTGCCCATTTCATTTTTGGGGCTTTCATTTTGATTTTCTTTGGCCCATGTTTCTTGATTGTTTCAGGCATAATTTTTTCTTTTACCCTTTCTTTGCTTAGGACTTTATTTGACTTGATTACCCATGACTTTTGTCATTTGATTTGGGCTCCTTTCTCATTCATTTTTAAAAAAAAATTATGGACTCATTTGATGGACTCAAACTGGAGATCACTTAGCATGAGATCCTTGTAACCATCTAACCCGCCCCAGTGTGGGGGGTAATCCTTGGCTAGGTTAAATCAAGAAAAGAGTTTAGTAGGCTCAACTGGGCTAACAAGGGATATTTCTTTGCAAGCGGGATGGTAGTGAAATGAATGCCTTTCTCCGTCATCTTGAACGCTTACTTCTTAGCCTTAGGAGCTTATGTGCCAAATTATAAATTCGGGTGATTTTTGAAAAACATTTTCTTTCTAGCTTAAAAGGGCTATCAAGTGATATAACTGTTTGGATAGCTGAAACAAATGCCTCCATCATTTCAAATTTAATCAGTTGGTCAATGAAACTTGAACATATGGTCATTCACTGATTCAGGGTCCACACTAATCTTAGGTAGGACCTCCCTAGGGGGGGTTAATTGTCAAGAATTGAATGTGCACTTTGCAAAGTGGTGAATGTTTTAGGAATGTGGAGTTGTTGAGATGGGATATCATGAGGTGAGTGTTTGGGGATCACATGCCCCTTATCCCTGGTAAGGGACAACTACTTCACTCAAACAACTCTTTTCCCACAAAAGGGGTTTTGGCATTGACTTACCGCTCTTGAAAGATGCATGCATTTCAAAACACAGATTTTCATGATTTGATGTTTTGTTTTGAACCTTTATGCTTTGATCTTATTTTGAAAAATCTTTTTTTTTAAAAAAAAAAATGTGTACAAGATTGCAACAAACCTAAGCCAACCGAGATGGGAGAAGGTTTTGTTGAGATAATGCTGGGATGAGTGACAAGGTCAAACTTGGGTTCCAGTGTTTCCGGTGGATGGCATTCCCAATACCTAGAAGCTTTTGCAAAGATCCACTTAGGGGATGAAGGTCTACACCTCTCAAAGAGGCCTTAGATGATTGATTCCATGTTTGGCATATGTCTTGGGATAAAGATTTTCTAATCCATGGTGAAGATTCTTGTGAGGTACAAGTAGGAAACTTCATTTTCCATGTCAATTGTTGAACTGACCTGTCAAGGCAAACATGCCACAATAGGGATCTAAGAAAGGCAACATGAGAATGACAAGAAGGGATGTTAATGCAATTCCCTAAAATTTTGATGGGGCACTGTCGCCCAGATGTTGAGCAGGTGAATGGCTCAATCATAAATGCTTAAATGTTTGGTCGTCACTATTCATTGAAGAATGCGATGTGAATGACGTCTCTTTGTCTTAGTTAAAGCATGTCCTTGAAAAGGAAATTGATTGAAGGGAGTTAGTGACATATCAAGATTATGCCAAACCCGATAAAATTGGAAGTATTTTGGCTCTTATTCGACTAAATTTAATCCTTTTACTCTTCCTCCATGATTCACATGTGGGCACTCATTACGAACAAGTTCTGGCATTGTGTTGCTGAAGTAGCCGAAGTTGACTTCTCACGGATCTGAGATTTGTCTAGTGAATCACCACGACTGAGGTGGTCCTAACACTGTTTGAATGTTCCTGAGGTGGAAGTGCTCCAGGTTAGATGAAGGCTTTGCTCATGGCAAGATCTGATAAAATTGGAGATAGTTCATAATTCTCCCTAAATGTAGGCTTGGTTCGCCCTTTTCTATTGTCAATGCAGAAGTTAGGCTTCCAAGGAATGCTTCGAGCAAGTTACAAGATCTTTTGATGGCCTTGCAAAGAAATTGTGACTTTGGCCCTTGCTAAAGCTTAAGATGCTGTCGAGGCTATTGTATAGAAGTCCATTCAAGAGGGAGAGACCATGCGAAAAAAGCTGCCCCAATGTGGCGTTTTCCATGGTCCCTTAATCACTTTCACCGCTTAGTGAAATTTTTAACTGAAGGGTGTGGGGATTCACATATCAAGAAACCCAAAGACATCTTAGGACACTTGGAGAAAGGGAGGACTTTGTTCAGAAAGACCCAAAGGTGAAAGAATGTTTTTTCTGAAGAAGACCCGAATGAATATTTGTTTGGGGGAAACCTGAAGGAACCGCTTAGTCTACCCGAAAGTGAGTGAAGATTTTATCTTGGAAATACTTGAAGGATACACTTAGACTACCAGAAGGTAAAAGAAGATCTTTTTTTCAAAGGAACTTCCCAATCTACCCGAAGGAGAAAGGAGATTTTGTCTTAGGGGATACCCGAGGGAAACACCTAGATTACCCGAAGGAAAGATGATTTTTTCTTGAAAGGAACTTGAAGACTTTGTCTTAGGGAATACTCGAAGGAAATACCTAGACTACCCAAAGGCAAAAAAGGATTTTTTTTAGGAAGACTCAAAGGAAAAGCCTACTGAGGCAAGCTGATGCTAATGAAACTTGAGCTGTTTGATCTTGCTTGAGAGATGTTGGGTTCTTTTCACCCTTTTGAGATGCCTTGATAAAGGAGCTTACAAGCTGTCCGGATTGAATCTAACTTCTTACTGAATTCTGCTCCTAGACTTGCAGTAGCTAGTCTTCATGGATAATGTGGGGGTGCTCAAGATGGATTTTTAGTGGTCTTATGGGAATGAGACCACTAAAAATCTGCCCCAGTATCATATTGAGAGCACTTAAAGCCTTGGCCTTCTTCCAGTCCATATGGACGTCTTGTGGATCATTGATCTCATCAATCATGCTGTTAATGCCTTAATAGAATTGGTTGCTGATCATGTTTGAGATAGGGGATTTAAGGCCCTTGGTGGCTTCCTTGAAAGAAATTGGTCAAAATTCATTGGAGTAGGCAACTCAAGTTATGCCTCTTTGGATACTTGATAGGCCGAAGCCAATCCCTGAAAAGGAAATTCAAAAGACTAAAGTTAGTAGGGAATCTTGGTCCTAAAAAGGTCCGACAAAATTGGAAATACCTAGGCCCTCGTCCAATAGAGTGGCCTTATGCATCCTTTTAATTGTCTATTCTCATGTCCAACATAGGTGTCTCATATTGATTGATGGAGATGTTGCATCCACAAGATAACCCGAAGTAGGTTTATTGCAATCTTTGACTCCTTAGAGTGAGTTCTTGAATGAGCTATTCGGGGCTCGTGTATTCAAAAATGGCTCCACAAGCTTCTGTCATGACCTCGACAGAGGTGAATTTGAAGAACATGGATGACCCTTCAGTCTGTTTGAAGACAACCCTATGAAAATTGCACCAGGATTCATGATGCTTTTACTGCCATTGGCTTTATCTCTTTTTGCATGGGAGAAGGATCGAGAAAAATTCTGCCACAATATGGCATTTTTCTGGTTCTTCGACCGTCTAAACAGCCTCTTGAAGATCCTTAGCTAACATGAACCGAGACTTCGGTTTGTAATCTTTGTTCTTGCACATGTCCTTTTGTATAAGTTGGGAGATACATGAATCTCGAACTTCCCACATTTCTTCTCACACCTCAAGATGGATTGGGATATTTTCATGGCGTAAACAAAAACCAAAACACATGTTAGTCTTATGTCCAAATGCTTTAAGCATGCCCCTATTTCATTTTGCAATTATGGGGGAGAAGTTCCATGATTTGGAATTCTTGTTATTGAATGAGTTCCTAAAGTGATGCAAATCTTAACATGACCAAATTGTGGAAAGCAACTGAGCATTAGCATAGGTTTTGAAAAGTCCCTGGATGGACCCTTTTTCACAATGAAAATTTTAAGGTGTAACACCTTGTCCTTTTAGGAAAAATTTGGCACACTTTGTATGGCAATAGTTTTTGTAATGATATTCACCAAGATCCTTGGACAAAGAAACCAATTTTAATGCAAAGACATTTGATACAAGGAAAACAAAGTTTGATCCATTTGACAATTTGAAGAAAACTTAGCCTCTTGTACATTTCTATGGAAAAACTCAGTTGCTTGCCACCCAATTTATTATCTACACAATTAGGTGGGAGATATTAGAAAATGCATGCATGCCCTTGTAGGGTCGGGGACCCTTAGGACTTAGGTGGATTCTAATGCACAAGCAGTTTTGGAACCGTCTCTCCTAAGGTTTCTCAATGTTATGCAAGCAGATAAAGATCATACCTTTATTGGAGAATTGCTACCTTGCAAACAAAATGCTTAAGGACATGCTCCTATCATTTTCAAAAATTGGCTTGGACCCTTGATCGGGTATTTATCATGGTGAGTTTCTACTATGATGCAAGATTAATGCACTAGATTGGCAAGTAACCGAAACTTTCATGACATGCTCAACAATGCGGGAAGGACCCTTCTTTTGATTACATGCTTGTACAAGATTTGCTTTTACAACGCTGAGTTCATCGGCTCCAATAGTGGGCCTTTTACAATACAGGTAAATGCGATTACGAGGAAAAGCTCGGCTTCTGACAATGTGGACTTCTCGGGGAAGCTCTTGGACACTTGGATCTCTTGGACCTTTGGATCTCTTGGGGGGAGCCCTTGGATTCTTGACATCTATGACCTTTGGCAATTTTGACATCTTGGCAATTTAGATCTTAGACCCTCTTGGCCACTTTGACATCTTGTGATCTCTTTGATGATTTAAGCTTCTAGGCAATCTTTTTGGATCTTTTCTAAGAAAGCTCTTGACCTCTTGATGCTTTGGAATTCTTGATAGCGTTTTGGCAGTATTTCCTTCTGAACGGAGTTTCGACTACTTGCCACAAATTTTATCTTTGCACAATTAGGTGACAGAACCAATTAGTGTATGCATGAGTGCCCTTGTAGGGTTGTAAACCCTTAGGGATGAGGTATGATCTAGCGTGTACAAGCAATGGGGTTGCTTTCCCTAGGGGTTTAATCATGGATGCTATAAAAGCAGGATAGAAGGAACTTGGAGTAGAGCACAATTTCTTTGGCGCAAGAAAAAGAGCGCACCTGTTACAAAATACTTTCCCCTGACCTCTAGCGCTATATGGGTATCCTTTCCTAGGCTTGGATGTTCACTCTTTGGGTTTTACCTAGTCCTCATGGGCTCTGGGCTTGATCTAGTCGTCACAGGTTTGACATAACTAGGCCAACTGTATGCAAAGGCTTAACTGGTAGGCTGTTCCTAGTCCTAGAGGGACTCAATCGCCATACCCCTTCCTTCATAGAAGTTGTAGGGTAGGAAGGATTGAGGGGGCCTTTTCAGTTACTCCTATCCACCCATGGACCCAGAAGTGCCTACAAAGTCAGCCATAGAATCTAACTATAGGTAACACTACCGATGTTTGTGTCTAGGCATTTGCAGATGGGGTGACGAAATCCCCAAAGAGATGTGACTACACCAGCAGTGCAGAGCCTGTGTTCGGCTAAAAAAGGGTGTAGATGTCATGCAATTCTTAATGAAGGGGAAATATTTTTTCAAAGCACAGCAGATATGAAAGCAGATAAAGATGTAGCGAAAATTAAATTTTGCTACCCTATGTTTGCATGTGAAAGAAAGTTGTAAAGCATGTGAGTAAAGCAGTAAAGCATGTGAGGAAAGCGATAAAGCATGTGAGTAAAGTGGTAAAGCATGTGAGGAAAGCTGTAAAGCCCTATGAGAATACCTCACACCCCCTTTTGGAAAACGTTTTTTCTTTTTTGAAAATAGTCTACTAGGATATAGTAGAAGCCTTTTTCAAAAAGGAAAGCCTCGGAGGCTAATGCCAGTTTCTGTGTTTTTGAAAGCCAATTTCCAAAGATTATGGTTTTATCAAAAGCTCTAAAGGCTAAACTCTTATCGATCCCTAATGAAGTCACCAATTTGTCAACGCCCGGCCCAAAACGGAGAACTGCCGTCAGGCCTTCATTTGACCACCTGCCGTGGTGACGCTCCAGCGTGCGCGGGGCCTGTTGGAGGCCCCTTTCGATGGTTGTGTGGTTATTCGTGCGGAGCTTCAGGTGCTTTCTCTTTCGGTGGAGGAGGGTAGGTCTACCTTTGGAGGTGTGGTGGGAATCTTGGCCAAATTTTAAGTGATTACCAAAGGTAAGTGAAGTCGCCACCAATTATTGGGTTTTTCTAAGGTGTGATTGGTCACCTGTTTCTAATCGATTTTATTACCAATCCTAGGCTAAGAAAAAGGGAATTTTTCCTAATCTAATGTGGATGGCAAAAAATCTTGATTCTTGAGTCCGGAAGTTTGGTTACATGTGGGGAAGGTGTTAGGCACCCCATAACACCTGTCTAAGGACAGTCCTTTGTTTTGATAAAACCTAAATTTTTGGATATTGGCAGTAAAAAACATGATTTTGGAATTAGCTTTTGGGGCTTTGCATGCATCTGGGGCTTTGAGCTTTGGCTTTTGAATGGGTATGGTCCCAATCTATGCTTTCCTAAGGCATTCGGGCAAAGTACCAGATTTCCACGGTGAAAATCCGGCGACATGTCACCTTACTTTCGTGGCGGAAATTAGGCATTGCTTTGCCTTAGGTGACATGGACTGTGACAATCACGCTGGAAGGGGCGAGCAAGTATATATATACATACATCATGCACAATGCTAGCACACAGAGCAGGAAAGTAAATGCCTACTTCACTAGAGCATGGCCCAAAATATAGGTGCAAGAAAGTAAACAGGGGCTGCCATACTCTAGAGATGAGGACAAATGGTACATGGCATGATATACCTAATACAACCCATCTAAGAGAGAAAGGAGGGAGGAAGGAAGGGAGTTTAAAAGAGTACATAACCAAATGGGAAAGACTAGACCCCTAAACCTATTGAGCATAGCGGCTTGGCTCATATCTACATGCTTGTATCTTCGCCCTTTTTGCTGGCACTAGGGAGATCGTGCCTTAGCTCCATGCGTCATCGCTCCATATGTGTACATGTAAAGGCAAAGATAAGAAACCAGCAGACAAGCAATGGAAAGAAACGAATGCATAGATAAGGTGCAATGGTATAAAGCAAACAAGCATACAAGCGAAGCAAGCATAGCATGTGGCAGGAGACATGACAAACAACAAGATAAACAAACAAGTGAACTAGAAGGCAAACAAGCAAGAAAGCAAGCAAACAAGCGAGAAAGCAAACAAGCGAGAAAGAAAACAAAAGGTGGTGTCCGTGAGGGACAAATATAGGTTTGGATCGAATGTCCATAGCTTCATTGTGTTGAAGTATGGACGACATACTAGCAAGCAAGACTCGTGCATGAACATGTAAGCAAGAATGTAAAGATGCATAGAAAGCCAACGGATGGCACAAACAAGCATGAAAAGCATATCATTGAACGGAGCGAAAAAGGGGAAAGGTATGCGCGAAGCAACCAACATCATGGCGATGCATCCCAAATGGCTACATCCAAACAAGGCCTCACGGGCGTCAGGTGTAACCACAAAACCAAAAACCTGTTAAGGGCGTCAAGCGTGGCAAAGCCTAGAACTAGAGAGGCTAACATAAGCATAAAGCATAGAAACATGCAAACATAGACATGCAAATAAGGATGATCCAAACCCTTTGATATGGGCCAAGGTGTATGGATGATGACAAAGACCATAAGGTCTAGATTAGGTCCGAACCAATAGGCCAAAACGCAAGAAAGAGAGACAAAAGCGACAAAAGGGCTACAATAGCATATGGCATGACAAACATAGCCTAGGTCTAGGGTTTGACCTTGTTTAACCTTCAGTCAACCTAGGGTTGACCAGGGGCATTTTGGTCATTTTGGCTGAAAAATGCAGTTTGAGCTTTCCGATGTCCGAACGGGTTGCTCCATGTCATTCTAGATGTTCTCGTAGCCCCATGGAGAGAAAATGATATCTTTGGATTTTTCGGGGTCCAGCACGCAAATCGAGGGCAGACAAAATACGGTATCAACACATGGTCCATTCTGTGCCCTTTTTCGACCTAGAACTATGTCATGAATTGAATGTTTGATGTCGCTACTTTAGCATGTTATCTCAGGGCCATGATATAACACGGTCTCACAGAGCATGTCTAGGAAAGTGGTCAAGTGTGAATGAATTGACATAAGTGTCTGGGAAAGATTATTTATAACATACCATTTATTTTATGGCTTATAGCCTGGGCGATTATGAAGAATTTGTTTTTCAACATGATCATGAGCATATTATATGATATGGGATCCAGTGTTGCTTTGAGTATTGAACTTATGAGGGATTAAAGAAACTTGATCGGGTGTGATCAAATAATCTGGGGCATTGAGGGATGTACTATTTTAGTATAGATGGTGGCTTAATATAGTACTCCTACCCTACACCTTCTCGTCAGGTCGCACACTCCATTTTTCTATATAAAGAGAGGATTGGACAAGAGATTGAGATGACCCAGTTCTGACTGTAGTACCCAATGTGGATGAGTGGGAGATGTTAGAAATTGGGCTGGTTTGACCCAACCCATAAACAATTGCCCATGGATCGTCCACATGGGTTATCTGATAAGTAAGTTTAAATTTAAACTAACTGATATTGATATGAGTTATCAAGATCAGTAGTGGAGTAATTTAAAGTTAGCAGTTGAGTACTTTTAGGGATCACAAATCTGATAGTGGATGAATCTCTACTAGTATTTAAAGTACTCCTACATCAGTCAGATTAAGAGTCACAGCGAGTGAACATACGTATAGTTTTTTAGTGCTCTTTCAAAATAAGCCATCTCTCTAGGACACCATCTACAGTTCCTTAGAATTTGGAGCATGGAAATTAGGAGAGACTTTAGTAGCCTCTCCGGCAACTTAGAGGTGTTCCACAAAGGAGAAGAAATCGTGAGGAGTTAGTAAAGCAAGCGAAGAACAAGATTCGGCATTTTGGTGATCCGTTCCACCAAAGGTATGTGTCTATATGACCTATAGATAAAAAAAAGGCTTTAGAAGCACATGGCATAGCAACCAACATGTAGATCTAGACACATGAACATGGCATGGAGCAAACTAAGATATAGATCTAAGCAGAAGCATGGCAAGGAGCACATAAACAAGTAGATCTAAGTACAAACATGGTAAAAAGCACATAAACATGTAGATCTAAGCACAAACACAAAATTTAGGCATATCCTAGCCCAAGAATGCTAGGTCAACAACATCAAAGCGGTAAAACATGGCAAAAATTAATATTTTTGAGATTTTCGAGGTTCGTCACACAAATCGAGGGCAAAAAAAAAATGATCTATAGCTGCCCCTTCTTTATCTGACATCTTGATTGCAAGGAGAGGTGTTGGATAAAGAACATAATTTTGCATTTTGTTGCCCCAAAATTGAGTGCGGAAACTGCGCTGTTCATGGGTCAAGACTGGTCTAACCTGACAAGGTTGACCTATTGCAACTAGTCTGGAAAAATTTCTTCTAACTTGGTCCTTGGTGCTAGGCAAAACTCTAGTTTTTTTTTTGGTCAACAGTCAAACCGATTAACGTTGACCTAGTCAATGCTAACTGGCGGCCACAAAAGGTGCGCTGGGTTGCCCAGGCCATACGGTGGCCTATAAATGGGCCCCGAGGCCTTATTTTGACCATTTCCACCTCATTTCTCTAAATTCTCACTCCTTAAAAAAGTTTTCTAGAGCAAGTTGCGGTCTAGCGGGTCCAGCTTTCAGCTTCAGTTTGCAGCTTCAGCCTACTATTCTACACTTAAGGTCAGTGTCTATTTTCTCTCTCTTTATTTTTCTGCAAATGTGTTAGTAGCAATGCAACTAGGAAAGCATACTAGCACTTATTTTATTTTTGGTATTTTTGCATATATGTTTTTTTTGTTTTTATCATTTATGCCATGATGATGTTGGAAGATATATTTGTTCACATGTTTAAGTAGCATAGGCGAACCTGCATATGGTGCAAAACACATGAAACACTATGAAAACTGTGAGAAAAGCTAGGTAGACATGAGAAACTATGCATGATAAAATGGAAGATTTTGGGATGATTGAAAACGTGAGAACAATGCAATTTTGAACGAGAGAAATTTTGGAAAACGTAGGACTAAACGGTCGCTGCCAAATCTGAATCCCGAAAAGGGTAGATAGGATTAAATAGTCGCTGCCGAATCTGAATCCCGATGAGACTAAACAATCGCTGCCGAATCTGAATCTTGAAGAAGGTAGATAGGATTAAACAGTCTTTGCCAAATCTGAATCTCGATAAGACTAAATGGTCACTGCAAAATCTGAATCTCAAAGAAGGAAAATAGGATTAAACGGTCGCTGCCAAATCTGAATCCCAATGAAACTAAACAGTAGCTGCTGAATCTGAATCTCGATAAAGGTGGATAGGATTAAATGGCCCGTTGCCAAATCTGAATCCCGATGAAACTAGATGGTCGCTGCCGAATCTGAATCTCAAAGAAGGTGGATAGGATTAAACGGCCGCTACCGAATCTAAATCCTGATGAGACTAAACAGTAGCTGCTGAAGCTGAATCTTGAAGAAGGTAGATAGGATTAAACGGTCGCTGCCGAATATGAATTCTGATGAGACTAAACGGTCATTGCCGAATCTGAATCTCGAAGAAGGTAGATAGGATTAAACGGTCGTTGCCGAATCCGAATCTCGATGAAGGTGGATAGAATTAAACGATTGCTGCCGAATCTGAATCCCAATGAGACTAAACCATCGCTACCGAATCTGAATCTCGAAGAAGGCATAGGATTAAATGGTTGCTGCCGAATCTGAATCTTGAAGAAGGCATAGGATTAAATGGTCGCTACCAAATTTGAATCTTGGTGAGAGACTAAACGGTCGTCGCCGAATCTAAATCTCGAAGAAGGCATAGGATTAAACGGTCGCTGTCAAATCTGAATCCCAAGAGAGGTATTTTGAAAACCTTGATATTTTGAGATAAAAGGAGATAGGATTAAATAGTCGCTGCCGAATCTGAATCCTAAAAGAGGTATTTTGAAACCTTTAGGGGCTGTTTGGTTTGTAAAAAACCATCACTCATCACTCCTCACTCAATTTTCATCACTCATCACTCGTCACTCATCACTCATCACTCATCACTCATCACTTATCACTTAAAATAACCCAACTCCCTAAAGGTGGCATGTTTGGCACACTGTTTCCAATTTCTCATAACTTGATTTTTTGTACTTTCTGTGGGACCCATACCTGAGCACCATGTCAAGAAATTCTGTTAGTCTACCCGCCTCACACTCATTTCATTTCATTTTCTTCATTGCTCATTTCCTTTTGCCACCACCACAGTCACAGTGCCAAAGTGCAACCAAAGAAGTACAAACAACAAAAGCACTCATCAATAAAAATTCCCCCAAACCCAAAAGCCATTTTCCAACCTTCAAAATATGCAGCAGCAAATCAAAACTCCATTCATACTTATTTATGATACACCACCAAATAATAAAAAAATTATAAAAAAAAAAAAAAAAACTTGTCTAAAAAAATAGCAAGACCCATCTCACACACAATCATTTTAATCAAAACACAAACCTAACAAGACCCATTTCAAGAACCATCATGTTTGCTTATGGGGTCACTCTTTCTCTTATATACTATTTTTATAGATCCCTTTTTTTTTTTCTTTTGGATCGATGACAAAGTCGGATCGAGTCAGATTCGAAATCTTTGATCGACGACCAATGGACCTTCGATTCAAGGATATCGTCGTACGGTGAGAAAGTACACTCCAAGGCATGGTCATCAGTGGCCTAAGCGAGCCCTCCGACGAAGCATCGGTCTAAGACTGAGACTAAGACCCATTTGTGAGTTGTTTGTCAGATAGGTCGGCGTGGGAAGGGTGAAGGACAAAGAACGACAGGCAGATCGGGAGAAAAGAGGCCGTGGATGGGGAGGGCTGAGATTCTTTTGTCTTTCGGTGTGGGTGAGATTTTGCTCTGAAGAAGAACAAAAAGAAGAACAAAGAAAGAAAGAAAAGTGGAGAAGAAAGAAAAGAGGAAAGTGACTGGTGGGAGAGAGAAGGGAAATCTGACTTGACAAGACTAGTGAGTCCCATGTATGAGTGTTTAATTACCAAAATGCCATGGAAACTGAATTTTGATAACTTGAAAACACCTAAAATGTGTTTTCAGTTTCCATAACTCATCACTCAAAAATCAGAGAATTGAGTGATGGAAACAAAAACTGGAAACACATCTAAACACACTACTCAACCGTGGGACCCACCAATTTTAAGTTAAGGGTGATGGAAACAGAGTTATGGGTGATGGAAACTGAATATCCAAACAGCCCCTTAATATTTGAGAAAACATGACATTATGGTATGAACATGCATGATATGTGTTAGGTAGTAGGGTTAGACATACTTACCTGTTTGCTTGCATTGCCATCTAATTTGGGCTTCCTAATTAAATCTAAATTTGTTTTTGTAGATCATTTCCCAGCGACCGAAATCTAGTGGGGATCACAGGAAGGCTCCCGTTATTACTCCATCCCAAGTGGACTCATCTCGCATTGATGATGATACCATTTCGGCCAGCGAACAGGTTGCGCGAACCCTTCAAAGGCACTTTTTTTGAGGAGGTGATGGCACCGCGCCCCTTAGGGGCATATACATAGCACATCATACTAGAAGCAAATGTTCGGTAGAGACAGCTAGTGCCTCATCCCAGTCCCATACTGGTTCCGATGGAGGTTCTTCACAGTTCCCTCGGATCGAGGAGGGAGAAGGCCCAGGGGGTGTTGACACTGCATTTTGTATCCCTTACAACTCGGGCCCTTGTTCCCCAATGATACTGAATTCTAAGACCCAAGATTGGTTTAAGGCTCAATTAGAAGTTAAATTGATTTGAGAAGTGTTAAAATTAAAAATATAATTTTTAATGAGCAAATAAATCAAATTTTGAAAAATAAGGGCAAAGGAAACCCTCACTATGCGTACATGGCTTTCTGCATGCGTACGCGGGCTTGATCTTGCGCACGCATAGCGATTTTCAGAGAGTTAGACAAGGCAAGTTTTTTGCATTTATGTTAAGGTTTGGAATGAATCCCACATTGTCTAGGGATCGTTCCAAACCCCCTTTTTTCACACTATAAAAATCCTTACATGGTATATTTTCAAAACACAGAAATCCCACAGGAAAACACTAAGGTTATGTTTGGTATTAGTTTTTGTTTTCTATTTTCAAAAACTTGTTTTTGGGAATATAAAGAAAATAAATTTCTTGTATTTTTGAAATCAAAAACATTTTTGGTTAGTTGAAATTAAAAAAATAGTTTTTTGAAGAAAAAAATAGAAAATACTATAATATGTTGTTACTAGGATTTGAACTCTAATGCTTACACATTAAATGAGACAGGTTCATTAAATTAAATTCATATTTTCATTGATTTTTGAAAAATAGAAACTGAAAACAGTTTTTTGCATGTTTTCAGTTTCCTTCACAAATTGAGTTTTGAGAACAGTTTTTGTTTTTTGTCTATTTTGGGTTGCCAAACAAGTTTTTTAGTCTTAAAAATAGAAAATTGTTTTTGGAAATTGAAAATAAGAGGAAAAAACAGTTACCAAACATACCCTAAGATTCACTAAAAATAGTGAATTAAAAGGGAGCTTTTCACAAAACAACCTCAAGCAAAGTTTCTTTTGATTAGGGCCTTTTCTGGCCTTGATCTTTGAATTTAATCTTTACTAATAACTTTTTTTTATAGAATTGTGAATAGATTTGACTGAGGGGAACAGTCAAAAATCAAGCTTGAAGAGCTTTTCTTTGAGGTATTAGTTTTAAATCTCTCTTTTCCTTTTCTTTTATTTTCTACTTTTAACTCTTCTATTTGTCTTGTATTTTTTGTTATACCATGTTTTTATATGCTTTGATGCCTTGATTAGATGAATGCTAGGTTGGTTAAGATGTATGCAAGATGAATGTTAGGGTCTTTGATGAAGTGAGATGCATGTTAGATGTATGTTAGGCTTTGTTTGTGAGCATGATAAATGTATGGTTAGGGATGTTTGATGCCATGTTGATTGCTAGATGTATGTTAGTGTGTGTGTGAGTTAGATACAAGTATTGAGTGTGCCTTTAATAGGGTTAAGACACAAGGCATAATGATGGGAAGCCAACCTTAGAGTTAGGCGGTTTTAGGTGCCTAACACCTTCCTAAGACCGTACCTTAACTCCAAACCCATGTATCTGGTAGTAAGATCAAAAGGTCCTTCCTTGAAAGGACGCTATATATATGGTTCCTAAACTATTGCAAAAACTAGGTGGCAACTCCATTTTGACCCCTTCTTACGTCTACAATGGCGACTCCGCTGGGGATAGTGAGTTTAATTCCTATGTGTCCTATGTCTTAACCTTAATAAAGGCTTATTCAATACTTGTTTGCACACACTTCACATGGTTCTTTTGTCCCTTAACCTTGGCTGGTGATGAGTGGGAAGATGGAAGGCTCCATTTGGGCCCTAGTCTTTCGAAGTTCATCCCACCAACTCACAATGTGTGCCATTGCCTATGATGGGCTTTGAGTACATTAATGGTTTGCCACCAATCCACAAAGGTCCACTTAGGCCCTCGGTTGGAATCATGGCCCACCTAGTTGTAAGTGACCTACTTATCTATCCCTTTAGCCTTAAAGAGCCTACCCACACTTAGAGAGATCCTAGATCCTATCAAAAGAGGATACCCTTTATATATCTCTTGTTTGTTCAACCATATGTCTTGTGATCACCTAATTCTAAAGGACAAATAATAGATGTAAAAGTGGAAGGATGACCCTAAAGTTATGGCATACCCTAAGACAAATGGGATAAAAGAAAAGAAGTTCTCACATATAAGAGGCTTGTCCTTAAACCCAAAGGTATGTCTTAACTTGAAAGGTTCATAAGACCATAGCCTAATTGCTATCATAGGTCCAAGCCAAAAAGCCCTTTAGAAAAAAGAGGACTTTGGGCCTAAGGTAACAAGTATGATATGGCCCAAAATGAACTTCCCTAATCTTGGGCCTCTTTGTTGTATGCCTAGGCCCAAAATGATGAGAACTTCATGGACCTTGAGAGGAAGGCTACAATATATTCTAACTAATGGGCTACTTCAAAGAAAATAAATGATAATGAAAAGCAAAAGAAAGAGCCCAAAAGTGATGAATGTATTGTAAGCCCATGTTTGAGACAAAAATGTTGAAAATCTCTAAGTACATTCTAATGAAAACCCATGAGGGTAAGATGAGAGCATTGTTGTAAATGGACCAAAGCCCAATAAAACAAGAGGCAATGTCCATGAGAGGAAAATGAGTGATTTTGTAATTAGGCCTTCATTAAAATGAACTTAAAATTTTTCTAAAGACACCTAAGAACAAAAGGAACCTTTTAATTGGGACATGGACTTAATAAAAATGAGACTTCTTTTCAGACATTGTTGCACTACCGAGGTTCAAGAGAACACGTCCCCAGTCCAACTCAAGTCCAATGGAAGGCGAGACATTCAAAGAGGAAACCCCTCAAAAGGAAAGGATGGATGCTACAAAGTGAAAAGGTCTTCATGCAAAAGATACTCAAGTGCGTGGAAGCGCAAGTTGAAGTTCTTAAGAAGATAATAAGCCACCTCTCTAGGATGGAAGAAGATGAGCTAAAGGAAGAAGAGGAAAATGAAGAAGACAAGGTTGACTCTGGACAAAGCGAACTAGCTTAAGAAGACATTGACTGCATGATGATAGAAGGGAAGGTCCGCCTACTTTTACCCAACTTTATGCCACAATTGAAAAGCGCTCCCAGACCGTGGACTTTCAAGAGGACCTATGTCAATGACTTCTCTGAATCGGGAGTCGCGGGATCGTGGAAAGATCATGATTGGCTAGAATATACCTCGAAAGTAGGGATGACTCAAGTCGCCCTAGCTCGCTTCATGCTTGAATGCAACATGGACCATTCTTCCGACGACGACCAATACCTTGTGCTAAATCAAAATGAAGAAGAAGAGGAAGGAGACGATGAAGTGATTAGCTATTGGAGTGAAGATGACGGCGACTGGTTCTTCGACGAGGTAGGAAGAGATTTCCCCAATGAGGGTGAGGATCTGTATGACATAACCAAAGCTATGCACATATGGAAACCTCTCAAAGAAGAAGATTGGTCTGCTGAGCTGAAGGAGGACGAGGAGAAGAGTGACAAGCCTTGAAAAAGAAAGAAGATAGAATTCATCATGCCTATTGTGGGGCAACTTAATAATTGGACTTGGGTTGGGTTTTCTGAAAATGTGGGAAAGAAAGTGTGTAATGCAAGTCCCAATGTACTTTTCAACATTTTTAATAAAATGAATTTTGATTTGGCTTATTTTGATGTGTCCTATAATATTGAAAATCTGCACTTAAATGATTCAAATGGATTTGAAAATGAAATTAATAAACAACTGGAAAAGAAAATTGAACCTATGGAACCAACTTTTGAAACTCTTAATTTGGGCAATGATGAGAATCCACGTTTAATTAAAATTGGCTTAACCCTAAATGAGAAAGAAAGAAATGATCTCAAAGAGTTGCTCACCAAATTTCAAGAGGTGTTTGCATAATCCTATGAAGATATGTCCGGTATCGATCTTGAGATAGGCCAACATCACATTAACACTCATACTCATATGGTACTCGTATGAGAACCAAATGGCTTTTGAAGATTAAAGATAAGGTCACCAAGCAATTGAAGGTAGGGTTCATCAAACCCGTACACCAAGCCGAATGGATAGCCAATGTTGTGCCCATACCTAAGAAGGATGGGAAGGTAAGAATGTGTGGATTTTAGAGATTTGAACAAAGCTTGCCCTAAGGATGACTTCCCTCATCCTCACATAGATGTCTTAGTGGATAATACCGCTGGCAGTGCCTTGATGTCCTTCATGGATGGTTTCTCGGGGTATAACCAAATCAAGATGGCTCCTAGGGATATGACCAAGACTACCTTCACCACAAAATGGAGAATCTATTGTTACACCGTAATGCCATTTGAGCTTAAGAAGCGACCTACCAAAGAATAGCCATAACCTTGTTACATGATATGATGCACAATGAGGTAGAAGTATATGTTGATGATATAATTGTGAAATCCAAGGAAAGAGAGGGTCACATCATTAACTCGAGGAAGTTCTTTGAAAGGATCAAGGAGTATAGGCTAAGATTGAACCCGCAGAAATGCACCTTTGAAGTAACCGCAAGAAAGTTGTTAGGCTTTTTGGCAAGTGATAGAGGGATAGAAGTTGACCCATCAAAGATCAAGGCCATATTAGAAATGCTTCCACCCAAAAGTGAGAAGGAGATAAAGGGATTTTTGGGTTGATTGCAATACATTAGCCGATTCATTGCAAAACTCACTTCCACTTGTGAGCCCATTTTCAAGCTCTTAAGGAAGAATGAACCTCATGAATGGAATGATGAATGTCAGAAAGCTTTTGAGCTCATTAAGGGGTATCTCCTCCATCCACCTATCTTGATACCCCCGATGCATGAAAAATCACTACTCCTTTATCTTTCTATCATAGAGGATGCAGTTGGAAGTATGCTTGCACAAGAGGACGATGATAACAATGAGAGATCCGTATACTATTTGAGTAAGAGGTTCCATAATTATGAGACTAGATACACACCCATAGAAAAATCGTGCTTTGCTCTTGTATGGGTAGTACAAAAGTTGAGACATATTATCCTACCTTTCCAAATATAGGTAGTGGCTAGAATGGATACATTAAAGTACTTGTTTGAAAAGCCCGCTTTGTTTGGAAGACTATCGAGATGGTTGACCCTACTAGCGGAATTCGATCTGAAGTATGTGGAAACAAAAACTATCAAGTGGAGTATCGTATCAGATTTTTGTGCCAAGAACCCGGTGGAGGGAGAGGATGGTAGAGAAGACTTTCCGGATGAGGATATTTTGGGTTTTGAGCTAGGGGCATGGAAGATGTATTTCGATGGAGCCGTGAACCAATATAGAAATGGGATAGGAGTACTCTTGATCACTCCTGAAGGATCTCACATACCCTTAGCAGTTAAGTTGAACTTGGAGGCAACCAATAACATGGCAGATATGAGGCTTGTATTGCCAGGATGGAAGCTCTTCGAGAATTGGGGGTGAAAGAGGCCGAGGTCTTTGGAGGTTTGACTTTGGTAATAGCTCAAGCACAAAGGTTGTGGAAAGTGAAGGAAGAGCACTTAAAACCTTATCAGCAATATCTAAAGGATTTGACCAAAACTTTTGACAGAATTGAATACACAATCATCCCTAGAGCTCAGAATCAGTTTGCAGATGCCTTAGTTACTTTAGCTTCCATGGTTGAAATACCCAAAGGAGTATGGACACGACCCTTAGAAATTGAACACAGTTATGGGATGGCACACAAAGAGAAGGTCGAAGCTTCAGTCTTGATTATAGAAGGAGAAGGGGTTCCTTGGTATTATGACATCATGAAATTCTTAGAATTAGGGGTATATCCAGATGGTGCCGACAAGAGAGTGTGTTGTTTGATTAGGATGATAGCAATGAAATACATCCTATGTGGAGGTCAGTTTTATAGGAGATCCTATGATGGTATACACATTTGTTGTCTAAAGAAAGAAGAAGCCGAGAAAGTTATGGAAGAAATCCATCAAGGGATTTGTGGTCCTCATATGAATGGGAGAATGTTAGCTAAAAAGATCTTAAGGATAGGGTACTACTGGAACACGATGGAGATTGATTGTGTAGACTTTGTGAAAAGTTTCCACGATTGCTAGACACATGCAAATTTGAATCATGTGCCACCTAGTAAGCTATACAGCATGACCTCTCCATGGCCTTTCTCAGTCTGAGGCATAGATGTGATTGGAAGGATAGCCCTTAAGGTCTTGAATGGACATGAATACATCCTAGCGGCAATTGACTACTTCACCAAATGGGTAGAAACAGCTTCCTTCTCCATATCAAAAGCCAAGCATGTGGCTTGGTTCAATAGAGAATAACATCATTTGTTGGTATGGGGTACCCTAAGAGATCATCTCGGATAATGGTTCTCACTTTAAGGGAGAGGTTAAAACAATCATGGAACTGTACAACATTGAGCATTTTCACCATATCGACCACAGACCAATGGGGCTATAGAAGTAGCCAATAAGAACATCAAGAACATTCTAGCCAAGATGGTAGTGACATACAAAGATTGGGCCGAGAAGCTCCCATTTGCCTTATGGGGTTACAGAACTTCTATCCGCGCATCAACTAGGGCAACCCCTTACGCTTTAGTCTACGGTAGTGAAGCAATACTTCCCATTGAGGTTGAGATACAATATTTGAGGGTACTAGTAGAAACCAAAGTCCTAGAAGAAGATTGAGAGAAACAAAGATATGAGTAATTGGCTTTGATAGATGAGAAGAGAGCTAGGGCACAATACCATGCACAAGGATACCAAAAGAGGATTGCTAGAGCATTCAACAAGAAGGTGAGACCTAGAAACCTTAAAGAAGGGGACTTGGTTCTAAAGGTGCTTGGAGATGAAACTTTTGATCCAAGGGGAAAGATGAAGCCAAGATGGTCTGGTCCTTTTATCATCAAGAAGATCATGTCTGGAGGTGCAATAAGAATTATAGATTTGGATGGGGAAGAGATGCTTTGCTCAATTAACATGGATAGACTCCGAAAATACCACATTTGAAAAGAAAAAAGCCTGCTAGGTTGAAAACCCGAAAGGGCGGCCTAGGAAAAAGTTAAGGCAAAAGGACCCCACTAGGTTAAAAACCCGAAAGGGCAATCTACGCAAAAGATAGGGGCAAAAACCATGGGCATGGCGAAAATTTCTCAAAGGACGTCATGGGCAAAAATTACACGGCATGGAAAAAAGGAAAATGATGACAATAAGCGAATATAATAAATGGGTAGTTCTCTCATTGCTTAAATTAAAAGATGATAAATTTTTTCTATAGGGAATGTGGAACATGCCAATCTTTTATTAAATTCATAAGAAAAGACATGCGAATCATAAAGTACAGAAAAGTAAAATTTAGGGCATATCAAGGTTGTCGGTCGATCTTTCTTTCTTTTAATTAATAGGACTTTTATAAGCTTTCTAAGCTATGTGAACCCACTTCATGGTGACCTTAAGTCATTTCTTATATCCTAAAGTTGGATGAAGCAATTGGAGCCTCTCGTATGGCCATGTTTGGAAAAGGGGAAAGAGAGAAGGAGATAAGATGTGAAAGAGAGGAAAAAATAAGAAGAAAAAGAGAAAAATAAGAAAAAATGAAAAATGAGTTCAAAGATGATACAAGGAACCTCGATGGGTTGAAAACCGAAAGGTGGCCCATGCAAAAGTTAGAGGAATCCCTCTAGGTCGAAGACCTAGGCAAAAATTAGGGATTGAGAGAAAGAAAGTTCATCCACTTTAACTTGGTGATATGGGAAGGTACAAGGGAAAGAATAAAAAGACTATTCAAGGTACAATTCAAGCACAGAGTTTCCAAGAACAACAGGATGGCATAAAGTTCCCACAAGTTTGTAATTTAAGTACATATCCCAAATAAAAGCATAAATGTAAAAGGTGTTTTTAAAATACAACCCAATGTCTCAAACCAAATGTAAAGTCCAAGCATGTGTGCTAAAAAAGAGAAAATAATAAAAGCAACAAAAAAGAAAAAAGTATGCTATGTTGTTGTGTCTGTGTCTGTGTCTACTTGTTTGCAGGATCATCGGAAGCGCCTCTTCCTTAGCTGATGGCTCAGAGTCGACTTTGACCCTCCCGCACCATCACCACCACCACCACCATCATCATCATCATCGTCATCATCGTCATCCCTGCCTCCGTACAGTCTGCCTATCATTACTGTTTTATTATATATTAAAGAAGAAATAATTCAGTCTGCTTGTGATGCTGATTATTACACTTGAGATCAATGTCTCTAAATGATTAATTTCATGCGATTAATGCCTCTCAAACTACCAACAGTTAGGCTGCAGGTAATTTGTTACAAGTTACAACTATTAGAAAATGTTTTTACCTAATTCAGTTTTGCCTAACTGTTTTAGTTTAATTGCTTCTTCACTTGATGGTTTTGTAACTGCACCAGTATCTTGATTCTTGAGTTGCCATTGCACCAGTACCCTCAACATGCCTCCTCAAACTGATGGGCAGGGAGATGAGCATCAGTTTGTCTTGAAGAGAATAAGGGCTTGGAAAAAAAATCAGCTCACTAATCATTGCTCGATATGAACTTGACTTCCAAATCCTTTCGTACCGCACGTTTGCGGACAAAATGGAAATCTACTAATATATGTCTTGTTCGAGTGTGGAACATGGGGTTAGAAGCAAAGGCAAGGATTGATTTATTATCACACTAGATACGAGGGGCAGTAAGAGCAAAGACTCCTGAATAATGACAAATCATACGAAGGCCCGACAGTTCTGCAGTACAAGAGGCTAAGGATCTATACTTACCCTCAGTGGAGGATTGAGATACAGTTGCCTGCTTCTTGGCAATCCAGGTGATTGGCTTAGAGCCAAGAAAAATACTGTAGCCAGCAGTAGATTGATAGTCTGATGGGTCCAACCCTTACAGCATTGCTGTATGCTGATTGATTTGAGTGATCCTGGTTGAAAGAAGATACAATGATTTAATGAACCCTTGAGATAGCATAAAATATGCTTTGCTGCTGTGTAATGAAGGTCGGTAGGGTTCTGCATAAATTGATAGACAATGTCAACAGTAAAACCAAAATCAAGGCTTGTAAAGTTGAGGTAATGGAGAGAGCCAACAATACTTCACGGTAGGATCAGCAAGAGAGCTGCTAGCTATTTTACAGAGATGATGGGATGGAGAAGTAGGGCTAGAGCAAGGTTTATATACATACATATATATATATATATATATATAAATATTGGTTTGAGGAGGTCCTCGGTATATTTTGGTGGTTGAGATAGAGACCAGTGGGAGTATACTGGATTTGAAGGCCAAGGAAATAATAGTGCAAGGGCCCAAGGTCTTTAAGCTAAAATACAGCCACAAGTTTCTGAATTAAGGAGGAAAGGAGTATTATAATGATGAAAATATCATCAATTTAGGAGTAAAGTGGCGGAGTTGGTTTTATAAATGAAAGAGAAGGATTGGTAGCAAAGGGCTGAAAAATAAGAGAATGAAGGTGTGTGGTGAAGCGCTCCAAGCAAGCTCAAGGAGCTTTTTCAAGCCAATAGAGAGATGTATGGAGGTGACACTCATGATGAGGTTTGCTTGGATCATCAAAACCAGGTGACTGTATCATGTAGACTTATTCTATAAGCTAGCCATGGAGAAAGGCATCGCTAATGGGTAATTGGCCAAGGGGCCAGTGATGTTGGACAGCAATAGAAAGGATTTTCTGAACTATGGTGGCCTTGATAATGGGACTAAAAGTCTTGTCAAAGTGAGTATCTATTTGCCACTAATCTCAGAATTTAGTGAGTAATGCTACTACCATCAGGATTGTGTTTTGAGCTTGTATACCCACTTACAGCCCACAATGTTTTTACCTGGAAGGAAGAGGAACAAGAGTCCAAGTAACTTGCTTTTGTAAGGTTAAAAATCATCATACATTGCTTGGCACCACTGAACAACCTTTGAGGCAATTGTAAAGTTAGAGAGTTCGATGGTCAAGTGATTAGTGGTGTGAGCTGCATGGCATTGTTTTCCTTCTAAAATGGCAGATTTGGACTCCATCAACTTGATTCTATACACTCAAAAGCATTGCGAGCACAAATAGTGCAAGCGACACACCCCAAGATGCACCATGAGAGAGATGGACCATCATCCTATCTCTTGCATACACACTCTCTCACCAAGTTGTCATTAACTCCTATGGGAATGTTGTCGGGGCTCAATTCGCTTCTAGGCAGCGTTATTAAACCCAACTCGGCTCACCCGGTCGAACCAGTAACTCGATGACCCAGCACATAGACTGGTTTGGGTCATTAATTGGATCAGATGTGCACAAGACCTAGTCAAAATAGGTAAAATCTGGCGTGTTTTAAGCAAACTATGTGACCTAGCTGGGTTTTAATGACCCGACTGGGTTTGTAAATTATTCACAATTACATTAATAGGTCCATCCCATTGACTTCTTTATTGTTTAATAATGTGTGATAATATGGTAATTTAAATAAGGGAAAGCCTAAAGAAATATAAAAAATGCACCATTCTATCACTTCTCTGTCGATTCACACTATTCTACCCATCACTTTTCACAATTTCAGTTCCCCAAATTTGCAACTGTGCATCAATTTTCTGCTATGAACAAATCACTTTTTAGTTTCATGTAGCTAATTAGCACATAGGTATGAGTATATCAGTATATGTTATATAGTTTATTGTTTAAACCTTATTTTCTCTTCTTTTGTTTACCTTTTTTTGTGTTTTATTTGTTTGTTGATTTAAGTTTAAGTCTTTAACATTTTTTTTCTCTTCTTTTATTTATGTAGTTTGAGATTTGCTTTTTTTTTTTTTTTTTTTTTTAATATGTAGAATTTAAAGACCTGTAATAAAATTTTATTTAGCAAAAACTTTGTTGCAATCTTATAACATTGGTTTATTTTGCTTGTGAATATTATAGAATTTTTAATGCTATTACTTGTGAAACCTTGATTTTGAATTATAATAGCGTGTTTGATTTAGGCATATGCCTTTTTTTTTCTTTGTTAATTTACATATTTATGTTATGATTTCTCAAACTTATATATATATATATATATATTTATTAAAATATTTTTATTTTATCTTGTGGTTCGATCGTTGACCCATTGGTTGAACCAGTGACCTAACTCATAGACCGGGTCAACCTCCGATCCGGGTTTAATAACTATACTTATAGGTGCCAACATTATAGAAATTTATTTCTTATCCAATGCATAAATTGCAAAGTTAATAACCCCAAGGGGTGTGGTGTATTGGTCAGGCGAACTCTGGGATGAGCTGTAAAACTCTGACGTCTTGGGTTCGAGTAGCTATACGTGCATTCACTCTCTTGGGGCCATTGGACTGAGGGAATTTAATTGCCTCTTGAATTACCCAAGGTGCACTTGCAGGAAACTCCTTGCCAAGGGCCTGTGCACCCCCAAGATTAGTTAGGACAAAGTCCTGGACACCTGGTGCCAATAAAAAAAAAAAAAAAAAAAAAATTTGCAAAGTTAATGGCAATTGTGAGGTTCTCTTGAACGGTTATATATACATGTGGAAGACTTGGGCTTTATTAAAAAAATTATTTTCACTTGAACATTTTCCTACAATGAATATGACCTATTCCATCTTAAGGGATTTTATCTAAGCGTTGGAACGAATACAAAGATCATTGGAGCATAGTTTGAAAATTCTTTCAATTGTGTTTAATGAATATGCTTTTGATCTTTTATTTATTTATGGGCTTATATATTCCTCTTTTAGAAGGTAAGGGCCTGTTTGGTAAGAGAACTTAAAAATTGTTTTATGTTATTTAAATGCTCGAGTACGTGGGCTCCACTTTTAAGTTATGTATTTGGCAAAGGAACTGAAGGGAAATTCTACGGTATTTAGATAACAATTCTTACTTTAGGTGATTTGAAACATGTATTTAAAGAACTCCTCAAGATGTGTTTTTAGTATTCAAGCAATACTTTATAAGTGGGATGGTTGTAAATAATGTGGGACTCACCCAAATTTAACGTGACAAAGATAGCTCCTAACGATGTTCTCTCTCCCCCAAAATGTATTTGGAGCACAGCCAACTACAAGGAGTCAAGAACACCTAGAATTTTATGATTTCTATTTAGGTTTTCTAATATTGAATAATTTTTTTTCGAAATTATTCTCCTTAAACTTTTGATGGGTATAAAACGCACATGCAAAAACCCGATCTAATTGCTAATTGCTAGGATTTTTTGTGGGTTTTCTGTTTGGTATTGTTGCATTCTGTTGATTGTTGCTAGGAGTTTTGGAAATGGGGTTCCAACCTGGGAAATTAATTTTGACAAAATCCTAACTTTTTAATTTTGTTTTCTCTATTTTTAAAATATTTTTTCTTTGTTGAATACCTAATATAGTTCAATTGGTTGATGTAGGAAATATGCATGTTTGTATCGCATACAAAACATACGCAGCGGAAAAATTAACAGATCTACTTCATTCGCAATTGATAACATGTACTATGTAAATTTCAGAATTTGAAAACAAGAATGCATACCTTAGTATGGTGAAATTCAAAACCGAAGATCAGAAGTTCTTGGGAAGACTTTTAATCTTCACTCCAATTCCACTTGATGTCCAAGATGTGTGGTCTCTCAATCGATTTCCAAGGAGAGAATAAAGAGTGTCCAACACTCACATACATTCATTTAATTCCTTATGAGAACTCTCATATGAAAGACCTTCATCTTAACCTTATGAAAAAGCATCTATGAAATTCTGTATGTTTCTCTCCTTATATACAACTGATTATCTAATTGGGCTAGCCTTTTGGGCCATTCCAACTGGGCTCTAGTATGTGGCTTGGAGTGGGACCAAAAGGGACCAATAAGACACTAGCTCCAATAGGCCTTGGGCTTTTCTGTCAACTCTTGACAAGTCCAAAGTTACCATTAACTATATTTAATACCACTATATAAATATAGTTGCACTCTAAGTCTTATCTATGAATTATATCCCAAGAATTTATTATACATGCAACCCCTTCATTAAAATATTCGTAGTAATACAAAGTTATGAATGTAGACTGCCACTTTGAAGATTACTACATCTTAATCCTTGAGTACCCGGTTTAATCCTTCACGTTATTCAATATATATTAATGAAATCTAATTCTATAAATATATACTTTAGTAACAACTTACTAAAGTGGTTGGGGCCAACTCTCTTGAATAACCAAACCCATTAAACTTATCTTAAGGGAATATTTTATGTCTCCCTTAAAAGATTATGAATTCTATCTTGAGAATATATGTTCCATCAACACTAAATGCGGTTGCCCAACATACTGAGATTTTGACCGTGACTTATAGATCTCACACCTGATATATCAAAGCAACCTACATCTCATGATCAAGTCCATTATTCTCTCAGGATTTAGAGTTCATGTAAATAGAAGTTGTGAGATTTATTATTCATTTGACAGTCGTTAGGAGAATAATAAATCTCACAGCGGTCCAGTTCAATATGTCTTAACTCTTAAAACATATCAACATACCAACTAGAAGTCTCCACTTCCATGATCAAGATAAATCATCGTAGTTGATATGTTATAGTCTTCGCAGATGAAACGCCCAATTTCATCACCGACTACGAACTAAAATTCTGAGTTTACAAAGAACTTGTGATTTATATCTTCTGTGACTAAATCACATAAATCACATACAATGCATCTCATGGACTATAATAATGTCCCATTAGTTCATTTATAGATAGTCTCACATAATTAAACAATTTAATTATTTATGACATGCCAATAAATTGGATTTTAGGGCATAAACCCCAATAGTTGATATAATGGTACAAGTTGATTTTGAGCCACTTTTGTATTCTATTGAATTTCACGAGCCAAGTTTCTTATGATTTTTACAAAGGACAACGTTTGGCTACAAACTTGATTGTAGTTAGCTACAATTCTCACTAACAAAATTAACAAAATTATATTTTTTTTAAATCTAACCGCTGGATTATATATTCTTAATATGCATTTCAAATTTCATGCCAATTGGATGTTATTTACTATTTGATTCATAAACTTATCTTTTTATACATAATTTTAGACTATGAAAACTTGAAATTTAAATACTTGATGATGACATAACTATTGATATTTGATCTTCTCTAAATTTTACAAGTATGGAGGATATAAGAATAAAATTTAATTTAATGGTAGATTTCTCAAAATTCACATTCAATAAAAAAAAAAAAAATGGAGTTCTAGTCATTAGCTATAACTAAGTTTGTAGCTAAACTTTGTCCTTTTACGAATGCCACTTTCTGATCTAGTTTTCTTTGATTCTATTATTTATTTATCTATTAAATATTTTTAACAAAGAAAGTTTTGAGGTAGATTATGGTAGCCTAACAGAGCTAAGCCTAGGTGGACAAAACGCTAACTTTTAAACTACAATTGGGCAACATGACATTAGGCCTAAAAAGAGTCTATGGAACAACTTTTGTGCCCTAATTCTTACCGCAATCCTAACATATGCGATTACAAATGGTGGAAAAAGTGGTTGGTCCATGTAAAAGTAATAGTTTACTAATCATGGCCACACAAGTCCATCAAGTTGTGACAAAGCATGTGCACTTAAAATAATTGATAAATAAATTTAATCATTTGCCAAAAAAATTGTCTTTGTCTAACCATAGGTATTGCTACAATCCAACAAATACACCCAATTTGACATATTAATGAATTGTCAACTTATATCAATTTTACATAAATCCAATATTTTTGTATATACCAATCACAACTTGACACATTAGTTGGATGTGACACAACTTGTGAAATTAGATGCCACCAAAAAGAGAATTCTTGATACCTTATATAACCTTAAAAAAAATAGAAATGTTATGTCTTAGGTGTTAAACTATTACTTATTTTAATTTGGGTCCTAATTTGGGTAATTGTGAAATTGTTGTAAAAATATTTACTCAACTAAAAAAAGTCAAGGGCTTTGTAACTTAATTGGCATATCCTCATCCACAAAGTACTTGAGAGTTTAGTGGGGGAAAAATTGGAATTAAGAGATTATCAGCATACTAGCATCACCATATGCACTTTACGCGTGTGATAAGACTTTTTTTTGGGGTTTAGTGTCAAAAATTTCCAAAAAATAAAAGAGAAAGAAGCAATTGAAAATCATATACAACAATCAAAATCATATGAGCAATCAAACGATTAAAAAAAAACACTAATTAGGGCATGTTGGTAGATTGTAATAGGCACTACAATATAATAGTTATTTCTATGATTTATCCATTTTTTTAGTTTGGTAATGTTTTATTATAAGGAATAGTCATTCTTTATGAATAGCTATTCTTCAAAATGATAAATAATTATTCATCTCTAAAAGGGTTGTAATAGCTATCCCTTAGTAGGTGCAATAATTTCTATAGTCCGCCATGTTATTAGTTGCTTCAAAGTTCAACTTGATTGCCAAAGGTATATGAGATCCCTCGGGAGTGACCAAGAGTATTCCTATCCCATTCCCATATTGGTTTACAGCTTCGTCAAAGTACATCTTCCTTGTTCTTAACTCAACATTCAAATTGTCCTCATTTGGAAAATCTTCTTTACCATCTTCCCCCTCTATAGGATTCTTGGCGCAAAAATCTAACACAACGCCCCCTTTGATAGTTTTTCTAGCCACATACTTCAAATCGAATTATGCCAACAAGATCAACCATCTTGACAATCTTCCATTCAAAGCGGGTTTCTCAAAGAGATACTTCAATGGGTCCATTCTTGCGACCACCCATATTTGGAAAAGTAAGGTGATATGTCTCAATTTCTGTACAGCCTAAACAAGTGCAAAGCATGACTTTTCTATAGGAGTGTACCTAGTCTCATAATCATGGAACCTTTTGCTCAAATAGTATATGGCCCACTCATTTTTGTCATCGTCTTCTTGTGCAAGCATACTTCCAACCGCATCCCCTATGATGGAAAGGTATAGGAGTAAGGGTTTTCCATGTTGTGGAGACACTAGGATATGTGGGTGGAGGAGATATTCTTTGATAAGTTCAAAGGCTTTTTGGCACTCATCGTTCCATGCATGTGGTTCATTCCTCCTTAAGAGTTTGAAGATGGGCTCACAAGTAAAGGTGAGCTTAGCAATGAATCGACTAATGTATTGTAATCGACCCAAGAAACCCCTTATTTCTTTCTCACTTTTGGGTGGAGGCATTTCAAATATGGCTTTAATCTTGGATGGGCCAACTTCTATCCCTCTATCACTCACTAAGAAACCTAGCAATTTTCCGGTGGTTACTCCGAATGTACACTTTTGTGGGTTCAATCTGAGCCTATACTCTTTAATCCTCTCCAAGAACTTTCTCAAGCTTATGGTGTGGCTACCCCTATCCTTGAATTTTACTATCATATCATTAACATACACCTCTTCCTCATTATGCATCATATCATGTAGCAAGACCGTAACCATCCTTTGGTAGGTTGCCCCAGCATTCTTGAGGCCAAATGGCATTACCGTGTAACAATAAATTCCTCATTCGGTAGTGAAAGTGGTTTTGGTCATATCTTTGGGAGCCATCTTGATTTGGTTGTATCCCGAAAAGCCATCCATGAAAGATATCAAGGCACTTCCTACTGTCTTATCCACTAAGACATCAATGTGAGGGAGAGGAAAGTCATCCTTAGGGCATGCCTTATTCAAGTCCCTAAAATCCACATACATCCTCACTTTCCCATCTTTCTTAGGTACGGGCACGAAATTGGCTATCCATTTGGCTTGGTGTACGGGTTTGATGAACCCTACTTTTAATTGCTTAATGACTTCGTCCTTGATTTTTAAAAGCCATTCGGTCCTCATTCTTCTCAACTTTTTCTTGACGGGCACCATGAGATCATGAGTATCAATGTGATGTTGAGCTATCTCGAGGTCAATTCCAGGCATGTCTTCATAAGACCATGCAAACACCTCTTGAAACTCCATGAAGAGTTCTTGAAGATCTTTTCTTTCTTTTCCATTTAAAGTTGAGCCAATTTTAATTAAGCGTGGATTCTCATCATTGCCCAAATTAATAGTTTCAAGAATTGGTTCCATAGGTTCAATTTTCTTTTCCAATTGTTTATTAATTTCATTTTCAAATTCATTTGAATCACTTAAGTGCAGAATTTCAATGTTATGGGACACATCAAAGTAAGCCAAATCAGAATTCATCTTATTGAAAATATTGAAAAGTACATTGGAACTTGCATTACAAAACTTTTTTCCCATGTTTTTAGAAAACCCAACCCAAGTCCAATTATTAATGGGCCCCACAATAGGCATGATGAATTTGGAAGGATCACTTGGCTCTTCATTGGTGATGGCGAACACGTCCCCACTTGTCTTCATCATGGTTTTCATTGCTTCAGCATCCATGTAGTTCACCCAATCAACCTCTTCTTGTATCTCTTTGATCACCACGGTAGGCTTCTCCTTAAAAGTGAGTTTTTCATTAAAGAACATTTCCCAACCCAGATACTACACCTTTCCATCCTTACCTACCCAAGGTTCGAGGAAGCCACAATAAGGGAAGTTTCCCCCTTCCTTCACAAAGTTCCCATTGAGAGTGCCAAGGTTTTTCTTGATTCTGTTGCAGCCTTCAAAGAATCCTAAACCTTCCCTAGTCACTTGAGTCTTGACGTTGGGGAACTCAACTACCCTTTTTCCTTCTTTTCCAAGGCCTATGCCAGGCATGAATCTCATGTTCTTCATCATTGCAATCACCTCATGGCTACAAAAGGGGAACAAATCGGTAGCATACCTTTCATCCTCTAACCCATAGTCAGTCATATTCACGAACTCAAAGCCATTCATTTAAAGCTCGCTTCCTCCTTCCTCGAGCCCATAAATCGATGCTAGAATCTCACCATCTCCAAGCCCTGTGGCAATCCCTCATTTATATGGGATCTTTATCTTTTGGTGTAGTGAGGAGGGGATTTCCCCATTAGGGTGAAGCTAAGCCCTCCCTAAAAGAAGGTTGTAATTTAGGGTGATGTCCATGACATGAAACTCCACAATAGTTTCCATTGGCCCAATCTTGCAAGAAGCCTTGAAAGTGCCCATGACCTTCCTTGAAGTGTTGTCATATGCCCTTACAGTCAAGTGAGAAGGAATGATAGTCTCCATGTCTAGGCCAACAGTGAGGGCGGCCCTAAAGGGACAAACATTCAAGGCAAACCCATTGTCAATAAGCACCATCTGAACCTTGGCACCCATGCATTCAATGGTGATTTGCAAGGGTCTAGTGTGAGTAGCTCCTTCGAGAGGGAGATCATCGAAAAAGGCAAGGAGAGGGTGTGAGGAACCCTCAACTCCCATGAGAGACAAAACTTCTTGTGGTGGAGTTTCTATAGGTACTTCTTTCCCATTCAAGACATCCAAGAGAGCCTTACGATGCTTTTGAGAGGCCATGAGCAAGCCCCATACGTAAACATGAGCTTGGGTCTTCTTCAATTGCATTAAGACCCTATCTTCTTCTTCTTTATCTCCTTTTCCTCTAGGTTCTGTAGGCTTGGATCCTTCCCCTAGATCTCTACCAAGATGGTCCTTTTCCAAAAAGGATGGCTTGTAGTGCTTCCCACTCCTAGTGATATTTGCTACATTGTCCTCCAAAACCCTTTTTTTCTATTCTACCATTCCTTTGGGAAGTATTTCCCATATTGCTATCGCTTCCTTTAAGACTTCATCTTCTTCATCCCATATTCCTTGGACTTCCACGGCATTGATATTGACCTTTGTAGTTTCTATTAACTTTGAGCAATCCCACTCAATCTCATCCACTTGCGCCCAATTTTGATATGGAGGAGGAGCCCTATGGTAATCGGGCAAAGGGTTCTTTCTAATGTTGGGCTTGGTGATGATGTTGGGATTTGGGAGGGTTCCATTGTCTATGAGGTCTTGTATCTCGTGTTTGAGGTGGAAGCAGTTATCGGTTTTGTGGCCGAATTTTTGGTGGTAGTGGCAATATTCATTGATTTTCCAAGTTGAAGGTATGAGATTAGGCATGGGTGTGGGGTCTAAAGGCTTGATGAATCCTTTGTAGGATAGGTTTTCATATGCTTGGGTGAGGGTCATTCCTAGGTCGGAGAATTCTCAGCAAGCTTTCTTTGGGTAGGCTAGTGTTTGTTAGGGTATGATAACGCTCACATTTACGGGATTGAATGCTCTAGTGGTGGTTGCTCCTCCTCCATATGTTTTCTTGGTTAGAGGCTTACTCTCACCCTTCTCCAATTGTCCATTGTTGATGGCATCTTCAATTCTTGTCCCACAATCACATAGTTATCCAAATGAGCTAATAGGCGATGACAAAAGCCTACTATTACAAGCTGAAAGAAAGTTCTTGATGATCATGTTGATTTGGTCTTTCTCATTTGGCCTATTGACCATTCTAAATGCCTTGGTCTTCCATCTAGTCATGTATTCAGAAAATGTCTCCCCTACACCTTGTTTGGTAGTCTCCAAATCCCTTAAAGTCACATCAATCGTGGTGTTGAAGATGAATTGGTCCCCAAACAACCCCATTAGTTCATTCCACACCTTTGTTTTGCTTGGATCAAGACTATAGTACCACCTTGATGTACCTCTCGTGAGTGAGAGAGGAAATGCATGCAAAGTTTGCTTCTCATCTAGCCTTTTCATTTTAGCGATGCTTAGGTATCTCCTCACATGTTGTTTTGGATCTCCAGTCCCATTGAACTTTTCTGCATCGAAAATCTTAAACTTGGGAAGCAATACAATAGGAGCCTTTGAACTCATTCCTCCCATGTTATAGAGGTAATCATCCATCCCTTGCGCCATGCAGAAGACAAGTTGCATTTTCTCCATCTTTTCCCTCATAGCCATGGTTTCTACGGTGAGCTTCTTAAATTGCTTGTTCCTTTCATATTCCACTTTGTCCTTTTCATTCCATTCTTCATCCTCCTCCTCATCATCATGGATTCCCACATGTGGAGGCTTCTTGAGCTTAGATTCTTCCAACCTAGTAAGACGCCCTCCCATTCTCTTAAGGGCCTTTCCGTACTCATCCAAAGCCTTAAGGATCTTTTGTGCCATTGGGTCTTCCATGGAGGTAGTCATTGTTTCTTGGGGGGGGGGGGGTCTCTTCTTCTTGGTGTGTGTCCTCAATCTTGATTAAGTGCCTTCCTTTCTCTCGAATCCAAATGGAAATCGGGACGTGTTTCCTTGACTTTGATGGTGCAATGACGCCTGAAAAGAAGCCCCATTTTCATTAAGTTCATGTCTCAAATTAAAGGTTCCTTTTAAACTTAGATGTTCTTAGAAAATTCTTAAATTCATTTTAATGAAGGCCCAATTAAAATGTTGCTCCCTTCCCTCTCACAATGTCGCTTCCTTCCCTCTCATGGATTTTTGCCCCTTGTTTCATTGGGCTTTGGTCCATTTACAATAAAGCTCTCATCTTACTCTCATGGGCTTTCATTAGAATGCACTTAGAAATTTTCAACCTTTGTCTCAAACATGGGCTTACAATGTATTCATCACTTTTGGGCTTTTCCTTCTTATTCATCATTTCATCATATTTTCTTGAAATAGCCCTCTAGCTAGAATTTATTGTAGCCTTCCTCTCGAAGTCTATGAAATTCTCATCATTTTGGGCCTAGGCATGCAACAAAGAGACCCAAGATTAGGGAGTTTCAATTTGGGCTTTAAAGGATGTTGGATGCTAAGTCCATAGCATATTTGTTACCATAGGCCCAAAGTCCTCTTTTTCAAAAGGGATTCTTCCACTTGGGCCTATGATAGCAATTAGGCTATGGTCTTATAAACCTTTTAAGTTAAAATATACTTTTGGATTTAGAGACAAGCCTCTTATATGTGAGAACTTCTTTTTCTTTTTATCCCATAATATCTTAAGGTATACCATAACTCTAGGGCCATCTCTTCCATTTTTAATATCTTTCATTTGTCCTTTAGAATTAGGTGAACACACGGTATATGGTTGAACAAACAAGAGATATATAAAGGGTATACTTTGTAATAGGGTCTAGGATCTCTCTAGTGTGGGTAGGCTCCCTAAGGCTAAAGGGATAGATAAGTAGGTCACTCACAACTAGGTGGACTATAATTCCAACCAAGGGCCTAAGTGGACCCCATAGTGGATTGGTAACAAACCTTTAACGTACTCAAAGCCCATTATAGGCGATGGCACCGATTGTGAGTTAGTGAGATGAACTTCAGAAATTTGGGCCCGAATGGAGCCTTCCATCTTCCCACTCATCACCAACAAAGGTTAAAGGACAAAAGAGAACAAGTGATGTGTGTGCAAAACAAGTATTGAAATAATTTTTATTAAGGTCAAGAAACAAGACACATAGGAATTAAACTCACTGTCCCTAGTGGAGTCGCCATAGTGGACATAAGGGGTTTGGAGTCGCCACCTAGTCTTTGCAATGGTCTAGGAACCATATATATAGCGTCCTTTTCGAGGAAGGACCTTTGATCTTACTACCAGAGTATGGGTTCGGAGTTTAGGTACGCTCTTGGGAAGGTGTTAAGCACCCAAGATTGCCCAACCCTAAGGTTGGCCTCCCATCATTGTGTCTTATGTTTTAACCCTATTAAAAACTAACACAACACTTGTATTCTAAACTCACACACACACTAAACATAGCATTTTATCCCTAAACAAGCATACTTATCTATCCACAAAGCAAAAGAGAGCCAAACACACATAAGAAAACCCTAGCATTCATCTAACATGTGAAAACCCTATCATACAGCTAAACAAGGCAGCAACCCCAAACATGGCAGCAAGCATATCATCAAACACAACACATATCATAAACAAAGCATTAACACATTATAAACCCTAATCATACATCTAAGCAAGCTTCTTCATATCATCAAAATAAAACCATAACACAAATGCATGGACATTTCTAATGCATGACTTATCCTTTACTTACCTTTCAGCAATACAGCACATATGGCATTAATGCATGGACATGTGAATGAATGGCATAGCATCGAAAGCAAGAAACAAACATAAAAACCCTAATCTAAGCATGTTAAAGACAACAAGCACACAAGACAAAGGCACAAATACGTATGAACATATGAAAAGGCTTTAAAAAGGGATAAAGCATGTGAAACAAACCAAACAAACAACATAAGGAATCTGGATTAGGGTTTCTAGGCAAGTGCCTGCGTACGCAGCTAGAGGCCTGCGTATGCAGGATTCAACCTGCGTACGTATGCTCATGACATGCGTGCGTGGTACTTGTTCAAGAACCTAGAACACAAACAAAAAAACCCTAATTCTAACTATCTAACATGCTCAGAACACAACAGAACTATAAAACTAACCTAAGCAAACATATAAAAACCTAAACTACGCAAAAAAGCAGGATTAAAACTAAAAAGAAAGACAGAAAATGAAAAAAAGGAAGAAGAAATAATACCTTAAAGCAAAAGCTCCTAGGCTTGATTTTTTACCATTCCCCTCAATCAAACCTATCACAATTCAATAAAACAGTGATTAGAAACTTTAAACTCAAAGGATTGGGGCCAGAAAAGGTCCTAATCAAATAAAAATGACTTGAGGGTGTTTTGTGAAAAACTCCCTTTTGATTCACTATTTTCTAGTGAATCTTAGGCTTTTTATAGTGAATCTTAGGCTTTTTCCTGTGGGATTTCTGTGTTTTGAAAATTTACCATATAAGGCTTTTTATAGTAAAAAAAATGGGGTTTGGAACGGCTTCCAAACGATGTGGGATTCATTCCAAACCTCAGCCAATATTGCAGAAAACTTGCATTTTTCATGCTTCTGAAACCCTAGCTACGTACGTAGGGATGTGCCTGCGTACACATGCTTTGGCCCACATACGCAAGTTGCTAGCCACGTACCTGGGCCGAGGGCCTTTTTGGTCATTTTATTTCCAAAAATAGATTTTTTTTGCATTTAAAAGTGATATTTTCCATTTTAACACTTCTCAAGTCAATTTGATATCTAATTGGGCTCTAAAATGGCCTTAGGCCTTTAGAGTTTGAGCATTATTGGGGAACGGGGGCCCAAGTCGTAAGGGGTACAAAATGCGATGTCTACACCTGGGTATGGCAATGTCTGTTTTACATTTCCTGTACCTTACTAGGCCATCCCTTGGAACGTTGGCAATGTCTATTTTACTTTCCTGCTTTGTGTGATAGCATTATGCATGATGTATGTATGTATGTGTGTGTCTGTGTATATATATATGCCTCTGTGTGTGTGGGTGATTGTGCACTTTGAAGGGCTTCGGCTCGTCACAGTATGAGCATGTCGATACACGCCGTATACACAGATGCAAAACCCTACTAGTGCACCATAGCGCACCAAACGCGAAACTCTGCTGGATTTTCGCTTTGAAAATGGGGCATTCCCATTGCCGTATTCTCACATTGAAAGCTTGGTGAGAATAGCGTTTTGTGTGCTATGACACATCTGAGGCGAAGCACTGCCGAATTTTTGCCAAGAAAATAAGGCAAAATGCAGCAGGATTTTCGCCGTGACAATTTGTTAAATATTCCAAACACACTTGGAAAACATTGATCGAGACAACACCCATTCCGAAACCAAACCTCAAAGCCCAATACGTTAAAACCTTGAAAGCTAATGCCAATAGCTCATTTTCAACTGCCAATGTCCTTAAATTATGATTTTACCAAAACAAAGGACTGTCTACGGACAGGCATTGTGGGGTGCCTAACACCTTTCCCACACGTAGCCAGACTTCCGAACTCAAGAATCGAGATTTTTTTTACCCATACACATTAGATTAGGAAAAACGACCTTTTTCTTAGCCTAGGATCAGTAATAAAATCAAATAGAGTCAGGTGACCAATCACACCTAGAAAAACCCAATGATTGATGGCAACTTCACTTACCCTTGGTAATTTCCATAAAATCGACTCATATTCTAGTCACACACCCGAGGTACGGCACATCTCCATCGTCCATATTTTCTCGCACCGAGACATATAGAGAGAGAGGTGCACGAGCGTTGCCACGATGGGTGGTCGAGCAGCTGGGAGGCATCGACACCACTGTAGCTCTAAATCTTACAAAGTCATAACCTATGGAAACTAGATATCCAGAGCTTTCAAGGATAAATGAAGATCGGACTAGAAACCGGGAAAAAGACAAAATAGCTAGCTTAGGTATAAAAAATGGGAGGCTATGTGATGGTGTACCAAAACACCATCACATAGCCTCCCACTTTTTGTATTTCCTTAAAAATGCCCCCCCCCCCCTTTCTTTTTTTTTTAAAAAAAGAAGTTTTTGGGAGAAAAAATAGAAAAATTAGAGAGAAAAATACTAGAAAAATAAATAAAAAAATAAAAAACCCTAGAAAATTCTCAAAAATTTCTCTCTCCTCTCTTTAGGAATCCATCACAAAAATTTTTGCCCCTCTCATCTTTATTGTAATCTTTGTGAGTAAGGTGAAGGGACGAGGTAGTTTCTTAATAACTAAACCCATTCCATCCCTCTCTATTTCCGTCCTATGTAACATCATCCATTTTATATATTTAAAGTTCCATTTATTTGCTTATTGTCTCTTTACTTTATTGCTTTAAATTTCTAGCATTTTGTTGTTGTGATTGTGTATATCTATCTCACTCTTCCTTTATGTTTTTGTTACCCATTGTTGATTGTGATATTGTTGTTATGTTTACTATCTCATCACTTATGAAAAAGATTTTCTATCTATCCCTTTTAAATGAGTTTTAAACCTTAAGTAAAGCACAATATGGGAATGTTGTCTTAAGGATGATTGACGGCTTAGAACTCCCATCTCTTTTTGACAAAGAACCCATAAGGCTTGAAATAGATTAAAACTTATTTAAGTGGTACCCCTAAAAAAAACCATTTCAATGAACTGTAGGAGGAGTGAGGCTGAGTACGAAATAGAACCCATAGGCCCAGCTCGAGAAGGAAAAAAGACCCATTTGCACATCAATTCTAGCCCAAACCGCGGATTAGAGCCCGATGAGGAAAGATGAAAAGGCCGACCTTCCGAGAAGCCCGAGGAGCAAGTGTTCTTCAGGAATTACCAAGCAAGCCGCTTATACCAAAAGACAGAAAACCGAAGAAGGTGGAAGAAACATGTGAGCAAAGAAGAAGGAAATATCTAGATAAAGTAGTCATAACATCCGAATTTAATGCACTGTACCAACTCAGATGACCGCATTAATGAAGGAATGACTCCTGAACAGTAGCCTTATGGCTTGCAGCACGTTTTATCACCTCTAGCATAGCCCAGATGGGATAAGCATCCAAATGAAGGCCCCTAATTATACAAGTGGAGGGCTAAGATGCAATCCAAAGGACTATATAAGGAAAGGAAACCCCTCCAAATTGGGGGATGAGAAATTGAAAGAAAATAGAGGAACTGTGTAGGGAAACCCTGTATCTGAAAACTTGAACTTAATACGAACATTGGTTCTTCGGCTAGATCCGAGGAAGTGTTAATTCCCAATGTGATCCTATGTGAATGATTTGTTGAACTTTTTTCATCTCAAAAATAGCATTTTGATCACAAGATTGCATTAAAATTGACCTCGGAAGCCCATAACTCTAAACAAATTAATGGTATTGGGCCTAACAACCTAATTCCACCACCCTAAGTGGGCTTAGTGTATTTTTCAGGCCCATACATGAACCTTTATTTTTATTGTCATTTAAATTCGAGCTATTTACTTTATTTGTCATTTAAATTCAAGCACTTTACATTCCCTAGTTAATTAATTTTCTAGGAATTTTACTTACTTGCCTTTCTTTTCTTGCACTTATTGCTCTTTACCTTTTCTCATTAATAATGCTGCCATAAATTAATAGCTTGGGTAATCAAATTCCTTTAGTGTGCTTTTCAAAGGAAATGATTTTTCAAAAGAAAAAAAAAGAAAGTGTTACTCCCTTTTCAAAAATAAAATCTTTTCTTCAAAAATCCTCCCTTAAACCTTCTTTTTTATTTTTCAAAATATTCTTTAAAAAAAAATTATTTTCTTTCCTTTAAAAATGTTCTTTCTAAAAAAAAATGTATATCTTTTCCTTTTTTTTTAAATCCAAAAATGAGGGTCTTTTCTAAAAAAAATCTTTTCTTTTACCAAGTTGGAAATTTCCTTTCAAAAATATGATAAGAGAAATATTTTGAATTGGTAAAGTTTTAAAAGGAATATTTCTTTTTCTTCAAAGTCATGGGATTTTTGAACCTAAACTTTTTCTTTTGAAAATAAAACCCATGAGCTTTTTTTTTTTTTTTTTAAATCTTTTGTATTCAAAATAATTTTTCCCCACCCAAAAATGTTGTCAACCTAAATCTCTTTCTTCAACAAAAAAAATCATGGGATTTTTTTATTCAAATCATTTCAAAAGGAAAACCCATGAAAATTTTAAACAAAAAACTAAAGAGTTTATTCCAATTCTCCACTTTTGCAATATATATATATATATATATATATGTATACATATATATATTCCAAAACTTCCAAACCAATTTCTCAAATAAACTCATGGGATCTTTTAAAAGCTAAACCTTTTTTTTCCTTAAAATATAGAATCATGAATCTTTTCTTAAAACTCCTTTTTCTTTTGTCTTCTTAAAACTAATTTTTTTTAAATGATTATTTTTATAAAACTTCAAATCCCTCTTGTAGACACTCGATTTTGCACCCATAATTTAATCAAGGAAGATGGCTAGAATGACCATTCATATACCCAAAATTCATGATTGCATTATATGCATTAATTCATTCATTTCATATCATAAAAATGATCTTGAGATTCTCCTGATCACGACGGTGTACCCGATTTCTAAATCGGACTGTTGGATTGAAAGATATCGCATGATCAAGTTTGCACGGTCTGCTTGCATTTTGTTTGGGTGGAACCAACCACACATGATTAATTTAAATTAATTCTGATTGGTCGAGCAAGTAAAATTAATTAAATAATTTTGTGATTGGTTGTTAGTTAGTGTTAAAAATAGGCTTGCTTGCATGGGAATAAAAGAGGATAATTAGATAACTACAAAATTGTGGATAATCAAGACTTTTTGAAGTATTTATTTACAAGATAATCATTGCTGAAAAGACCTGAATTATCAAAAAAAGAGTTTAAGTTTTAGAATGTGGATTAAAAATGCGTCTAAGTGCAAGTTCTGTCTCAAAAAAGGAGTCCAAAATGGACTAGAACTCAAACACAAGTTTGGCACCCAAAAGCGCCATTCGGCACTTTTGGAGTGCCAATTGGCACAAATGCGAGCCACGGCCCAAGGGCACTTGGATTGAGATAAAACTCATCCTTTTTTATTTTTTAAAGATAAAGACGCGTCCCAGTTCATATTCTGGTCATTTAACTAATTTTTCGAACATCCCAGCCGTTATAAATAGAGGCTGCATCTCAGAATTTAGCACACTTTTTCACGCTCTCTAACTCCCCTCGTTCTGACTCTTCTCTTCTTTTATTTTCCTTCTTACATTAAAGATGTTCTAGAGGCTCTGACCTTAAGAATTTCTTTTCTGTAAGCAAAATATTTTAGGTTTCAAAGAGAATTGAATAAATTTCTTTGAACCCTAAAATATTACTTCACTAAGAAGAGCACGCTCATGCAAGAGGTAGTTTTTCTTTTCTTTTTTTGTTCCTTTTTATTATTTCTACTTGATGATACATGAATAGGTTTAGGATGTTTTTATTATTTTGATTTCTGATATTGCCATGTGTTGTTAAACTTTTCTTTAAAGCATGTTCTTGCTATATTTTTGTTGTTATGATTTTTCTTTTGAGTCTCAAAAATCTGCTATCAAAGATTCTTATTTTAACACATAAAACAGATCTGAATTTTTCTAATCTGATTTTTTTTTAACTCCAAAAACTTATCTGCATTTTCATTAAATGCAGATCTGATTTTTTTAACTCCAAAAATTGATCTGCATTTTCATTAAATGCAGATCTGATTTTTTTTAACACTTAAAATTGATCTATATTTTCATTAAATACAAATTTGAATTTTTTAACACATAAAATTAATCTGTATTTTCATTAAATACAAATATGATTTTCTTAGAAAAAAGTTTTCTTTGACTCAATTGCAGATTTTGGAATTTAAAAGAAGAAATTAAAAATTAGATTGAAGTCTTTTCTTTTTCATAACATGTGATGCATGTAAAATAATTTTATCTCGTGAGTGTGAGTCCTCTTTCAAAAAGTTTTTTATTTTTATTTTATGTTCAACAACAAATCTGATTTTTTTTACATATGAACCAAAAATCATTTTTTTTACTATTCAAAACAGATCTGATTTTTCTTAATAAAATCACTTTTTAAATTTTGCTCAAAAACATATCTGATTTTCTTTACAAAACTATCTTTTTATTTGACAAAAACAAATCTGATTTTCTTTACAAAACTAATTTTTTTACCTACACAAAAACAGATCTAGTTTCTTTTTATGAATCAAATCATTTTTTTTTTTAATTCTCAAAAACATATTTGAATTTTTTTTCTAAAAAGAAGAGGATACATTCATAAGATAAATTTATTTGAGTTAATGTTAGTCAAGTGTGTGTCATATTTGCAACATATCATTCACATCATGCAAAAAGGGTATATTGGTCTTTAGAGTCTAGAAGACCAGACTCTATCTGGGCGGAATGGGTGCCTAATACCTTCCCATTTCGTAACCTGGCCTCTGAATTTAGTACTTTTGGATAGGTAGATCTATGCCTTGTCTTTCTTTTATTTTTGGGTAGATTGTAACTAGGACAAAAAGCCATGTATTCTTTTGGTAGATTGTAACTAGGACTCAAAGCCTTGTAAGATTCAATTTATCAAGCTTGTATTTATTTTTATTTAATCAATGACAATGAAGCATTTCAATCATGTAAATTTGTATTTTTTTTATTTTTATTTTTGTATACAAAAATAAGTGGCAACTCCACACCACTTACCCAAAAAGAGAGTTGCCTTTTAAAGCACCCGAATCTCTTTTTTGAGAGCACCTAATTTCCCGGTCTCTCACAGTAGTGACTCCACTGGGGATGTCGAGGGCTAAGCTTCGTTTTAGACTTAGATGACCAACAATATACCCTTGTCTTTTGCATGATTTTGCATGATATTGTTGTTTGTTTGTTTATTATGTCTTGAGATGTTTGTATGATATTTTTGTTTGTGTTGCCATATTTGTTCGTTAAGAGCTTTCCCTAACTGTAATAATGTATGCCATCAAAACAACAAATATGTATGCACCCCTTTTCAACAATGTGGTGGTAGTAACCATGAATCACCGGTCTTCATTAGATTCAGGTACCCAGTGGCAAACTCACCAACTCATAGCCCAAAGTCACTGGATCATTTCTTGTTGACTGTAAAGGACAGACCATGTCGTTCGGACCAACGCAATGTCCATTACATTACAAGTTGGGAGGTGTAACATCCTAGCTATGGGAAACAATAAAACAACAAACCCACCCTACAATGTAATGACTTTGAACCTACCCTTAGGCCGGTCCATGTTAAAATTGCATTGCATTTTGCGTGTGTTTGTTTGGTTGATTGATGTAGATAGGGACGTAGCTTTGATTAACCCAACCAAGCCTGTTGTTAGGGAAGAGTTTGGTCAAGATCCGAAGGAAGGCTACATAGAGAACCTAAGGCCAACACACAAGCTAGTAGCCCCAATTCCAAGCCCATCACGGTACTGAAGCTCGTGAGCATAGAAGACACTCTGCTGCTGCAACATCACAATCCCATATTCGACCTACAAGACAGTTCAAGCCACAAGAAGTCTAAAGCTCCTAACATTATGGCAAAAAAGGGAGAACATTCGAATACTGAAGAACCCATGAACACCCAAGAGCTACTCAACACCATGGTAGCTAGTCAAATTCAGTTAAGGGAGGACATGAACCTTATGGTACAACAGGTTCAAAGCTTGAAGAGTAATCAAGAGGAGAATAAGGCTGACCATAATCCACCAACCATGGAGAGTGAGAAGAAGATCAACAAAAGAATGAAGAAGATGGAAGAGATGATCAAGAGAGCTCGCAAAATGGAGGACCTCATGGACTACCAGTCACTCTCACTTTTCCCCGATGTGAGACTGCCTCCCAAGTTCAAGATGCCAACCTTGGACAAGTTTGATGGGACTAGCTGCCCAAAGTCCCATTTGAAGATGTATATGAGGGCCATGTAGCCCCTAGGTGCAACTGAAGAACTGCTTGCTCAAATGTTCCAAAACACTCTAACTGGAGCCGCTCTTAGATGGTTCCTCAACCTAGATGATACTAGAGCAAAGAGTTGGGAGGATATTGCCGTGAGTTTCACAATCAATATAAGTACAACATAGAGATGGATATAACAAGGAGGGATCTTGAGACCACGAAGCAAGAACCGAAAGAATCTTTCTCTACCTTCATTACCAAGTGGAGGTCCAAAGCTGCACAGATAATGAATAGGCCAAGTGAAGAAGAAAAATTAGCTATGGTTGTAAAGAATTTATTACCTGTATACCATAAGTACTTGTTTGCTTAGTATTTTCCTAATTTTAAATCTTTGATTGCTGCTGGAACCCAAATTGAGGATGCAATAAATAATGGCACTATAAAGAATGATGACCCACCGAGATTTAAAAAGAATTTAGGATCTAATTCTAAGGCTCAAGAAGTTTCTAATATCCATAAAAATGATCCTTATCAACTGATTTCACCCATTGCACCCGTGCAAATATCACAAGCGCCACCTTAAAGGCCTAGGAGAGAATTTCATGAGTTATATATGCCTATGAGCCAAGTATTTGAGAAGCTAAAAGCAAAAGGGTTACTAAAGCCCTTAGACCCAAGACCAATTCCAAACCCACTACCTTCAAGATTTGATGTGAATAAAAGATGTGCCTACCACCAAGGCCCTGGCCATGATACTAATAGGTGTTTTGGCCTTTGTCATGCAATTTAAGACTTAATAGACAACAATGTGATTGCACCGCCTACAAGACCTAGCATCACTAATAATCCATTGCCCAACCACAATTTTGGGAAAGGACCGAGGATTAATTGTTTGATGACTGAAGAAGAAAGTAAAGAGGACCCATCTAAGTTGATTTATGACCAAATGCTTTATGATGACATGGGAAGAATTGATGGGTATGACATCCACTACAGGATATGATATATGGAGTGAAGTGACCGAGACCACAAATTACCCGACATCCATAAATGGGGGGAGACACTTCAAACCCCAATCAAACAACCCAATACCTATAAATGGGGGGAGACATTTCGAACCCCAATCACACAACCTAATACCTACAAACGGGGGGAGACACTTCGAACCCCAATCAAATGGCCCAACATCCACAAATGGGGGGAGACACTTTAAACCCCAAGACACCGACCTGAATGACTCAACAAAAATTGCTCATATCACAAGGGGGAGAGACACTTCAAACCCCCACATTTGGAGACAAATAACCCAATAGAAGCTTTGAACAAAGCCACCCAACAAACACCCACTGAGGAGGATGAGGTCCTTAAGCAATTGCAGAAAACACAAGTCAATATATCTTTATGGGGTTTACTCATGGCCTCATACAAGCACCGTCAAAATTTGGTAGACCTTCTCAACCAATTCCAAGTCCCTACAACCATAACTTCCCAAGATCTGAATGCTATGATTGGGTTTATAAGTAGGGAACTCACTATTTTCTACTCTAATAAAGATTTAACAAAGAAGGGGAAGCACCACAATGACCCACTGCATATTACTGTAGATGCTAAAGGCAAGAGGATTCCGATGGTTCTCATTGATGATAGAAGTGCCTTAAACATGCGTCCCTTAAAGACTACAAGCTGTTTGGGTCTAAGTATTGAAGACTTTGTGCCCACTGATCAGCATGTAAGGGCATATGACAATAGTAGAAGAGAGGTCTTGGGAACCGTAACACTGGAACTCACTATAGGGCCAATGATCAAGAAGGTGGAGTTTCAAGTCCTTAACATAGCCTCATGCTTCAATATGCTCCTTGGGAGACCATGGATCCATGACACAGAGGTCATTCCTTCATCCCTATACCAAAAGGTTCGATTTCCACATGAAGGAGCCATAGTTACTATATATGGCGATACTTTGACCGTGCCAAAGCCCATTTTTGGTATTAACTCTGAGAAAGAGCCATTGACCTTGGACGACTTTGAGATTGTGAAGCCTGGTTTTGAGAGAAGGGAAGAAGAAGTGGAGAAGATCCCCATGGACTTTGCTCCCTACAGCAACAACAACGTGGTGGCAATGATGAGGAGAATGAATTACCTTCCAGGAATGAACTTGGGAGAGACTGTGAAGAAGCCAACTATTCAAGACCCCAAAATTCCAACTGCCACACCACCTTTTGGGCTAGGCTATAATCCCACTAACGATGACTTGTTAGAGATGGAGATGAGAAAGATGGCCCAAGCCAAAGCCAAAGCAAAAGGACTTCCTTGTCCTCCGGAACCCCTAAAGCCCTATACTCCTACATTGAACGGAAAGTTTGTCAAAGCTGGAGATAGTCAACTCTATTGGGGATTCCCCGAACCAAGATTTGATCTTGAGACCAAAACTATGATGCCTCGGTTTGAGCTACTACTTAATTGCAACAACAAGCTTCTAGAACTGAAGAAGGAAGATACAACTTGGGTCCCTACTGATTGGGCTGATTACATGGACCCTGATGCAATGACTACGCTTCTGGGGATGCCATTTACAATATAAAGGAAGAAGAGTACTGGGAGGCTTGCCAACATGTGTTAAAGAGCCCGTATGAAGTAAGAACAAGTGATGAAAATGATGAAGGGGGAGCAGCCCCTAGTGATGATAATGAAGATAGTAATAGCTAGAGTGACAGTAGTAGTGACAGAAGCAGCAATGACAGTGGAGATGGTGAAGATGATAGCAACAGTGACAGTGAAAGCAACAATAGTGAAGACTATGATAGCCAATATAGTGGCATTGATTGGGGTGAACCCCCTAGTGATAGAGAAGATGAAGATGAAAGGCTTTACTATGAAGACTATGATGACAACGTAGACTACTATGATGGAGATATAGAGGATGATGTTGAAGCTGAACCTATAGATATGAGAAGTGACGCTGGAAGTGATCAATATAGGCTAGAAAATTTGCTGAAGGCTACAAGAGAAGAGGTTAAAGAGGCCAACAATATAGGCCAACAATCTGTATGTTTCTCTCCTTACAACTGATTATCTAATTGGGCTAGCCTTTTGGGCCTTTCCAATTAGGCTTAAGTATGTGGCTTGGAGTGGGACCAAAAGGGAACAAATAAGACACTAGCTCCAATGGGTCTTGGGCTTTTCTATCAACTCTTGACAAGTCCAAAGTTACCATTAATTATATTTAATATCACTATATAAATATAATTGCACTCTAGGCCATATTAATAAATTATATCCCAAGACTTTATTGTACACGCGACCCCTTCATAAAATATTCATAGTAATACAAAGTCATGAATATAGACTGCCACTTTGTAAATTACTACATTTTAATCCTTGAGTACCCGATTTAATCCTTTAAGTTATTCATTATATATTTATAAAATCCAATTTCATAAATATATACTTTAGTAACTATTTACTAAAGTAGTTAGGCCTAACATTCTGAATAACAAACCCATTAAACTTATCTCAAGGGAATATTTTGTATCTCCGTTAAGTGACTATGAATTCCATCTTGAGAATATATGTTCCATCAACACTAAATGTGGCTGCCCAACATACTGAGGTTTTGACCGTAACTTTAGATCTCACTCCTGATATATCAAAACAACCTACACTTCATGATCAAGTCCATTATTCTCTCAGGATTAAGAGTTCGTGTAAATAAAAGTCGTGAGATTTATTATTCGTTTGACAGTCATTAAGAGAATAATAAATCTCACAGCGGTCTAGTTCAATATGTCTTAACTCTTAAAACATATCAACACATCAACTAGAAGTCTCCACTTCCATGATCAAGACAAATCATCTTAGTTGATATGTTATAGTGTTCGCAGATGAAATGCCCAATTTAACACTGACTACGAACTAAAATTCTAAGTTTACAAAGACCTTGTGATTTATATCTTCTGTGACTTTTCACATAAATCACATACTATGCATCTCATGGACTATATGATAATGTCCAAATATTCATGTTACCATCATTTTAGATAATATTAAAGAAACTTTATTAATCACAACATTAAGTCATACATAATGTCATACATAATAACATACATAGCATCATACAATAGGATTTTAGGGCACTAATCCTAATACCAAATCGGACCATCGGATCGAAAGATATCGCATGATCAAGTTTGCACGGTCAACATGCATTGTGTCTAGGTAGAGTCGAACACACATGATTAATTTAAATTAATTCTGATTGGTTAAACAATTAAAATTAATTAAATAATTTTGTGATTGGTTGATAATTAGTATTTAAAATAGGGTTGCATGCATATGAATAAAAGGGATGATTGGATAACAATAAAATTGTGGATAATCTGAACTTTATCAAGACTTATTTTAGGATATTTATCTATAAGATAATTTTTCCTAAAAAAGCCTGAATTATTCAGACAATAGATTTTTAAAAAAAAAAAAATCATAGACGGAGGATGAAAACGCAGCTAGGTGCAAGGACCGGTCAAAAAACCCTAAAAGAGGAGTCCAAACGACACCCGAACACGAAAGAGCGTTCAGTGTCCAAGAGCCAATTCGGCACATTTTGAGTGCCGAACGGCACTCTAAAAGGACCAAATTTTCCCTTTTTGGGCTTTGGCCCAACGGCCTTCGGGCGATGAAAAAGCACACCATTTTCGATCTTTTCGCAAAAGGACGCATCTGGATTCACATCCTAATCGTCCCTGCCTATTTTTTAGAGCCTCTATAAATAGAGACTAAACCTCATAATTCAGCACCTTTTTTCTTACACTCTGAGAGGCATACGTTTTGAGACTCTCAAATTGCTGCTATTTGCTAATCCTCTCTAAGATTTGTTGCTTAAATTAGGGTTTTTAAGTTTCTTTGAACCCTAAAACATCCTCTCAAAAACAAGGAGTGCTCATGCAAGAGGTTGTCGTCAATCACCCTTTCTTTTTCTTATGCTTCTTGTTTATAATTATGAATGTTTTTTTATCTATGAATTATTAATCATTGTTTTGTTTAAAGCATGATTGTTTTTATGCAATTGTTATAATCTCTTTCTTGAATGTCAATAATCTATATGTGAACAACTCTTTTTCTTAAAATAAAACAGATCTGCATCTTCCTTAGATGTGGATCTGAATTTTTCTTCACAATAAAACAGATTTACATCTTCCTTAGATGTAGATTTGAATTTTTTTTTTTAATCAAAACTTGTTTGTGTCTTCATTAGATGCAAATCCAAACATTTTTTTATCAAAAAAACCGATTTGTATCTTTCTTAGATACAGATCTGATTTTTTTAACATATGCAAATTTTTGAAATAAAGGAAAAGATAAAACATGATTGTGTTTGTGTTTGTTTTATTTTAATTCATGTTGCATAAATTTAAATTATGAGTGAAACTCTCTTCTTAAAAAATCTTTTTCATTCTTTTAAAACAGATAAAAACAGATCTGATTTTTCTGTTATTAAAAAACTTTTTTTTCATTATCATAAAACAAATCTGATCTTTTACAAACCAAAAAACCATTTTTTGTAGTTCATAAAAACAGATCTGATACTTTTTCAAATCAAAAGACTTTATTTTATGTAATAAAAACATATCTGAATTTTTTATCTCCAAAAACTATTTTTTCTACATATTACAAAACAGATATGGTATTTTGACAAATCAAAATCAGTTTTTTTTTACCAATCAAAACATATCTGAATTTTTTTTAAAACAAAAGAAGAGACTTCATTCATAAATAAATTTTTGTGATTTAATCTTTATTTAACAAGTTCAACATATCATTCATAACATGCATAAAAAGGTACATTGGTCACAAGAGTCTAGAAGACCAGACTTCGTCTGGGCAGAATGGGTGCCTAACACCTTCCCATTCAGTAACCTAGCCTCCGGATTTAGGTCATTGGTTATGTATATCTAGCCTTGTCTTTATTTTTTATTTTGGGTAGAATGTAACTAGGACATCAAGCCATGTAATTATTTTGGTAGTTTATAATAAGGACCCAAAGCCATGTAATTTTTCAAATATGTAATTTTTTATTCAATCAATGAAGAGAACAATTCAGTCATGTATTTATTTTTTCTTATTTTTTTTATAAAATAATAAGTGGCGACTCCATACCACTTACCCAAAAAGAGAAGTGCCCTAAAAAGCACTCCAAAAATCTCTCTTTTTTGAGAGGCACTACTTTACGAGGTCTCTCACAAAGAGTTTTGTATCAACTTTTAAAATAAATATGTTCAAATCCAAAAATAAGAAGGTCATTTTGTCTGCAGTCTTTTCTCTTTTGGTTGATCATTGATTTCTTCTGTGCTAGGTACCTTGTCATCTTTGTCCCTCCTTTTAAATTCATAGTTGTCATCATTATGTCTTTCCCGATTGTCTCTAAGAAATTGTTTTCTCATAGCAACCATGTCAACCTCCTTGTTAGCAATCTTGCCCACCAACCAATTAGAGTATTTTGTAGTCATCTTATGAAGTGAATCTTGACAAAAGATTGATCCACTAGGTCAGCTATCTCTATTGGGAAATTTAGACCCCGGTTGATAGAATTAACAAGTTTTAAACCCAAGTTATTAATTAGATTTGTTATGAATAAAACTTGTTAAAACAAACAAACATCAATATTATGTCAATATCATGCACAGCGGAAAATTAAATAAGACAAGATATGATGACTCAGGAAAACCAATGAAACAAACTAGTTTCACAGTAAAAAACCTGGGGGGAAACCTTCCCGAAAAGCAATCCACTATAGTAAAGAGAAGTTTCAGATCTAGTATAAAACCTTTGTCCCTAGACTTTACAATCCCCGTAGATGAATTTACAGCAGAAACCTTCTACCGCTTCAGAACCTCTAAACTCTTCAATATATGAATGCCACCCTTTTTACATGGATCCTAGTACGTGACTAACCAAAGATGCACGGCTCCCAGTACGTGACTAACACACCAACTTGAAGAAGATGTTGGCTGCAAAGTTCTTCACTTCATCAACAATGAAGATCGAGAAGCACTTGGTTACAAATCCCTAAGGCGCAAAAAACACAGTAGCTTCTTTCAAAGAGAATAAGGCATCGATCACCTTTTACATGTGTTCTCCTTGTATTCTCTTATGTGACAGCCTTTAAAATAAGCCTTATATATGTCTAGGGTTGTGAGAAAAGAAACCCTACATAAATACATAGGCATGGGCCGAAAATCATATTTGAAAATTCTGATTTCGTAATTCTCGATCGATAGCTATTTGTCCACAGTTGTTGAGACCTCAATAGATAGCTATCTATCCACAGCTGTCGAGACTCATTAAATCTCGATAGATAGCTATCTGTCGGTAGCTGTCGAGCTATCTGTCCAGCTTTAGTGAACAACTTTTCTTCACTTGTTTCTTGGTCCAATCTTCATGGCTTTAATACTAGACTTGAACATCATGTTTCTTGAAGTATTAAACACATCCTAGATCTACCCAATTACAAGTAAAGTGCATTTTGTCAAAGGATTAGCCAATTACATAAAATGTTGACATATGTTCCTAACAAGAATCACATATGTCCTAACAATCTCCAAACCTAATAACATGTTCCTTATAGAAGTAGGATTTGTGTCCACAGGAGTGAAAGGTTGTCTTCATTTTCCATCGGGTATTCCTTGTTCATATTAACTGCCTCAAGAGTTTATCCGCCTTGTAGAAAGTTGCCCTCCTTAATCCAACTATGAAGATTTGATCTGATCCTGGAGACCGCAGCAGATGGGGTGGACACTTCCACCAATAGTAATTCCATCGAATTCAGGCATTAGACTTCTTGTTCAGGAATTTCACCCAGTCGCTTTTAGTTTGACACTCAGTTTTGATGACAGTCCTACTGAGAAAACTGCTAGGACTATAATTACCAACTGTAGGCCTAGCAATCATATCCAGTCTTTCCATCAGCCATATCTGCAAAGTCAAGGGACTCCCAAGAAAGTTTTGTGACTCTCCACCTTGAAATACAAAGTCCAGTCCTAGAAGAGTTTTTGCCAAGATCAGAGAAACAGGATTATCACCATCCTTAATTTGACTCACAACACTTATGGCTCGAGCATTCGCAAAACCGTGCCTTCCAGAGCAAAGCAAAAAATTTCCCACGAAGAAAAGAGCTAAGCCAAAAATTTTCTGCATGTTGTCAGTCACTCCATAAGTGCATTTGTTAATCAGTCTTGAAAAAATTGCACAAAGACTCATCATATGTCCTTCAATCATACCACTAGTGATGGAAGTAGGAAGACCTAGAGCATTAGACAAAAGTTTTCTATGCCTGGGATCACAAGAAATTGCTACGGATTTCTTACTCAGATCATAACCCAGAATAGCTGAAAATTCTTCAATTGTGGGAAAAAGTTCAGCAGTTTTAAACCGAAACACATGATCTTCAGGATCCTAAAACTTCACAGCAGCACGAAGGAAGTCCCACTTGATCTTGACATTCCTCAAAGCCTTGATTTCCTCTAGTTTATAGGCTGTAAAATTGGTCTTGGTACTAAAATCAAACCTACGAACCCATTTGTTGATATCATGAATGGTTGAATGAGAAAAATTTTGATTGCTAGCCATGGATGACTTTTGCTTGTGATTATTGTGTTTTGCTAACCTTGATGCAGAGATTCATTTGCAGGAAGATGCTAAAATAAGCTACTTCAATCTTTAACCAGGTTTAAATAAGTTTCAAGAGTTTGTAGCTGAGTAGGAAAGTGTTTTATGGTCACAAATGAAGAAAATATCTTTCAAAAAACTTGAAAACGCAAAACATGAGTCGAAAAAGCGTAAGGAGTCGGCCCACCATGGTGTAAGCCAGTCGACGCATTAGAGTGCCATTTGGCACTCTAAAAGTGCCGATTGGCACTTTCTAAGTGTCGAACAACACTCTCCAAGTGCCGAACGACACTCAACTCCACCAAGGCTCATTTACTCTGTTTTGTTAAACTGGGGCATTTAAACATACTTTGTACATTTGTTTCAAAAACTTTTACCTACATCACTGCTTTCCAAAAAAAATTGATCAAATTGAGATTTTTCAAAGTCATGTATTCATCTCTTAAACTAGGGGCATTCGGCCATGCCTTATCCCCTCTTTCTGGAACAAAGTAAAAATCACTCATTCTTTTCAAAAAAAAAAAAAAAAAAAGATAATGCTTTTCAAAAATGAAGGATCATCATGCACAAGTCTTTAAACTAGGGGCATTCGGCTGTGCCTCATTCAAGTAAGAGCAAATTCCATCGGAATTGGTCAAGATAAGTTTAAGTTGTTGCTACAAGACTTCATTAGGTGAATTCTAAACTTTTCTCATCTAAAGTCTTAACAAGATCAAAAACAATTCAAAGGACAAAGAGCTAAAAGCTAAGATTAATACAAATTTGTCTAAGAAACACTTCTTCTTGTTTTTGTAGGAAAAGTTAAAAACACAAATCAAGCATCATTAGGACTCCGGGTCCGCCTGCACGAAGACCTCCTCGACCCACCTCTAGAGGAGCCGCCTTCAGTGTTTCCTTCTTGACTTACATATAATTGAGATTCTTGCTGCCGATTCTCAAGCTCAGGATTTCTAATCCTTTCCTCCAAGGCTCGTGTGTTGGCATCAACCAATACCATTCGACTCACCTAAAAAATCAACAAAGATAAGTGTTAGATCAATCATCAGGAAGTTCAAGCAAAGACACTCGAAAAGCATCATCCTATACCCAGCTCGCTTCATTGATCACATATCGAGAAGATTGAGTGTGTGCTACTAGTTGCAAACCTCCAATCATCTGCATGCTTTCTTCCACAAGATCAACATCGACCTGAAACATAAATTTACCAGATCATGAGCAATTCAATGAGCCAAGACGAAATGAGAACAAGGAACTAAGGATTCAAGAACACACCGGATCAGGCCAAGGAACATTTGGAGTATGCTCTGGCCTGTCTAGAGTTACGGAGCTATACGACTCATCAGGATTCATCACTTCATATTGCCATGCATGAAAGTGAGGATAGGTCTCCATGAAAGAACTAGAAGAGCCACTAGCATGGCTAGGAGGGGGATTCTCTTCTCCCTCTTCCTCTTCTTCAAAAGATGAAGCCTGAGAGTGCAACATACAGACATTGTCACAAAGCAGAAATATGGGAAAGGAGCATACAAGATGAAATGCAACTTGACCTCAGAAGGAAAGAGAGATATCGAGGCAATAGGAATGCCAGCCAGACAGCCTTGTTGTTGAGTTTGAATGAAATCAAAATAAATCTCTGGTATCCCTGAAATAACATGGCCAATCCGAGCATGAGCAATCTTTTCATTAGCTAGAAGATCAACCAACCGAATGGAAGGATAAAGAGGAACCGGAATGGTCATAAGAGGATATATGTGCTGAACCTAAGCCAACACCCGATCACCAAGATACCAGTACTTCCCATGGCCACACTTAAACAACACCTGGTGACTGTTCAACTCTAGAGCCCATTCACACTCAGCATACTCCTCACATCCAAGCCAAGGATTCAAAGACATCTGAAAATCACAAAGAACCCAAAGTGAAAAGAAGACCAAACCACAACCAAACCACAAAAACCCTTAAACACAAAAATTCCAAAAAAAAAAAAACTCACATCAGCAACAATTAAATTTTCAATCACCATACGCCAAATTTCCAAGAAACGCTTGGAAGGCATTGACAAACAGTATTTGGGCAACCAATGGAGAAATCTAGGATATATGCCATCAACATCTTCCCGAACTTGAGGACCAACCCCAAAATATTCATACATCCAAACCTGAAAAATTAACATACATCATTACACTATAACCAAAATGACTTTCCAAAACCCACACATAGCCAAAAATTCCAAACCTGCCAAACAAACGGCGCACCTCCTAGGCTTAAGAAACTACGCCTAGAAAGTTGAGTTATAAAATGCAAAAGGGTTGCATAAGCCATGCCACCCCAATCATAATTCTTGATCTGGTTAATATCTCTCAAACTCCACAGATAGCGCAAGCTCACAGTACTGCCCAAGTCTTGACACAAGAAAGTCCCAATGAAGAGAAGTATGAACATGCGTGTACCCATTGCCACAGTTTCGCAACTCTCAATATTCTCATACAGCCACATCAGAGAGACATTTTACTCTTCTACTTTGAAGGCACTACACCTAAAAGACTCTTAATCTCTTTCGGAGTAAGGAAATCATTAACGTTGATTCTTTCACCACCCAATCTCAAACTAGTGATGACAGAGAAATCGTAAGGTGTCAACATCACTTCACCAATGCCCGGAAAATGGAACGTGCACGTGGTACCAAAACCATTCTAACAAAGCAAGGAGCAACTAAAGATCCTTGTACTCATGAGTTTCCTGATTCAATAAAGCTTCAAAAAAAGTCTCAAAGCCCGCATCATTAATGATGTTCCTGATATCCGGGGACAATATTTCCTAATGCCCTTCAGCATTTGAAGGCTACCTCGGCTTTTGAGGTTCTGCAAAACAAAGTTTGACCCATCATCAGGATGTCCACAAATTACATACCCAACAAAATTTTGCACAACCAAAAATTACATACCCATCGAAATTTTTCACAACCAAAAATTGCATGCTCCAATTGAAATTTTTCCACAACCAAAAATCACATGTTCAAAAATTCCCATGACCAAAATCACATGTTCAAATTTTCCCATGACCAAAATCACTTGTTCAAAAATTTTTCCATGATCCAACATCACATCCCCGACAAATATTTTCCATAACCAAAAATCACATACCCAACAAAGATTTTCCATGACCAAAAAATTTCATGTCCAACAAAAATTTTTCCATGACCAAAAATCTCATGCCCAACAAAAATCAATAAAAAAATATGCCACCACAAAATTTTCCATACTCATACCCACAAAATTTTACCATGCTCATGAAATCAAACTTACACGTGCCAACAAATTTTCTGCGCTCATCATGTATTTGTTCAATCAAGCCTATGCAGCAAATTTTTCATAACTACAATGCCCCTTAAAGTCAAGCCAAAATTCATTCAACAACACCACATATTACATGCATTGCCAAGATTCCATGGGTCATCTACATTGTCCAAGTTACACCATGCCAAAAAACTCAACAATTAAAAAAATACCCCAAAGCCAAGATTACAACATGATCAACCCTACAATGTCCAAAATTTCAACAAGAGCAAACAACAACAAAATGACAATGTCTCAACATCAAACTCTCAATGGAACATGAAAAAAAAAAAATTTCCCAACAAAGAAACAAAAAACAAGCTCACCTTAAAGTCCATGTTGGAATGAGGAGCATGGGTCTTGGGGTCTTGAAGGAGCCCCTCTTCATCATTCCATTCAAGAGATGGATGGTATTTTTTTTCCATGAAAAGTGAGAAAAGAAGGCCTATTGGAAGATGATGACATTATTAATGCAAAGAAAAAGGAAGTTTGAAAATGGGTTTCACAAAATGGGTGTGTAGCAAAAATGGCCAATAACACAAGGATCTGAAAAAATATTGAGGGAGATGAGTGAAGGGAGGTTGAGAAGCTTAGGAAAGTTTTCTTTTAGAGAAGAAATGGTGTAGGGAAGGAGAAAATCCAAGTGGAAGAAGGAAGTGAATAGTGACAATGGAGGAAGAAGGAAGAGAGAAGAGAGAGGCAAAAAAAAAAAAAAGACAGGGAAATGGGGGCCAAAATTCAGCCCCCCCTTGTTTAAGTGACTTGAGTTAACTAAGTCAACTCCCAAAAAAAAATTCTTCTTTTAAAAAAAAAAAATGAAAATCATCATGAAGAGTGAATGAAAATTTTTCAAAGTTTCAAAAAAATAGATGATATCAATTTCAAAAAAAAAAAAAATTGTGTGATTTTGAAGAAAAATTTTCTTGGAGATGATCAAGGACAAAGATACGATTTTTCTTACGGAGAAAAAGTTTTAAACTCTCAATTCCAAGTTTCAAATTCTAAATGTCAAACTTTCAATCCCAAGTTTCAAACTCTAAGCTCCAAATTTCAAGTTTCAAGTTTCAAACTCCAAATTCTAAGTGCCAAGTTTCAAATTCCAAATTCCAAGTTTCAAGTCTCAAAGATAAAATCTTTCTTAAAGAACTACAAAAATCAATCAAAGTTTTCTTGCTAAAAATGAAAAAAAATTCAAATCAAGAATAAACAAATGAAAATCACACATCTCAAAAACAATGGGACAACAAAGCACTCATCAATTAAAGTCTAATCCCAAATTTTGACTTTTTGCAAGCAACAGTCCAAGATCGAGGTAGAGAAGGCCTTTGATCGACCTTTCAACAAGATCGAGGTAGAGAAGCCCTTTGATCGACGCTTCGGCAAGATCGAGGTAGAGAAGCCCTTTGATTGACGTTTCAGCAAGATCGAGGTAGAGAAGCCCTTTGATCGACGTTTCAGTAAGATCAAGGTAGAGAAACCCTTAGATCGAGGTAGAGAAACCCTTTGATCAACGTTTTAGCGAGATCGAGGTAGAGAAACCCTTTGATCGACGTTTCAGCAAGATCGAGGTAGAAAAGCCCTTTGATTGACGTTTCAACAAGATCGAGGTAGGGAAGCCCTTTAATCAACGTTTCAGCAAGATCAAGGTAGAGAAACCCTTTGATCGACGTTTCAACAAGATTGAGGTAGAGAAGCCCTTTGATCAACTTTCAGCAAGATTGAGGTAGAGAAGCCCTTTGATTGACTTTCAACAAGATCGAGGTAGAAAAGCCATTTGATCGACCTTTCAGCAAGATCGAGGTAGAGAAGCCCATTTTCCTTTGTCGACCTACTGCATTCAGGTTGGGATAGAAAAGCCTCTCAGTCACTCAAGTCATCAAGATTCATTTCAATTCAATATTGGTTATCAAGTAGGTCGAGTATTCATAATTTTCATTTTTCAAAACAGCGAGGCACTAGTTCTACGTTCCAAAGTTTTAGGTTCTAGGGCTAGGTAATCTTTGAAAAATCAACCTCAATTAAATCATGGCTACTAAAATTGGTGTCTTTGTTTTACATTGGCATTCGCTTTGCAAACTTTGTCAATGAGGGGCATTCTGTAGACACTCAATTTTGCACCCATAATTTAATCAAGGAAGATGGCTAGAATGACCATTCATATACCCAAAATTCATGATTGCATTACATGCGTTAATTCATTCATTGCATATCTTAAAAATGATATTGAGATTCTCACGATCACAACGATGTACCCGATTTCCAAATCGGACCGTTGGATTGAAAGATATCGCATGATCAGGTTTGCACGGTCTGCATGCATTTTGTTTGGGTGGAACCAACCACACATGATTAATTTAAATCAGTTCTGATTGGTCGAGCAATTAAAATTAATTAAATAATTTTGTGATTGGTTGTTAGTTAGTGTTAAAAATAGGCTTGCTTGCATGGGAATAAAAGAGGATAATCAGATAACTACAAAATTATGGATAATCAAGACTTTTTGGAGTATTTATCTACAAAATAATCATTGCTGAAAAGACCTGAATTATGAGAAAAAGAGTTTAAGTTTTAGAATGTGGATTAAAAACGCGTCTAAGTGCAAGTCCAATCTAAAAAAACCTCAAAAAATGAGTCCAAAATAGACTAGAACTCAAACATGGGTTCGGCACCCAAAAGCGCCGACGATTGGCACAAATGCGGGCTACAGCTTGAGGGCACTTAGATTGAGATAAAACTCATCCTTTTTTTATTTTTTAGAGATAAGGACGCGTCCCAGTTCGTATTCTGATCATTTAGCTAATTTTTTGAACATCCTAGCCTCTATAAATAGAGGCTACATCTCAAAATTCAGCACACTTTTTCACACTCTCTGACTCCCCTCTTTCTGACTCTTCTCTTCTTTTATTTTCCTTTTTACGTTAAAGACGTTCTAGAGGCTCTGACCTTAAGAATTTCTTCTCTATAAGCAAAATATTTTAGGTTTCAAAGAGAATTGAATAAATTTCTTTGAACCCTAAAATATTCCTTCACTAAGAAGAGCACGCTCATGCAAGAGGTAGTTTTTCTTTTCTTTTTCTGTTCCTTTTTATTATTTCTACTTGATGATGCATGAATAGCTTTAGGATGTTTTTATTATTTTGATTTCTGATGTTGTTGCATGTGTTGTTAAACTTTTCTTTAAAGCATGTTCTTGCTATATTTTGTTGTTATGATTTTTCTTTTGAGTCTCAAAAATCTACTATCAAAGATTCTTTTTTTAACACATAAAACAGATTTGAATTTTTCAGATCTGATTTTTTTTAACTCTGAAAACTGATCTGCATTTTCATTAAATGCAGATCTAATTTTTTTAAACACTTAAACTGATCTGTATTTTCATTAGATACAAATCTGAATTTTTTAACACATAAAACTGATCTGTATTTTCATTAAATACAAATATGATTTTCTTAGAAAAAAGTTTTCTTTGACTCAATTGCAGATTTTGGAATTTAAAAGAAGAAATTAAAAATTAGATTGAAGTCTTTTCTTTTTCATAAAATGTGATGCATGTAAAATAATTTTATCACATGAGTGTGAGTCCTCTTTCAAAAAGTTTTTTTATTTTATGTTCAACAACAGATCTGATTTTTTTTTACATATGAACCAAAAATCATTTTTTTACTATTCAAAACAGATCTGATTTTTCTTAATAAAATCACTTTTTTTTTTTAATTTTGAAAAAAAATATATCTGATTTTCTTTACAAAACTATCTTTTTATTTGACAAAAACAGATTTGATTTTCTTTACAAAACTATTTTTTTTTTTATCTACATAAAAACAGATATGGTTTCTTTTTATGAATCAAATCAATTTTTTTTTAATTCACAAAAACAAATCTGAATTTTCTTTCTAAAAAGAAAAGGATACATTCATAAGATAAATTTATTTGAGTTAATGTTAGTCAAGTGTGTGTCATATATGCAACATATCATTCACATCAAGCAAAAAGGGTATATTGGTTATTTGAGTCTAGAAGATCAGACTCTGTCTCGGCGGAATAGATGTCTAACACCTTCCCATTCCGTAACCTAGCCTTCGAATTTAGTTCTTTTTAATAGGTAGATCTATGCCTTGTCTTTCTTTTATTTTTGGGTAGATTGTAACTAGGACAAAAAGCCATGTATTCTTTTGGTAGATTGTAACTAGGACTCAAAGCCTTGTAAGATTCAATTTATCAAGCTTGTATTTATTTTTATTTAATCAATGACAATGAAGCATTTCAATCATGTAAATTTGTATTTTTTTTCTTATTTTTTGTGTATACAAAAATAAGTGGCAACTCCACACCACTTACCCAAAAAGAGAGGTGCCCTTTAAAGCACCAGAATCTCTTTTTTGAGAGCACCTAATTTCCCGATCTCTCACACCACCACCACCCCCCCCCCCCCAAATTTCGGGTTCCCCTAAAAATGGCATTTTCCAAAAAAGAAAAGAAGCCTTTTCTCTAAAAAAAAATGAAGACTTATTTCCTATTTCAAATTTTGCTTGTTCAAAAGAAATATTTTCTTTCAAAAACTGATGAAAGTAGCTTTTTCAAAAACTTCCTCTTTTCAAAACAAAATTTTTCTTCACAAAAATGTGTTCTTTCCAAACCTTTCTTTCAAAAATAAATTAAGATTAACGTTTTCAAAAAAAAAAAAAAAAATCTTTTCAAACTTGCTCAGGCATTGTTGATTAAAAACTTTCCTTAGGATTGCATATTTAGGGATTTGTGCCTATGATTCAATTCCTTTGAACCCATAGGCACCAATCAAGCTTACATGGTCCCTCTCATTTCCTTGGCACTAATACATTTCCATTGTCATCTTTTTTGCATGGTAAAAATGAGAACACATGGTGGATGACAACAAGGTGCTATCCTTCCGACCCTCTTCTTTTTTTTTTTTTTTTTTTCGTTGTCAATTATTCTTGCATAGTATTTATTATTTGCATGCTAGCTACGTAGTAAATAAATATTCACATGCTATTGTATATATTATTTAGCTACGTGGTAAATATCCTTCACATGCTATATATATATATATATATATATTTGTTTGAGCAAAATTATTTTTCAAAATCAAAATGCCAAGTATCTAATTTCTTCACTAAAAATACAATGTTTGAAATAAATTGGAATGGGGTACTATCCTTTGGATAGACGTTGTGGGGTGCTTAACACCTTCCCCACGTGTAACTGAACTTCCGACTCCAAGATCTTTAGTTCGAGACTTTTGGTTTGCCTTAATTAATAAACCCTTAAAATCGGTTTAATTAATTAGGTAACTTAAAATGAATTAGACAAATAGGTGACCAATCACACCTGATACAAAATCAATAGTTGGTGACGACTCCTAAAATAAAAATAAGAAAAAAGGACTCACATACACACACCTCACCCAAGAGACACAAGCACACAAAAAGTCACGTCGCCAAAGACCCAATGTGCGACAATACCTAAAAATCCGATTTTTGGGGCGGCCACAACAACCCTTCTTTTACTCTAAATTATAATACTTCTCTGAAACAAATTGAAAGAGACAGAGAGAGTAGGAGACAATACAAATCGCCAATGTCACAAAAAAGATACAAATCGCCAATATTACTTTTATATAATAATAAGAAAAAGGTCTAAATTCCAAAAAAGATACAAACTTCTACTGATCTCTCTCTGCATCCTAGACTCAGATTCATCGAATTCAAAATGATTTGTTCTCTGATTCACTGTCCCGCACATCATTCAATATTTTTCAATTGGATGTGAATTTTGACAAATTCATCATTGGATTATATTATCGTCATATATTCTTTATGCTTGAAAATTTTTAAGTTAATCCAAGACCAATAACCATGTCAATCATCAATCAATTGTTTAAATTCAAGTTTGTAGTTTAAAATAATGAACAAAAGATGAGTTTATGGATTGAATGGTAAATAACATATTATTTGCATGAAAATTGACATGCATGTTAAGAACATATAGAACATTTAATCTAATTGTGGGATTTTTAAAATATAAATTCAATAACAAATTATTAAGTTATATAATATTGCTTAGAGAATCAACTTTATATATTATTTATTGTTTAAAAATCATTCTTGTTTTTTGAGACATAAAATTACTATTGAGCTACTGGTTAAATATTTTGGGGGTCTTCTTAGAGATAAGAAATAATGCAAAACTCATCTTTTCTTTTGCATTTTTTTTTTTTTCTTCTTTTTTTTTTTTTTGAAAAATATCAATTATTTTCCTACAATTTTTGGATCCATTTGTAGAATTTTGGGACATATTGTGCAAGTTTTGGTCTTTTAGTCTATGTAATGGAGGGCCTTGAACCCTTATCAAGAATATTTGGGAAAAAGAGGGGTCTTAAGCCTAAGAGCCAGCCTTGTATATACATCCAGTATCTCACATGTTATAAGGTTTGTACATTCATCCGATTCATATGTTGTAAGAGACAAAACGTATAAATATAATAGTTGTTTACCAAGATCTTAGTGGTACACATAGTATTACCCTTATCTTTACGTGACGTAAACAGGAGCGGAGCCACATAGTGGCTTGGGGGGACCGTGGCCCCTGCAAAAAATAAAAAATAAAAAATAAAATTCCATTAGAGTATGTAAAAAAAATATTTGGGCCCCCCCAATATTGGACAGCCGGCCCCCCTATACCCATTTCTCAACTATTCTCCCAGGCCTTGCTTTAGTTTTAGGCCTTATGTACTCCAAATAAAACAAAAAGCTGGCCTACTTCATTTAAATACTCAAGTCCTAACACTAACAACAAAATTACACTCTCTCCATCTCAAAAAACTCACCCACTGACCCACGGAATCCCTTATTCCCTTTACTTATTATTCTTTTGTTTTGTCTTCTTTGATACACTTCCACTTGCACTGGTACCGCTGCCTACCAGCCCCCAAAACTCCAGTCCTCTATCCTTACAGTCCGAAAAAAAAAAAAAAAAAAATCCTGACCAATTTTTTCTTTCTTCATCAGCTTTAGTTTTGGAACTTGGTAACTACCTGGTGAGTTTTCTTCTCTTTCTTAAGCATTAGAAATTCATCTCTTTTTAATGTCTTTTTTTGATTTTCTCAACTATCTACACCTAAATATTCACATGCTCTTTATATTTTCATAGATTTTTAGAGAAATACATGATTGAAGGCATGGGGAGATTGTTTGTGATGAGTCTTGAAGGGAAGATCTAAAGTTGGAGGCAGAGGCAGTAGGCATTGTTACACGGGTGACCCATCTTTGCACTTTGTGAAGACAAAGTTCCTAAGGTAAAATTGTTTTGATTTATTACCTATTTTTGATTAGTTAGTTAGATATCATGTGGCTATGGATGTGGCTGTGGGTGTTGTTAAATTCTTTGGTTTATGTTGTGTACCAATACTTGTGTGTTTAATTTTTGTTTTTGTTTGAGGGGTTATTATTAATTAAAGTCGTATTAAAAATGGGTTGACTATTTAAATTATAGTGGAATTTTATTTTTTCTTGAGTATGAATAACATCCATATAACTAAGTAAAAATTTCTAATTAAAATTTTATTTTTTAAAGTTCTTTTCAAGTTAATTTTTGAGTCATATTCTTAAAGCTAAAATAATTATGAGAAAACGAAAAACAATTGATGCATTCTTTAAGAAAAAAGATGTTAGCAATTCAGAAATTAGGACACCTGTGGCTGTAGAAACAAATGTTGATACTTCAATGCCTGATGTACACCCCTCCAAATGTTCAAGAATTCAATCTGAAGAGATAGATCATGATCCAAGATCACGTAAACAAATGTGTGAATTCCCTGTCAACAAACAAGACGAAATTCGACGAGCTTATCTCAAATAAGGTCCATATCAACCTAAAAATATAGACTATCCATACAACGATGATACTCATCGTCGTCAATTTCAACCTTCATGGTTTGAATCACATAAGGATTGGTTGGAATACTCACCTTCAATGGATGCGATATATTGTCTACCTTGCTACCTTTTTAGTAAGAAACCAATAGGTCGTCCCGGATCAGATGCATTCATTTCAACAGGTTTTAATAATTGGAAAAAGGTGAAAGATGGAATGAATTGTCCTTTAATTTGTCATGTAGGGAAAGATCCAAACTCCTCACATAAAATTGCTATGAAATGTTGCAAGGATTTAAAGAATTATTCATGACATATTGACAAGCTAATTGAGAAACAAACGTCACAAGAATTAGAGAATAATCGGTTGCGGCTCAAAACCTCAATAGAGTGTGCTCGATGGCTAGCATTCCAAGCTTGTGCTTTTAGAGGTCATGATGAAAGCCTTGATTCAAAAAATAGAGGTAATTTTATTGAATTGATAAAATTCACATCAACTTTCAATGACAAAGTAGCTAGTGTTGTCTTGGAAAATGCTCCACGAAATGCCAAATATACATCACTCACAATTCAAAAGGAGATTTTGCATATTCTTGCTAGTAATGTGCGAAATGCTATTCGTGAAGAAATTGGGGATGCAAAATTTTGCATTCTTGTTGATGAAGCCCGGGATGAGTCGAAGAGAGAGCAAATGGCCATTATTTTGAGGTTTGTTGATAAAAATGGTTTCATTAAAGAGCGTTTCTTTCATGTTGTGCATGTTAGAGATACTACTGCGTTGACCCTAAAGAAGGAGATATGTGCTGTCCTTTCTCATTACAACCTTCACATTGAGAATATTCGAGGTCAAGGGTATGATGGAACTAGTAATATACGTGGTGAATGGAATGGATTACAAGCTATATTTCTTAAAGAATGTCCATATGCTTATTATGTACATTGCATGGCTCATAGGTTGCAATTGGCTTTAGTTACAGAATCTAGAGAAGTAAAAGTTGTTCATCAATTCTTTGAACATTTGACTAATATTTTCAATATTGTTGTTGGTTCTAGTAAGCATAATGATGAATTGCAATATGCTCAAGGGGAACAAATTGAGAATATGGTTGCTTCTAATGAAATTGAGACTGGAAGATGAGCAAACCAAATTGGTACTTTGCTACGGGCTGGAGATACACGTTGGGGATCTTATTTTCAATCTATTTGTAGTTTGATAAAAATGTTTGATGCAACTTGCAAAGTTATCAATACTATCTCTGAGGAAGGGGCTAATTATAAACAACGTAGTGATGCCGAGAGAGCTTATCAGGTATTAACATCATTTGAATTTGTTTTAATTTTGCATATGATGAAAGAGATTATGGGAATTACTAATATTCTTTGCCAAGTTTTGCAACAACATTCTAAGGATCTTTTAAATGCCATGCATTTAGTTTCAACTACAAAATCACTTATTCAAAAGTTGAGAGATGATGGATGGAAGCCTTTATTTGCTAGTGTTACATCATTTTGTGGACAACATGAAATTGATATTCCTGATTTAAATGCTCATTACACTAATGCTCGAGGTAGATATTGTCATCAAGATGAAACTTTGACAACAATAGAACATCATTTAAGAATTGACATATTTACAGTTGCAATAGATTTTCAATTGCAAGAATTGAATAGTAGATTTTGTGAGATAACAGCAAATCTTCTCACTCTTAGTTCAACATTAAATCCTAAAGATGCTTTTAGATCATTCAAAATTGGTGATATTTGCAATTTGGCTGAAAATTATTATCCTCAAGATTTCACTGAGCAGGAAATTTGTCTTTTGAAGCATCAATTGCAACATTATGAGCTTGATGTGACAAAGCATCCAGATTTTCAGAATATGGGTACAATATCTGAGCTATGTAGGGGATTAGAAATTTCAGGGAAGTCTAAATTCTATCATTTAATTGATAGACTGATTCGTCTTGTGTTAACTCTTCCAGTTTCTATAGCAACTACAGAACGAGCTTTTTCAGCTATGAAACTATTAAAAACAAGACTTTGCAATAGAATGGAGGATGAACTTTTGGCAAATAATATGATAGTTTATTAGAAAATGAAATTGCTGGGAATTTTACCATGGAAATGATTATGAATGAATTCTATTCCATGAAAAATCGTCGTCAGACATGATTTTGATATGAAATGTTTTTTTTGTGTGGATATTTTTGTATATGTCTATAGTGAACTAAACAATTTTTGTATGCTCATTAATGTTTAAGATATATCAAAATTGAAATTTCATATTCAATAGATTTATGATTTATGTTTTTTATATTAATATTTCGAATCGGCCCCCCATGTAAAAATTTCTGACTACGCCCCTGGACGCAAAGTTAACGAATCCACTTTGGAGAACTCATTTTTTATTCAACCAAAAAAACAAGGTATAATGGTCGCATGAAATAATTTTCCCATGACAACCCCGTAATCACAAACATGACATAACACGCGTATAAGTTTAAAGTGATTTTCCCCCTCAAAAAAAAAAAAAAAAGAGTTTAAAGTGATTTCACGTTCTCCGTTTATAATGGCGTTTTGAATAATATATTTACTTCACCCCTCCTCATGTAATTTTTACGCTTTAAAATTGTGAGTAGTTAAAGACACGTGCCTTTTCCCATACCATTCCACGAAATCTACTTCATGAGAATTATATATATTTGTCATCAAAACTCGAAAGGTATCGAATGGTATCTCCTTGCTTAGTTGAACTACCTCTATATACTTTCCATTTTGTATATGTCGTTATTAGGTAAGGAAGGTGAGACTTCAATCCAAAAAAAGCAAACCCAAAACGTCAAGAAATAAAGTCAAATAAGGAACCTCAATTCCTTCTATATAACAGTATTATACATACATTACAAAGCCTTTTAGTTGAAGAAAGCAAAGGGAAAAAGGTGCAAATTCTAATGTCTATACCAATGGCAAATCACCAAAGAATTCATCCAGCAGTGGATGTGGAAGCTCCACCAACAACTCCTTTGGTGTCTCGTGGTTCATCTCTATCAGAAAAAGGTACTCCGGCTCGGCCTCACGCTCCTATACAAATGCGTACTGTTCCCATTCCGGTGAGCCATGCCAATCCACCAAAAAATGGAACTGGTTGTTGCAAATGCATATGTTGGACAATTAGCCTCGTTGTTCTCCTACTAGTTATAGTTGGAGCCACTACTGTCATTCTTTACTTCGTCTTCCAACCAAAACTCCCTACATACTCGATTGATAACTTGAACATAAGCCGATTAGGCCTCAACATTGACATGTCCCTATACGCTGAATTCGACGTGAAGATCACAGCCTACAATCCCAACAAGAAAATTGGAATTTACTACGAGAGAGGAAGCCAGTTGAGCGTGTGGTATACAAACACAAAGCTTTGTGATGGATCACTACCAAAGTTCTACCAAGGTCACCAAAATAAGACTGTGCTTCATGTGCCCTTGACTGGACAAACACAATACGGTAGCACTTTGATGACAGCCCTGCAGCAACAACAACAAACGGGTCAAATTCCCTTGGATCTTAAGGTTGATGCACCTGTGTCAATCAAACTTGGAAAGTTGAAGCTGAAGAAAGTCAGGGTCTTAGCGGAATGCTTGTTGGTTGTAGATAGCTTATCTGCAAATAATGCCATCAGCATTAAAGCTAGTAATTGTAGGTACGGTATGAAGCTTTAAATTTATCTTTCTTGTCCATTATGTAAGGCCTGCTCTCCTTGTCTGGACTTTGATTTTTTTTTTTTTTTTTTCCTTTCACTTCTGTATCCCATTTCCATGTTTTAGAAGGTTGATTCTTTTTTCCTGCATGTATTGTATCACTGTAGTTACGGTGGCTTTGCCCCTCTCTCTCTCTCTCTCTTATTTTACATTTTCGACTCCATGACGCATATACTCCTTCTATGGGGGTTAATTCTAGCGGTTGATGTCAAAAGTTTTATATCTCAACTGTTAATTTTTTATATTTTCAACGGAGGCGTCCAAACTTCAAATTTCTCAACTCAAATTATAATAATAATAATAATAAATATAAATATAAGGGTCGAATCCCCCCATTTACTCCTAAGTAAAAAATTTAAAAGAATAAATAGGGAAAAGTAATACTTGAAAGCAAAATCATATGTTGATGAAGTCATTTAATCAAACAATATGCCTTGGGTGGGTCAACAACCAATTTTAGTAGGATCCATTAGTTCATAAATATGTTTAATCAAAGAATTCATTAACAACTTCACCTTTAGTGCCTCAGTTTTGGGATCAAACTCCTCCAATAAAACCTTAATTTTTCTCCATGAAGAAAGCCTTCAATGGTGACTGGTGAGTGAAGATGGTCAAACACAAAACTCACATTGAAGCAAGTCGTTCTTCCACTCCTGCCAATGACTCAAGTCGATTTCCTCACAATAAACACCCAACAGGACAAGTGCAACACTGTTTCAAGGCAACATACGATACAAGCACATAGCCAAAGTACTACAATATAGATCACGGCTCAGAGAAAATTCTTAGGTGCTCTCGGAATACGGAGAAATTGTGTTTTCTCCTCTCATATTCATAATAGACTCCACCATGAATTTAATAAATGGACCCCATCATGAATGTGAAAAGAGGAGACACCATTTTTTGTGCTCTGGAAGTACCTAATAATAACTCATAAGTTCTACCCACAGTTGCGAGCTTCCTTAACCAATGTCAAAGTCCGCAACTCCTCCTGGGTTTTACAACCCCTAATCTTTCTAAGTGTCCGTTTGGGAACAACTTATCTAATTTTTTGTTGAAAGTTTTTTTGCTAAAAATGTGTTAAAATATACTTGTACCTTGAAAAAGTGGGAAAAAGTTAGACATGGAAAACGAGCCGGTCGGGTTAAGTTGACCCATATTTTTCACATGAATTTTCTTTTCTTTTTTTAGAAAACAAAATGTATTTGCCATTTGAAAAGTCACAAAACAAATTACTTTATGTAAAATGCATTACTTTGAATTCACTATTTATATTAATAATGGGCTCAGTTAAACAAATTAATACATGTTCAATAATTTTAAAATTATACAAATTTCAACATTACTAACCAAAACAAAATAGCACAAAGGATAAGTAAAATAAATACACAAGTTTCGTTTCTACACAACTTCAACATCCCAAAACATAAAATAAAATTACAAATGCCATAATTGATAACTAATTTGATAAAGAATAAAAACATATAAGAAAGTTACAATCTTGAAAACTAATTTTATAATCTCTTATCAATTGTGGTTGGCACTCTATTTCAATTTGAGAATATACATTAAAGTTTGATTTTTTCCTTATTTATACATAGTTTATTTTATGAATATCATGTCATTGTTAAGCAACACACACTCTAGGAAATATTATAATTTATTTTTAAAAAACCGTTTATTTTGGACATGAATTGTTAAAAAATAGGCCTAAGCATTCATAATTTATGCTAATTTCATTAATACTTTGGCTTCACTCTTTTCATACTTAAAAATATTTATCATACATGTCTATATGTTTTTAACTCTACTACAATCAGATAATTTTGGCATGTACTTTGTTATTTGATATCTAAAAATCTTTACTCATTACAAAATGTCTCAACCATTTATCTTTCAATTCATTCGTATGCAGTTATGTAAAGGTCTCAATTGTTTCCTTAAAATTCACAACAAACAATTAAACCAATATTGTCTTTTTTTTACCAAAATTTAAAAAAAAAAAAAATGGTTCTGGTCACGGATCGGGTCGAGTTGACCCTCAAAAAACAGGTCAGGTCACGAGTCAACCCATTTTTGCTTCGTGTCAAAAAAAATCGAGTTCAGGTCGGGTATTTTCGGGTCAAGTCAGCAAATTCTAACCCTTTTTGCCATGTCTAAAAAAAGTGAAAAAAAAAAAAAAAAAAGATTTTAAGAGGTTATACATAAAAGTTATTAAAAGGTAAAAGCTAATGCTAAAAGCTTGATGCCAAACTCACTCTAAAAATGGGCTTTATGGCCCATAACTTCTCTACACAAAATGGGGTGTTTGGGTACTCAAAAGCCTGAGACATTTACAAGCAAAACAAAATTGATGTGCTACCTGCTCGACACTCACACATCTCATGTGCTGGGGAGTTAAATGTTAGGGACGCTTTTTGAAAAAATAATAATAATAATAAAAATAGGTCTATTAGAATATTTATTTCAAAAGAATAGACAAAACATGAACACATAAGGGCATAAGACAAACCGGCCAAATACCACTTTTTTAAAAAAATATTTTGTAGTCTCACTGTTTGTGAAAATATTTAGCAATCTTACACTTTTTTGAAACTTGATTTTGTGAAAATCGAGTTTTTCATAGAACTTGAGTACCATGAAAAAATTTTGAAATTTTTTGATGTAACTCGAGTTCATGGAACTTGATTTTCACAAAATCAAGTTTCAAAAAATCGAGTTTCAAAAAAGTAGTAGATTGTTAAATATTTCGCAAACAGTGATAGATTCTTTTTTTTTTTTTTTTTTAAACAATGGTATATGGCTACTTTGGCAAGGCAAACCATGCGTACTTTTCCTCATTACCTTTCATGTTGATTTTTACAATCCCACAAATTTAGCGGGTCTTGAGGATTGCATTTCCTTTAAGAGAAACAAACCCAGGTGGGATTAAGTCAACCTAATCAGCATAAACCAAACCAAACCAAACCAGCATGCTTTTTTATGAAATCTCATTGCTTTAGGCTGATGTTTTTGCTATATACACTGACCAAATCAGGTTCCCCCCTTCAACTAGAGGATCTTCCTGATGCCTCTAAATTGTTATGAAGACCTAAAAAGCTCCAGCCTCTAGAGTTCATCTCACATCTCACAAAAAAGTCAAAGTCCTCATTAATTTATGTACGGTAGTACCAGTGTCACACATTCATTAAATGCTAGAATTAGTTTTCTTTGTCTTTGGAGAATTAGTCTGGTACACATTTTGGCACAACAAATATCACAACTCGCCACATGGTGAGTTGTGGTTGGTGGAGGAGTGTCTCCACATGGACCCACCATCACCCTTACACCAACCACAACTCGCCATGTGGCTGGTTGTGGTATTTGTTGTGACAAAATGTGTGGCACTAGACTTACTCGTCTTTGGAAGCACAAACAAAAAGTTTTTTTTTTTTTTTCATCAAAAAAAAACAAAGAGTTTTTTTTTTTTTTCTCCCTCATAATTGCTCCAAATATATATCCACTTTTGTGATTGGAAAACAAATTGGTTGGAAATTTCCTTCTTTTTTTTTTTTTTTTTCCTCTTTTGTGGGTTTGTTGATTCAAGCACAATTACAAAGCGCACTGCTAACCATTTTCACTTTCCGTGTTGATGCGAGTGGCTTCCCCAACTTGAACATGGGTCCGAAAGGCAAGCAATAGAAGTATGATGATGCATGGCAAAGCAATGGAAAGACCCCAACATGATTCCTACAACTTACTGATTGTAAGAGAGTGTGTAATTTTGCCTTTTCCTACCTGATTGTGATTTGCTTACTAAAACCTAGGTGTGAGTGATGTCTACTGTATACTTTCTTTATTTCTGTTCTATTCACAATTTTTTTACCAAACAACCATCAAACACATTCAAGATCCAATCTTTTTTTTATTACTTAAACCTACATTAAGCATCAAACCCTATTCAAGGACCCTTCAAGATCTCTTTATATATATATTAGAACTGAATTCTTAAAGATCCTACGCACATCAATTCATTTGATTTTGACCTTAAGTTTAGAAATGTTTTTATAAAAACCCAGACTCTTCATAATTCACAAATCACTGTTCCTATCAGCTTTAAAAATAAAAAAAAATTTAAAACCAAAACCCATCTCATATCCATTTTAATATTCTAAAACCAGTCTATTAGGGTATATTTGGATTGGGAACCCTCCCAAACCAAATCTATTACCATCCCAGAGAATAAACAGGCCATGACAGTTTGAACCGCAACATACAAAATGTTGTGGATTTGGCTGTTGGATGTCTGAAATAAACACTCTTTATCACGTAATATAAAATTTTGAAAAAAGATCCCTGATGATGATACTTTTTTATTAGACAGATAGACTTTGCAAGAAAAAAAGAGATGATTTCAATAAAATTAATGGTCCCCCAGACATGCAATTATTTTAGTAGCAATAACAAGTCGTTCTTCATTGACATGTGTGAAAATATTAATTGAAGCAGCCAAGCAGCTAACTGTTAGCGCGGATCAACTCTGTACAAATGTTCAACTAGGTATTAGTTAATGTACATATATCAATTCTGTCCAACTAACTGTGAGATGCTGTTACCTACAAGGCTGTTTATTAGGCAAGTCTGAAGACTCTCAACACTTAGTTACTATGACTAATCACCAGTTAAAGCCCGTGGTCTATGCGCAATAGTAAACAGGGACATTCCAGTCTGTGAAATTGCTCTGACAAATGCCATATTCGCTGTTACAGTTGGAGCATGCCAGTAATCACCAGTGCCAAAAACAACCTTGTTCTTCAATGCCAACTTTCTGGTAGTTGGGAGGCCCATCACACGTTGGGAAGGACTATCAGCCACAACCCTGTTCAAATCCTCAAGCTTATCAGCACACAATGTCATGAAAATTATCTAATTGGTATGAACTGTAGAGTTAATGAAGGAGGTGCAAAAAATTACAAAATGTATTATTTAATTTCCATATAAATATTGGTAAGTTATGCACGCATCCAATAGGTTTTGAATCAATAATGTCTATTTCCTCTCTCAACTTCAGGAGATTGGTCATCACGAATTGACTACACTATCTTTTATTTCTCAGTTCACAACATTTGGTATCAGAGCATTTCGATCCACATCTCCATTAGAGAAGGCAAAAAAAAAAAATCTGTCAAGCCCCAAATAACCCGTTCCATCAAGAGTCCAACTTGTCAACCAGTAAGCATACCACCTCCAACTTGCTTTTTATTAGCCCCTGCCTTAAACCCCAAATAGTTCCAGACCCAGCCAAAAAGAAAACCCCACACACTAGTCCCCACAACCCACACCCAAAATATATATATATATATATATATATATATTTTTTTTTTTTGCATCAAGCTCAGAGTCATGTCTAGCTCATATCAAAGCTTCAATCCTGAAGAACAACAAACAATGTTAGAGCATGTTAACCAAATGTTAGAGATTGTCAAGGACACATCCAAAAGCATAGCAAAGGGATCTTGTGATATTAAATAAGCCTAATCTAATTTCACACATTGAATTTGTCATTCCCGATCAATTCAAGGATGTGAAAATCAAAGCTATTCTATTCACAAAAATGGTTAAAGAATTGGCGCAGGTATCCATGGTCCAAATTCTTATCCTTCAACTCTTTAGAATTCGAGGTTGAGTTCTCTCCAGTTGGAAAGAAGGATATGGTGTGAGCAAGTATCAATTTCCATGTTTCGGAATCTTGAGGACAAGATTCTTCTTGTAGGGGAAGGGAATGTTATGACCCAGGTGTTGGATAAATTATTTGAATTTAGTTTAGTGATAGAATAAATCTTCCTAAATAGATTAGTATTGTTATTTATTTGTATTCAATTTAATTCTTATTCTTAGGATAGGATTAGTTCCTTTGTTTTAGGATTTGTTGATGAGGTTATCTCATCCTTGGCTATTTATGTATGTTAAATGCATTAATAAGAATTAAGTAGAAAATTAACTAAAAAAGTATATTTCCTCTAACAAGTTCAAGAGATTGGTCATCTCGAATTGACTACACTATCTTTTATTTCTCAAAAACAAACCCATTGACTATCAGACCCAAAGAAAACTCTCTCGAGTTTGATTTTGGAGTAGGTCATTGCTTTATGTGATTTTTTACCATTGACAACGTAGTATGAAAAGAAGAAAGGCCTTATCGAAATCTGGTTGCTTCATGAAAACAATAAATTGAATTCAGAAATCAACATTCCAACTGCAAAAAATGTTGTAAGATACCAAGTCCAAGCCTAATAAACATCCGACACTTGTATACTTGGATCCATGGTACCTTACTTTACTCAAGAAATATTTGAGTCTACCATTGGGTGCTATGTTCATAGTAATGTCAATTTGAGATGTAATTATTTAGAAGATGGAAGGAAAATTGGCTGGTTGGAAAAGGCTCTACATCCAAGGAAGAAGAATTACATTGATAAAAAGTACCATTTCTAACTCACCAACTTTCTTATCTTTTTCCTATCCCAGTTAGTGTTGCTAAATGCATTGAGAAGTTGCAACAGGATTTCTCATGGGGTGGAATAATAGATGAGTTCAAATTGCATCTTGTTAATTGGTCTCATATTTGTGCAGCAATTCAGTTGGGTGGCTTGGGAATCAAAAACTTGTTAATATTTAAAAAGGCACTATCAGGGAAGAGTCTTTGGTAGTATGCGATGGAAAAAGAGCCTCTTTAGAGTTTTTTGGGGAGAAGGATGATTGCAGTGGCAGGGAGGGGATTTTGTTCCAAACAGTTAATGGTTCGTATGGGTAGGCTTACAGGAAAATATAAGGAAGGGATGGAGAACTTAACTTTTTCTGGATCTTTTAGATTCATGATGGGAGATGGAACACATTTACTTTTGGCAGGATGTTTGGTGCAGGGACGAGGAGGCCTTTCCAAAAATTATTTCATACAGCTTGACATAAGTATGTTTTGGCAGTAGATCAATTTTTTTTTTTTCCAAATAGTAACTTTAACCCCTATCAATTTTATTAGATCTGTGAAAGATTGGGAGTTGAAATCTTTATCATCTTGTATTATTATTGTCTATTTCCATAAGATTGGGGCAGGATGGAGAAGACAAATTGTGTTGGACCCCATCCAAAGACCAAACTTTTGAGGTTAAATATTTTTTTTTATAGGTATGGAAGTTTATTTATAAGAAAAGATTACTTCACGTTCACAATTATGAACACAACGTAACCCAAAGGAATTACAAAAGGATTATGTACAATTGTAAAGTGATTCTTTAAAATCTAAAATGGAAATGCTACTAATATGACCTCATGGGCAAGACCAATCAAATAGAGTTCAATCAGCAATGCTTCCAACTGAGTTTGTGATCTCTCCAAATCTTCAAAAAAATACGATTATTTAGCTCTTTCCAAACTAGCCACATCAAACATGACAGGACAGAATTCTAAATATCCGAAGAGTGTTTATCCCACCATTTCCTCCATCCGAACAAGAGCTCATCTACCCTCTGTAGTAACACCCATTGAATTCTAGAGGCTCTAAAAACTACACCCATAAAGCATACGGAACTCCACAATGGATTAGCAAATGGTCCACAATCTCCCCATTACACCGGCATACACCAACCAATTAGAGAGAAGCCTCGCCCCAAGTAAAAATCTTTACCCAAGCTGTTGACCAAACGAAAACGAGACCCTCCTTGGGGCCTTAATACCCCAAATACTCTTCAAGGGAAAGAAGTAGCTTTTTGACCTCAAAGGGCCTCATAAAAAGAAAGAACATCAAAGCACCCACTCCCTCTCAATCTCCATCTCATCCTATTGACTCCCTCCCTCCTGGGGACTTTTGAAGACAAGATCTAAAAAAGATTTCGCCGACTCCAATTCCCAATCATGGAATCCTCTACAAACTCTCACATTCTGCGCTGCCCCATCTAACTGACTCACCATGAATAAATCAACATAGGCATTCTTATCAACTGAGCACACATCTTAATTAGGGTACACTTTGTTTAGAGGATTCCCACAACAAATATCATGCCAGAACTTAACTCAAGTGCCATCCCCACCTCGAAACACCCAAACTGAAGAAAAGTGTTCCAAGTTCCAACCTACCTTGATACTCCTCTACAGACTACACCCGTGGTCCCTAGAACTGTATTCGAAGTCCAACCACCCCAATCCTTCCCATACTTCATAGCAATAACCCATCTCCACAGATGTGTAGCTTCATTCCCAATCCTTCATAACCATTTCCCCAATAAAGCTTGATTAAAGCTTCCAACCTTTCGGGAACAATAAATAATAAGTTGGCAAGCTTGAAAGCGTACTTTTTAACAATGTTAACCTCCCTCCCTAGGACAAATATAGCTTCTTCGAACCAGACAATCATTTCCCTTAGAAGAGCATATAGAAGACCAAGGCCCCAACGAGTCAACTCGCATGGACAACAGCATTAGGTAATCCAAACTATGGACAATTTGAGAAAATGCCATATCATAGTGGTGGATTGGGGTTGTACGTGTAAGAAGAGTGTGAAACCATTGATTATTAGTTTTCTATTTTGAAAGAGTCAAAGAACTTTGGGATTATGTTTGTTTGGAGTGTACCGCAACATGCCTAGACAGGTAGTGTGTTTATTAGTTTGTTCGAAAGTACAGTTTGCTTAGCACCAGAATGTTGGCTGTGGAGCCCCATTCCATTATATGCCAATGTTCTGTATTTGGAGAGACCAAAAATACTCAAAGCTTTAAAGATTTGTGCAATAACTATTTTGAACTTATAGTTCATGCTACTGAAGAATGTATATCCTCTTTTTTTTTTTATAGGTAAGAAAAAATATTATTGAAAAAGGAATAGCAGGAAAAATACACAGGGTTCACGATAGTGAACAAAGAGTAAAAAGAAGCAAAAATTAACAAACAATCACTAAGCTATTCTAAGAGACAAAAGAAAATCCATAAGTGTAGAACAATTTGAGAGACCCCAACACCAAAACCAATCAAAGAGGGTCATTGGCATAAATCTAACAACTGAGTAGAGATTTCCCAATATCCTCAAAAGAACACCGATTCTGTTCAGTCCAAATAATCCACATTAAACAGCCTGGAACCAAATTCCAAATATCATAATTATGTTTTCCAAGCCAATGATACCAACAAAATAATAAGTCTACAACTAAACCTGGCATGACCCAATCAATCCCAAACAACTGAAGCGTATACATCCACAAAGAATGAGCTACCGGACAAAAAATCAGTAGGTGATCCACAAATTCCTCATTACAACAGCACATACAACAATGATTCGCCAAAGGGCGACCATGAAACATAAGGTTATCCAAAGTTAGAATCTGATCATGAGCTGCTGTCCACATAAAGAATGCCACCCTTTTAGGAATCTTTACTTTCCAAATGCCCTTCCAAGGGAAAGTAGAAAGAGTTACATTTCGAATCTTATGATAAAAAGACCGAATGTCAAACTTCTCACTTCTGTTGAGACACCAACAAAGTCTGTCACAATCTCCACCCCTAGGAATCCGAGTTTGGATGAAGTGAAGAAAGGAGTAGGAAGCCGCTAACTCCCAAATGTTGAATTCTCTATAAAACCTTAAACTCCACACTATCATTATCACCAACTAGAGGACTTAACACTTCAGAAATACAAGCTTCCTTATTGGCTGAACACACAAATAACTGAGGATAAAGAGTTTTAAGAGAATTATCCCCAATCCACTTATTATGCCAAAAAAGAATACGAGAACCATCCCCCACCACAAAAGACAAATGCTTAGAAAAACTTTCCCACCCTTCACTTATACTTTGCCATAAACCACAACCATGAGCCCTTCTACAAACTCTAGTGCTCCACCCCCCTTTCCCCTCCCCATATTTCATGGCTATAACCCTCCGCCACAGATGAGTAGTTTCGTGGCCATGCCTCTAAAGAAATTTCCCTAATAAAGCCTGATTAAAAGACACCAAATTCCGAATTCCCAAACCACCCAACTCACGCGGTAAGCAAACCTTTTCCCAAGCCACCAAGGGGTATTTGAAGCACTCAACTGAGGAACCCCACAAAAAATTCCTCTGAATACATTCTAATCTAATCGCCACAGCTTTAGGAACAGTAAAAAGGAAAAGATAATAAGTCGGAAGGCTTGAAAGGGTACTTTTCAACAAAGTGAGTCTGCCACCCTTCGACAAATAAAGCCACTTCCAACCCAAAAGCTTCTTCTCCATCCTCTCTAGAATCGGATTCTAGATAGAAGCTGTCTTATACAAAGTTCCCAATGGCATTCCCAAATAAATCATAGACAAACTGCCCACCCTACACTGAAGAATATTAGTCAAAGTGTGAATGTTGCTCACCTCCCCAATAGGTACAATTTCACTTTTCCCCACATTCAACTTCAAACCAGTAAAAGCTTGAAAACAAGTCAAAGCCAACCTAATGAAAAGCAACTGCTCCCTAGAAGCATCGCAGAAAAGAATGGTGTCATCAGCAAATAATAAATGAGAAATACAAATACCAGTAGTATTAATTGGTCCCACATGAAAATCCTGAATGAGACCACCTTTCTCAATTTTCTTTAGAATCCAACTTAAAACCTCCATGATCAAAAGAAAGAGATGGGGAGACAACAGATCACCTTGTCTTAGACCTCTAGAGCTACCAAAGAAACCAACAAAAGATCCATTAACCAAAACTAAGAAGCAGATAGTATTGACACAAGCCTTTAACCATCTCCTCCATCTACCCCCAAAGCCCATCCTCTCCAACAAATAGAACAAAGTGTCCCAATTCACATGATCATAGGTTTTTTCAATGTCTAACTTACACACCACCCCTAAAGTACGACACTTCATTCTACTATCTAGACATTCATTAGCAATAAGCACTGAATCTAAAATCTGTCTACTGCCAACAAAAGAATTTTGCGACTCCAAAATGAGTTTATCCAGCACCATTCTCAATTTGTTAGCCAACACCTTAGATAGCAGCTTATACACACTGCCCACTAAGCTGATAGGCTGAAAATCTTTGATATTCAGTGCATTATTTTTCTTGGGAATCAAAGATAGAAAAGAAGCATTCAAAGACCGTTCAAACTCTGAGCTCCTATGAAAATGATCAAAGAAGGCCATAACATCATTTTCCACTACACTCCAGCATTTATGAAAAAAGGCCATAGTGAAACCGTCAGAACTTGGGGCTTTATCACCCTCCATCTCTTGAAGGACCTGTACCACCTCCTCCTTAGAAAAATCCCTCTCAAGAGCAAACCGCTCATCCTCCTCAATACTAGCAAACTCCAAACCGTCCATAGAAGGACGCCAAGTAACTGACTCCGTGTACCCTGATAAAAATAAACCACCTTAAACCGCACCTCTTCCTCATCCTCATAAAGGACATCATCCACCTCTATACCTCGAATATGATTAGTTCTTCTATGGGAGTTTGCTACCTGGTGAAAAAAGCGAGTATTATTGTCACCCTCCTTCACAAACAATATCCGGGACTTTTATCTCCAAGAAATTTCCTCCAAAGAGGCTAAATGTGCAATATCACCTTTAATCTGAATACGACGAGTTTGTTCCTCCTACGAAAGACCCAACAAGTCCTCTCTAGCATCCAAACCCAACAATTCAAATAAAAGGCATTTCTTCCTAAAGGCCAAATCTCCAAATTCCTCCTTATTCCACTTTTTCAAGTCATCTTTAAGAGCTTTTAATTTACGAGCCACAATAAAGCTCGAAGAACCCAAAAAGCAATACCCATTCCACCATTGCCGAACTCTCTCCACAAAACCGTCTTCTTTCAACCACATATTCTCAAACTTAAAGGCACTTCGACCTTTATTGACACTACCAGCTACCACCAAAAGTGGGCAGTGATCAGAAACTACTCAGGGGAATACCCTTTTAGACACATTCGCAAAATGATCTACCCAATCCACCGATGCCAAGGTCCTATCAATTCTTGACATACAATCCGTCCCCGAATCTCTAAACCAGGTGAACGAAGCCCCTTCAAGAGGTAAATCCACAAGGTAATTAGCCTCAATGAAATCCGGAAAAGCAAACATAGCCGAACTGAAAGCCTTACAACCAAATCTCTCACTCGTATATCGAATGATATTAAAATCACCAATCACACACCATGTTGTATTCCACCTAGAGTGCATCCTTGTGAGCTCCTCCCACAAAGCACCCCATTGGCTATCATCATTAGGACCATACACTCCTGAACAAGCCCATACAAAATCATCCACAACCCCCTTCAGTAGAACATTAACAGAAAACTGACCTATAGCACTGTCAATTTTTTCCTCACTTTTGTTTTTTGAATTTGTTTGAATTTCTTGATTTTTTACACTCTCTTGAGATTTTAATGTATCCCATGTATACTTTCTGTTTACAAGGGTTATGCCCCTTTGCTCTATTAAAGCACATCTTATTCATGCCAATAAAAACCATATCATTTTCTTAATGTGATTCATTTGTGCTTTTGTTCCGTGTTAACTTTAAAATTAAGTAGGAATCTCAAACTTTAGTGAAGCTGATACAGTACAATGGTTGCATGCCTGCAAAAGGAATTTGTGTAGGGATCTAAAAGCAAGAGTAGGACAAACTTATGGATTCCCCACGTAGAGCTGTTTGAATCCTAGACTTCGCCACCTAGAGTTAACTTGGCATCACCACCAAGCTATGGAAAATTTCCAGAAATTAAGAACCTTTTCATTTATCAAAATTAACATACTAGTAATCTTTCCTTTAAGGTTTATAAATAGGGTCCAAAATCACATCAAATAAGGAGAATCAATTTATAATTAAACTGCTAAAAAAGGTTATATGACCAGCTGGAATTCTCCCAAGTACTTTAAGGGAAAGTTGAAATCAAAAGCAGACAGATTATTTGAACTTATGTGTGTGTGACACACTGAAGAGCTTTTAGCATGTGGGGGTGGGGGTGGGGGGGCAGGGGTGCACTAGGGTGTGCATAAGACCAAAGAAAAATATTCAATGAAGATAAATTCTAGAACAATTTTGCAGAAAAAATTAGTTAAGCACAATGCAATTGCAGAAAAAATAAAGAGTATTCCCTGATTTAAGTAGAGAGTTAAAAGTAAATTCAGGAAACAGAAATCTCAATTTACTTGAAGAATAAGTTTATTTCTATTCTTATCAAAACAAAGTAATTTATAAGTAGATGACTTACAAACCACAAGCCCTCTTGGCCCAAGTGGTATTCCCAGCTCACCCCATGGGGGAGAGAACTCAGGTTCAATCTTGGGGTTTAGTCACCTAAGAAACTTACTGTAGAAAAAAAAAAAACAAAAAAACAAAAAACAAAAAACATAGTAGGTGACTTATACAGAATACATTACATGACAACCTGAATTACATATTTGATTGGACAAAATTTTTTATTAGAGAACCTAAAACTTAACATATTATGGTTGGTCACGCAAATTTCAAGGACCACTAAAAGCTAAACATTAGTTAATCTTTATGCTAAAAGTAATAAAATTTTGAAATAAGGAATTGTATCGACATTGATTTTAGATATTAAAAAGCTTAGTAATAACAAACAAAAAAAAGTAGTAAATATAGATGAATAAAAAAAAGTAGTGGTATCGTTTCAATGGTTATGTAGTAAATGGCGAGGTCCCTCCTATAAAGTATAAACCAGAGCCCCTTCATTCATTTGATCAATGCTTGTTAACTTTTATGGTTCACACTTTTTGGCTCTACCTATGTATTTCTTGATTGGTAAGTTACACAAGCACACAATGGGTAATGAACCCATGACCTCATCCTCCACCTAGCATTGCTAGGGGGAGGAGGTGCCAATTGAACTATAGCTCATTGGCCTTTTGCTCTACCTACGAATTATTCAGTAATCAATCCTTTTAGCTCTCACAAATAAAAATCCACCAAGTATAGAACCGAAAATCGTTCTCACAAACAAATCAATGATGATGATCTCAAAAGTATTAGATGACAAATTTGATTTTATAACGTGCATATATATTTCCTTCCAAAATTGTCGCAGATCAAAGACTTCAAGAAAGAAATAAACTAGTCAAGAAACTCACGCAGGTGCTTCAGCAATGGTTCGCACTCTTTGGCTCTACCTATGCATTTCTTGATTGGTAAGTTACACATGCACCCAGTGTCTCATGACCCATGACCTCATCCTCCACCTAGCTTTGCACGGGGGAGGAGGTGCTTGGTGAACTATAGCTCATTGGCCTTTTGCTCTACCTATGAATTATTTAGTAATCAGTCCTTTTAGCTCTCACATATAAAAATCTACCGAGTATAGAAACGAAAATCATTCTCACAAAAAACTCAATGATAATGATCTCAAAACTATTAGATGACAGAGTTGATTTTATAATGTGCATATCTATTTCCTTCCAAAATTGTTGCAGATCAAAGACTTCAAGAAAGATATAAACTAGTCAAGAAACTCACGTCAGGTGCTTCAGCAATTGATCAGCCCTGAATTTCTCATTAGGCCCTCCACACATTAGTACTAACTCCTTGAACTCTGAATGAACACTTTCACATATTATGCCTAGCTTTCCAGATATTATACTGCCCAATTCCACATGAATTGGATTTTGGATTTCAGACATCACCTAGCAAAAAGCAATGGCAATATTAAGTACTCTTGAATGTTGATGTTAAAACATGCTAAGAGCATTGAATAATTGAAAATTCACACATGGATTAACAAACTTCAACCGTCAGCATCATAAAGGTAGACTAACATTCAGAAAATAACTAAATGCAAGAAAAAGAGGCAGGGGGGAGGGGGGAGGGGGATTCGATGTAAATTTTAAGCAGGGAAATCCTGTCCCACTGCTAAGGGAGAAAGAAACAAAATCTAATGATTGTTTCTTTTGGGTCAGTATTTCTCTCTTTTTATTTTATTCTTTTTGGTGCATGAATGGGATAAATGCATTGTCTTGGGCTAATTATCCAAAAGGATGGGGACATTGAAGAGGATGTTACCCATTGGTTTTGAGTAGAGTGGGTGATATGAAGAAATACAACTAGAGTATGATTTGAATGAAAAACACATAGAAAGCTAGGGAAACAGGCTAGAGAAGTAAAATACAAGTAGTTGTGATTGATTGGTGTTGCATGTGTAAGAGGGATGGGAAGACCACAGATCATTTACTCCTACACTGCACTGTAGCTAGAAAGATAAGGAATACAGTGTTTTCACTATTTAGGTTCATTGGGGTATGCTGAGTGTTCTGGAGCTTCTAGCTAGCTAATCAGGCAAGTTTAACAGGCACAGAACTTCAGTATATGGAGCATGATCCCTTTTGCCTCATTTGAATGGAGGAATGCACATACGTTTGAAGGGAAAAGAATGCACATACATTTGAAGGGAATGAGAGATAGATTCATGACTTGAAACTTTCTTTCTTCCAGACTTTGTTTGAATGGAGGAATGCTTCGGGATTTTTTTCTTTTAATTCTTTGCCTAATTTGCTTGATTGTTGTACCTTCCATGCAATTTAGTTTTTGACACTTCGCTGATTCCATAGTCTACTTCCTGTGTGATTTGGTTCATTGTATTACATCATCTTTTTTCAATGAAGTTCTTAACTTATCCATAATAAGAAGAAGAAGAAGAAGAAGAAGAAAATAATAAAAATAAATAAATAAAATAAAATAAAACAGGCTACAGAAGCTGCAAAGGGATTTTTTTTTTTTTGAACATAGGAAGGACTGTCAAAAAATAAGTAGCTGACTGATGCCTGTTGATGTTCTCAGTAGCCAGTAGCCAGTAGCCACATCATTGAGCGTGCTGAGTTGTTCATGGTGGGATGCTATTTCAGACCATATTTTAAGCAGTATAGCTATAATTCATACATGAACATATCAAGCATTTATTTTACACACATAATTACCAAATATCGATACTGCTCAAACTTAAAAACAAATGTTTCACTTTATATAAGCATTTTATTGTCATTATTACACAATTAAAATTAAGGTCAAGCCTGGCTCAGATTGGGATAGGTACTCCACACAACCTACATAGCACAGGTTTTTTACACTTTCGGTCAAGCCTTTATTCTTATATAAAATAAAAATCATACAGCCAACATAGTTCCCAACATCACATTAATGGTTTATGCCTTAAAAATTATGTTCCTACATCCTAATAATCTCAATCTTTTCATTGGGCACTAAATCGGCAGAGATAATGTGACATATGCTAGATGCTACCAATACAACAACACATGAAGATGCTAAAGATTATAGATTGACTAAGTATCATGAAGCACAGAACTTAAAATAAATAAGGATAATATACCTGTCCAATCACAAACGCATAGTTTCCCTTAAACCGCTGCCTCAATTCACTCTCTGGAGTAGTCAGAAGTTTCTGAGTACAACCATTACTGATCCCTGATACAAGAGCAATCAAAGCTGTCGTGTCAAAGTTAACAAGATCACCTTCGGCTAACAAACCCCTCATTTCCAGCTTTTTTTTAACATGTGAAGGGAAGATTTTGAGGCCCGAAATGAGTGAACAGAAAGTATCTTCCGAAAGCTTTGGCACAACTGAAGCAACAGTTGTTGAGCCTTTGACAGCACTTAAAACAGTAATATCATCATCATCATCATCATCATCATGATCACCACCAACAACCTTTATTTCAAGCACACATGCCCCTCTATACGATCTTCCAAGTACATTTACATTTACATTTACCCACTCACCATCGGAATCATCAGAGAAGTAGAAATCAAAATCAAAAACAGAAAAGTCCAATTCAATCTCAGACGCCCCGAATTCTTCCCAAAGTTTTTCTCTAATAAAGGTGTTACAGAAAAGTCCATTGGAGAAGAAAAGAATGATAGAGGAAGGTTTCAAAGTTGTTGAAGAGCGGGCAAAAGTAAGGAGTTGTTGAAGTCGAAATTTCAAGCCCTTAGTTTTTTTCTTAGGGGATGAATCCCAGGAAATGTAGGTAGGGTTTCTATCGGATACAATAATCCAAACAGGGTTCCTGTTGAGAGTACAAACAATATCAAGATGATGGACAGGTGAGGAAATGGGTTTGCAAACTCGAGAAACTCCAGTTATAAAAGGCTGTTGGAGAATGTGAACAATTGCCTCAAGGTGCCCAATATTCAAACTGGAAGTGGATGATGAACGGGTGAGAAAATTGAGGTCAGAAAGGGCGAGTCTGAGGAGAGTGCGCCTGCATGACTGGCTCACGCCCAATCTCTCTATCCTATCTATCACGCCCTTGCATCTCTCTTTTGCCAATTCCACTTCTTCTTCTTCTGTACCTTTCTGCTTCATCATCATCTCTCTCTCTCTCTCTCTCTCTCTCTCTCTAATTCTATTCTACAATTGTAATTTACACCGATCTAGAAAAATAATAATAAGGACATACTTATTTGGTAGACTATCAGTAACGTAATAGGTTTTTTTTTTTTTTTTTTTTTATGGAAATCAGTAACGTAATATTTATTCATTTGGTTTAGCTATTTTTTAGTTTAATTATGTTTTTATTACAAATAATACTTCTTCTTTATAAATAGTTATTCTTTAAAATGATAAATAATTATTCCTCTTTAAAATGATTGTATTAACTATTCCTTAGTAAGTGTAATAATTTCAAAACTTAATATATTTCCAAATAAATAAACTTTTTATATACATCTAACAATTATAAAAATAAAAAATCATAAAAAAATAACATATATCTCTCTTAAATTTAAAAAATAATAATTTTTATTGAGATATAATTGTATGAGTAAAATATTTCCTAAAATAAATTTTAAGTTTTATTCTAATGTTATAACCCACAACCAAATTTATCAATAGGTTTAGTTATTACATTACAACACATTTTATTCCTAGTAATAAAGATTACAATTCATGTCGTAATTCCCATTAAGTGTACCAAACGTACCCTAATATGAACGTGTGTGATAACTGATAAGGTTTTTTTTTTTTAATCATAATTTTTCATTCGTCTCATCTCAATTTACTTTTCTTTTCTTTTCTTTTCTTTTCTTTTAATGGGATCTTAATTTGCATTGGTTTTTCATAGATTACAAATTAACAATTGTCTCATCATTTTTTTGTTGGTGGCTAGCTTAGTTATGCTTTGAGGCTTTTTTTTGTTTATGTATAATTTTGTATTTGTTCCAATTTGAGGTTTATGTATATGTTCAATAATTTTATGCATTTGAGAACTACTCATAAGACTGTCGTTAGGCTATCCATAAAAATAAAAAATAAAAAATAAAAAAAGAACATTGAAATAATATTGGAATCATTTGTTCATGTGTAAATGTGATCATTATTTTATGCATTTGTGGGTGTATTAATTTTTTTGTGCTACATCTCATTACACTATATGTATTTTTGTGATTGAAAAATGCATCAACCATGAATTAGAATAAATGAAAACTGTTAACATTTTTAAAAACATAAGAGTTTTTTAGCACGATCCTAGTGCAAAGATGGTAGTCTATAGTTATGTTTTTAAAAATATTAGGAATTAACACACATTTGAAATTATCATATTTATGTGACGTCACATATCTATTCTTGAATGACATTTTACTTTCTATCATTGAATACATACATACATACATACATACATATATATATATATATATATAATGATGCTTTACCAAATAATATTTGAATAAACCAAAATAATGCAAAATTGCATACACTCCACTTTGGATTTTAACATGTTCACAGATAGGAATACGAGAAGAGACAAACTATTGAGTATTTCATAATTATTTGAAAATGCCAAAATTTCTAAACTATTGAAAGTCAACTTCAACAAATTAAAAGGGGTTTAAGTGAAGGCCATTAAATTAATTAAATCAAATGATGACATTTGTCATCCAAATTAAAATCACATTGACATATTAAAATTTGTCACGTGTCATTTGGCTCACATGATAAAGATAAATTTCCTATTCAAAATTTATGGATAACTATCTTTATTAAAATAAATAAATAAAATAAAAATAAATTTCTTATTCAAAATTGATGGATAATTATCTTTATTAAAATAAATAAATAAAATAGAAATAATTATTTATCTTTGTTAATTATTATCTTTATCAAAATATGATCTTTATCAAAATAGATAAATAGAAATAATTATCTCTAAGCAAAATTTGGGCCAATTAGAGTCTACTATATATCTTCAAGCATATCAATTTTGAGTAGAGCTTATCCCTTGAAACAACTATAAATAGAGGACATCCCCTCTCATTTTCAACACAAAGTTTTCAAGAAAATCAAGCTCTAGAGAAATTCTATCTCAAAAATATTTGAAGAACTTGAAGAACATTCGAAGGACTTGAAGAACAACAAATATCTAACATGCTCAAAACTAGAGATTTGTTGTGAAGACCGTTCGATCTATCTTCCAACCAAAGTGATGAAAATTTTGCGAACACCTTTTTCAATTTGTTTGATTTTCTACGATTGAGAAAATTTTGTGTTTACACTTTACACTTACCTCCTCCACCCTACTATATGATTATAAATAAATTAAAAATAAGGTCAACAAATTAAACCATCTAAATGGTTAAAATATTTTCTATAAAAAATCTAATCAATTAGAATTGTTTAACATCTTCATACCCTAGTACAAATATCAACCAAATAACAACAAAATTACTGTTGGAAAAACTGGTTTTGCATTTCATACAAAACTAGCAGTGGAAGCAATACAAGAATCTACTTCATTCATGAGAGATAACATGTAACCTTGAATTTTAGAACAAAGAACAAAAAGCATACCTTGATGTAGTAAAATTCAAAACAAGACTTGAGAATATCTTCAATCTTCATCCCAATTCCACATGGTACCCAAGATGAGTGGTTTCTCAATTAGTTCTTACATACATTGATTTTCCTTTTGAAAAGTGTTTTCCAAAGATGTTGCAGAGAAAAACTGTTTTTTCTTTTCTTTTTAATCATACGTACGTTTTAACTGCCTTGACAGTTACTTTATTTAATAACTCTTATTAAATAAACAACTGATTATCTAATTAGGTTAGCCTTTTAGGCCAGTCCAATTGGGTTTTTGTATGTGGCTTGGGATGGGACCAAAGGGATAAATAAGACTCTAGCTCCATTGGGCCTCGAGCTTATCTGTCAACTCTTAACAAGCCCAAAGTTACCATTAATTATATAACAAGTATCATTATAGGAATATAATTGCATTCTAGGCTTTATTAATAAATTATATCCCAAGACTCTAATATGATATCATTTGACCTCTCCATGAAATATCCATAGTGAATAAAGTCATAATAAACTGTCACTTTGTAAACAACTATTTTATTTCTTGAGTCACCGGTTTAATCTTCTAGTTATTCAAATTTATGAAATCTAATTTCATTAAATATAAGTTTTAGTAACACCTTACTAAAGTGGTCGGCCCTGAATAACCAGTTCCCATTAAACTTATCTCAAAGAGATATTTCGTGTCTCTATGAAAGACATTATGGATTCCATCTTGAGAATATGTGTTCTCTTAATACTACGTGCAATTACCCAACATATTGAGATTTTGACCGTTAAATTAGATCTCACTCCTGATATATCAAAGTAACCTACATTTTATGATCGGATTCACTATCCTTTCAGGATTGAGAGTCTATGAAATTAGAAGTCGTGAAATTAATTATTCAGGTGACAGTTGTTAATTGAATAATTAATCTCACAGTGGTCCAATTCAATATGTCTTACACACTTAAGACACATCAACACATCAACTAGAAGTCTCCACTTCTATGATCAAGACAAATCATCTTAGTTGATGTGTTATAATCTTCGCAGATGAAATGCCCAATTTCATCATCGACTACAAACTATATTTCAAGTTTACAAGGAACTTGTGATTTATATATTTTGTAACTAAATCACATAAATCACATACAATGCATCTCAAGGACTATGATAATGTCCAATTAGTTCATTTACAAATAGTCTAATATAATTAAACAATTTAATTATTTATAACATGTCAATAAATTAGATTTTAGGGCATAAACCCTAACAATTACATGATGTCTTCAATCCATGGTAAATAAACCATACCTTGTTCCTGCAAAAACACGAATATACTTTCTCTCAATTGGCCATTAAAATTGCACAAAATTCTTTTTTAGTACTTTACACAATAGTTTCCTTCATAAAAGCTTGTACCCTTTCCCTTTTTCTTTTTTTCTTTTTTTTTTTTTTACTTTGTTCAAAGATTGCTTTCTGCTTCAAAATTTTCTGTTAAAATTTTGAAAGATTTATACGTAATGTCAAATTAAAGACCATAACCAAAAACAAAGTTCAAGCTTTGTTTTGAGATTTGTACCTTTATCGGAAAATTTTCCAATAGGATCGTCTAAATGGAACTTCTCAAAAAAAGGAACTTCTAGAACTCCTAATAAATCTACACAAATTAGATTATATAACAATAATCATACGAAACATTTATCTAAATGTGTTTGTGAGAATACAAACTATCTTGGAAAGAACTACTTGCAAGACAAGACTTCGCAACAAATTGATGGGCTCTGCCACTACCTAAACTAATAGGACTTCAAAAGTACAAAATATTCAATTAAGAAAAATAAGGGAACAAGCAATGTAATCACAACAAGTAGATATCTTAATTTAGAATTCAAGTTCATACAAATAAGAAAGATTCAAATCACACAAACTCCTAAGTTAAATTACAAAAACTATACTTAGATAATTCATGTGAGGCAAACGCACTTACAAACATGAAGTTATCCTTCCGTTGACCGGGTATGTGAATCTAGTTTGTCAGATTTTTGTTCTTGTCTCTGATAATACCTTTCATCTTTATTTATAGTAGACAAAAACAGTTACTGCACTCCTCATTATATTTTGGTAACTTCTATTGCACTCTGACTTAGTGGATAATTGACTCACATGCTCACACATGTGAAAATGTTTATTTTTAGCCTAACAACTTTACAAAACCCTTTAGTTACGTGACCATGATCTCCAAAACCTCTGCGTCATGTGAGTTTACTGTGATATTCTTTGTTATAATAGGCCTTGCAAGTTTGCTTATTTGGGCCATGGTTTACATTGATCAAGATCCAGCCCCTCAAGTCACCCTTTAGTGGATAACTGACTCACATGCTCACACGTGAAAATGTTTATTTTTAGCCTAACACATGCCCCCTGTGCGTGATGGGCCTAAATTTAGGCCAATTGCGCATAAGTTAATACAAGAAAAATGAAAGGGTGTAAGGAAAATAAAATTGGGGCTTTAAGTCAGATCAATTTGCAAATCCCTGATCCAAAAAGTCCTTCAAAACTCAGGTGGATGCCGGCAAAGGTTGTCCATGATTCTGAAATTATTCATCTCGATCAAAGCTTGAATAGTGTCGTGACTGTAATTCCGCATGATGCCGGGAGCTGGTGCGTACAAAATGAAGACATCTTCAAGTTCATCGTTAATCCTAAGAGGACCAATTGACTGGAGGAGTTGAGAAATGAAGCTAGGAAACTCCATCCTTGTTCTTGTTCAGCTGGTTTTAACTCTTGAGAAGCAGCAGCTAAATCTTTTAAATCATGCACACCAAGATCACTGCCATGCTCCAGAGCATGTACTTAGTTTGGGAACAACTTCGAACCAGGTACACCGGTCCAAACACCAACATCACTGCTAGCATTACTCAAAACACTCAAAATCATACTGTGGTTGCTCTTTGGGTTTGCTACAACTGTTCGAGAGTCACCGCTGAAAGGTACTCTCCCAACAAATTAGTAGTATTTGGAAATTCACTCCCAATGTATTAGATCAATTTCAATTCTGAAATTATATATGTATACAACCCTTCCTTATTTTGAATTTTCTTCTATATACATTCATTGCATTGTGATCTATTATTTTAATCACTAATGCACATTTTAACCATTCATTTGGCCCTTGGTAGAAGTGTGCATGGGTCGGGTTGGGTCGGGTTGAGGGGATTTTTTGACCCAACCCACCATGGTGGGTCAAAAAAAATTCGACCCAACCCAACCCATCACATAAATCCAACCCAACCCAACTCAACCCACATGGATCGGGTTGGGTCGGGTTGAACCCATGAGTTTGACAAATTTTTTTTTTATTATTATTAAATTGAGTAGAAAAAAATATAAATATAAATATATTAAAAAAACCCAAAGATTACTATCAATGTAATTCCTTAAAGGCAAACAACACTAATGACTAAACAATAATAGTAATTTATTAGGGTTTGTGTGAACTAATTGGTTTTTATATAGGATAGGAAGAACTGGTTATTTTAAAAAATTTATTAATTATATATATATATATATTAAATTAGTATTAGTAGGAGGAACCGAGGAAGTGCTGCTCTACAGCTAGTTTTTTTTTAAAAATTATTAAATATATAATATATATTTAAATATATATATATAAGTGCCCTACAGCTGGTTTAAAAAAAATATTAAATATATAAAATATTTTAAATATATATTAAATATGGGTGGGTCGGTGGGTCTGGCCAGGTTTGGCGGGTTTGTAATTTTTTGACCCAAACCCAACCCAACCCACTATAAAAAATAATTTTGTAACCCAACCCAACCCACCAAGCCTTAAAAACTGACCCAACCCGGTGGGTTGGGTTGGGTCGGGTTTGGCGGGTCGGTGGGTTTTCTGCACACCCCTAGCCCTTGGAAACATGCATACATGCATATCTCAAAATTTTTTATGTGAGTAAGCCAATTCGTTCATACTTGACTTATATAATTTTAGAAACTTGTCGTTAATGGATCTCGCATGCTCATTGCCACTAATATCCATTAACTTATAAGCGTTTCCATCAAAGACCTCGCTAACTAGGAAAGGTCCATCCCAATTAGGAGACCATTTACCCAGATATGGATCTTTAACTCCTATAGGCAAGATAACTTTCCAAACTAAATCCCCAATGGCAAATGACTTTGCCTTAATTCTCTTGTTATACATCTCAGATACTTTTTTGTTTTTGTACAACAATAGAATCTAAAGCTGCCATACGAGCCTCATCTATTTCATCAAGTTCTGCAAACATCGCATCTTGATAATCCAAATGAGTCAATTCATTTTGCCTTGTAATCCTCATTGATCTCACGGTAATCTCCATGGGTAAAACTGCATCATGGCCAAAAACTAAAGAATATGGGGTAGTGTTTATGCTCATTCTTTTTGAAGTTCTATATGCCCACAATACTTCAGACAACAAATCGTCCCAACTTGTAGGATTTCTAGCCACTATTTTACTTAAATTATTCTTGATAATCTCATTAGTGGCTTCTGCCTGACCATTTGCCTGTGCATAATATGGTGTGGAATTCAAAATTCGAATACCATATTCTTGTGTGAAGGCTTTTACCCTGGTTCCATTAAAGATGGTTCCATTGTCCACTATTATAGATTGAGGAATTCCAAACCTATGGACCATCATTTCTTTTATAAATTGAATAACATCTAACTCACTCACTTCCTTATAAAGTTTTGCTTCAGCCCACTTTGTAAAGTAGTCTGTTGCAACGATTATGAAGCTGTTTTTCTTTCTTGAGATTGGTCTGATTTTTCCAATTAAATCCATTGCCTATCCTCTAAAGGGCCATGGTTTTATTATCGCATGAAAATCTGAAGCAGGAATCCTAGGAATTGGACCATGTTTTTGGCATTCTACACAACCTTGAGCATATTTAATGCAATCTTTCAATACACTTGGCCAATAGTAACCATATCTGTGTATCAACCATTTCATTTTTATGCCTGATTAGTGTGAACCACATATGCCTTCATGGACTTCTGCTAAGATTTGCTTTGATTCATCATCACTAATGCATTTCAATAGGATGCCATCAACTCCTCTTTTGAATAAAGTTTCATCTTGGTCTCCCATTAAAACAAAATTTCTAGCTTTAAGTTTTAAAGCATTATTTGTACAACCACTTGGGTTTTTTAAGTAATCAATGATTGGGTTTCTCCAATCATTAACTTGGGTATCAAGATGAAAAACCTAGGTCCCTAATTCCCTATCAATAACTGATGGGAGTATCCTTTTACTTAAAAATGGGGGACTTTGTGCAACTTGATTGGTCTCTTTATGTCCAGAAGCACTCTGTGCCATGCGATTGGCTTCCTCATTCTTACTTCTAGGGACATGGTTTAACTTAGCATTGCTAAACTGTTCTAGCAGCTGTCTTGCAGCCACAAAGTAAGGTGTAATGGATGAGCTGCAACATTTATAATCACCAGTGAGTTGCCTAATTACTACTTGCGAATCACCATAAACCTCTACACTTTTTATTCTCATTTCCAATAATATCTCTAACCCAATAATCAGAGCCTCATACTCAATTTGATTGTTAGAATAATTTCCTTCTAACTTAAAGGCCATTTGGGTTTTAATCCCCATTGGAGATTCTAAACTAATAGGACTTCAAAAGTACAAAATATTCAACTAAGAAAAATAAGGGAACAAGCAATGTAATCAAAATAAGTAGATATCTTAATTTAGAATTCAAGTTCATACAAATAAGAAAGATTCAAATCACACAAACTCCTAAGTTAAATTACAAAAACTATACTTAGATAATTCATGTGAGGCAAACACTTACAAACATGAAGTTATCCTTCCGTTGACCGGGTATGTGAATCTAGTTTGTCAGATTTTTGTTCTTGTCTCTAATAATACCTTTCATCTTTATTTATAGTAGACAAAAACAATTACTGCACTCCTCCTTATATTTTGGCAACTTCTATTGCATTCTGACTTAGTGGATAACTGACTCACATGCTCACACATGTGAAAATGTTTATTTTTAACCTAACAACTTTACAAAACCTTTAGTTACGTGACCATGACCTCCAAAACCTCTGCGTCATGTGAGTTTACTGTGATATTCTTTGTTATAATAGGCTTTGCAAGTTTGCTTATTTGGGCCATGGTTTACATTAATCAAGATCCAGCCCCTCAAGTCACCATTTACTGGATAACTGACTCACATGCTCCCACGTGAAAATGTTTATTCTTAGCCTAACACAATGACTCTTTGAGTATCTTTTTTTTTTTTCTTTTTTCTGAGAAGAACACTTTAAGTATCCTGATTCCCCAACAATATTTTTCTGAGAGAGAGAGAGATCCTATCTCTCCAGTTTGCCAATCCTATAGTTGACCGTTATTATTTCATTATACAACATATAACTTAAGGTCTATACAAATCAAAAAAAAAAAACTTAAGGTCTATAGACATAGTAATTTGGTGTATGAAGTTTCTTTATACTAACGGAAATTTAAGACCTCATGAAAAATGGAAATTTTGATTGTTCTACCATTAACAAAAGTAATAATGATAGTAGTAGCAGTAAACGGTACCATCTAGAGTCTTCACCATTAGAGGCATCATGTTTTGGGTCATTTGATCATTAACCTTTTGGAACTTCAGACCCATTGCCATCAGCCATTCACCGAAGTGAATTGAAACTCAGTGGCGGTGATGCTCCTGTGACATAAATTCCAGATCTTGTTCCGTTTTTTTTTTTTTTTTTTAAATTATATGACATGAACTGAAAGAAAATGTTGAGTAAATACTTTTTGGATTTTGTTTTTGAGTGTCTCCCTCTAGCACATAGTCACCTGTTACCAAAATGCAAAAATGGTTGTTGCTCTTGGTACAAAAAGAGAGGACTTGAGGATAGGAATGGGGAGAGATTGGATAACATTATAACTGCTCAATGATAATGGGAAAATTATTGTGTACTCTCGAAGTACCATAAATGCGTACTCCCTCCTCTCACATGAATAGTGGGTCCCATTAATTAAATTCATGATAGGACCTATCATTTATGTGAGAGAGGGGAGTATACATTTATGGTACTCCGGAAGTACCTAATAATTTTCCATGATAATGGGGAAATTTGACATTGTTGAGTGGAAGTTTGAAGTTATGTGTGTTAGAATTTCCAAGACAATTCAATTAGCGGAGAATTTTATTTTATCTATACTACTATTTAAGGGGATTCCTCTACTTGGAATCCTCATTTTTTTTTTGTTACACCCCTATGTTTAAGTAGAGACAAAACTAAAGGACAATCCGGTAAAAATACAACTCTAACTCCCACTAAGACATTCCCTAAAAAATAGGTCACCCTCCTGTTGATTTTCAAATTATTTTATCCATTTACTAGTCTCATCATAATTTCCCTTTTTTCAAAAAAAAAAATTGGATAAGTTTGTTTTGAAAACATGAATTAGTAGGAGAGTATCCTATTTTGTTGGCATTTTAAATGGAGTTTGAGATATATTTTTGTCGGGTTGTACTCAAGTTTTTTCCCCATTAAACGTAAGGTTTAGGAGTATTTCAAAACCACTTAAAAGTCCAATCTAAATAAGGGAATCCTCTTATAAATAGTATAAATAAATTAGATTCTCAAAATAAAAATTATATATATATAATAAAAACATAGGTTTTTTTTTTTTTTTTGCTACAAAATAGGACCACTAAGCCTAACTTTTTCACTTTTTTTCCCCTTTATCAAGACTTAAACGATTCTCTCTCTCTTTTTTCCAATTTCCTTTCTTCATATTTATTCATTTTTTTAAAGTAGCCTCATGACACTCCTAGTTGTATTAGTAGTTCTAAATAAATGAAAAATTGGAATGAATGAAAAATTATGACACTAAAAAAAAAAAAAGAAGGTCTCATCACTCGCACGAAGCACGTGTACATGAGGCTAGTTTGTTTTTTAAAAAGATGATAATTGATTGTAGTTTAACCTATCCAATTGTTAACTGTTTTAAGTGGAGACTAAAAGTCTAAAACGGGGGTTTCTTTGTATTTTTTATGTAACTAGTTTAAGACTCATGCGTTGCATGGTTTTAAGTATAAACTCATAGAATGTATAATTTTATTTAAAAAATAGCTAAATGAATTATTATTTTATAATTGAAAGTAAAAATCATGTGTGTGTATATTTTTCAATCAAAATGCCCCAATAAAGACATAAGTTGGTGTATCATCAACTCAATGAACATACATCAGTCTAAAAATAAAAATATAACTAATGTTGTTGAATGACTAAAGAATGATTAAATAATTATAATCTTATATAAATATATATAATCACTCCGAAAACACTTATTATAACCATGTATAAATATAATCACTCCAAAAACATTGTTCATTAAAATTGCTTAAATAGTATTATTTAAAAGCCAAAAATATATATATATATATATATTTATGAACTTAGTTTCAAATCTGAACAATATAGATTTGTCTTTCTAATTCTAACTATATCATGAAATTGTTTGTAACTCTAAGCAATGGCACTCCTAATAGAGAAATCATTGTTCATTCATAATCAATCTTCTTTTTAATCTTGCAAGTCTTGTTATTTCAACATTGTTCAACTATTTAACCCAAAAAATATATGTGGCAAACAACTATAATAAACACAACCAAACCAAAGTAACTATACATATTATTTGAAAGACAAATTAAGTGCATGTAAAGTGTAAAATACTTGCATGTAGGTCAGTGGTGGTGGTGGTGGTGTCTTATCCCTGTCTAGCTAATTCTTGTTATAATCCCTTTGTTTCATACATATTAGTATTTCAATTGTTGGTTTTGGTAGTTAGAGGTTAGCACATGCATAGTAGTTAATAATTTGCAAATCACTTTGAATTTTTTTTAAAAACCAATCCCTTAAAAAAGGATTTAGTGGAGTTTAAATCACATTAATAAATTAACTGTCTATTCAATTTTTTTTAAATCACGTTAATAAAAAGTTACTAATAAAGTCATAAAACTATTATTAGTAAACTATTCAATTTCTTAGGTTTATCTATTTAGCTTTGTTGCCAAGTTGATATCAACTCTTTTATTTTATTTATTTTTTTAGAAAAATATAACACAACTAAAAACCTATAAAAAAATAATTTAAATTTAATATTAAGAATATAATCTAACTTATTCATAATTTAAAATTAAGAAACTAACAAAAATCATAAATTAAAATATAAATGTAGAAAAAGAACAAAGAAAATACCTATTTGCTTCCTCTATCACTCTAAGAGATGAAAGTGTGAGTAAGTGTGAGTATGTAACGAAAACCTACCAATTATTGTAGAAAATAACAAATGAGTACAATATTTTAATATTATGAATTAGGTTAATCTATCTATCAATTTCTAAACGAATTCATGAGGATAACAAATGAGTACTGATGGTACACAAAAATCAGTAGGCTGAATGTTTCGGGCTACAATGACAGTTTGATGACCTAAAGAGAAAGAAAGACTGTCAAGGGTGACCGGGGTGAACTGGCTGAGGAACCTCCGACGGTTAAGTCAGTTTTCTCTCTAGAACACAAGGATAGTGAATCTGTGAATGGTAAAACGTACCTTGGGCTAATGGGGTCAGATCCTTTTTATAGAGAGTTCTTAGTGGGTCTACTTGTTCGAATCCACTACCATCATGGGAGATGTGTGTAGTTGGTGGAGAAAATGGAGCGGAATTCGGGGAATCCTCCCCACGTTTAGAAATGATAGATCGTGGTTTGATGGCTTGGTGTTAGTAGAGAAAATCCTCTGAAATTTGTTAAGTGTTATTTGGTCATCCATGTCTTTGAGTCTCATGGACGACCAAGTCACTTTGGACGGTCATGACGCTTGTGGACGGATCCTATTCATATCCATGATGCTTTGGTTGGGTTTCCTTTCTTGTAAAACAGTTTGGATGTAGCTAGGTCACGGACGAATGAAACTTAATTTAATCTACCATCAGTTGCCCCCTTGTCCTTATGTCGTCCATGTCACTATTGAAAATTTTGTCGTTATTATATATATATTTTAAATATGGCGATTTCTCAATGGTTGATGAACTTTCCAGGTGGTATCTCGGGGTGGTTTGGGATCTGATGTCCTGGATGCTAACACGTGGCTTAATCCTAGCGGTCTGCAGGTCGCGTCGTTTCATTCTTCAAAAAATTGCCACGTGGCGTATCCTAGTTGGTTTGTGTCGCTTCAGTGTCCCACCCTGTTGCCTATAAATAGGGCAATACCTCTCTTACCCTCTCACTTTCCTCATATTTTCTCTCTTGACCCTCTCACCTCAGTTCACTCTTCGCGCTTCGTCTAGGAGTCCTCTTCTGTCCTTAGTCCTTTTCGTCTAGCATCAAGTATTCTCTTCTTCTCGATTGTAGGTTTTCTCCTTTAAAATTCTTTACAAATGGCTAAGGTTGTAGTGTCTTGGTCTAGTGATAGAGACGAGAGGGAGATAGAAGAGTATATGACCAATCTAGTAGTAGCGGTAGTAGTAACGAGAGTAGCAGTAGTGGTTGTGATTCTATGGACGAGCAATACTCGTTTAGAATCCCTGGAGTTCCCTTAGAGGTCCTCCAGGAGGAAATGAGGAAAAGGGCTGCCTCTGGGTCGTCTGCTAGCCTGTTCACCAGTGCTCAACCATCCACTCCTTCTCTCGATAAGGAGGAGGATATTTTGTACTGTTGTACCATGGACATTCCATCCAAAATAGATGAGAAGAGGCTTTACATACTTAGGGGTAAATAACAAATCCCAGACGAGGTTAATCTCTGTCTTGCTGCCCTTGGTGAGTGGTGTTGCACCCCAAATTCTAGGGTTGGTATATATAAGGCCTACCAACTAAAGGGTTCTTAGGTTTCCTTTGAACGACTTTGCTAGGGAGCTCCTTCATAGGTTAGGTGTAGGGCCAAACCAACTTAACCCTAATGCATGGAGGACCATTGTGTCCATGCAAGTGTTGTGGAGAGAGGTTTTCGACGGGAACCATCCTCTTACTGTGGACGAGTTCTTGTATTGTTATAAACCCTCTGAGATAAGCCAATCTTTAGGTTTCTATCAATTTTTCGCTAGGGGTTCCAGTTGTAGGTTGATAAGGTCTCTCCCCTCGTTTGATAAACTCTGAAAGACAGAGTTTTTCTTCATCTCTGGGTGTTGGGTAGGGAACCCTATTGAGGTAGGCAGGGATCCGTTCCCTCCTTACACTGGTGAGATGGGTCGTCTACATCTTGAAAGTATGTTGCTTTCTTCAGCTCGTCTTACCTATTCCATCATATTTATCTAACTTCATTTTTCTTCTTCTTTTCAACTGTGAGACGTCCTTCCTTGGCCAACTTCTATTTGAACCACGTCCAACAAGCGCACTTCTTTGCTGATAGAACCTTCCATTTCTTAGTGAAGCTTCGTCAACTAGCAACTTGGGGGCTTGGACCTGAACCTACAGAGGAAGCTTTAGCTCACGAACTTACTATCCGTCATTGTAAGTTATACACATATATTTATTTTACTTGTTTCAAACACTGATGATCTTTTTTCTTTTTCTTGTTGGAATGGCAACCATGAAGTAGAACAAAGGAAAAGGCCTTGTTGTTGGTGATGAGGTTGTCCAAACAAGGGATGACGTCCCTATTTAGACTCATCCATTTACTCCATTTGCATTGAAGCTCGTCCCTCCGACCTCGTCGGAAAAGAGGAAAACCGTGTCCAAGAAGCTTGACATAGGTAACCTTTCTAGCCGTCGAGGTAATAAAAGGCCAAAGGAAGACTCCTTGACACCGTACACGACTCCTGTCGTGGTTCTTGACCCTGCTGCTCCTACTGCCTCTGCTTAACCACCTGTGGTTTCTAAGGTCGACGCTCGCATCCCTCCATTTGATGCCGAGCCATCTAACTCCTCTCCTAAAGCCCCTACTCCTGAAGACTTTCCCATGACTCTTTTAAGGAGTGAGAACCTGGCCTAGAATAGGTTCAAACAAGTGGTGAGGAATAAGGATGTCTCCATATGCTACGATATGTCCGTCAAGGAATTTGAACACTCCATGATCCATGATCGCAGTCCAGTTCAATATATCTTATACATTTAATATGTTTTAAGTGTATAAGACATATTGAATTGCACCACCGTGAGATTTATTATTCTATTAACGACTGTCAAATGAATAATAAATCTCACAACTTTCATTTACTTAGACTCTCAATCCTGAGGGAATAATGAACTCGATCATGAAATGTAAGTCGCTTTAATATATCAGGAGTGAGATCTAGACAAATGGTCAAAACCTCAGTATGTTGGGCGACCACACGTAATGTTGAAGGAACACATATTTTCAAGATGAAATTCATAATCTCTTTAAAGAGATATAAAATATTCTCTTGAGATAAGTTTAATGGGTTTGGTTATTCAGAGTGTTAGGCCTAACCAATTTAGTAAAGAGTTACTAAAGTTGATATTTTATGAAATTAGATTTCATAAAATATATATGAATAACTTAAAGGATTAAATCGGGTACTCAATGATCAAGATGTAATAATTTTCAAAGTGACAGTTACACATTATGACTTTGTATTACTACGAATATTTTCATGAAGGAGTTAAATGTTTAATAAAGTTTTGAGAAATAATTTATTAATAAGGCTTAGAGTGCAATTATATTTATATAGAGGTATTAAATATAATTAATGGTAATTTTGGGTTTGTCAAGAGTTGACAGATAAGTCCAAAGCCCATTGGGGCTAGAACTTTATTTGTTCCTTTTGGTCTCACTCCAAGCCACACACTAAATCCCAATTGGGTTGGCCCAAAAAACTAACCCAATTAGATAATCAATTATTTATTTAATAAAAGTTATTAAATAAAGTAACTGCCTAAGTGCAGAAATATACGTATGATTAAAAGAGAGAAATATTTAGAGTTTTCTCAAGATACTTGGTTATTCTCTTAAACAAATACATATAGAACTAATTGAGAGACCACACATCTTAGGCACATTGTGGAATTAGAGTGAAGATTGAAAGTCTTCCCAAGTTCAAAATTCATCTGGTTTTTGAATTTCAGTGCATCAAGGTATGACTTCTTATTCTTTGTTTTTAAAACTCAGATATTGCATGTTATCTCACATGAATGAAGTAGATCCGTTTATATTCCGCTGTGTGTTTTTGTATGAGATACAAAACTGTATATTTCGATGTGTTTTTCCAACAAGAGAGAGAGAGAAAGAGAAGACCGCTCTAGAGGGGCTAAGCCCTCTAATCTACTGAACATTGCCCTTTTTGGGCTTGCATCCTTACCCTTTTTACTCACGCCTAGGAGGTCGCACTCTTGCTTCAATCGTCTTCGCTCCATACGTGTACATACAAAGACAAAAGAAATAAGCCAACAGACAAGTAAAGAAACAAATGGAAGGAAAAACATGACAAAGACAAGCTAGGAAAAGATACCAACAGGGGCAAACGGACATGTGAAGCACTTAAAAGGCAAAGAAGCATGTTATTAAATAAAAGGGGGTGTCCTAGGATGACAAATGTAGGCTTGGATTGAGTGTCCATAGTTCCATTGGATTAGAGTATGGACGACACACAGACTTATGTATGAACATGTAGGCAAGCGTTCAAAGATGCAAAGAAGCAAAGAAAGCCAAATGGGTGGCACAAAGCAAGCATGGCAAGCATATCAATATCGCACAGAGTAGAAAAAGGCGTATATCAAGCACACCAACACCATGGGGGTGTATCTCACAAGTGGTTACGTCTAAACAAACCCTAGGAGGGACGAATGTAACCACGCAAGCACAAGCCCACGGAGGGCACAAAGCATGGCAAAGCCTAGATCTAGAGAGACTAATATGGAGATAAAGCATAGAAGCAAGCAAGCAAACATAGACATGCAAAGGAAATAATCCAAACCCTTTAATATAGGCCTAGGTGTGCGGATGTAGGCCTATACCACAAGATCTAGATCTACACCCTATCGGAAGGGACAAAAAGCAAGAAAGAGAGATATCAAGGGACAAAAAGGGCTAAAGTAGCACATGGCATTGTTGGAAAATTACATGTTTGTAACGCATACAAAACATACGCAGCGGAAAAATTAACGGATCTACTTCATTTGCAATTGATAACATGTACTATGTAAGTTTCAGAATTAAAGAATAAGAATGCGTACCTTGGTGTGGTGAAATTCAAAACCGAAGATCAGAAGTTCTTGGGAAGACTTTTAATCTTCACTCCAATTCCACTTAATGCCCAAGATGTGTGGTTTCTCAATCAGTTTTCAATGAGAGAATAAAGAGTGTCCAACACTCACATACTAACCATTTCATTCCCTTATGAAAACTCTTACGAAAAGACTTAATGAAAAGTCTCATGAAAAAGCCTTAATAAAATTCTATATGTTTCTCTCCTTATATACAACTGATTATCTAATTGGGCTAACCTTTTGGGTCATTCCAATTGGGCTCTAGTATGTGGTTTGGAGTGGGACCAAAAGAGACCAATAAGACACTAGCTCCAATGGGCCTTAGGCTTTTCTGTCAACTCTTAACAAATCTAAAATTACCATTAACTATATTTAATACCACTATATAAATATAATTGCACTCTAGGTCTTATCTATAAATTATATCCCAAGACTTTATTGTACATGCAACCCCTTCATTAAAATATTCGTAGTAATATAAAGTCATGAAATAGACTGCCACTTTGAAGATTACTATATCTTAATCCTTGAGTACCCAGTTTAATCCTTTATGTTATTCAATATATATTTATGAAATCCAATTCCATAAATATATACTTTAGTAACAACTTACTAAAGTGGTTGGGCCCAACTCTCTTGAATAACCAAACTCATTAAACTTATCTCAATGGAATATTTTATGTCTCCGTTAAGAGATTATGAATTCCATCTTGAGAATATATGTTCCATCAATACTAAATGCGGCTGCCCAACATACTGAGGTTTTGACCGTGACTTATAGATCTCACTCCTGATATATCAAAGTAATCTACATCTCATGATCAAGTCCATTATTCTCTCAGGATTTAGAGTTCATGTAAATAGAAGTCATGAGATTTATTATTCATTTGACAGTCGTTAGGAGAATAATAAATCTCATAGCGGTCTAGTTCAATATGTCTTAACTCTTAAAACATATCAACATATCAACTAGAAGTTTCCACTTCCATGATCTAGACAAATCATCGTAGTTGATATGTTATAGTCTTCGCAAATGAAACGCCAACTTTCATCACCGACTACGAACTAAAATTCTGAATTTACAAAGAACTTGTGATTTATATCTTCTGTGACTAAATCACATAAATCACATACTATGCATCTCATGGACTAAGATAATGTCCCCTTAGTTCATAAATAGTCTCATATAATTAAACAATTTAATTATTTATGACATGCCAATAAATTGGATTTTAGGGCATAAACCCCAACAATCTCCTATTTGCCCTTAAAGACAATTTACCATATATCCGACACTTATCTCCCTTTAGAGTAATTCACAATCACTTTAAGGCAAGGCTTGGAAATAAGTTACAGTCAGATTTATTGCATAAATTATCTTTTTTACTACTACTTCTCAAGTACTCATATCTCTCTAATGAGATAATACTTACACTTAATGTGTATCTTCATCACCTAGGATGAACACATATCTTAAAGTCCAACTTTATGAATCACAATCAAACTACAAATCAGTATTTGTACATCCAGTAACTATCAAAACCTCACTTTGGTGGATAAGTATATAATCCCTCATTGTCTTAAGATATATGAGTATATGCTTTACTCCCACTAAATTAAGTGATTTTTGATTCAATTGATATTTGCTTACTATGCCTACCGCAAAATAGATATTTAGCCTAGCATATAGCATAGCATAAAGACTTTCTTATAGATATGATATTAGAAACTGTCTTAATATGCTCTTCCTTTTATATGTCTAAGGATCGTAATCCTTTATAAAGGAACTTCAAACTTAAAAGGAAAGAATCATTTTTTGAAGTATTACATGCTATACTTGGCTAGAATCTAATCTATTTAAGCAGTTTGAGATAGACCCAATATCCTAATTTCTGAATTTTAACAAAATTTAATTTTTAGGATGTGACTAGTCTTTCTCAAGTACTTTATATCAAACTGGACTAAACAACAAAAACTCTATTGATGACAATAACTCTACATCATTCTAAATGATTAGAATGTCATCAACATACATTAAGAGATTTATTATTCTATATAGTTTTACACACACATAAGGCCTTTTAATACTTGATCAAAATCAAAAAATTTGATTTCTTGATCAAAGATGATATTTTATGATTCATATGCTTGCTTTAATCCAATAATGGAATTTAAGAAACTTACATACTAATCACTATTGGTTCTTTGCTATGTACAAGTCTAGGTACATCATATAGATGTCTTCCTTAAGATTGCTACTAAAAGAAGCTTTCTTGATATTTATTGTCATATTTCATCCAAATGAAATATAATGGATAAGAGAATCTAGATAGAGTCACTATTAGTGAAAAAATCTTTTCATAATCGAACCCTTTCTTTTTGAATAAATCTTTTCGCCACTAGTCTTGACTTTAAAAGTTTACACCTTCAAATCTATCAATCTTATTTCATTGTAGACCTATTTGAGAACAATAGGCTCAATGCCAATAGGCATCTCTACAAGTTCTAGACTTTAAATAGAATCTAATTCTATTCACATAACCTTGATCTAATAATTTATATTAATATCATCTATTACCTCTACGTAGGACCGAGTATCAAATTCATATCCTTGTGGAATGATTTCAAAAGTTTATCCCAAAAGTATGAATTTACAATCCTCCCACTACGATATTGTACCGGTGTACTAGCTATATATATATAGAATAATACCTTGTGGTGTATCTAATACAACCATCTCATTTCTAAATGTATTTTATAATTGTCTCACAACAAATTCTGACATTTTTCTTCTAGAACAATTCTTTAAGATTATTCACATAGTCATCATCAAGAATTTTGTATTTGTACTTTACAAACATCTTATAAGAATTTTGTACTTGTACTTTACAAACATCTTGTCTACTTTATGACTACCAAAATAATCTTATGCAATTTCTTTTAGATACCCAACATAAGCATACATTTTTCTACCTTTTGATTTCAATTTGTCAGACTTCCTTTCTAGCACAAGTGCTAGACATCTCCAAAAGTGGAAGTATCATATACTAGGTTTTCACCCAATTCACAATTTTACAAATGTCATAGGAACAAACTTTTGAAATCAATTTTAGAAAATGTATAGTAATACAAAGAGTATATCTCCAAAAGAAATAAGTAAATGGAAATACTTATCATATACTTTACTATATCTAAAAGAGTCTTATTCCTCCTTCATGTATGCTCTAATTTAAATAAGTCATTGAGACTATATTCCTTTAAAATAAAGGAGCTCTAGATCATATTATCTTCTAAATAGAATTCATAGATTGAGAATTTAACAAAATAATGGTTTTAAAAGCCCATCTTTCACCAATCTTGAATATCATTTAGATTAATAAGATCTAGATAAGTGCCAAAACATATAATACCAAAGGATGAAAACTTTCTCTTTAAAAAGTAAAACATATAAATTTCCACCTAGAAAATAATCATGGACAAAGCTTAATTTAACCAAATCAGAAACACTTTTCTTTGGTCATACTTTTGAGTCTAATTTCCTTTTGGCAACTACTAGGGTAACTTGTTTGCCCAACTGTTTGGTATTATATAATTCTTCTTCTTATCACCTTTACCTTTCGGTCTAGGCTAAGAATTTGAATTAAATCATATTGATCCTAGTCTTAACTTTTAGGATGTCTTCTGTTGTGTAGAACTCACTCATCAATTCAGATAATATACAAATTTTATTTTCAAAAATAATCTGAATTGATCAAATGATTCTAACAAAGACTAGTGGATCATATCCATATGAGATTAACATTTAATCTCTACATCCAAGAATTCCAATTCATTTAATAAAATAAAATATTTTCATAAAATGATGTGGAATTGGAACTCCTTAAGCTTTTCTTGGCACTCAATATGATTCATACCAAAACATCTCATTTAGACTTAATATAAAGTCTAAGTCTTGTACTAACTCTTGCATCTCATGCTGTAGTACAATTGAGATAGAAGCCAATGTAACATTTTAGCATTTCAATGAAGACTATGATCACATCATAAGCTATCTTCCATTAATGCATCATGTATAGGAAATTATGACAATGCTGAATCGAAACATAAATATGTACTTCAACTCCTTTAAGCACCATGTCCAAAATTATTTCTTAATTAATGTGATTCATTTAAAATAGTAGCTGGAGAACAAAATTAATGACAACTTTATTTTGAGACTGTGAACGTAATTACAGGGGCATTATATTTTGCATCCATAATCATATAGTATGGAATCTGAAAAACATACTATACTAGGTGCAACGACAATCCAATCCATGTCTATAATTCCTTGGTAGCAAGATTATTATAAACACATTAATTGATTGAGAACTATTCTCATTATTAGTGCTATCATGATAACTCTTATCATACACTAATAATATACCGTATTAACTTTAGCCTCTAAGTAATAATGACATAACTCATTTGGGAGGTTAATATTACACTTAGTCTAGTGTACACCATTATCTAGAATCATGTGTAGCCACATTTTATCTCCCTATATAGTGTTTAAACTTGTAGTACCATGAAACAAAATACCCTCCTTTGGGATCGCGAGGCATATACGCCAAGACGAGGTGCTTACCCACACTACTATGAACCGATAATGGAGGCCGTGAAATCCAACCCTTGTATCTCTCTCCCACTAAAAATTTTAAAACAAGTGGATTGTCATGAAATCATTGTGATCTAATCACAATTTTAACCCTACACATCAAATGTGTTTAATTGTTTAAATTCAATGTGATGTAACTAAGTCACGTCACTATAGCGTAACAAACATTCGCGCTATCACAAAGAAGTTTAACCTTGTAATCCGTGAAATAAATACCCTCCGCATGGAATGCAAGACTCGAAGTCAAGACAAGGTATCTATTCACATTACAATAAACTTAACAAAAGAGCTATTTCAACACTCCCACTCATTATTTGGGTTTTTCTTTAAATAATTGTGATCCCATCACAACTAACAACCTTGCACTTGTTGAAGATTCTAATCTTATTAGAACCGCTAACTAAAATGGAAGTCCTAAACTATTTAGGATTCGTTAAACACTAATGAATCAAAATTTAGTTATATAAAACTCTATCCTTAATTTACTAGATAAAGTATTCTAATCTCATTAGAAACTATATAACTTTAATTAGAATTTTAATCTCATTAAAAACCTCTAATTAAAATACATTAAGGACTTTTAATCATAAAACAATTTAGAACTAAGAGTTCTATTTAACTACCATCTTTGATCTCATTAGGTCTTTTAGTTAGAACCATGTGTAATCACATCACATATTACCACCTTATACATTTGAAAACATTTAGAAAATATTCAAAATTCCCTTCAAATGCATTTTCGTGAGAATCTCGTGACTAAGCTCTTCCAGCGAAAAAGGCGTAAGGAAAAATAGTGAAAACACAAAAGACAGAAACTTTCTTTATGTGAAAACACTTAAAAAAATTCTGATTTTCCTTATTTCGATTGATCAAATGTGTTCCTCGATCGATCGAAAAAATTAAGAAATTCAAAGTCTTATCACTGTTTCATTCGATCAATCGAACATGATTTTCGATCGATCGAAAATCGTGAAACTTGAATTTCCAGAATTTTTCCAAGGCAGTTTTCAACGATTTTTGATGAACAAACAACTAACATACGAACATGATAGTCAAAGAATGATATCAAAATTGAAATTCATTGATGCTATAACCTTAAAGATTAATTTAACATACTTAAATTCAAATTTAAACAACATCATAACATCAATATCAGTTTTTATCAAATCATAGTTTCAATAACCATGCAGAAAATTAAATGCATAATCTTCAAACAATATAAAACTATAATCTCTAATTCCAAAACTCATAAAACATGTTATACAAGTCGAAATCAAAACCTGGCTTTGATACCATTTGTTGGAAAATTACATGTTTGTAACGCATACAAAACATACGGAGCGGAAAAATTAACGGATCTACTTCATTCGCAATTGATAACATGTACTATGTAAGTTTCAAAATTAAAGAACAATAATGCGTACCTTGATGTGGTGAAATTCAAAACCGAAGATCAGAAGTTCTTGGGAAGACTTTTAATCTTCACTCCAATTCCACTTAATGCCCAAGATATGTGGTCTCTCAATCAGTTTCCAATGAGAGAATAAAGAGTGTCCAACACTCACATACTAACCATTTCATTCACTTATAAGAACTCTTATGAAAAGACTTAATGAAAAGTCTCATGAAAAAGTCTTAATGAAATTCTGTATGTTTCTCTCCTTATATACAACTGATTATCTAATTGGGCTAGCCTTTTGGGCCATTCCAATTGGGCTCTAGTATGTGGCTTGGAGTGCGACCAAAAGGGACCAATAAGACACTAGCTCCAATGGGCCTTGGGCTTTTCTGTCAACTCTTGACAAGTCCAAAGTTACCATTAACTATATTTAATACCACTATATAAATATAGTTGCACTCTAGACCTTATCTATAAATTATATCCCAAGACTTTATTGTACATGCAACCCCTTCATTAAAATATTCGTAGTAATACAAAATCATGAAATAGACTGCCACTTTGAAGATTACTACATCTTAATTCTTGAGTACCCGGTTTAATCTTTTATGTTATTCAATATATATTTATGAAATCCAATTCCATAAATATATACTTTAGTAACAACTTACTAAAGTGGTTAGGCCCAACACTCTTGAATAACCAAACCCATTAAACTTATTTCAAGGGAATATTTTATGTCTCTGTTAAGAGATTATGAATTCCATCTTGAGAATATATGTTCCATTAACATTAAATGCGACCGCCCAACATACTGAGATTTTGACCGTGACTTATAGATCTCACTCTTGATATATCAAAGTAACCTACATCTCATGATCAAGTCCATTATTCTCTCAGGATTTAGAGTTCATGTAAATAGAAGTCGTGAGATTTATTATTCATTTAACAGTCGTTAGGAGAATAATAAATCTCACAACGGTCCAATTTAATATGTCTTAACTCTTAAAACATATCAACATATCAACTAGAAGTCTTTACTTCCATGATCAAGACAAATCATCGTAGTTGATATGTTATAGTTTTCGCAGATGAAACGCCCACTTTCATCACCGACTACGAACTAAAATTCTGAGTTTACAAAAAACTTGTGATTTATATCTTCTGTGACTAAATCACATACTATGCATTTCATGAACTAAGATAATGTCCCATTAGTTCATAAATAGTCTCATATAATTAAACAATTTAATTATTTATGACATGCTAATAAATTGAATTTTAGGGCATAAACCCCAACAGGCATAGCAACCAACATAAATCTAGACACACAAGTATGACATAGAGCACATAAACACATAAATCTAAGGATAGGAACATAAATCTAAACACTAACATGTAGATCTAAGCAAAAACATGGCAAAGAACACATAGGCATTCGGATCTAAGCATAAACATGTGAAGGAGCCTAAAACATGTGGATCTAAGCACAAACATTAAATTTAGACATATCCTAGCCCAAGAAGGCTAGGCCAGCAACATCAAAGCGATAAATCATAGCATAAGCAACGAAACATGCTATAAAAACTATAAAGACATGCTAGGAAGCAAGAACATGCTAGAAAAAGTAATAAAATCATTTTATTAAGCAAAACAAAGCTAGGGCAAAGCAATAAAGAGAAAAGGGTGTGGATTGTAGCCAAAAAGTTACATCCACACCCCTAAACCTCAAATCCGAGGTATGCAACCAAGGAGAGGAAGATTAGGTGCAAGAACACTACCTTGGAGATTGAAGAAAAAAGATGAGGATCTAAGGTGTTTGAGAGTGTTTTGATGTGTTTGGATGTGTTTAGGAAAGAAATTAGAAAGAGGAGAGAGAGAGAATTTGCCTAAAACTGCCCAGAAAATCTTTTTTTTTTTTTTTTTTGGGTGCAAAATGAGAGGTCTGGGGGCATTTATAGTGAAAAAGTGACTCCTTGGTTGCTAGCGCACCTTGAAGAGCTGCCGGCCACCTTGCTGATGTAAGCAATTATGGCATTTTCCCGATTCAACTTCAGATGCATATTTGAAGTCATTTCTTGACTTAGATTAAGCTGATGTTGGTGTTCTTGGAAGGCTCTAGATATCTAGTTTTTAAAACACTAAAGAAATTGAAAATCCAACAGTCGGATCAAAAGTTATGGCCTCGGGAAGCGTGTTGATGCGGTTTTCACGGTTTTCTAGATATCTCAGCCATTTTAACTCTGATTTCAACCCATGAATAGTCGTTGGAAATGGTATTTGATAATCTTTGCAATGGTGCTGGTCCCAACCCATTCTGACAGTCTAATCAAAATTAGGGTTTCTAGTGTCCTCGAGAGTCAACCTTGGGTCAAATTTGGTCAAACTTGATGAAAATTACCAAGTAGCTCGAGTTTGATGTAGAAACATGAAAAATGTCATTTTTGGATGATTTTGACCAACTTTGACTTTCAGTTGACCCAGGGTTAATCATGGGCATTTTGGTCAATTTGACCTAAAAATGGCACTTCGAGTGCTCCTATGCCCAAACGGGTTGCGCCATGTCAATCTAGATGCTTCCGCGGCCCTATGGAGAAAAGATAATATTTTCGAAATTTTTGGGGCCCGGCACGCAAATCGAGGACGGACAAAATATGGTGTCTACAGCATGCTTAAGAAAGCAGGAAAGCTTCACACATAAGAAAATACCTCAAAGCCAGTTTTTGGAAAACCATTTGAAAACATTTTTGAGTTTTAAAAATAGTTTACTAAGGATATAGTAAAAGCATTTTTTCAAAAAGAAAGCCCCGGAGGCTAATGCCAATTTCAAATTTTTTTGAAAGTCAATGTCCAAAGATTAAGATCTTATCAAAAGCTCTAAATACTAAACTCTCTAAGTGTCCCCTGTGAAGTCACCAATCTGTCGATGCCTCGTAGCGGTTCAACCACCTATCGCGGTGAAGCTCGTGCGCCCTGGAAGTGCATACACAGGGTATGTATGCGGGCTCGGAGCTCGGGTGCTATGAAAAAGGGTAGACTTCTAGTGTGTGAGTGAAAATAAGTCAATTTAATCGAATTACCAAAGGTAAGTGAAGTCGCCACTAATCATTGGGTTTTTTTTTTTTAAGGTGTGATTGGTCACCTGATTCTATTTGATTTTATTACCAATCCTAGGCTAAGAAAAAGGCTGTTTTTCCTAATCTAAAACGGATGGATAAAAAAATCTTGATTCTTGAGTTCGGAAGTCTAGTTACGTGTAGGGAAGGTGTTAGGCAACTCATAACGCCTATCCGTAGACAGTCCTTTGTTTTGGTAAAATCTTAATTTAAGGACATTGACAATTTAAAATGAGTTATTGGCATTAGCTTTCGGGGTTTTAATAGAATTGGGCTTTGAGGTTTGATTTTGGAAATGGTGTGGTTTTGATTGATGCTTCCCTAGATGTCTGGAATCGTTGTCAAATTTCCATGACGAAAATCCGGTAGCATTTCGCCTTATTTTCGTGGTGGAAATCTGGCAGCGCTTCGCCTCGAGTGCATTATAGCACACAATACACTATTCTTACAAAGCTTTCGCTGTAAGAATACGACAACGGAGGTGCCCTATTTTCACGGTGAAAATCCGGCAGAGTTTCGCGTTTGGTGCACTATGGCGCACCGGTAGGATTTCATGCTTGTGTATACGACGCGTGCCAACATGCTCATGCTGAGGTGAGCCGGAGCCCTTAAAGCATCAAACATATTGATGCGTGTCGCATACACGGGGAAACCAATGTCATTTAGGTGACATGGATTAAGATAATCACACTACGATGATCACTCACACAATATGGTATGAATATGCACCTACAACAATTGCCTTGAGCGCATACCCACACTACAAGGTCAAGAGCACTCATGACTACAGAGGCTTGCTCTTTTAGCAATGAGAGTCCATCATACAAAGTGCACGATCACCCATATACAAGCATATATAGATATACATATATCATGCACAATGTTATCACATAGAGCGGGAAAGTAAAGCAGACATTGCCAACGTTCCAAGAGTATGGCCCAATAAGGTACAATAAATGTAAATCAGACATTGCCATACCCAAGGAACATGGCCCAAGCAAAGTGTAGGAAAGATAAATGAAACATGCCTACATCTAAAGAGTATGGCTAAATAAGGTACAGGAAATATAAAACAGACATATGCCATATCCTAGGATTGCGGCCTAAAGCTGGATACAAGGATGAGAACCCTAAAACAAGGCTCTATAGAAAGGCTAAGAGAGAGAGAGAGAGAGAGAGAGAGAGAGAGAGAGAGATAAACCACACGGTGAGGCTAAACCTCCTAATCTATTGAACATTGCCCTTTTTGGGCTTGCGTCTTCTTGCTTGCATCCTTACCCTTTTTGCTCGCGCCTAGGAAGTCACGCCTTTGCTTCAAGCGTGTACATGCAATGACAAAGGAAACAAGCCAGTAGACAAGCAAAGAAACAACTAGAAAGAAGGCATGCAAAAGGGCAAACTAACAAAGAAAGCCAAACGGGGGCGAACAAGCATGTTAAGCACACGAAAGGGTGAACAAACATGTTATCAAACAAAATGGGGTGTCCTAGGAGGACAAATGTAGGTTTGGAGGGTGTCTATAGCTCCATTAGATTGGAGTACTGACGCACACGTGCCATCAAGTAAAATTCCTAAAAGGGACTCGGGGTCTCGTGTATCAAAGACGGGTGTGAACCCGCACAAGATGGTAGGAATTAGGCTTGATGACACAAGCAAGCACAAGGACTCATGCATGAACATGTACGCAGGTGTGCAAATATGTAAAGAAACAAAGAGAGCCAAACAGGGGCACAAAGCAAGCAAGACAAGCATAACATCGCATGGAGCAGAGAAAGGTTATGCGTCAAGCAAACAACATCATGGGGATGTGTTCTCACAAGTGGTCACACCTAAACAAACCACAAGAGGGACGGATGCAACCACACAAGCAAGTGGCCCCAAAGACCAATAAGCACAAGTCCACGGAGGGCACAAAGCATGGCAAGAACCTAAATCTAGCCAAAAAAACATGGATATAAAGTATAGAAGCAATCAAGCAAACACATGTATAAAGGAAATGATCCAAACCTTTTGATGTAGGCCTAGGTGTATGGAAGTAGGCCTAGACCACAAGATCTAGATCTACACCCTACCTAAGGGGCAAAACACAAGAAAAAAAGCATAACAAGAGATAAAAAAAGGCTATAGCAAGCACTAGGCATAGCATCCAACATGTAGATCTAGGCATAGACATGGCAAGGAGCACATAAACATGTAGATCTAAGCATAAACATGGCAAGGAGCACATGAACATGTAGATCTAAGCATAAACATGGCAACAAGCACCTAGGCATATGGATTTAAGCACAAACATAGTATATTTAGGCATATCCTAGCCCAAGAAGGCTAGGCTGACATCATCAAAGCAATAAAACATGTTAGAAAGTAAGGAGACATGCTAGAAAAACTATAAAATATGCTAGGAAGCAAGATAAAACAAGAGATATATTATGGAATGCAATAAAACATATTATAAAGCAAGATAAAGTAAAGGGTGTAGATGTAGCTTATAGTAGCTAAAAAGCTACATCTACACCCTTAAAATCTTAAATCCAAAGTCCTAAGACCAAGGAGAGGAAGAAGAGTACAAGAACACTACCTCTTGATTGTTGAGAAAAGAGAGAAATTAAAGGTTTTTGGATGTGTTTGGGAGATAATATAGAGAGGAAAAGAGAGAGAATCTGCCCAAAAAAGTGCTCCAAAATGCCCAAAATCCTTTTTTTTTTTTTTTTTTTTTTAATTTGGGGGTCTAAGGCATTAAATAGGCTTTTGGCACACTTCCCGAGGCTCAGCGCACCTTTAAGGTGTGCCGAGTCAGCCCAATAGCCACTTAATATGCGCCAGGTTGGGTATGCTGACATTAGCAATTTTGTCTTTTTTCCGCCTGATTTTGATCACATATTGGAAGGCCTTCTTGGACTCTGATTGAGTTGATCTTGGTGTCCTTGGAAAGGTCTGGATGTCTAGTTTTTAGAACACTAAAGAAATTGAAATTCCAATGGTCGGATCTAGTTATGGCCTGGGGAAGCGTGCTAACGCGCTCCACACGGTTTTTGAGACCCATGAATAGTCATTGGAAATGGAATTTAATAATATTCTCAATGACACTGGCCCCAACCCATTCTGATAGTTGGATCAAAATTAGGGGTTTTGGTGCCCTCAAGAGTCAACCTCGAGTCAAACTTGGTCAAAGTTGACAAAAATCTCTGAGTGGCTCGGGTTTGATGTAGAAACATGAAAAATGTTGTTTTGGGATGATTTTGACCGATTTTGACCAATTTTGACTTTCGGTCAACCCAAGGTTGACCAAAGGCGTTTTGGTTATTTTGACTTGAAATGACACTTTAAGTGTTTTGATATCCAAACGGGTTGTACCACATTAATCTAGATGTTTTCATGGCCCCATGGAGAAAATTTAATATTGTTGGAATTTTCGAGGTCCGGCATGCAAATCGAGGGCGGACAAAATACGGTATCTACAAGAGTTAGAGATTATTTTTTAGCATGTTATCCTTAAGTTTTATGACTTTTATCTTTACTTTTTAGTAGGGTTTTTTTTATTTTTAACTCAAAACTTTGAATAAAAAAGAAAAACCAAAGGTAATAGATTAAGGAGCTAGGAAACAGGTATTCAAAAAAAAAAAAAAAAAATGGAAAAAGAAAAGAAAAGAAAAAGAAAAGTGAAAACGTGGATGCTTAGTTTGAAAACCATGTACCTATTTTGTAGGCAATGTTATATGTGAGAAATAGAGATGTATTTTTACTATGTTATCCTTAAATGTTGTCTTTACTTAAACTTATGGTGTAAGAGTATTTTTGAAAAAAAAAAATGTCCATTTTAAATAGGAAAAACTCCTTAAATAGTAGTATATATGGTATGTATTTATAATATTTTATTATTAGGGTTTGGTTTACCTCCAGTACATTAAAACAAAATGAGATTTCTTTAAAAAAGTATTGGAGGTAAGCTAAACTCATTTTATTAATCAATACTAGTCTCATCACACGCACTTCGCGTGTGCGATGAGGTTTTTTTTTTTAGTGGTCTTGTTTTGTAGAGAAAAGAAACTATGTTTTTTTATTTTGAGAATCTAATTTATAAGTGGATAAAGCAATTTGAAAATCAATAAGAGAGTGACCCTATTTTTTAGGCCATGTTTTAATGGGAGTTAAGTTGTGTTTTTACTGAATTATCCTTTAATTTTGTCTCTACTTAAATATAAAAATATAGTGGTATTTTTGTACAAAGAAAATGAGGATCCCTACAACCCCAAAAATAATGGTACAGGTAAACATCCATACACACAAAAAAAAAAAAAAAAAAAAAAACAGTTACACGCTCAAAAAAAAGAAAAAAAAAGCGAGGGTTTACACTTTACACTTACATTTCCCAAAGTACCCAATTTCCAAGTGGGGCAAAAGGGGAAATCTGTAAAATATGTAAGGGCATATTTAGAAGAAGAAGAGGGAAGAAGATCGGCCGATCAGCTCTCCCAAAGAAGAAGAAGACGAGCCAGAGGAGATCGGCGTGAGAGAAGGAGAGAGAGGAAACTGATTTTGGGTGCAAGGGGCACTCTCAAAACGCAGCGTTTCAGGTTAGGATTTTTACTTTTTATTTTATTTTTATTCGCTCTACTCGCCGTGTCCCGGCCGTGTCCGATTGTCCTGTACGCGTACGACACAGGCACGGCAGGCAAATTGCCGTGTCCGTGCTTTAATAGGAGGGAAGGAGGTTCTTCTGATACTAACATAACATAACAACTGTAGAGATAATTTTGAAATAGTTCCAAGAATGCATATTTTAATTCAGATCAATAAATGTTTGGTTGATAAGCTCTTTAGGGATATACTTTTGAAGTTTAAATATTGGGATAATTTTTCTGATGAATGTGCTGAGACTGTTTTTCTTTTATTAAAAAAAAAAAAAAAAAAAAAAAAAAAAAACCAAATAAGAAAAGACAAGCTTTTTAAAATTCTAAAAAGAGAGTTGTAAGCTAAAGTAGCTTTGGAACGAAAGCCTTATCATATATTTTTATTTTTTATAATTCGATAGTTAAAATGGGGGTTTGCAGTTAGAATGAAAGCCTGGACAACTCCGTTAGAAACACCCAGTTGAGCTACAAGGCTCTTGGCGAAAACTTAATTGTAGTTGAAGCTGTAGCAATGTAGATTAATATAGATTACTTTGGTGAATCTATGTAAATGGAAGTTTATATGAAAGCAAAGATGAGTCTAGTAGAACTTGTATGGAAAAAAAGTTATATGATACAGGTACTATTAGCATTTCCTTTGCAAGTCTTTAATCTAAACAAAGTATGAGGTGAAACAGTTTTCGTAACTTATTAGAAAAGAAGTGATGCACTTTTGTTTGCATGATTCCCAATTTTTTTTTATTTGTGTGTACAGCACTGGTGCATTGATGGCTGCAGAAGAGGACTCCATTGAACAAGCTGCAGCAGCTCGCCGTGAGCGGCTCAGAGCTCTTAAAGCTGCTCAAGAACTGCTAAACACTCCAGATGAGGATTCCGCTCAAGTTGAGTATAAGACAAATGATGAGAATGGAACTAATGAAGAAAAGTGAGTGTACAATATCTTCTCTTTTTGAAATTTTTTTTTTCTTCTTTCCAATCATTATTTTCTAATTTCCAATTTGTTATGCTGTTTTGTTAGTGTATGAGTGTATGGTGTAGGCCTTTTTTGTAAACCCTTGTAAGTTTTACGTATTAGTGCTTACTTCCATTTAAGAATTTCAAATTAGCAATGAAGGGATTCCAGTAGTTGGTTTTACATTTTAACTTGAGCTTGCATCTATGAGGACATATGGGTTGTGATAGCTTTGCATTTTGTAGTGGAGTATTGCATGGGTTTTGAATCATAGGTACAAGGTGATGAAAGATAACACTGATACTATAAGCTCAATTGGGGAGATAGTATAGCAAAGCATATAGAAAGTTCATGTACGACCTAGGGTAGATTTTTTCTCATGGTGTGCTGCTTTGGGGAAAATTTTGGCAACAGATAATCTCAAGAAGCTGAGGATAGTTATTATGGATTATTGTTATTTGTGTAAGAGCCATACAGACTCCTTCATTTTAACATTGCTAAGGAGTTTTATATCATTTTGCTTGGTTGGTATGAATTGGGTTGTTGTTGTTGGTGAGAATTGGGTAATGCCTAGCTGTGTGCTGGATCTATTATCATGTTGGAAAGGACACTACGGCTAGAGAACAGATGGAAGGCTGTTCTGTTATGCTTAATGTGGTGCATATGGAGAGAAAGGAATGCTTGATGCTTTGAAGGGGAGGAATTACCTTTTTTTACTTGATAAGTAGAGGAGGTACCTTTGTCAAAGTTGAAGTTTCATTTTGCAGGCTTTTTTATGAGTGGACTTCGGCTCTATTTCATTCTAGATTTTAAACTTGTTAGGGTTTCTGTGTGTGTGTATATTCTTTCCTTTGTTATCTTTTGGCATTGCCTTTTGTATTCTTCCCCTGTACTAAGGTTGCACTCCTTTTGTTTTAGTTTTAGATATATATATATATTTTTTGTCAATGAAGTTCTTACATATAGATACAAGATAGTATGGAATCATATCAGATTTACATCTTATCTTTGGATGACATAGCTGTTGCATTTAAAAGACTGTCCCTGTTAATAAATAATTTACAAACAGAAAATGCAATTGTTTACAGAAATGTTGAATTTTCATCATGCTTGCATACATTAGGGTGGGGATTAAAGGTCAATAGTCTCAATTTCTTAATTCTTTTTTTTTTTTCCTTTTCATTTCTCATTATTTCCAACACTCTGATCTCGGTTACTTTTTATTTTTGGGAGGCTCTATATTGGCTCCTGAACTTACTAAGCTTATTCTGCTGCATGTTCATTGACCAAAGGGGAAGGTTAACTAAGTTTTGTATTTAAGTAAAATAATCAAATCATGCTCAAAAGCCTTCTACTATTTTTTTATTTATTTTATTTCTTACCAATACATGGTAATTTGACTTCATATCATGACGAATGTACTTGTTTACTTCGATTGTTGCTGATGTTTTTAGATTATCAACAAGAATTAATTGGCATATAATACATGTTTGGAATGTGTAAAGGTTTGTTCTATTTTTGGCTGTATGCATATTTGGCATCTGCTTTGCTAATTATGATCATGCACTAACTTTAACTCATAATTTTGTTGCAGTAATTTCAACATGAAATTTCGGAACTATGTTCCTCATGATAAGCAACTTCAGGAGGGAAAGGTTTCTCCACCAGTGCTACCAAAGTTTGAAGATCCTATTGCAGCTGCACCTCTACCATCAGCAGAGGAGGTAATTGATTACTTCCATTGTGAAATTCTCTGAATTAGTAGCTTTAACATGTGTGCTTTTGGTTTCATCTTCTATGTTCATATGCTCTAATTTGAGAAAAATATCAGGACCCATTTGTGAATATTGCTCCAAAGAAACCAAACTGGGACCTCAGGAGGGATGTGCAAAAGAAACTTGATAAGCTTGAAAGACGCACCCAGAAGGCATTATATAAACTTATGGGTAAGTAATTACAAGTTTCTTCTTAATTTTTTTCCCCATGAGTGTAAAGGGTGATGATGGTTACACTCAACTGTCCTTTAGTCCTTGTTATGTTAATTTATTTGCTGATTATCTATTGATTGATGTTTTTCTCTTCCTTTGCCACTTGGTTTTGTATCTGTTTTCTTTGCCAAGAGGTTGTTATTGCTGTCCAATGTAAAGAATTTCATCAAAGTTCACAAAGTTCAAACTAATGGCCACTTGGCAACATTTTTTAGGTTCCATAAGGTTTTGGTGACAAAGAATGCTCTTTCTGGGGCCTTTATTTTTCTTTTTTTTGATAGGTAAGAAAGATGTATATTCAAAAAACTGCTAAATGCAAAGTAGCACCAACATATCAAAAGTACAAAAAAAGATGGAAAAGCAAAAACATAAAAAAACACTAATTACAAAGAAGAAGAGAGCTAAGGAATAAAGGAAGAGAATTACTAGATGTGAGTCCTCAAGCCCTAGCCCAATCAAAAAGGGAACTAGAAAAGAGAGCAAGCAGTTGGTCATTGGATCTATCCAAATCCTCAAACGTCCGCTGATTGGGTTCCCTCCAAATACACCACATCAAACACAACGGAACTAAATTCCAAATGTGAGATGAATGCTTCCCCAACCAATTCCACCAACCAAAAAGAAAATCTGACACCGTACATGAGGGGACCCATGAAATCCCAAAAATTCTAAAGACAAAGCACCACAGCTGATAAGCCTTTCCACAATGTAACAACAAATGATCCACCGTCTCCCCACAACAACGACACATAATACACTAGTCAACGAAGTCAAAGCCCCTAAGCCGCAAGTTACCTCCTGTGAGAATCCTATCCCATGCGGCTGTCCAAACAAAGAAAGAGACATGCTGGGGTGCCTTAATCTTCCAAATACCTTTCCATGGAAAAACAAGGGAAGAAGAACCATGTAACTTATGATAATACGAGCGGATAGTAAAATCCCCGGTCTTTGTCAACTTCCATCTCATACGATCACCATTAGTCACTAAAGGTAAATTGGATGCCAAGAATTGAAAGAAATCATCCACCACATCTGCCTCCCAATCATTAGGACCTCGAATGAAACGAACATCCCAAGTTCTCCTATCCCCTGCTCCTTGACATATCAAAGATGATTCTATGGAAGCCTCTTTGTTTGCAGCAAAATTGTACAAGACTGAAAAAGCCAAATGGAGAGGAAGATCTCCACACTATTTGTCTGTCCAGAATTTCACTCTATCCCCCACTCCAAACCTTAAATTGGACATTTTTGCTAAACACTTCCCAGCCCATCTGGATACTTCTCCACAAACGACACCCATGAACACCCCTTCCCAACTTAGAGGTCCATCCCCCCATTCTTCCCCAAATTTCAAAGCTACCACCCTCCTCCAAAGCCTATTCTCCTTGATCCCGAAACGCCAAAGCCACTTTCCTAGTAAGGCTTTATTGAAAGTGGTCAATTTCCTAATACCCAAACCGCCATTAGCAATAGGCATACACACCTTATCCCAACCCAACAAATGTGTCTTAGAGTCAACCCACAAGAAGTCCCTTTGCAGCTTCTCAATTTTGTTCGCCACACGTGTAGGAATGGTGAAAAGAGATAAAAAATAAGTAGGGAGGCTAGATAGTGTACTCTTAAGCAATGTCAGTCTACTACCTTTTGACAAATACAACTTCTTCCACCCTGCTAACTTTCGTTCAATTTTTTCCAATATAGGGTTCCAAATAGAGGGGAACTTATGGGATGCCCCCAACAGTATACCAAGATAAGTCATTGGCAGGGCCCCGACCCTACAACCTAATATCTCTGCCAAAGCATGCACATTATTTACCTCTTTTATAGGAACCATTTCACTCTTAGCTACATTAACCTTCAAACCGGTCACAGCCTGAAAACAAAATAGCAACAATCGAACATGTAGGATTTGCTCCACCACTGCATCACAAAATAAAATAGTATCATCTGCAAACAGCAAATGCGAAACACATTCTCCTCTGCCCCTCCTACCATCTGCCCTAAAGCCACTAAGTAATCCTGCCCCCTCCATTCTCTTCACCATCCTACTAAACACCTTCATCATAACTAAAAATAACATGGGAGACAGCGGATCCCCTTGTCTCAAACCTCTAGAGCTACCAAAGAAGTCAGCTGGAGACCCATTGACTAACACAGAAAACTGAACTGTAGAGATACAAGTTTGAATCTAGCTACACCATTACTCCCCAAAGCCCATTTTCTTCAACAACTTCAGAAGTGCCTCCCAATTCACATTGTCATAAGCTTTCTTAATATCTAACTTATAAATCACTCCCGGAATCTTACTCTTCGTCCGGCTGTCAACACACTCATTGACAATGAGAACTAAATCAAGGATTTGTCTGCCTCCTACAAAACTATTCTGAGATTCAGATATCAGTTGATCTAACACCACTTTCAATCGATTTGTCAAAACCTTGGCGAAGATCTTATACATACTCCCCACCAAAATAATAGGTCTGAAATCTCGAATGTTAGAGGCATAATTCTTCTTAGGGATTAAAGCTATAAAGGTAGCATTAAGAGATTTCTCAAACTTACAGTGCTGATAAAACTCTTCAAAAACTGCTAAAACATCTCTTTCTACAACTCTCCAGCAATGATGGAAAAAGGCCATAGAAAAGCCATCTGGGCCTAGAGCTTTATCCCTTTCCATATCTCTGACCACTGATAGTATCTCGTCCTTCTTAGACCTCCTCTCCAGCCAGCCCCTCTCCAACTCCCCAATTTGATCAAACTCTAGACCTTCCACAAAAGGTCTCCACTCTTCGGACTCCTGATATAGAGTTTTATAAAATTGAACTACCTGAGTAGCCACTTTTGCTCCTTCCTCATAAATCACCCCATCCACTTCTAAGAAACTCAGATGGTTATACCTTCTATGAGAATTAGCCATCTTGTGGAAGAACTTAGTATTATTATCACCCTCCTTAATGCACAACATTCTCGATTTTTGTCTCCATGAGATCTCCTCTAGAGAAAGAAGATGCTCTACTTGCAATCTCACTTCATTTCTCTCGTTCATCTCTGTTTCAGTGAGTCCAAGAACCCCATCCTTAGCATCTAATAACTCTAAAGCCCCCAATAATTCTTTCTTCTTGCGACCAACATTGCCAAATTCTTGGCGATTCCACTGAATAATGTCTTCTTTCAAAGCTTTCAATTTTTTAGCAAACACATAACTAGGTGTACCCGAAAAAGAATGACGATTCTACCATGAATCAACTCTATCAACAAACCTTCAACCACATATTCTCAAACCGGAAGGGACTTTTCCCCCTCGCCATACCCCTTGCCTCCAAAAGAATTGGGAAATGATCTGAAATAGGTCGTGGTAGAATCCGCTGGATCACATCCGGAAAGTGTTGCTCTCAGTCATGTGACACCAGAGCTCTATCAATCTTGGACATGGATGGCTGGTCAGTACCACTAGACCATGTATAACTCCCTCCCTCCAATGGCAAATCTATCAAGTTTAGGTCCTCAAATTCAAAAAACTTTTCCATAGCCAGAGTAAGCCGAGACCCACCCCTCCGTTCACTAGAAAAACGAACAATATTAAAATCCCCAAAACAGCACCAGGGAACATTCCAGTATTGCTGAATACCAACCAACTCATCCCACATATAACCCCTCATATTGTTGTCCTTTGGGCCACACCCCTGAACATGCCCAAATAGAACCATCCTCCACACCTTTGCATTGAACCTACACTGAGAACGAACCCACCAGAACCTCCAACTTTTCTAAAACCCTTCTATCCCACATAATCAAGACTCCCCCAACCGTTTGATCAGCATCTAGAACCGCCCAATCCACATATGGACAACTCCATAAACTACAAACTATCTGTCTATCCATGCCATCAAGCTTTGTTTCTTGAAGGCATACAACATCACACTTCCACTCCCGTAACAAGTTTCTCACTACCGGACATTTCTGGGAGTCATTCAATCCTCTAACATTCCATGAAATCATTTTCATCTCCATTTGTACTTTTATTTCCCCACTGCTTCTTATCTTGCACTACCAACACTCTATCGCCCATCATAATTAACCGAGAAATTAAATTCCTCAACTCTCTTTTCCCTTTACCCATAGAGGAGGCTGCCTTTTGGTTAACTGCTGCTTTCTTCCTTCGTTCGTTAACTACCTCCATCTCCTTTTCTAGCCTTTGAAGATAGTCGATGCACACAACCTCTCATGACGGTTCATAGAAAGCCCAACTACTTTACTAAAACCTGGGATCCTATGCTTCACCCAACTTGAAACATCCAGCCTACTACCAAGACCCAACACCTCAGTATCCTTGTGTATTTCCATCGACAGGTCTAGCCCTGGAGGAGCAATAATGGACAGCGGATTGCAATCTACCAAACTCTCCTCCTCACCCAAAAGAGCCACTTCTGAGAAAGCCCCTCCCTCCTCCATCGAGACACCTAAATCAGATAGGCCACAATCTGACTTTGATTCGATCAACGCTAAATTGGGCTGATCAATCTCAACCACATCTATCTGCTTGGTGCACTTGTCATCCACCCCCTGAATCAAATGCACTCTACTCCCACTTCCAGCTTTATCCACACCATTGACACCAAAATCTAGCAACCCAGCATCCATCATTCTCTGAAGGGCAACTGCCAAGAAAATACCCATCGAAAGTGGTGTATCTACCCTGTCGGCCTTACTCAGAGCCACTACGGAGTCATCAGAGCTGACCCCAGCACTATCCAACACCATCTGAGTCACCGTGTGGCCTTCGGAGCTAAACCCACTAGAGGAATTACATCTAACCTCCATCAAAGCCACCCCAAGGCAATCAGAACTATTCCTAGCCACCATCTGAGGCACTGCGAGACCGTCGGAGTTGAAACCATCCGAGAAGCTACAAACAACCTCTGTCGGAGCCACCGCACTTCCATTGGAGCTGATCCCAGCCTCCAACTGAGTCACCGTGAGACCGGCAAAGTTGAAACCACCAGAGAAACTACTATTAACCTCTATCGGAGCCACTGCAATTCCATCTGAGCTGATCCCAGCCTCCATCCGACCCACCACAAGCCTATTGGAGTTCAAGACCGAGAGATAAATCACTATTGACCATCATTGGAACCACCGCAGAACCATCGGCGCTAATCCCAACCTCCATCCGAGCCATCGTGAGACTATCGGAGCTGGTCCCAGACAAATAACTACGCTGAACAACCATCGGAGGCCCTGCCTGTCGATCTGCCACCACTTCCGTGAGCATCGGGGACTTGGGTTTGTCTGAGAGAGCTTCCGCCGTTATCACTGAGTGGGCCAAGGGTGTCGGACTGGCCTTGGCAGATTGCTCGCCCATTTCATGAGAGCTTGGGCTTGAGAAGCTTGCTATGGTCAGCTGAGTAGATCCCAAACAAGGTTGGGCCAACTTGGGTTTCAAACTTAAGCCCACAGTTGGCTTATTTTTACTTGTTTCCTGTGGAGCCCGCTTAAAGCACTTTGGTCCACCTCTGTTATAATCCCATGAAACCCTCCTCTTTCCTTTCTCATCTATCTCCATAGTCAAACCTTTCCCTGTCTAGCATGCATTCCTTAAATCACTCCCAATACCATAAACAGCTTCTTTTGAATTTGAATTAAACTGTAACGGAAATCTCAGTTTATTTCCTGCTGGTATTTTCTCTCCCAAATTAATATCCCCATTAATGCTCCAAGGTTTCACAGCCCCTCCACCAGCAGCTAACGGGCAAGAATTGACCACCGGTCTACCGCTCACCACCTTCTTTGCATGTTTAGGATCCGGCACCACCATCTTCTCCTCTCCTATCTGTGTCTTCCCCTTATCTGTGACACATAATTGCATTGGATGCTTTCTATCCTCTACTTTTACGTGATAGCCTTGCACCATTTCAGCAAAAGTTCTAGAGTTTTGAATCTCCGAATTTTGCCTGTGCAGTGGAGCAACCAATTTCAATTGGCTTGAGCCACCCACTGCATATTGTGAAGGATACATCATCTTTCTTAATTCAATCCCGAACATCCTCCAACCATTTTTTGCTCTGCCTTCAGGGATAATGACTGACCTCCTAGAGCCACCAGCTTTGAGTTCAGTCAATAATAAGAACTGCCCAAAAGAGTTGGCGCTCCTTTGGAGAGTATAAGCAATATCACCGTCCCTAAATGTAAAAAACTGTTTGGAATTAACCCCAACGACAATGTGCTCAATATTCTTCATCAGCCATTGTGCTACATTCTTCCCCATGAAAACTGACCTCATAGAGTATTTGCCACGCTCGAAAATCTGTAGCGAGAAATAACGTCCCCCTTCCTCTATAACTAATTGAAAAAGCTTGGATTCAATGAAGAAACTGTGATAGCTCCCCATATCTGATCGGAGAAGATGAAAAGAACAAAATATCTGACCTCATAGAGTATTTTCTCCATGTCTATGAATGTTTCTTTCCATGTTTTACTTGCTAAGAAACTCCAGAATGAGGTGGGTCTTTGTGTGGTTGGTAGATGGGTTCTTCTCTTGCTTCAGCATAAGCTGCATGACATCCAATTTGGTATTACCTTGACTTTGAAGAGGTTCAAAATAGTTTGGACAGAAATAAAGTGTAGAAAGCCGGTTTAAGGATGGAGAAATGATGACCAATAGGACATTGTTTTCATTAGCATGACCAATAGGACATTTAGGGTGTTTGAACTTGAGCATGGCTGGATGATGAAATTTTTTTGAGCTGTTTCTGCTTAAATGTGTTTGTTTTGGGGATCTTCCCTATGTCTATGCATCTGAAGGTGAGAAGAGGCGTAGTCCAGTCATTTTGCGATGTATTTAAAGGGCTGCTAAATATTCTAAACAAATTGGTAGCTTTTCTTTAGTCAAGAAGAATAAATAAGAGACTGTATCGCTTATTAAGTGTGAGGCATTTTTTTGGATGCTAAAGTCTCTTATAACAGTTGATGTGGGTTACTTGGTGGATAATCTTCTATAGAAATAGTTGTGCTATTTTCTTAGCAGGTCAAAACAAGAAGGGTCTATGATATAATTTGGAGCTAGATATTGGTCACAAATACCTAAGTTGTTTAGATGTCTATCAGCATCCTGTTTTATTAACCAATCATATAGATACTGGTATGGCAATTTAGTACTCCTCCACTGCTTGTAAGAGTAAGGTGGTGGGTGAGGTTGTGGTTTCAAGATCCACTGGGTGCTTGCGTAAGTCATAAAAAAATAAAAAATAAAAACTGAAAAATTAAACAAATAAGAAGCTAAAAACAGCAAACCCTACTCATTTCCAATACCTAGCCTGATTGTGAATGGTGTACCTGTTTTACTAATTCTACGGTATAAATGTTATACAGCTAAAATTTTACTCTGATCTCATGACTTATTCCAAACATTAAATATCAGATTTTGTAATCTAGTTTGGCATATTTTAACCAAAATTTCAGTAAGAGGGAGAGAGCAGATGTTGACAGCATTTGGTTTGATCTGTGATTTATATGATGTTTGGTGTTCCTTGTTTGTATGACACTGCTGTTGAGGTATCTTTCATGAATAGTGCATGATTAGTCAAACTCATTGGTGCAACTAGCCATAGGTAATTAAATGAATTTGGGACTTTTTGAGGAATTTTGAACTTTCTTTACTTTGTATATGTATCGTAAAGATATATGAATGATTGTTATGAAATCAATGTATTGTAGGCTCACATGCTGTAACAAATTTGCTGTATTTAGTTTGTAGATTTCCAGTCAATAGTTTCACTTTATTGCAGTTATCATAAACACACTAATTCTCTAGACTATGATATGATTGGGTGGCTGTCACTGATTGTTGCTCTTTTTCCTTCCTTTCTTTTTTTTTTTGCTGTTGCTGGTTTATTGATCCTTAATTTAGGTGTTTTTTTTTTAGGGGATTAACTAGAATGGTTTTGTGATTTTTGCAGAAGAGCAAGAAAAACAGAAGCAATTTACTGAAGAAGATGGTGGCACTGGTGCAGAAGATTAGAAATGAACTTATGCAGGCAAAGAAAAGTGGGATAATTCTGGCAAAAGGTGGTGCAGAAGAAATGAATATAGGTTGAGTTTGGATTGCACTAAAAAATGAAAGAGTCTATGTTTGGCGTTTTTTCTGTGGGTCCTGTGCACTGTTCACGGGACCCGCAAGTACGGATTTTAGCAAATGTTAAGTTAAAACTGGGTTTCATAGCACTATTCACACATTTAAAAATTATTTTGCTACAATGTTTTCAGCAATAAGTTTTCAGTTTTCAGTAATAAGCGATACCCATAGTCTTTACGTAAGTACTATTTCAGTTGAATAATTTTAAAAATTATCAATTAGGAAAAGAAAGGGTTGGGGTTCAGTGAAGCATCATATTGCTGCCATGTTGATAGGTCTTCTCGATATTGTTGTGTGAATTTTTTTTTTAAAATTTTGGTACTTTTTAAGTTTTGATGGGCTGAGTAGGGTAGGTGTTAGTTGTATTAGCACTGAAGTCTGGAACCAGGATCTGGTATTAGAGTATTTATAGCAGTGGTGCTAAATAGCTATATTGCTATTTTTTAGCACTACTGATCACAAAAGAAGAGCTACAGCAGTGGAGCTATAGCAAAATTTTTTTTTGCTTCTCAGCTACAGTGCACATCTAAAGATAGATGTGCACTGTAGCTCAAAAGTAAAAAATATATATTATTTTATTTTTTGTTCACACTAGGTTAGAATATTTTATTTTATTTTTTCTTTCTCCTCCTTCCCCATTTCTACCCGTTGCTCCTCTCTCCCCTCAGTTGGTCCTCACACTCTTCATTTCTTCCCGTTGCAAGCTTCAATTCCTCCACTAGCCGTCACAGACCCACGCCCTTGACCCACTCGAAACTCAACGTCACCGGCCCACGCCCTTGACCCACTTCGTTGAACCAAGCCGTTGACCCACTCTGCCGACCCACGCCGCAGACCTATCTCGCTCACTCTCGAAGTCTCTGCTCTGACCTTGCCGTCACAGACCCACGGCAAGAGCTCCTCCTCCTTGCGGCTGGTAAGTCTCTCAAACTCTCACTCTCTCTACCTCACCTCTCGCTTGCCTCGATTCTGAATCGGAATCATTGTGGGTCTGTGATATATTGTTGTAGAATGTGATATATTGCTGAGAATGGGTCTCTGACTACTTTTTTTTTGTTGGCTGGTTGCAGTGTTATATAATTTATATATTTATTGTTCATGAAATTTGTTTTTTTTTTTTTTTTTGAATGATATACAATGATATTTGTAGTGATTGTGGTTGTGATTTGTATTTTGTTGGCTGCTTGGTTGCCTTTTTTTTTTTTCCCTGTTGTGGACTGGTGGTGGTGGTGGTTGTGGGTGTGGCTGATGGTAGAGGTGGTTGTGGTTGGTGTTGATAATGTTTTTTGGATAGTGGGATATATTATTTTATTGTAGTGGTTATATTATTTTATTGTGATGTTTATATTATTTTATTGTGTTGAAAGCTAAAATAGATTCACTGCTGCAGCATGTGTGTAGATAAAGTAACTTTTGGTAGAGCTAAAAAGCTAAATTTTTAACTCCATTGCTGTGGACGCTCTTATAACTCATTTTCAGTTGTTCCAGTTTCAATATTTCGCCCAAGTTTTCTGTGCTGACTGCTGGAACTGCCTAATTGATAACTGAAGTGAAGCAAATACCTTTATATATTGCCCCGTGTTTTTGCTCTTCTCAGTTTTCTGTAGTAATTTTCCTGATTGTTGAAGGATACCAGGAATGTGTCGAAGGATACCAGGAATGAGAGCAAGTAATGTATGTACACAGTGCCATAAGGGTGTAATTTGCCAATGTCGGTTACTCTAAAATTTCTCCATTATGTAGGGTTGGGTTTTGTTTTTATGTATTTTTTCCCTCCAACTCCTCAAGGATATTTAAGAAATAGTATTGACCTATTCAGGCAAACAATTGGGTGGTTAATGGTTAATATTCACTCTCCATTTTACTTCCAAATCCTGTTGAAACTGGGATTCCTTAATGACCCCCTTGTGTGGGTTTGGATTAATATTTTTTGCTGAACGTTGGTAAAGTATAAGGGCAAAATACTACCTTAGGTTCCCTTCTCAAATTTTTTCCATCTGTTTAGTTAAATAACCATTCAAATGGCGTTAAAACACTCTCTTCTTTTCTATTTTATTTGTTGGCCCACGAGAAAATCCATCCACTTCAAACCTCTCACACAATTTCCTGGTTCTATCCCATATCAACGCCCAGATCAGACGCACTGCAAATAGATTAGAGGGTCTCCTTCAACTTGAACACAATCTTGATAAAATTTTTGTCACTATATAGAATAACTTGAAGGCCATCTTGATGCTATTTGGAAATACATGGTGAAGTCCTAAACTTTTTTGCTTGGAGAGAACAATGAGGCGAGGATATTACTAAGGTGGTTGCAGTGAGTAGAAGATTGGGATTGGGTTTAGATGGAGTACTAGCAGTAGGTCCTGATGCTATTTGGGAATGAATATGATGGAGCTCCTGTTGTTATAATGGATATTGTTCCAAACATAAGAGGATTGGGTTCTCAAAGGAGAACGGCACTATGGCAGTCTCTAAAAAAAAAAAAAAAAAAAAAAAAATCAGCGGTCTGTCTAGCATACAAACATAGCGATGCAGAAAATCGTTCTAGCTATGATTTCCAGCTCCTTTGTCCTCCTTTGCTTGATTTCGATTAAAAATTTGAGTATTTTTTTTTTTTTTTGGGGAAAAAATTTGGGAGTTTGAGTGTGAGAAGTATAAAAGACTATATAAGCCATATTTCTTCTTCTGGTATTGTGTGAGAGAAGTCTGAAAGAAGCCTATGGGTTTTCTCGCAAGTTGAGCCCACAAAAAAAGAGGTGAAATTGTATGTGGTGACTGTTATGGGTTGGGTATGTTGGTGAAGTGTATTATGGTGTTTTAACACCATCTATTTAGTTAGTTAACTATACACATGACAAAAATTTAAGAGAAGAACTTAAGGATCAATCAAATATTCAATAAATATATAAATAAAAGTAGAGACCTCAAGAGAGCTTAGATATAGTAAGATTCACTTGGTGTAGATGAGATGATAAAAGGAGAATCACATGTTTTCTTTTTTGCTTATGCATTATTTCTATATATTAAGAGGATTCAGAAAGTTAATTATATCTTTAAAAAATGTCAAAAATACCCCTAAGCTAATTAGATAATCTTTATTCTTAAAAAATAAAAAATAGGGTTAAAATTATAATTCAACAAAAAAAAAAAAAAAAAAACTGCTAAAGAAATTTTTTTCTTAAAAATTAGCACACTCTATTCAAATATATCTCATGCATGTTTGATATATATCTTTTCTTAAAAACTAGCACACACCTCAGCAGTTTACTATATTTCAAATCCTAAATTTTAGTTCCTTAAAAATCCCTTGCTGTGCAACTCAATTTATTAATCAACTTTTTGATTCTTGGGTGAAAAGTTCTGGGTGAGCCATGTTTAATTTATGAATTCATCTTTACAAGTGGTATTTAGTAGTCATGAGGACCCATTTTTGGGTTGTTTAAATATCTTATGATGCAAAATGTGTTGTTTGCTATGATATCATAGATAATTGAGGTGATTCAAATACCATGAACATTTATGTTCCTACATGAAACTATGAAAGAGGACCTAGTTATTATGTTAAACTAGTTGCAGACTAACGCGATGTGTGGGAATATATATAAATATAATGTAATGGGGTATAATATATAAAAAGTAACACTTCAAGTATTGTCAATTTAAAAAAAAAGATTTATACAAGTGTTTTTATCTTTTTATCTCTACAAATACATCATTCTATTATTTTTTGTGTGTTTAATTAATATTTTTTTAAGGTGAATCATATCTTCTAACTTTTGTTGTACTGTGTTATATTTGCCTAATATACAACTAAACTTTATAAGTTTCAAATTTCTCATCTTTTAAGGAATAATGTGATTATCATAATAATTAAAACTTATTACAAAATTACAATGTTATCTTAACTAGAATTAAAATAAAACCAAAGGAATAAAAGATAAGACTTTAGGCTAAAATGCAAAACACACCCTCTAAGTTTTACAATTTTTCATTTCAGTCTTATAAGTTTTAGTTTTGTTATTTCAGTTTTTTAAGTTTCATTCCTTATCAATTAAGTCATCCGTTGTTAGTTTATGCAGTTAACTTTTATTTTTTATATTTAATTTAATTTTATATTTATTTCTTAATTTAAAAAAAGAATGTTAATAAAAAAAAAGAGAAACCCCACTCCACCCAATCTGTGAAATCGATAATGAAAAGGAGGGGAAAAGAGGGAGAAGAGCCGCCAAATCCGATGACACCCAAGTTGTGTCTTTCTGTGTTAGTGTTGGTTTTGGTCTCAGTTTGTTGTTACATAGCTGAATCCAATTGTAGCACAAGATGTGATTTGGCTTTAGCTTCAGACTACGTCTGGCCTGGGTCAAATATCTATCTCCCAATAATTTACCTGATTCTAATTCCAATGCCAAGTTGAAAGTAGCGGTCACATGTTTTTGTGGCAATAGCTCGGTTTCGGAGGATTACGGTTTGTTTACTACTTACCCACTTCAGCCAGAGGGCACTATGGAATTGATTGCCTCGGTTGCAAACGTAATTGTAGCGTTGCTGGAGAGTTAGAAATTGGAAGTGAATTTTACCCCACTCCAGGTGTTCTCTCATGAGATCAGTCGCCGAATGCTCGACACTGTTAAGATTCGTGCCTCCTCTGCCGCCTCTGTCTTTTATCTCTTCTCCCTCTTTTCCCCTCTAGATCTCTTACTCTCTCGGATTCTCAAATCAGGAATCGGGTGGGGTGGGGTTTTCTCATTTTTTTTTTATAATTAAGAAATAAATAAAAAATAAAAAATAAATATAATAAAATAAAAGTTAACGGTAGAAACTAGCTGTATATTAACAGAGGACTTAATTGGAAAAAAAAATGAAACTTATAGTACTGAAATGACAAAACTAAAACTTATAAGACTGAAATGAAAAATTGTGAAACTTAGAGGGCGTTTTTTGCATTTTGGCCTAGACTTTATAATAATTTATTATTCAAAATTTTAAACAATTGGTAGGTATATTCAAATTCATAATCATGTAGATTGTGTTTTGATATAAACTCAAATTTCTATTTCTACAAAAAAAAAAAAAAAAAAAAACTAAGTATTAACCCAAACCAAAATTCAACCAAAGCTATAAAATAGAGAGGGAAGACTCTATGATGAGAAATTAAAACACAATACCAAAACACATATTTAAAAAAAAAAAAAAAATACATCAACCTTAATTAGAGTTATAAGAGAGAACAAAAATTCACAAAAAGAAAGTTAAGAGAGAAAGAAAGCACTCACAGTTTTTGTGTGGGAAAAATATGGATTGAATAGAGAAAATGATATTAAATTTATACAAAAATAAAATGGGAAGGAAAAGAGTCAAATTATAAGAAAGAGAAAAGGATGGAGGAAGTGTAACGGTGAAGTAGAGAGTAGTGAGGGAGGTAAAGAGGCAAAGAGAGAAGGGAAATGTTGGAGGGAGTATAACTGTAGGTGTGGACTGGAGAAGAAGAGGTTTTTGTTGTTGTTGTTGTTGTTGTTATTTATTTATTTATTTATTTTTAAGAGTAGTGAGAAGAAAGGTTTAAAAGAGAAAAAGAAGAGGTAGAAAATAACTGGATGATGTGGCCCAATGATTGTGTAACAAAAAAAAAAAATATATATATATATATATAAATATGATGGAAAGAAAATGACACTTAATGCTGAAAGGAGCTTTCAATGTAAACAATATACAATTAGAGTTTAATTTTGCAATACTCATTCAATAAAGATGGAAAACCAAAAAAATAGTGATGTGGTCGCTTATGTGGCTCAACAGGAAAATAACAACAATAAATATTATGCTTCACCTTTTAGATAGATATATAGACTAGTCGTGGATCTGCTCGTTGAACGTAATAATTTTTTTGGTAAATTATTATTTTGATCCCTAAACTTTTTCAAAAGTTTGTTTTTCATCTCTAGATGTTACTCAGAGTATTGAATGACAAAACTAAAACTTATAGGACTGAAATAAAAAATTGAGAAATTTAGAAGGTGTTTTTTGCATTTTGGCCTAGACTTTATAATAATTTATTATTCAAAATTTTGAAAAATTGGTAGGTATATTCAAATTCATAGCCATGTAGATTGTGTTTTGATATAAACTCAAATTTCTATTTCTACAAAAAAAAAAAAAAAACTAAGTATTAACCCAAACCAAAATTCAACCAAAGCTATAAAATGGAGAGGGAAGACTTTGTGATGAGAAATTAAAACACAATACCAAAACACATATTTAAAAAAAAAAAAAAACATCAACCTTAATTAGAGTTATAAGAGAGAACAAAAATTTACCAGAAGAAAGTTAAGAGAGAGAGAGAGTACTCACAGTTTTTGTGTGGGAAAAATATGGATTGAATAGAAAAAATGATATAAATTTATACAAAAATAAAATGGGAAGGAAAAGAGTCAAATTATAAGAAAGAGAAAAGGATGAAGGAAGTGTAATGGTGAAGTAGAGAGTAGTGGGGGAGGCAAAGAGGGAATGGAAATGTTGGAGGGAGTATAATCGTAGGTGTGGACTAATATGGAGAAGAAGAGGTTTTTGTTGTTGTTGTTGTTTTTTATTTATTTATTTATTTTTAAGAGTAGTGAGAAGAAAGGTTTAAAAGAGAAAAGAAGAGATAGAAAATAATTGGATGATGTGGCCCAATGATTGTGTAACAAAATATATATATATATATAAATATATATAATATGATGGAAAGAAAATGACACTCAATGCTGAAAGGAGCTTTCAATGTAAACAATAGACAATTACAATTTAGTTTTGCAATACTCATTCAATAAAGATGGAAAACCAAAAAAAATAGTGACGTGGTCACTTATGTGGCTCAACAGGAAAATAACAACAATAAATGTTACGCTTCAGCTTTTAGATAGATAAATAGACTAGTTGTGGATTTGCTCGTTGAACGTAATAATTTTTTTGGTAAATTATTATTTTGATCCCTAAACTTTTCCAAAAGTTTGTTTTTCATCTCTAGACGTTAACAAATTATTTTTTCATCCTTAAACTTTGAAAAGAGTTTTTTATTTTATTTATTTAAGTTTAAAGACAAAAATAGAGATGTTCAGAGACTACTACTCTATAAGGATAGTGGCTAATTAGTTTTTATTATATTTATCATAATTTTATTTGTAACATTTCTTAACATTATCATATATTTACTGGCTTATGATTTGCATAACAGAGACATTAAATGAGAGGTAGAACTGTTCATTAGATTTTTAAAAGTCATGGTTGTGGACACAACGAGGAGTTGCCACCTAGTTTTTGCAATGGTCTAGGAACCATATATATAGCGTCCTTTCGAGGAAAGACCTTTTGGTCTTACTACCAGGGATATGGGTTTGGAGTTAAGGTATGGTATTGGGAAGGTGTTAGGCACCTAAAACCGCCCAACCCTAAGATTAGTTTCCCTTCATTGTGTCTTATGTCTTAACCCTTTAAAGGCATACTCAACATTGCATATATACTTACACTAGCATACATCTAAATACACAATATGACATCAATCATCTCTAACCATACATCTATCATTCTTGCCAACCAAAGCCTAACATTCATCTAATCATGCATATCAAACAACCTAACATTCATCTAATCATGGCACATCATCACATCACAAACCCTATCATACATCTAATCGTGACATATCCTAATATTCATCTAACATACATGTCACATCATCCTAGCATTCATCTAGCAAGGCATAACATAAACCCTAGTATGCCACTATCATCATGTCATCATATTCCATCCAAGGCAGAAGCATATGAACATCAAATCAAGATAGAAACAAGACAAATCATGTTTATCACCTAAAGCATTAAGAACACAATTGCATCATCGAACCTAAACCATACCATGCATGTACATTGTGAATGCATGACTTACCTTTACTTACCTTGCTGCAACTCAGCACCTATGGCATTATGCATGAATATGTGAATGAATGGCATGACATTTAACAAATAAATAAAAACAAACCCTAATTTAAACATGTGAAAGACAAACAAACATGTGAAATAGAGACTCCAACTCATATATAAATACATAGAGGATCAAAGCAGGGGTATAACATGTGAAAAAAACAAAGCAAAACTTAAATTAGGATTTCTGGATAATAGCTTGCGTACGCCCATAGAAGCCTGTGTATGCAGGCCAAATACCTGCATGCGCAGGATTTGACCTTCGTACACATGCACAAAGCATGCATGCCTAGGGTTGTTCAAAAACCCTAACTTAGAAAATAGCAGACACAGAAGTAAGGCAGAACTTAAAATTGTAAATCTAACACCCTAACATGCTTTTAAGACATACAACAACATAAACCTGGACTACACAAACATATTAAAACATAAAACAAGTAAAGAAACAAATAAAATGAAATTAAGCTTAAAGAAAATAAAAGAAAAGTTTGAAATGAATACCTTAAAGCAAAAGCTCCTAGGCTTGATTTTTGACTGTTCCCCTTAGTCAAATCTATCACAAATAAAAAAGAATGCGATTAGTAATCTTAAAATTCAAGGATCAAGGCTAGAAAAGGCCCTAATAAAATAAAATTGACTTGAGGATGTTTTGTGAAAACTCTCTCTTTGATCCATTATTTCTAGTGAATTTTAGTGTTTTCCTATGGGATTTCTGTGTGTTTTTGAAAGGTACCATGTATGGCTATTTATATTGTGAAAATGAGGGTTTAGAATGGCTCCCAGAGGATGTGAGATTCGTTCCAAACCTCAACATTAATGTAGAAAACTTATCTTTCTTATGTTTCTGAAACCCTACCTACGTGCGCAGGCTCGTGCCTACGTACACAGATTCATGCCTGCGTACGCAGGCCTAGGGTTTCTTTTGGCCTTTATTTTTCAAAAATAGATATTTTGCTCATTAAAAAGTTATATTTTCCATTTTAACATCTTTCAAGTCAATTTGTAACCTGATTGGGCCCTAAGCCAACCTTGGGCCTTAGAATTTTGGCATCATTGGGGAATGGGGGCCCGAGTCGTAAGGGGTTCAAAATGCGGGGTCTATAATGGTGTACAAAACATTTTGTTTTGACGTACGACTCGGGCCCAACCCACGCACATGGCATACAACATGCATACATGGGGCGGGGTGTGACTCCGCAGAGTCGCGTGGGATTCGTATGTCTGAATTCTCACATTTGTTGCTCGGGAAATGAGCAACGACAGGTACACTATCCTAGAACCTGTTTTGCCAATTGTAAGCAAAAGGCGAGTGACTCATTATCCTCGAGTCACTTAAAAAAAAAAAAAAACAAAGGTGCTCTTACGAGCTCAAACAACCAAACAAATAAGGGTGCTCTTACGAGCTTAAAAGGATATATATATATATATATGTGTGTGTGTGTGTGTGTGTATGTGTGTGTGTGTGTGTGTGGTGTCCATCTAGGGCACTTGCCTCAAACTTCTCCAGGTGGCTTGTGCCTTTTGTCTTCTCCATCTCTATCTCTATCTGTTCTTGTGAGGCTCTTGCCTCAGGGTGACCTTGGTCTCTATCTCTACCTCTACCTCTTCTATTGTGCCTGCATGTTCAATTCCCTCGCGATATGTGCATAAGTCTATATGATGTGCCGGCATGTTTAATTCCTTCAGGATATGTGCACGAGTTGTCTGTTTTGACCCATGAGGGAGTCTTGGGTGAATGATCCATTAGGGATGATAAAGGGGAACTCACTGGGGAGTATGATCTTCTTGAAATTTTGGTGACCCTCAGGGGAACCTCCAAATTGGGGAAAAAGAACTTGTTGAGAAGTTTGGTGATTCTGACCTATGAGGAAGTCTTTGAAGATGTGTGATCCATTGGGGAAGATTTTCTTTTTCTTCATGGCTTACTGGGGAACTTGTGTTGACTCTACCCATGAGGGGGTTTCATCAAACCTACAAGGATTATTTTCTTCACAACTCATGAGGGGATTGCCATTGTGCCTTGGACCCATGGGGAGAGTCCCTTCATGATATTGTTCCTTATTGGGGATTTGTTTGAAAATTTGAACTCATGAGGGAGTCCTTTTGGTGACTTATGGTCTGCTGAAGGATGCTCTTGATGCTTTCAATCTGCTGTGGATGCTTGTGTGGTTTTTGTGTCTTTTACCCAACTGAGGGCGTTTTGGTCATTTTGACATGTTCTTGGATTTTTCTTTTACATTTCCTACCTTCCGGGAACCCAATGGAGATTTTGAGGGATTTTTTTTTGGCTAAACTACACGTAGTTTAGTGGTGGCCTAAACTACATGTAGTTTAGTCACCAAGTGTGTTCCCACCTCTTCATTCTTCCTTAACGGTTACCAACATTTTCTTTTTTTTCTTCATCTTCTTCACCTCTTCACGTTCTCTCTACTCTTCAACTTCTCTCTCTTTTTTTTCTCTACAAAAGCTTCTGCCCTCTCTCTTCCTCTTTCACCATTTGAATCTTCCCTCTCACATTCTCTTTGAAACTCTCTCCTTCCCTACACTTTCTCATCTCCTCCATGGCACCCAAGTCCAAGAAGACCTCCTATATGCTTTCAAGCGATGCCTTCAATCTCACTCGTTGGAGTGGGGTAGTGAGGCTACTGGAACCCCCTCCGTTGACATACTAGCAGAAGGATCATCTTTCGACAAATGCCCGGGCTAGATTGGTGAGTTTTCCTTTTTTTTTTTTCTTCACATTTTTGAGTTTTCCTCTGATCTTCCATTTTAATATGTTTTTGGACTTGTAAATGCTTGGGTTTTGTTGTGTGATGGGTTTAGATGAAAACCTAATACCTTAGGAGGGGTAGGAATATGTTTAGGATGAATTTTGGTTGAGATATACTTGAAAATGTCGAAGAACACTTCTCTGCATTGGTTCATGTGTACGGGGACTCGATCTTGTGTACGGGGCCTATGTTCATGCATACACAGCCTCTCTTCCTACGTACGCGGGCTTGTTCTTGAGAGTCTGCGTACGTGGGCTTTAGCCTGCGTATGCGCGCTTTGTGTTTGTGTATGCAGGCTTGGGCTCACGCACGCACACTGCTAGGCAGAAACCCAATTTTGACAATTTGAACTCTGTTTTCATTTGTTTTTCATCCAATTGCAAATTTAACACTTCCTTTCCTTATTTATGCATTTGAAATGTGATTCTAACCCCATTTTGCACCTCATTGAAAATATAAAACTCTATTTTGACTATTCCTTGATCCAAATTGTGAATCTAACATCACCGCACTCCTTTTTGCAGGCTATCTCCTTATACTTTGGTAGGGGCAGCACCAACTGCGTGGTTAAGTGGTATGGGTGATGGAAATATGCATGTACATAGCGGAAAAATAACGGATCTACTTCATTCCCAATTGATAACATGCACTATATAAATTTCAGACTATATGATCAAGAGAGTGTACCTTGATGCGGTGAAATTCAAAACCAAAGATGAAGAGTACTTGGGAATACTTTTAATCTTTACTCCAATTCCACTTGATGCCCAAGATGTGTGGTTTCTCAATCAGTTATATGTGTATGTTCAAGAGAGAATGAAAGAGTATCTAATACTCACATACATACCATTTCATGTCCTTACAAAAATCTGTATGTTTCTCTCCTTATAACTGATTATCTAATTGGGCTAGCCATTGGGCTTTTCCAATTGGGCTTTAGTATGTGGCTTGGAGTGGGACCAAAAGGGAACAAATAAGACACTAGCTCCAATGGGTCTTGGGCTTTTTTGTCAACTCTTAACAAGTCCAAAGTTATCATTAATAATATTTAATACTACTATATAAATATAATTGCACTCTAGGCCTTATTAATAAATTATATCCCAAGACTTTATTATACATGCAACACCTTCATAAAATATTCGTAGTAATACAAAGTCATTAATTTAGACTGCCACTTTGTAAATTACTACATCTTAATCCTTGAGTACCCAGTTTAATCATTTAAGTTATTCATCATATATTTATGAAATCCAATTTCATAAATATATACTTTAGTAATTATTTACTAAAATAGTTAGGTCTAACATTTTGAATAACAAACCCATTAAACTTATCTAAAGGGATTTGTATCTCCGTTAAGAGATTATGAATTCCATCTTGAGAATATATGTTCCATCAACACTAAATGTGGTTGCCCAACATACTGAGGTTTTGACCGTTACTTTAGATCTCACTCCTGATATATCAAAGCAAGCTACACTTCATGATCAGGTCCATTATTCTCTCAGGATTAAGAGTTCATGTAAATAGAAGTCGTGATATTTATTATTCATTTGACAGTCTTTAGGAGAATAATAAATCTCACAGTGGTCCAGTTCAATATGTCTTAACTCTTAAAACATATCAACATATCAACTAAAAGTCTCCATTTCCATGATCAAGAAAAATCATCTTAGTTAATATGTTATAGTCTTCGCAAATGAAACGCCCAATTTCATCACCGACTACGAACTACAATTCTGAGTTTACAAAGAACTTGTGATTTATATCTTCTGTGACTTTTCACATAAATCACATACTATGCATCTCATGGATTATATGATAATGTCCGAATATTCATGTTACCATTATTTTAGATAATAATAAAACATCTTTATCAATAACAATATTAAGTCATACATCATGTCATACATAATGTCATACATAATATCATGCAATAGGATTTAAGGGCACTAATCCTAACAATCTCCCACTTGCCCTAAAGACTATTGTGCATTAATCTAACTCCCATTCCCTCCAAATGTGACTCAAAAGTCCTTTGAGGCAAGGCTTTGGTAAAGGGATCTGCTAGATTATTTGCACTTTCAATCTTTGCAACTACTACATCTCCACGAGTTATGATGTCTCGAATGATGTGGTATTTTCTCTCAATGTGCTTTCCTTTCTTATGATTCCTTGGATCTTTAGATTGTGCAATCGCTCCATTATTGTCACAAAACAATGCGATTGGAACCTGCTCCATTCTTACTACACCAAGGTTAGAAAGGAATTTCTTGAGCCATACAGCTTCTTTTGCTGCCTCACAAGCAGCAACGTACTCAGCTTCCATGGTGGAGTCTGCAATACATGATTGCTTAACACTCCTCCAACTTATGGCTCCACCTCCCAAGGTGAATACACATCCTGAAGTGGACTTTCTGAAATCTAGATCCAATTGAAAGTCTGAATCTGTATAGCAATGGGAATAAAATCCTCACACTGGTAAACAAGCATATAACCTCTCGTTCTCCGTAGATACTTGAGAATATGCTTTACAGCTTGCCAATGTTTTGGTCCTGGATTTGATTGATATCGACTGACCATGCCAATTGAATAGCAGATATCTGGTCTAGTACAAAGCATGGCATACATGAGACTTCTTACTGCAGAAGCATAAGGAACTTGTCTCATCATATTTTCTTCCTCTTGAGTCTTAGGCATTTGGTCATCAGACAGAGGAACTCCATGTTTAAAAGGAAGTATTCATTTCTTGGAGTTTTGCATGCTAAACCGTTCTAGAGCTTTATCTATATATCCAGCTTGTGATAAGCCTAATATCTTATTTTTGCGATCTCGCAAAAGCTTGATCCCTAGAATAAAGTTAGCTTCACCCAAGTTCTTCATATCAAATTGGCTTGACAACCAAACCTTTACCGATGACATTACCCCTACATCATTTCCAATGAGTAGAATGTAATCAACATAAAGTACTAGGAACATTACTACTTTATCTTGATGTCTTTTGTACACACATGGTTCATCAAGAATTTGTTCAAAACCAAATGATTTGATTGCTTGATCAAATCTGATGTTCTATGACCTAGATGCTTGCTTAAGTCCATAAATGGACATTTTCAACTTGCATACCATATGCTCTTGGTTCTTTGCTATGAAACCTTCCGGTTGTAACATATAGATTTCTTCTTCAAGATTGCCATTGAGAAATGCAGTCTTGACATCCATTTGCCAAATCTCATAATCATAATGAGCAGCAATGGATAAGAAAATTCTGATAGATTTAAGCATTGCTACTGGTGAAAAGGTTTCTTCATAATCAATACCTTCTTTTTGAGTATACCCTTTCGCCACTAGTCTTGCTTTAAAGGTTTCAACCTTTCCATCTCTCTCTCTCTCTCTTCCTCTTGTAAACCCATTTGCAACCAATAGGTTTAATGCCATTAGGCATCTTTACAAGATCCTAAACTTGATTGGAATATATAGAATCTAATTCAGATTTCATAGCTTTGACCTAATGATGTGCATCTATATCATTCATTGCTTCATCATAAGTGTAAGGATCAGTTTCAGCCTCTTCTGAGATAGCTTCATAAGTTTCTCCTAGACCTATAAATCTTATAAGTGGCCTAACAATCCTCCCACTACGACGAGGCACCTGTGTACTAGACATCTCATCAGTAGTATCTTGTGGTGTATCTAATACAGCCATATCATCCCTAGTTTCATCCATTGGTTGTTCAATTACAGGTTCATTCATTTCAGCCAATACAACTCTACTTTTAGGAGTATAATAATTCATATAGTCATTTTCTAAGAATTTGGCATTTGTGCTAACAAACACTTTATTATCTTTATGACTATAGAACAAACCCCCAATAGTTCCCTTTGGATATCCTACAAATAAAACCACTTTTGTTTTTGGCTATAACTTATCAGACTTTCTTTTTAACACATGTGCTAGACAACCCCAAATTGGAGATGCCTCATACTAGGCTTGCGCCCATTCCACAACTCCACAGGTGTTTTAGGAACAGACTTCGAAGGTACTAAATTCAGAAGATACATTGCAGTATTCAAGGCATATCCCCAAAAAGAAATTGGTAGAGTTGAATAACTCATCATGGACTTAACCATATCTAAAAGAGTCCTATTCCTTCTTTCCACTACACCATTTTGTTGTGGAGTTCCAGGTGCAGTCAATTGGGATACAATCCCATTTTCAGTTAAGTAATCCTTAAAATCCCTAAGAAGGTATTCACCACCATGATCAGATCGAATGACCTTTATGTGTTTACCCAATTGATTCTCAACTTCAGCCCTAAACTCTTTGAACTTGTCAAAGGCTTCGGACTTCCGTTTCATTAGGTACACATAACCAAATCTAGAGTAATCATCAGTGAAAGTAATGAATTACTCATAGCCACCTCTTACCTGGATTGACATAGGACCACATACATCTGAATGTACTAGTTCTAGCAAATCTTGTGCTCTTCTACCGTTTACATTAAAAGGTCGTTTGGTCATTTTACCTTCCAAACAAGATTCATAAACTGGAAATTCATCAAAGTCCATGGGCTCTAAGAGACCATCTTTGATCAGTCTTTGAATCCTATTTGAATTAATATGACCCAAACGTAAATGCCAAAGATATGCGTCACTAGTAGAAGGAAACTTTCTCTTTAATGATTTTACATGAGAGTCATTATCTAATTTAGGATTATATAATTCATGCTTATCAGGAATTAAAATATAAAGACCATCAACAATATTTCCAGAACAGATAAACATTTTACCCTTCTTTATTACAACATTGTTTTTAAGGATAACACAATATCCATGTTTACCTAAATAAGTTGCAGAAATTAAATTCCTACGAACATTAGGTACATACAAACAGTTTTCCAATATTAAAACTCTAGACTCAAAACATAAATTAAAAACACCAACATCTACAACCATAATCCTGCTCCCATAAGCCAAAGTAAGAAACAATTCCCATTCATTAAGTTTTCTGGTCTCCTGGAACTTCTGCAAAGAATTGCAGATATAATTAGTACAGCCTGAATCCACATAACAGGAATCTGTGGGATTTTGTACTAAACATATTTCAAGGAGGAATGAACTATTTATACCCTTATTATTGGCAGTTCTGAATTTTGGACAATTCCTCTTCCAATGTCCTTTCTCACCACAATGGAAACATTTTCCTTTAATCTTCTTTCCTTTATCAGTAACCCTTAGGGCAATTTGCTTACTCTCTTGCTTGGTGAAGTCCTTCTTCTTTTTTTTCTTACCCTTGCCTTTCGACTCGGCTTAAGAAGTAGAAGCTTCACCAATATTGGCTTCAACATTAGAAGTACCAAGGATGCCTTCTACCGCTACCAACTCATTCATTAATTCAGAAAATGTATAAATCTTTTTGTTCATATTATATTTAAGTTTGAATTTCTTGAATGATTCTGGTAGTGACTGGAGTATCATATTCACTTGGGATTCTTCATCAATATCGGCACCTAAAACCTCCAATGTATTCAGATTAGAGATCATTGTAAGACAATGCTCCCTTATTGAACTACCTTCAGCCATTTTGGTATTATAAATTTGCCTTATGGTTTCTTGCCTTGCAGAACGGCCTTGCTCACCAAACATCTCCTTTAGACTTAGCATAATGTCCAAAACTAGTTCTAAATTCTGCATTTGATGCTATAGAACATTTGAGATAGATGCTAGGATGTAGCACTTGGCCATCTCATTAGATTTCTGCCAACGATCATATCATTGTTTTTCCTCAAGAGGAGCATCTAATGAAGGAAAGCTAGGACATGGTTTAGTAAGCACATATTTGTGCTCTTAAGCAGTAAGAACAATGTCCAAATTTCTTTTCCAGTCAACATAATTGGATCCAGTCAGTTTATTTTGATTAAGAATAGTAACAAGTGGGCTAAACGATGCCATGGAAAATCTGAAATAATAAACCTGAATATAATAAGTAAACTGGACATTATCAATTTAGCATATAAACATATAGTATGGAACCTTAATAAAACCATAATATAATATATGCAACGACAACCCAATCCCATATTCAATATCCCTCAGCATAGAGTGAATATTAAATACTATGATTGATTGAGAACTATTCTCATTATTAGTGCTATCATGATAACTCTTATCAAACATTAATAATATGCCGTTATACATTTAGGATTTTCTGTGTGTTTTTGAAATATATCATGTAAGGCTTTATATAGTTGAAAAATGGGGGTTTGGAATGGCTCCTAGATGATGTGGGATTCATTCCAAACCTCAGTCTTTAATGCAAAAAACTTGCCTTTCATAGGTTTCTAAAACCCTAGTTGTATGTGCAGGTTTGCGCCTGCATACGCATGAATCAGACTTGCGTACGCAGGTCCTTGCCTACGTACATAGGCTGAGGGTTTCCTTGGCCTTTATTTTCATAAAATAGACTTATTTGCTCATAAAAAGTTATATTTTCCATTTTAGCATCTCTCAAGTCAATTTGTAATATGATCGGGCTCTAAACCAACCTTGGGCCTTAGAATTTCGGCATCATTGGGAAAAGGGAGCCCGAGTCGTAAGGGGTACAAAATGCGGTGTCTATAGATGCCCCTCTTTTGATTCATGAGTTCTGCTAATGGAATTAAAGGAATAAGAGACAAAACATTTTGTTTCAACATACGGCTCGGGCCCAACCCACATGCACGAGACACAACATGCATACATGGGGCGGGGTGCAACTTTGTAGGGTCGCGTGGGATTCATATGTCCGAATTCCCACCCTTGTTGCTTGCGAAAAGAGCAATGACAAGTTCACTATCCTAGAACCCGTTTTGCCAATTGCAAGCAAAAGGCGAGTGACTCATTATCCTAGAGTCATTTAAAAAAAAAAAAGACAAGGCCAATGGCAGCAACCATCAACCAAACAAACAAGGTGCTCTTACGAGCTTAAAAGGATATATATATATATATACATATATATATATATATTTGTCTTCTCCGGGTGGTTTGTGTCTCTAGGTAATATTTGTCTTTTCCATCTCTATCATTACCTTTTCTGGTGAGGCTCTTGCCTCGGGGTGACCATGGTCTCTGTCTCTATCTCTACCTCTTCTACTATGCTTGCATGTTCAATTCCCTTAGGATATGTGCACAAATTCTGTATTTTAACTTGTTTGATTGGTGTGTGGCTCGTGCCTACATATTCAATTCCCATAGGATATGTGCACGAGTGGCCTTGGTGTTCCGACCCACGAAGGAGTCTTAGGTGAAGAATCTACTGGGGATGATGAAAGACTCACTAGAAGTATGATCTGTAGAAAAAATGTGTTGGTGACTCGTGGGGAAGTCTTCTTGGTATGTAGTTCACTAGGGACAGTAACTTGCTGAGAAGTGTGTTGGTAAATGTGACCCACGAGGAAGTCCTTGATAGTGTGTGGCCCACTGGGGAAGATTCTTCTTCTTCTTTACGGCTCACTAGGGAGCTTGTGTTGATTCTACCTACAAGGGGGTTTTGTCAGCTCCATGAGGAAGTTTTTCTTCACAACTCACGAGGGTTGCCTTTATGCCTTGGACCCGTAAGGGAGTCCTTCCATGATATTGTACTTTATTGGGGAAATGGTTGATGATCTAAATTCACGAGGGAGTTTCCTTGGTGACTTTTGACCCACTGAGGGATGCTTTTGATGCTTTCAATCCATTGGGGAACTTTTGAGGGTCTTTGTGTCCTTTACCCAACTGAGGGTATTTCTGTCATTTTGGTGCATTCTTGAATTTTCTTTTTCACTTCCTTCCTTTCGGGAATCCACTGGGGATATTTGAATTTTTGTTTTACTAAAATACATGTAGTTTAGTAGGGGACCTAAACTACATGTAGTTTACCCATCAGTACATTCCCGCCTCTTCAAAATTTTCCAACGGTTACCAACCGTTTTTTTTTTCATTCTCTTCATCTCCCCCATCTCTTCACATTCTCTCCAACTCTCCAACTTCCATCTTTTATCTCTACAAAACTCCCTACCTCTCTCTCATTTCCTCATCATCTGATCTCTTCTCTCACATTCTCTCATCCGCAACTCCCTTCCTTTCTAAGTTCTCTCATTTTCTCCATGGCACTTAAGTCTAAGAAAACTTCCTATGCGCTCTCCAATGATGCCTTCAACCTCACGCGTTGGAATGGAGCAATGAGGTTGAATAAGTCCCCTCCGTTGACATGCAGGCTACAAGATCATCTTTCAGAAGGTGTGAGGATTGGATCGGTAAGTTTTTAAAACTTTTCTCATTTTAACGTTTTCCTTTGATCTTCCATTTTTATATGTTTTTGGACATGTAAATGCTTAGGTTTTGCTGTGGGATGAGTTTAGATGAAAACCTGATACCTTAGGAGGGGTAGGAACATGTTTAGGATAAGTTTTGATTGAAGTATGCTTGAAAATGTCGAAGAAAGACCCACTGTCTGTGCTCATACGTACGCAGACTCAAGCTTGTGTACGTAGCTTTTGTTTATGCGTGCGCGGCCAGTCTTTATGCGTACACAGGCCTATTCATGCGTATGCATATCTGTTCTTGAGTTCACATGTATGCAGTTTCCAACATGTGTATGCGTACCTAGTGCCTGCGTATGCAAACACGGGCCTGCGTGCTCATGTTGCGAGTTAGGAACCCTATTTTTACTCCTGTTTCATCTGTTTCTTATCCAAACACAAATCTAACACCCTCTTTTCATCCTTTTGCATACTTTTCCCCCATTTTCAGGTAGGGGAAGCACTAACTGTGTGGCGGCATGGTATAGGGTCCTTCCTGTATAAACAAGGGCCCATATTCGTGTAGCGGGCTTCGAGCCGATCATCTGCCTATTACCGGAGTGATCCACCAGTGCTATTCTAGTGCAGACTTTGGCTGAGAGGTGGTGGGACACTACCCACACCTTTCACATTGTTAATAGGGAGATGACTGTGACTCCTCTCAACTTTCACCATATGACCGGTCTTAGGTGCGATGGGGCTTTCATAAACTTAGAGGGCGAGTCGAGCATTCGGTTGGGCATTGACTTGCTTGGGAGGAGGTACACCACTGAGACGATTTGGTATTTTGACATCAAGGTGGATTATAGGTCTCTCCCATAGGTGACGGCTTAAGACTATGCCAAGATGGCTAGGTCCTTCTTGCTGTACCTTCTAGGGGCATATCTCTTTTTCGACGGAGGGCAGACGGTGTCTTTGAGGTGGCTAGCCCTCTTCCATGACTTCGGAGAGGCTCTAGAGGCCAACTGGGGCCAGGCATGTCTTGCCTACTTGTACTCTTCCTTGGGCACGCTCAGCTGGAGAACTTTGCGCCAGCATGTGGTGCCTTGGAAGCTCTTTGAGGTTAGTTCTCTTTTCTTTTCTTTTCTTTTGTAGCTCATGTACTTCCCATTTTGGCAATTGTTCTTATTCGCATGTTATTTAGGTTTAAAGAAAACTGTAGTTCATGTTCTTGTAAACTGTATTCATGCCTTTGTCTTGCAAACTGTCATCTTGCAAGCTATACCCATATCTATATCTCGCACACTGTATCTATTCATCTTGCAAACTGTCATTTTGCAAATTGTACCCATTCATCTTGCAAACTGTATCCATTCATCTTGCAAACTGTCATCTTATTATTTTCTTTCTAGCGTTTAGCCGTTCAGTACGGTCTCATTGCTCGTGGTACAAATGTAAATCTGAAGAGCTTTTCTTCAGTTAGGGCTCATTTCAAGGGGCTATCTTCTGATGAGGTGAGTTAGGAATTCAATGCCTCTCGTTATTTCTCCTACATGTCTCTTAGGTTTTTTCTTCTCTAACCCAATGTGTTGTCATAGGTCATTTGGAGCCTATGGGCTGGCCTCCTTCCTGTTGCGGCCTCAGACTTGGAGGTGGCTTCTCTTGTCACTTTTGGGATGACTCTGTCCTTCAAAGGTGCTGGCTTGAGGGTACTCTACCTAGCGGAGTGGGTACGCTGCCAGTTGGTGGGTGAGGATGCCTCACAGGTTCCGATGGACCTTTTGTAGTTTATGCTTGTTCCACTTTCCATGACGGATGCTGTGTATCAGTTGTGGAGGAGTGGCATTCCCTATGCCCAGTGGGTTTTAGATGGGTTGGACTATTAGGAGTTCTACGACACTCGCCTCATGCCTTCCCTCACTCCTGCGGTATGTGTTCTCCCTTTTTTCATTCATTTTTATTTTTATTTCTTTGCATTGCTTCAACTAATGATGTTCAAATGGGATACCTATATTAGGCTGGCCCTGCTACTGGTGTTCCTATCGACCTTCCTCGTCTCCCTTGGTCGGTCTATGTCTATGGTCCTAACGATTTCACTTGTGAGCGTGCGGTGGGCCGCAACACAAATGTCATGGGCTACCCTTTTCCGGAGGGTACACGAGAGGTGAGTTTTCCTTCATTCTCATCTCTTTCCTTTTATATTCTTGTATCCCCTTTAAAATTCAGCCCATTGTTTAGGAGTATGAGGGGTTAGTTTGGCTTGCGGGGAACCTCAAGCTGGAGATGACCAAGTATTCTAGGCAGATCTATAGTCCTGGAGGTTTTTCCTACCTGAGTGATGATGGTGGTGATGGTGGTGGCGATTTAGAGGCTACTCCTAGTTTCTAGCCAAGGAAGAGGCGCTTCCAGTGATCCTGCATACAGACAGATAGACAAACATAGACACGACACTTTCTTTTTACTTCTTTTTTTTTAGCATGTATTTCTGCACTTTATCTTTTATTTGAGACATTGGGTTGTATTTAAGAATATCTTTTACATTTCTGCTTTTATTTAGGATATGTACTTAATTTACAACTTATGGGGATAATTGTACAAATCTATGTAATTTTGCTTTTCTTGACCTTTTATGCTTGAAAATCTGAGCTTGATTGTGCCTTGAGTAGTCCCTTAAGCTGTAGGAATCATGGGAGGGGTCTTGGTGGAGGAATCACACTCCAAATAAGAAAAGAAATTTGGCTCTGCCTTCCTTCAAGCGTGCACATACGTGCGCTTGCGTATGCAGCTTTGACCCTGTACACTTATGCCGCGGGTCGGAAAAAACTCTAGCCGCCCTATTTAAGTATAAAATAGCTGTTGGGGGCCTCCAAACCCTCACCAAATGTATTTTAAGCTCATAAAACACTCTTTAAGGCTTTCCAATGGCAGAATTCTCTCTTTTAGAAGTCTTGGCATGGATCAAGAAGCTTGGCCCTAGTTTCAAAGAGGCTCTCATCCCTCTTAGCCTTTCTTGCATCTTTCCTTATCACCAAATCAAAATGGATGGATCTCTTCTTTGTATTGTTGCCAACTTTTAAATTCCTACTCGACGTGTTTTCCAATTCATTGGTGTGGAAATATGCTCCACTCTTGAAGAATTTAGTGCAATCATGAGCGAATCCAAAGTTAGTAGTCTCATCCTCCCCACCACTGGCAAGGATTTTGCTGACTTGGCTTATGACCTTTTAGGGATTTCTCTAGCAGTGGGGCAACAATGGTGTATGCTTGACCATTTGAACATTCGCATGGTTTTTCCATACTTCTCTCAGTTGGCCGTTCTTCTGACTGTAGGGGACGCTCTCACTATCTCAACGCCATTTATTTATGTCTCCTGTTGAGGTATTTCTGGGTGCATGAAACATATCGAGTAGATCAAAGGATGTGCTTGGTGGTCAATAATCCAGACAAGGGAAGCCTTATAGGCGTGATCATGGTTGAAACTCTCAATGGCTTGGATGTTGTTCATAGGGAGGAAGAAATCTTCTTCGAGGGGAGTCCTCTCCTCCTTTAGGTATGATCCCTAATTTTTGCCTAGGTTCTCAACCTAGCGGGATTCCTCTAATTTTTGCTTGGATTGCCTTTCTGTTTTTAGTCCATTGAGGCTCCTTATATCGTTTTTGTCATAGCATTTTTTTTTCTTATCTCTCATTTTTCCACTCATGCTTTCTTTCTCTTCTTTTCCCTTTCTTTTTCAAATATGGCTATATGAGAGGCTTCGATTGCTTCATCCCCCCACTGTTCCTCTTAGTTAATATCTCCCCAAGCACTATCATAACCGTAGGCCTAAACGCGCTGAGAAGAGTTTTGATGAGTTCACTGAGTTCATGAAGCATATTGATGTCTTAGATATTCAATGGGAAGTGGAATGGTGGTGCATTACAACCATGGTCAACCGCGTCTTCAAAGACAACAGGGTTCCTTTAGTTGGGCTTCACCGTTGCTTTTACAAGAGGTCGAGCAAAAGAAAGAAGGCTAATTGACTACCTTGATATGCCCCAAATTTTACTTTTCCGCACTTTATGATTCTTATGTCTTTTTTTTTTTTTTTTTTTGAATTTAATAGAGGATTGGAATGTTCCAAATCCCCTATGGAAACAATTTACTACCTTTTAATTTGAGTAATAAGAGAATCATCAATTTATTATCTTTGCTTATTGTCATTATTTTTCCATTTTTTCTTTTTCTTTTCTTTTTTCCATGCCATGTAATTTTTGCCCATGACGTCCTTATAGGAATTTTCACCACGCCCATGGTCTTTTCCCCTATCTTTTGCCTAGACCGCCCTTTCGGGTTTTCAATCTAGCGGGGTTCTTTTGCCTTAATTTTTGCCTAGGCCGCCCTTTCGGGTTTTCAACCTAGCAGACTTTTTATTTTTTTTATTTTTTTATTTTTTTATTTTACATGTTATATCTTTGGAGTCTATCCATATTGATTGGGCGAAGCATCTCTTCTCTATTTAAATCTGTAATTCTTGTATCACCTCCTGACATGATTTTCTTGATAATAAAAGACCTTGACCATCTTGGCGTCATCTTTCCTCTTGGATCAAAAGTTTCATCTCTAAGCACTTTTATGACCAAGTCCCTTTCTTTAAGGTTCGTAGGTTTCACTTTTTTGTTGAATGCTCTAGTAATCCTCTTTTAGTACCCTTGTGCATGGTATTGTGCCCTAGCTCTCTTCTCATCTATCAAATCCAATTGTTCATACCTTTCTTTCATCCAATCTTCCTCTAGGACTATGGTTTCCACTAGCACTCTTAAAGATTGTATCTTTACCTCAATGGGAAGGACCGCCTCGCTTTTGTAGACCAAAGAGTAAGGGGTTGCCCCAGTTGATGCATGGATAGAAGTTCTGTAGCCCCATAAGGCAAATGGAAGTTTCTCGGCCTTGTCCTTGTATGTTACCACCATCTTGGCTAGGATGTTCTTGATGTTCTTATTGGCTACTTCTACGACCCCATTAGTTTATGGTCTGTATGGTGAAGACTTATGATGCTCAATATGGTATAATTCCATGATCCTTCGAACATCTCCCTCAAAGTAGGAGCCATTGTCCGAGATGATCGAGCCACATGTTTGGCTTTTGATATGGAGTAGGAGGCTCCCACTTAGTGAAGTAGTCAATCACCACTAGGATAACTCTGTTCAATCTTTAAGGGTCGTGTCCATACTCCTTCGGGTATCTTAACCATGGAGACTAAGGTAGCCAAGGCATCTGCAAACTGATTCTGAGCCCTAAGGATGATAGTGTATTCAATCCTATCAAAGGTTTTGGTCAAGTCATCTAGATATTGTTGATAGGGCTTTAAATTTTATTCCTTTACTTTCCACAATTTTTGCACTTGGGCTATGACTAAAGTCAAATCCCTAAAGACTTCTGCTTCTTTTACCCCTAACTCCTGAAGGGCTTCCATATTGGCGATACAAGCCTCATATTTTGCCATGTTATTAGTCACCTCAAAGTTCAATTTGACCACCAAAGGCACATGGATCCATCGGGGGTGATCAAAAGTACTCCTATATGATTCCCATATTGGTTCCCATATTGGTTCCCATCTCCATCAAAATACATTTTCCATGCCCCTAGTTTGACATCCAAAATGTCCTCATCTAGGAAGTCTTGCTTTCCATCATCCCCTTCTATAGGGTTCTCAGCACAAAAATCTGACACGGCGCTCCCTTCGATCATTTTATTGGCCACATACTTCAAATCAAATTCTGCTAATACGATTAACCATCTTGACAATCTTCCACTCAAAGTGGGTTTTTCAAACAGGTACTTCAATGGGTCCATTTTGGCTACTATCCATATCTGGAATGGTAGAATGATGTGTCTCAACTTCAGCACGGCCCACACGAGTGCAAAACATGACTTTTCTATGGGTGAGTATTTAGTCTCATAATGATGGAATCTTTTGCTCAAATAGCACACTGCTCTCTTGTTCTTATCATCGTCTTCTTATGCAAGCATGCTTCCGACCACATCTCCTATGATAGAGAGGTATAAAAGTAGTGGCTTTTCTTGCCATCGGGGTACTAGGATAGGCAGATGGACAAGGTACTCCTTAATAAGTTCAAAGGCTTTCTGACATTCATCATTACATGCATGGGTTTCATTCTTTCTCAAGAGCTTGAAGATGGACTCACAAGTGGAAGTGAGTTTGGCGATGAATCGGCTGATATACTGTAGTCAACCTAGGAATCCCCTTATTTATTTCTTACTTTTGGGTGGAGGCATGTCCAATATGGCTTTGATCTTTGATGGGTCAACTTCTATCCCTCTATCACTCATTAAGAAGCCTAGCAATTTCCTAGCTGTTACTCCAAAGGTACACTTTTGGGGGTTCAACCTCAATCTATACTCCTTGATCCTCTCAAAGAACTTTCTCAAGTTAATGATGTGACCCTCTCTACCCTTGAATTTCACAATCATGTCATCCACATACACTTCAACCTCATTGTGCATCATGTTATGTAACAAGGCTGTGGCCATCCTTTGATAGGTTGCTCCCGCATTCTTGAGCCCAAACGATATTACTGTGTAACAATAGATTCCCCATTCTGTGGTAAAGGTTGTCTTAGTCATATCCCTAGGAGCCATTTTGATTTGGTTATATCCCGAGAAGCCATCCATGAAAGATATCAAGGCACTGCCAGCCATGTTATCTACCAAGCATCTATATGCGTGTTGATGCCTTGGGGCAGTTTGACCACCCATCGTAGCGATGCTCACGCGTTGCCTGGAGCATTCAGGCTCGGGAGCTCGGGTGCTGTGGAGGTAGGTTGTACCTCGGGTGTGTGACTGGAATATGAGTCGATTTTAAGGAAATTACCAAAGGTAAGTGAAGTCGCCAACAATCATTGGGTTTTTTTAAGGTGTGATTGGTCACCTGACTCTATTTGATTTTATTACCGATCCTAGGCTAAGAAAAAGGTCGCTTTTCCTAATCTAATGTGGTTGGGTAAAAAATCTTGATTCTTGAGTTTGGAAGTCTGGTTACGTGTGGAGAAGGTGTTAGGCACCCCACAATGCCTGTCCGTAGATAGTCCTTTGTTTTGGTAAAATCATAATTTAAGGACATTGGTAGTTGAAAATGAGCTATTGGCATTAGCTTTTGGGGCTTTAAGAGGTTTGGGCTTTGAGGTTTGGATACGGAAAGTGTACGGTCTCAATCGATGCTTCCCTATTGTGTTTGGAATCGTTGCCAAATTTCCATGGCGAAAATCTGGCAGCATTTCGCCTTATTTTCTTAGCGAAAATCCGGCAGCGCTTCGCCTCAAATGCTTTATAGCACACAAAATGCCATTCTTACCAAGCTTTCGGCATGGGAATATAGCAATGGGGATGCCCCATTTTCACAGCAAAAATCTGGCAGAGTTTTGCCTTTGGTGCTCTATGGCGCACCAACAGGGTTTCATGCCTGTGTATACGGCACGTACCAACATGGTCGTGCTAGGACGAGCCAGAGCCCCTCAAAGCAATAAGCATATTGATACATTTCGCTTACATGGGAAAACCGATGTCACTTGGTGACATGGATCGGGACGGTCACACCGCAATGACTATGCACACAGTATGACATGAATGTGCACCTGCAGCAAATGCCTTGAGCACATACTCATGTCATAAGGTCAAGAGCACTCATGGTCATGAGGGTCCATTATACAAAGTGCACAATCACCCACACACACACACATGCACATATATATACATGCATCATACACAATGTTATCACACAAAGCAAGAAAGTAAACAGACATTGCTAATGTCCCAAGGGTATGGCCCAGCAAGGTACTGGAAATGTAAAACAGACATTGCCATAACCAGGGAATGTGGCCCAAGCAAGGAGCAAGAAAGAAAAAGGGTACAAGGAGAGGTGGAACCCTAATACAATGCTTTAAAGAAGAGGCTAAAAGAGAGGGAGAAAGATATAACCACTCGGGGAGGCTGTGTCTCATAATCTACTAAACATTGCCCTTTGTGGGCTTGCGTCTTCTTGCTTGCATCCTTGCCTGTTTTGCTTGCGCCTAGGAGGTCACACCCTTGCTCTGAGTGTCCATGCTCCATGCGTGTATATGTAATGACAAAAGAAATAAGCCAGTAGACAAGCAAAGAAACAAGTAGAAGGAAAGCAAGCTAAAAGGCAAGCTACCAAACAAAGAGGGTGTCCTAGGAGGAAAAATGTAGGTTTGGATCGGGTGTCCATAGTTCCATTGGATTGGAGTATGGACGACACACAGACTCATGCATGAACATGTAGGCAAGCGTGCAAAGATGAAAAGAAGCAAAGAAAGCCAAATGGGTGGCACAAAGCAAGCAAGGCAAGCATAACAACATTGCATGGAGCAGAGAAAGGTGTGTATCAAGCACACCAACATCATGGAGATGTGTCTCACAAGTGGTTACATCTAGCAAGCCATAAGAGGGGTGGATACAACCACGTAAGCAAGTGGCACCAAAGACTGACAAGCACAAACCCACAGAGGGCATGAAGCACGGGAAAGCCTAGATCTAGACAGACAAACATGGAGATAAAGCATAGAAGCAAGCAAGCAAACATAGACATGCATAAAGGAAATGATCTACACCCCTACCTAAAGGGCCAAAATGCAAGAAAGAGGTACATTAAAAGACAAAAAGGCTATAGAAGCACATGGCGTAGCAACCAACATGTAAATCTAGACACATGAACATAGCACGAAACACATAAGGATATAGATCTAAGCATAAGCATGGCAAAAGATTTAAGCGGTCGCAGCTGAATCTGAATCTCGATGAGACTAAACGGTCGCTGCCGAATTTGAATCTCGATAGAAGGCGTAGGATTAAACGGTCGCTGCCGAATCTAAATCCTGATGAGACTAAACGGTTGCTGCCAAATCTGAATTTCGAAGAAGGCATAGGATTAAACGGTCCCTACCGAATCTGAATCCTAATAAGATTAAACGGTCGTTGCTGAATTTGAATCTCAAAGAAGGCATAGGATTAAACGATCACTGCCGAATTTGAATCCTGATGAGACTAAACGATCGTTGCTGAATCTGAATCTCAATAGAAGGAATAGGATTAAATGGACGCTGCCAAATCTGAATCCTGATGAGACTAAACGGTCGTTGCCGAATCTTAATCTCGAAGAAGGCATAGGATTAAACGGTCGCTGCAGAATCTGAATCCTGATGAGACTAAATAGTTGCTGCCAAATCTGAATCTCGAAGAAGGGTATTTTGAAAACCTTGATGTTTTGAGATGACAGAGGTATTTTGAAAATCTTAACATTTTTGAGATAAAAAGAGATAGGATTAAACGGTTGTTGCCAGATTTGAATCCTAAGAGAGGTATTTTGAAAACTTTGATATTTTGAGAAAACTTGACATCTTGGTATGAACATGTGTGATATGTGTTAGGTAGTAGGGTTAGACATACTTACCTGTTTATTTGCATTGCCATTTGATTTGGGCGTACTGATTAAATTTGAATTTGTTTTTGCAGATTATGTCTCGACAACCGAGATCTAGTGGGGATCGTGGAAAGGCTCCCGTTATCATTCCATCCTGAGTGGACTTTTCCAGCAGTGATGATGACACTGTTTTGACTAGCGAGCAGGTTACACTGACCCTCTAGAGGCGCTTTGGTTGAGGAGGTGATAAAACCACGCCCCGTAGGGGCATACATATAGCACATCGCACTAGGAGCCATTATTCGGTAGAGATAGCCAGTGCCTCATCTCAGTCCCGTACTGGTTCAGGGGGAGTTTTCATATTTCCCTTAGATCGAGGAGGGAGAAGGCCCAGGGGGCGAAGAGCTTGGAGATGAGCTCATGTTTGCTGTGGAGGTTGATTTAGAGGCTGATGATGCAGTCGGGGGAGGCTTTGGTGCTCCTAGGCGCAAGAGTCGTAGATCGAGGTTCCCACCTTGTCAGGCCGGCTCGGAGGCTTATACTGGAGAGATAGATGGTAGCATTGAGGACACCCATCTACAGCATGATTTGAAGAGGCATCCTTCTGCTCAAAGCTTGGAAGGGTCAGGTATGCTTTTCTCTCCCTTTCGTTTGTCAGTTCGGTATATGTATATTATGTGTGTTGACAGATAGCTCTTCTTTGATTTTGAACACAGGGTGCTGATAGGGTTCACGGCTGAAGGGCGTGGTCTTTGTTTCCCCTTTGCCTTTTTCATGCCTCTACTAATGCGTGCTATCACGCCTTCTTGATGGAGTAGGGGTTTGAGGCCTTCCTTAGTAGTCTGCCGTGTTCCATGAGGCATGGGTTGGCTGAGGCTTTAGTGCAGCATATTCATGCTAAGACGGGTACTTTTCATCTGAGCTGCGGGGAGTATGCAGTCCTTCCCCTTGACTAGACGGCCATCTTAGGCCTTAGATTTAGAGGGGAGCCGATCCTGACTAAGTTTATGAGCTTCGCGATGGCGAGTGAGCTTTTGGGCATCCCTTACCCTTTTACTAGGACGACCAGAGGGTACTTTGGGCCTATTGAGGAGCCTCAAATTTGTATGCGGTGGTTGGAGATGAACATACCTTGGGAGGTGGAGTTGGACGACATTGCTTTCAGGTGGTTCCTCCTTTACTTCATCGATAGTTACTTGCTGGACAACAACAGGTTAGTCCTGACTTGTAGGTTGCTGGTAGCCATGAGAATGGTGTTCATTATAAAGGCTTATAATTGGGGGTCCCTTTCCTATGGATTCTTTATCGCCTATTTGAGGCAGGCGTCACGCTAGGGCTTTAGGAGCCTTGAGGGTTGCTGGCAGATTTTGACTTGGTGGGCGTATGAATACATCCTAACCATATGACCTCAGCATGCTAGCCTTTCCATGATGATATATCCCAGGGCATATGCTTGGTCCCTCTACAATATTTCCAGAGTCATCTTGACATAATGGAGTGCTATCAGCGCCGCTCTTGATTGCGTAACCTAGGGTGAGATACGCAACACTCCATATGATGGAGGGTCATTGGCTAAACTTGATGTCACTCTTGCTATGGCTCAGTCACGTGCTCGGCGTTGGTTTTGGGCTATGATGAACTGGGTGTTCTTTTTGGTTAAGAGGACTTTCCATCAGGTTATGCCGACCTTCAGAGTGCCCAGAGATCCACCTCCTGAGATACCTTGTTCTGAGGTGATCGTGAACGACCTTGCTTATGCGACATGTTCTTTTGAGGGCTTTCTTATAGAGTTTACTGATTATGATGCCTGGTTTTTAGAGTCATCGGCTGGACCCATCATTGATGACTGCCCTGTGAGCGGGGGCAGAGTGCTTGGGGGCACTGCAAGCACTCAGAGGGCTTCAGAGGCTTATTTGGGATCACACGTAGAGACCCTACAGGCTTGGTTGTGAGATCTTGAGAGTGCTGCTGTCACCAGGGAGGGGTACATGCAGGAGGAGATTGCTAGAGCATTAGCTTGGGAGAGGGAGCGATGGCAGAGAGAGAGGGAGAGTCAGACCGTTGCCATGAGAGAAGCCAGCATATTGCTGAGACAGGCTTGCTCCAGGGGTACATCGGCGCCTTGATCAGTGAGATGAGGGGACATGGGATGTTTGTGCCCTTGACATTCCAGGCAAGGATCATTCCATTTGGAGACATGAGACTAAGTACATGCCCGTTCCTCTATGTCCTGCTGGCGGATAGGGATTTGCTCCTATTTTAGATTGGGCAAGAGGCCCTGCTCTAGGGCAGGCTTCATCTTCGACTCTAGGATGTTTGAAAAATACATGTTTGTATCGTATACAAAACATACATAGCGGAAAATTAACGGATCTACTTCATTCGCAATTGATAACATGTACTATGTAAGTTTCAGAATTTAAGAACAAGAAAGCGTACCTTGGTGCGGTGAAATTCAAAACAAAAGATTAGAAGTACTTGGGAACACTTTTAATCTTCACTCCAATTCCACTTAATGCCCAAGAAGTGTGGTCTCTTAATCAATTTCCAAGGAGAAAAATAAGAGAGTGTCCAACACTCACATACAAACCATTTCATTCTCTTATATGATCTTAATGAAAAACCCCCTATGAAAAACTTATGAAATTCTGTATGTTTCTCTCCTTATATATAAATAACTGATTATCTAATTGGGCTAGCCTTTTGGGCCATTCCAATTGGGCTCTAGTATGTGGCTTGGAGTGGGACCAAAAGGGAACAAATAAGACTCTAGCTCCAATGGGCCTTGGGCTTTTTTGTCAACTCTTGACAAGTCCAAAGCTACCATTAATTATATTCAATACCACTATAAGAATATAATTGCACTCTAGGCCTTATTAATAAGTTATATCCCAAGACTTTATTATACATGCAACCCTTTCATTAAAATATTTGTAATAATACAAAGTCATGAATGTTGATTGCCATTTTGAAGATTACTACATCTTAATCCTTGAGTACCTGGTTTAATCCTTTATATTATTCATCATATATTTATGAAATCCAATTTCATAAATATATACTTTAGTAACTCCTTACTAAAGTGGTTGGGCCTAACACTCTGAATAACCAAACCCATTAAACTTATCTCAAGGGAATATTTTATATCTCCGTTAAGAGATTATGAATTCTATCTTGAGAATATATGTTTCATCAACACTAAATGTGGCTGCCCAACATACTGAGGTTTTGATCGTGACTTATAGATCTCACTCTTGATATATCAAAGCAACCTACATCTCATGATCAGGTCCATTATTCTCTCAGGATTTAGAGTTGATGTAAATAGAAGTCGTGAGATTTATTATTCATTTGACAGTCTTTAGGAGAATAATAAATCTCACAGCGGTCCAGTTCAATATGTCTTAACTCTTAAAACATATCAACATACCAACTAGAAGTCTTCACTTCCATGATCAAGACAAATCATCTTAGTTGATATGTTATAGTCTTCGCAAATGAAATGCCCAATTTCATCACCGACTACGAACTAAAATTCTGAGTTTACAAAGAACTTGTGATTTATATCTTCTGTGACTAAATCACATATATCATATACTATACATCTCATGGACTAAGATAATGTCCCATTAGTTCATTTATAGATAGTCTCACACAATTAAACAATTTAATTATTTATGACATGACAATAAATTGGATTTTAGGGCATAAACCCCAACATAGGATGGGTCCTAGGTTCTTCGGCTGGGCGAGCTGGCCCTTCTTTTGGTCCAGTTGTAGGTGATGGTGCTAATGACGGCAATGCTGGGTGCTTTACTGATGAATCTGTTAGAGATGATGATGACTTTCCTTAGATTGGCCATTGGTGTTGTATATTAATGATGATGTAGCCCCTGCGTGGGCATGTATTCATTTCCTTGTACTCTTTCAGACATTTCCCTATGGTGGGCTAGATAAGTATGTATTATATTGCCCCATAGTGGGCTTAGACTGTATCTTGATATTGCCTCTTGGTAGGCTTCTAGACATGTATGTATGATTACCCCATCGTGGGCTTGGATTGTATTTTGATATTGCCTCTTGGTAGGCTTCTAGACATGTATGTATGATTGCCCCATCGTGGGCCTGAACTGTATTTTGATATTGCCTCTTGGTAGGCATCTGGACATGTATGTATGATTGCCCCATCATGGGCCTTTATTGTATTTTGATATTGCCTCTTGGTAGGCTTTTGGACATGTATGTATGATTGCCCCATTGTGGGCCTGGACTATATTTTGATGTTGCCTCTTGGTAGGCTCAGAAGTATGTATGAATATTGCCTATTGGTAGGCTCAGATGTATGTATGCCATTGCCTCTTGGTAGGCTTTAGATGCATGTTTCTTGATATCACCTCTTGGTAGGCTCAAATGTATGTATGCCATTGCCTCTTAATAGGTTTGGATATATGTTTCTTGATACCACCTCTTGGTAGGCTTAGATGTATGTATGCCATTGCCTCTTGGTAAGCTCGAATGTATGTTTCTTGATATCGCCTCTCGATAGGCTTAGATGTATGTATGCCAGTAGCACTTTAGCATTTATGAGCCGGTTACACTACTGTTGTTATTCACACATTGTTTCATTTGCATCGTACCGTATTTTCACGAGTTTACTAATAAAATCTGACATTGATTGACTCTCTGAGGGATATGGAAAGGGAGAGACCGCATAAAATAAAACTGCCCTAGTGTAGGTTTTATGCAGTTCTTAACATGAAAGGAAATGTTCTCGTCGGGATGGACCCGTCACTGTACCCAAAATTTCGATTCGAAGCATATTGATTAGTAGAAATGGACCGAACTGCGCAAAATAAACTGCCCTAGTGTGGATTTTATGTGGTTATAAACTGATCAACCGACTTTAAGCGAGATTAGACTCGCACTAGATGATATAGGTTTCTTAACGACCTTGATTATGAACATGGACTTCCCCAAGCAGGATTTTCTCAGACTTGCCATGTGGCGGAATGCATTAACTGACTCGGCTATCGACTAAACTGGTCGGTGCTTTGAAAAGTATTCCATACAGGAACTGATCATTGCGATCTTCATACCATGCTGGATGGATTGCTATTAGTGATTGGGAGTGGCCTTGGCATTATCCTATTACATGTCTTGACGACGGGGGCTGAACCAACCCCTAAACTAGATTTTGATAATGAGGTTCAATATATTCCGAAATGACGAATGGGACGCGCAAAAATAAACTACCCAGTATAGGTTTTGTGCAATCTAGGTTTGTGCAAAAAATCCCCAAATTGACCGGTTTGCTACTGAACTGCCTATGTACCACTGTTAGTCTAAAAACTGAGGGAATCTTTGCGAAGTTGGTCGAAACTTCCTATTTTTCAAATCTATTGGTTAGAATCATGTGGATGTTTTGACCTAATATGGGAGTGGCTTGGGAGGTAGCATCCCCTGGGATTTTCTAATCTGTCGGTTTGGCCTGGCTGTGTGCCCTGTTGCTTTCCGAGGAGACTTTATGGATTCGGAGGAGCATTGGACCTTCTACAGGCGCTAGGCGTTCATGGTGGCCTTCTTTGGCTTAGTGCTATTCCCTTCTCTGTCGAGTTCTATCAGCTTTGCATTTCTACCCCTAGTGAGTACATACTTCATAGCACTTCCTTTATTCCCTCTCTCCTCTCTGAGACTGTTCGATCTCTTTCTTTGTGCCATGAGATGGGTAGTGGTAGGCTTGGCTATTGTGTGCATTTGTTGTAGCTTTGGTTCTATGGTCATCTGGAAGTGATATCTAGGGCACAACCCGTGGGGTTCCTGAGGAGGAATAGAGTTAAGGTCACTGTAGCCTTTGATCTTCCTTTTACTAGGGACACCACTGCTTGGTTGAGGTATTTGTTTGGCTTGGGTCTTACTGACTAGGTATGGAGAGTCAAGTGGGGAGTTACTAAGTGGCAAGGTTGGACCCATTGTGTTGGTTTACTTGGCGTCCCTTTGGTGAGCATCTGGGGTTGTACAGGGTATTATTTGGGTATGGCCATGAGGCAATTTAGGGGTACCCAGCATGTTCCTTGACTCAACAATACAAACGCTCACTCTACAAACAAACAGTACACTAGACTCAACCAGAAAAAAAGAAAACGCGAGGAGGGTGCAGCCTTAAACCACCTTTGAAAAGGTAGGGTTTTTGCCTTTTACTTGATTTAAATAAGCTAAGCTGATATAGCCCATTGAGACAGCTTGCTGAACTGTGATAAACCAAAATTTTGTTTGATTTAATACAATGGTAGCTCCTCCAACGGCTTCAGTACCCTCTAAAAATAAGGCTTGGGTGTACTCTGAATATGGAAAGGTTGTTGATGTTTTGAAGTTGGATTCAAATGTAATCGTGATAGAAGTGAAGGAAGACCAAGTACTGGTCAAGGTTGTTGCTGCATAATTTAACCCTGCCGATTCTAAGAGGATGTTTAGGTATTTCAAGGAAACTGGCTCCCCTTTACCAGTAAGAGCTTCTTCCCAATCTTTCTCTTATTTTAGAAGTTTATGAATATGTGGTTTGTTGTTGTTGTTACATCTTTTTTATGAATATTTTCATAAATGCTGTCTAAGTTGTTTGAGTTTCAAGTCACGAAGCACTCATGAACCAGTCACGAAACTCTCAGTCCAAAGATGAAAAACTTGAGAATTTTACCATTTAAACTCCCGACTGGGTTGGGACCAGAAAACATGTTTTTTCACACAAAATCAACTTGAAAAACTTTAAAAAACATGGGTGGTACAAATCACTTCTAAAAGCAAATAAAATGAACTAAAATCTTTTTGATTTGATCGTTTTATAAGCTTAAGCACAAACACATCACATTTAAACATGTACAATCACACAAATGAAATAGATATTCATTGAACATTAGACTTGTGTGTTGTGTGTGAATATCAAGTATGAATTAGTCTATAGTCTAGCATGAAGCTTCAATGATGAATTCAATCAAGTCATACAAAAATAACACAAAGTCAAGAGACCTATCTCATGAATAGAAATGAACGTATATGACTCCTTACCAAAGTGTTTACTTGATTGAAAGCTTTTCATTTGGCTTCCATTTTTCATACTTTTTGATCAATACAACTCAATTTTTGAGCAATGATGCCATGAAATTTTTTATGTTTCTTTGAAGAATAAGCCTTTGGCTTTGGCATCATACATTTTGAATACACTTTTCTCCACCTTTTCCTAGTCTAACTAGTTTTCGAAGCAAGGCCTTTTCAGCTCTTTCTCTTTTTAGAGATTAACGTTTGATGAGATTTTTGACAGAAAAATAAATGTGAGGAGATATATAAGATCAAGTCTATGCATGTATCAAGATCAATCAAGACTATTGGCTAGACATTCATAACAAGCTAGAAGATCTATTTACAATGTAGACACTCAATTTTGCACCCATACTTTAATTTTGGAAGATGACTAAAATGATCATTCTAAGTACCCCAAAAATCATAATTGCATTTCATGCATTAAATCATTCATCACATATCATAAAAATGGTCTTGAGATTCTAATGATCGTGATCTTATGTCCGGTTCTCAAATCGGACTGTCGGATTGGAAGATATCACGAGACTAAGTTTTCACGATCTGCATGCATTTCATTTGGGTGAAACTGATCATGGGTGATTAATTGAAATTAATTTTGATTGGTCAATAATTAAAATTAATTAAGTAATTTATGTGATTGGTTGTTGAATTTGATTAAAATGAGTTTGGTTGCATAGGAATAAAAAGGTTAATTTGATAATATGAGAATTATTGATAATTAGGCTTTTAGAAATAATTATCTTTCAGATAATTATTCTTTTGAGGACTTAATTATCAAGATTTATTAGGAATACAAGTTTAAAAAATGTCCAAGTACAATTCCCAGCTCAGAAAATGCCTAAAAAAGAGTCCAAAATAAACCAAAAGAGAAAGTCGAGCTAAGCACCAAAGAGTGCCAATCGGCACTCTAGGAGTGCCAATCAACACTTGTAGAGTGCCGATTGGCACGGGTTCCAAGTCCGGCACAAAATTTTTTAGATCAAGTCTAGACTCATCAGATTCAATTTTTAAAGGATAAAACTTGACCTAACTCGTATCTGCTGATTTTCTAAGCACCCTAGCTTATTTTTTAAGCACAAACGCCTCTATAAATACAAAATTCAGCCCCTCTCTGCCCTTAATGTTAAAGAAATTCTAGAAGTTCAACTTTAAGACTTTCTTTTCTGTTGAGTAAACTTTCTTTAGGACTTAGAGAGACTCACTCACTCTCTAAATCTAAGGTAATTTTCCCATTCCCCTGTAGAATTTTTTGATGCATTGATGCAGGTATTGCTTCCATCTTTTTTATTTTATTTTTTATTTTTTTATTGTTTATTTATCTACATGTTTGTTCTATCATTAACATGTGCATCCAATTCAATTTTCAAGCATCTTTAATATGATCATTTTTGTTGTTTTGTTTTTTTGAATCTTTTGTTTCATGAGAATATATAATTGATGATGCTTGAAAATCAGTAGGCTGGAATGTTTCGGACTATGGTGATGGCTATGAATCCTGAAAAGAAAGAAAGAACTATCAAAGGTGATTGGTGTGACCCGACCAAGGACCTTCCGACAGTTAAGTCAGTTTTCTCTCTAGGACACAAGGATGGAAAATAGTGAATGATTAGAAATTACCTTTGATAGATGGGACTTGCTCTTTTTATAGAGAGTTTGATGTAGGTCTACTTGTTTGGGATCTATCACTATTGTGGGTGATGTTGGTGGTTAATGAAGAAAATGGGGTATATGGAATGAAGTGTACGAAATTCCTTCCACGTACCAAGCAATGTGTCATGTTTTGCTTATGTAGAACCTTTGGAGAATTTCTTGTAGAATTTACCAAGTACAATTTGATCGTCCATGGGTATGGCCGTCTATAACATGGTTGTCCATGGACGAGTTCTTTTTGGCGGATCCTGTTATTCTTAATGAAGGGTCTTGTTCATGCATTCTGTCATTCTGTTGTGGTTTTCCTTGGATGTGATCAAGTTGTGGACAACAACCAAGGATGGGCTATACTTAGTTGATTCCCATCAGTTGCCCCCTTGTCCTTGTGTTGTCTGTCATTATTGTTTTAACACTTTTTTTTTATTATTTTTTATGGTGACACATGGCGTGATCCTGAGCTTCATCCATCATGTCATTTTATTTTTCGAGGGAAGTGTCACGTGGCTTAATCAGGCTGGTCACGTCATTCCAGTGACCAGGTATGTCACCTATAAATAGTAAAATTCCTCTCCTACCCCCTCACATTTCTCCAATTTTCTTCTCTGACCTTTGTCGTCTAGTGCCTCGTCTAGAAGCCTCCTCTCGTCCTTAGGCCTTCTTTGTTTAGAGCCAGGTATCATCTTCCTCTTGTCTTTAGGTTTTCCTTTAGTTTTTCAAAAATGTTTGAAATCGTAGTCTCTTCGTCCAGTAATAGTGATGATAGGGAGATAGACGAGTATCACAATAGTTCTAGTGGCAATGGTTGCAACAGTAGTAGTAGTAGTAGTAGTAGAAGTAGTAGTAGTGGAGGAAACATTACAGACGTGCAATACACATCCGAGGTCCCTCGGGTTCCATTAGAAGTCCTTTAAGAGGAGTTAAGGATGAGGATGGCCTCTAGGTCACATGTTGGTACCTCCAGACGAAGTAGAAATAGTTTATAGTTGTGCTGTAGGTATCTCTTCTAAGACTGACGAAAAAAGACTTACTTCCCTTAGAAGTTGGTATCAAATCCTAGACGAGCTTAACCCTCGATTAGCCGTCCATGACGAATGGTGTTGTGAGCCTCGTTTTGGTGTAGGTATATATGAGGCCTATCTTTTGGGAGGACTTAGGTTGCCTCTCAATGCCTTTGCTAGAGAAATACTTTCTAGGCTGGGTGTAGGAATTTGTCAACTCAATCCTAACACATGGAGGCTCATCGTCTCTATGCAGATTTTATGGAGGGAAGTATTTGTTGGGAATCATCCTCTTACTGTGGATGAGTTCCTATATTGTTACAAACCCTCCGAAATTAGCCAATCTTAGGATTTTTACTAGTTCTCAGCTAGAGGCACAAATTATAGATTAATTAAGTCCCACCTCACGTTTGATAGGAACTGGAAGATGAAGTTCTTCTTCTTCTCTAGTTTTTGGGCTGGGAACCTTGTTGAGGTAGGAAGGGATTCATTTCCTCCCTCTACTAGCGAGACAGGAAACCTTCGTCTAGAGGGTATGTCTCTTTCTACTCATTATTTTTTTATTTTTTATTTTTATCTTTTGTTGTATTCGTCTAACCCTTTTTTTTAAAATAGTTGTAAGACGACCTTCTTTAAGCAAATTCTATCTTGAGCGCATCCAACTAGCTCATCTGTTTACTAACAGAAGCTTCCACTCGTTGGTCACTCTACATCGTCTTGCCATTTGGAAACTTGGACGTGAGCCCTTTGTTGAAGCCTTAGCTCACGAGCTTACTATGCGTAGACATAAGTTTTTACTTAGAATTTTCATTACTTGTTTTACTTAGACTCTAATATTATTTTCCTTTATAGGAATGGCAACCATGAAAGAGAACAAGGGGAAGGGCTTGGTAGATGAGGAGACCCTGCAAGAGACTCACTCTCAGCCTTGTCCAGTCGCTGGAGATAAGAGGAAGACTTTATCTAAGATGGTAGACTTAGGTAGTCTTCCAAGTCGGCGAAGCCACAAGAAGTCAAAGCATGGGTCGTGCAAGTCTGGAGTCGTCAAGCCTGGTTTCGTTGTTCCTCCTGCCTCTGCCAAACCACCATCTGCATAGGTCCTTAATTTGGACTCATCTATCCCTGTCAAGGTTACTCCTTCCAAGCCTGCTGAAACTACTTTGTCCAAGCCTCCCAAAAGCATTCTTATGACTCTTCTTAAGAATGAAGATCTTGCCTGGGAAAAGTTTTAGCAAGTGGTGAATGATGAGGACATCGCTGTGTGTTATGACATGTCCTTAAAAGAGTTTGAACATTCCACAGTTCATGATCTCTTCAAGGTACACATTTTTTTTTTGGCGTCTTGAATCTTTTATACTTAATATTCTCGTCCACTCATCTTTTCAACCAATTTGGTTTGTAGGTTATGTCAAAGTTCATGGCAGCGTCTAAACAGGCTACTGAGATGGACCATGAAAGGGTTAGGTTGGAGGCAAGGGTCCGTGAAGTGCAGGCGGATTGTAGGAGTCGAGCTGAGTTCGCAGCTAAGGTTATAGACGAGGTGAAAGAGCTGAAGAATCTCATCGAAGAGCTGAAGGCGGATGTTGTTGAGAAGGATACTTGTCTTGATCATCTGCAAAAGAAGAATGACGAGCTCTGCATCCTTCTTAAAGAGGGCAAGGGGGAAGCCATCAAGGAATTTAAAGCGTCTAGCGAGTTCACTGATCTTTTGGATAGGAACTATGCTGCGGGGTTTGAAGATTTCTGCATGGACGCGATGGAGCATTTTCTTAAGGTGGACTTTTCCCCTATTAAGCTTAACCTTGGTGCTGTAAGCTCTCTCCTCCAGATGAGTTCTGAAGATGTCAATGTTGAAGACGATGCTACAACATAGCCTGCTCATGACGACCTTAATACTAGAGAAAATCCCCCTAGTGGTTTATGAAGGAATTTTAAAACTTTTATTTGTTTTCTTGCAGTTTTTTATTTTTATTTTTTATTATGAGGTCTGTTATTTTGGACCATTTGGATTTACATAAGTACATTTGGCTCGTCCATGTTTTAAGACGGGCTTTAATACAATTGCCTTTTTAGGCTTAATTTTCTTTAAGGGTTTTTGGATGATGGTTGTCTACCCTTTTATTTATGAATGTTTTTATCCATATTCTTATTATTGATTTCAATTCCAAGTTTTTTCTGTCTATAATTAGGACTTTTTTTGGAAAATATATTTATATATTTCCCGTCCTTAGACTTATTTTTGGAATTTCAATTGGTTATTCTTGTCCATAGCTTGGATCATATAATTGGTTGGATGTGTCATCCATGGAATATTGCATGCATGCTTTTCTTTCGTCCTTAATTTTTTAGATGAGTTTTAGTTAGGAAGTTTATTCTTTCCCTTGGTTGTTTCCTTTTTATGGCAAGTTGCCTCCTTTTTTTTTTTTTTTTTTTTTTTTTTTTTTTTTTTTTTATACCAAGGATGGCTTGTGACAATATATCTCCGCGTCCAGAGATGTTAATCGTCTTTAGTTTCATATCGATGTTAATTTCACGAAATCATAAATACTTAAATTAGGAAATTCAAGTTGCTTTATATCCAATAAATGTACATTAAACACGTTGATACGTGACGCATACACGGGGAAACCGATGTCACTTGGTGACATGAATCGGGACAATCACATCATGGTGACTATGCACACAGTATGACACAAATATGCAGCGACAACAACCGCCTTGAGCAGATACTTATGCCACAAGGTCAAGAGCACTCATGGCCAAAGAGGGTCACTCACGTAACCATGAGTCCATCATACAAAGTGCATGATCACCCACACATATGCAGACATATATATATATATATATATACATACATCATGCACAATGCTATTAGATAGAGTAGGAAAATAAAACGTACATTGCCAACGTTTCAAGAGTATGGCCCAGCAAGGTACAAGAAATGTAAAACAGACATTGCCATACCCAAGGAACGTGGCCCAAGCAAAAAGCAGGAAAAGTAAAGGGTACAAGGAGAAGGGGAACCCCAATACATGCTCTAGAGAAGAGGCTTAGAGAGAGAGAAAGAGAAAGAGAAAACCACTCAGGAGGGGCTAGGCTCCTTAATCTACTGAACATTGCCCTTTGTGAGCTTGCATCTCCTTGCTTGCATCCTTGCCCATTTTTCTTGTGCCTAGGAGGTCGCACCTTTGCTCTAGGTGTCCATACTCCATGCATGTACATGCAATGATAAAAGAAACAAGGCAGTAGACAAGCAAAGAAACAAGTAGGAGGAAAAGCATGCTAAAAGACAAACTAGCAAAAGATGCCAAATGAGGGCAAACAAGCGTGTGAAGCACACAAAGAGGCAAATAAACATGTTATCAAACAAAAGAGGGTGTCCTAGGAGGCCGGACAAATGTAGGTTTGGATTGAGTGTCCATAGTTCCATTGGATTGGAGTATGGACGACATAGACTCATGCATGAACATGTAGGCAAATATGCAAAAATGCAAAGAAGCAAAGAAAGCCAAACGGGTGGCATAAAGCAAGCAAGGCAAGCATAACAACATCGCACGAAGTGGAGAAAGTTGTGTACCAAGCACACCAACACCACGTAGGTGTATCTCACAAATGGTTACATCCAAACAAGCCCTAGGAGGGACAAATGTAACCACATAGCAAGTGGCCCCAAAGACCGACAAGCACAAGCCCACGAAGGGCACGAAGCATGGCAAAGCGTAGATCTAGACAGGCACACATGGATATAAAGCATAGGAGCAAGCAAAAATAGACATGCATAAAGGAAATGATCCAAACCCTTTGATATAGGCCTAGGTGTATGGATGTAGGCCTAGACCACAAGATCTAGATCTACACCCTACCCAAAGGGACAAAACACAAGAAAAAGGCATAACAAAGGCTTTATAAGCACATGGCATAGCAACCAACATGTAGATCTAGACACATGAACATGGCAACGAGCACACAAAGATAAAGATCTGAGTAAAAGCATGGCAAGGAGCACATAAACATGTAGATCTAAGCATAGACATGGCAAAAAGCACATAAACAAGCAGATGTAAGCATAGACACAAAATATAGGCATATCCTAGCCCAAGAAGGCTAGGCCAACATCATCAGAGCATTAAAACATAGTAAAAAGCAAGGAGACATGCTAGGAAAGCTATGGAACATGCTAGGAAGCAAGATAAAGCAAGAAAATGCTAGGAAAAGCAATAAAGCATATTATAAAGCAAGATAAAGCAAATGGTGTAGATTGTAGCTAAAAAGCTACATCTACACCCTTTAAACCTCAAATCCAAGGTCCTAAGACCAAGGAGAGGAAAACGAGTGCAAGAACACTACCTCTTGATTGTTGAGAAAAGAGAGGAATCGAAGGTTTTTTGATGTACTTGGGAGAGAATTTGAAGAGGAAAAGAGGGAGAATCTGCTTAGAAAAGTTTTAGTAAATACCCAATTTTTGGTTTTTATTTTTTATTTTTATTTTTATTATCTGAGGGGGGTCTTAGGGTATTTATAATGAAAAAGTGACCTTTTAGCTCCGGCAACCACTTAGTGGCTGCCACCTTGTAATAGCTTGATGGAGGCCTTCCCGAGCTTGGATTAGGTTGGTCTTGGTGTCCTTGGAAAGGTTTGGATGTGTAGTTTCTAGAAAGTTAATAACTTTGAAATCCAACGGTTGGATAAAAAGTTATGGTCTCGAGAAGCAAGCTGATGTGCCTTGCACGGTTTTCAAGATATCTCAATCGTTTTGACTCCGATTTTGACCTGTGAATAGTCGTTGGAAAAGGAATCTAATAATCTTTGCGATGAAACTAGTTTCGACCTGTTCTGTCAATTGAATCAAAATTAAGGTTTCTGGGGCCCTTGAGAGTCAACTTTGGGTTAAACTTGGTCAAAATTGACGAAAATCTTCGAGTAGCTTAAGTTTGATGTAGAAACATGAAAAATGTTGTTTTGGGATGATTTTGACCAACTTTGACTTTTGGTCAACTTAGGGTTGACTAGGGGCGTTTTCATCAATTTGACCTAAAAAGGCACTTTGAGTGCTTCGATGTCCGAATGGGTTGTGCCACGTCAATCTAGATGTTTCCGTGGCCCCTTGGAGAAAAGTTAATATTTTTGAGATTTACGGGGTCCGACATGCAAATTGAAGGCGACAAAATACAGTGTCCATAGATGCCCTTACTTTATCTAACATCTCTATGGTAATGAGAGGTGTTGGATAAAGAATGTGATTCTATATTTTGTTGCCCCAAAATTGCGTGCGAAAATTGCGTTGTTCACTGGTCGAGACTGAACTTACCTAACAAGCTCGTGCTGCAACAGCTAGTTTGGAAAAAGTTCCTCTGGCTGGGTCCTTGATGCTTAGGCAAAAAATTTGTTTTTGTTTTTTTTTGTTAAGAGTAAACCGATCAACACTGATCGGCGGCCATAAAAGGTGCGCCGGGCAGACTGGGTAGCCACTAAAGGTGTGCTGGGCTACCCAGGCCGTATGGTGTCCTATAAATCGGCCTCAAAGCTCTATCTTGACCATTCTGACTTCATTTCTTTGAATTGGAGCAAATCGCTGTCCAGCTTTCAACTTCAGTCTCCTGTTCTGCACTTGAGGTCAGTTTCTACATTCTATTTCTCTTTTATTTTTTTTCCTGCAAATATGTTACTAGCAATGCAACTAGGAAAGCATGCTAGCATTTATTTTATTTTTGTTATTTTTGCATATATGTTTTTTTTTTATTTATTTATTTATGCCATGATGATGCTGGAAGATATAAGTTCACATGTTTAAGTAGCATAGGTGAACATGCATATGTTGGATACTATGAAAACACATGAAACACTATGAAAACTAGGAGAAAAGTTAGGTAGATATGAGAAACTATGCGTAATAGAACGGGAAGTTTTGGGAGATTTAAAACATGGTGATGATGCAACTTTGATTTAAAGGAGAAGCCTTAAAGAATGAGAGTAATTTTGAAAATGTGGGACTAAACGAGCACCGTCAAATTGAATCTCGAGAGATATACTTTGAAAAACTTGACATTTTGAGATAAAAATCAGGACTAAACAAACGCCGTCAACTTGAATCCTAAGAGAGATACTTTGAAACACTTTGATATTTTGAGGTAAAAATCAGGACAAAACGAACGCTGTCGAATTGAGTCTTGAGAGAAAAACTTTGACTTTTTAAGATAAAAATCAGGACAAAACGAATGCCATCGAATTGAATCCTGAGAGAGATACTTTGGAAAACTTAACATTTTGAGATAAAAATCAGGACTAAACGAACGCTGCCGAATTGAATCCTGAGAGAAAAACTTTGACTTTTTGAGATAAAAATCAAGACTAAAAGAACGCCGTCAAATTGAATCCTGAGAGAAATTTTTTGAAAAACTTTGAATTTTTAGAGATAAAAATCAGGACTAAACGAACACCGTCAAATATAAATCTTGAATAGATAAATAGGATTAAACGACTGCCATCGAATATAACCCCTGAAGGAGATTAAACGACCGTCGTCGAATATAAATCTCGAAAAGATGGATAGGATTAAACGATTGCCGCCGAATATAAACCCTGAAAGAGATTAAGCGATTTTCGCCGAATATAAATCTTGAAAAGATGGATAGAATTAAACGACCGCCGCCGAATATAAACCCTGAAAGAGATTAAATGATCGCCGCCGTATATAAATCTTGAAAAGATGGATAGGATTAAACGATTGTCGTTGAATATAAATCCTGAGAGAGAGGTATTTTGAAGACTTATATACTTTTGAGGCAAAAGAGATAGGATTAAACGACCGCCGTCAAATATAAATCCTGAGAGAGAGGCATTTTGAAAATTTTGATATTTTGAGGCAAAAAAATTGGATTAAACAACTGCTGCCAAATATAAATCCTGAGAGAGAGAGAGAGAGAGAGAGAGAGAGAGAGAGGAATTTTGAAAACTTTGAATACTTTTGAGGCAAAAGAGATAGGATTAAACAACCGCCGCCGAATATAAATCCTATGAGGGAGGCATTTTGAAAACTTGAATACTTTTGAGACAAACTTGACATTTTGGTATGAGCATGCATGATATGTGTTAGGTAGTAGGGCTAAACATACTTACTGTTTATTCGCATTTTCGTATGTTTTGGGCTTACTGATCAAGTTTGAATTTGCTTTTGCAGATTATGTCTTGACGGGTGAGATCTAGCGGAGATTGTTGGAAGGCTCCCGCCATTATTCCATCCCAAGCAGACTCGTCTAGCAGTGACGATGACACTGTTTTAGTTAGCATGCAGATTGCACAGACCCTTCGAGGCGCTTTGACCGAGGTGGTGATGACACCGCGTCCCTTGGGGGCATACACATAGCACATCGCACTAGGAGCCGGTATTTAATGGAGACAGCTAGTGCCTTATCTCAGTGTCGCACTTGTTTAGGAGGCGATTCTTCATAGTTCCCTCGGACCGAGGAGGGAAGGGGCCCAGTGGGTGACGAGCTAATGTTTGATGTAGATGCTGACTTAGCGGTTAATGATATAGTTGGGCAAGGCCCTGGTGCTCCTAGGTGCAGGAGCTGTAAACTGAGGTTTCCACCTCGCTAGGCCGGATCGAAGGCCTATACTAGAGAGATTGATGACAGCATTGAGGACACCCATTCACAGCATGATTTGAAGAGGCATCCTTCTGCATAGGTGCGAAAGTGTCAGGTACATTCTTCTCTTCCCTTTCGTTTGTTAGTTCCGGTATATATATAGTATGTGTACTAATGGACAGCTCTACATTGATTTTTAGCACAAGGTGCTGATAGGGTTCGTGGCCGAGGGGCTTGGTCTTCATTTTCCCTCTGCTTGTTTCATTCATCTACTCATGCAGCGGTTTTATGTTGCGATGGGCACCTTTCGCTTAAGCTGTGGGGAGTATGTAGTCCTTCCCTATGACTGGACAGCCATCTTGGGCTATAGATTTAGAGGGGAGACCGAGTTTGTGAGGTTCGCGAAGATGAGCGAGCTTTTGGGCATTCCGTACCCTGTTACCAGGATGACTAGATGTACTTTGGGCCTACTGATGAGCCTCAGACTTGCATGCAGTGGCTGCAGATGAACATACCTTAGAGGACAAAGCCGGACTACGTCAATCTTAGGTGGTTCTTTTTCTACTTCATCGGTAGTTACCTGTTGGGCAACAACTGGTTAGTGCTGACTTGTAGGCTACTGGGAGCCATGAGAGTGGTGTTTGTCATAGAGGCTTATGATTGGGGGTCCCTCTCTTACGGATTTTTCATTGCCTATTTGAGGCAGCAGTGCGCTAGGGCTTTAGGAGCCTTAAGGGTTATTGACAGATTTTGACATGGTGGGCGTATGAGTACATCCCAGCTACGCAACCACAGTATACTGGCCTTTCCATGATGATATATCCCAGGGCATATGCTTGGTCCCTTTGCGATATTTCTAGAGTCGTTCTGACATAGAGGACTACTATTAGCACTGCGCTCGATTGTGTCACTTGGGATGAGATAGGCAACACTCCATATGATTGAGGGTTATTGGCTAGGCCCGATGTCACTCTTGCTATAGGTTAGTCGCGCACTCGGCATTGGTTTTGGGCTTTGATGTGTTGGGAGTTCTTTTTGGCTGAGCGTACCATTGACCAGGTCATGCCAACCTTTAAAGTGCCCAGAGATCCACTTCTTGAGATATCTTGTCCTAAAGTGATTGTGGACGATCCCGCCTATGCGACAAGTTCCTTTGAGGGCTTTGTGATAGAGGATATTGATTATACTTATCGGTTGGACCTATCATTGATGATTGCCCTGTGAGCGGGTGTAGATTGCTCGGGGGTATTGCTTGCACCCGGAGGGCTTCGGAGGCCTGTTTAGGATTGCATGTAGAGGCCCGGTAGGCTCAGGTGTGAGATCTTGAGAGTGCTGCTGTCGCTAGGGAGAGGTACATTCAAGAGGAGATTGCTAGAGCATTGGCTCGAGAAAGGGAGCTATGGTAGAAAGAGCGGGAAAGTCAGGCCGTTGCCATGGAGAGAGAAAGGAGCCAACATATTGTTGAGGCAGGCTTGCTTTAGGGGTATATTGGCATCCTAATCGGTGAGATGAGGGGACAGGGGATGTCTGTGCCTCTGACACCCTTCATTCTAGGCAAGGATCCTCCCATTAGGAGACATGAGAATGAATACATGCTAGTTCCTCTAGGTCCTGTTGGTAGATGGGAATTTGCTCCTGTTTCAGACTAGGCACAGGGCCTTGCACCAGGGCAAGTTTCATTTTAGACTCTAGGATGGGTCCTAGGTTCTTCGGCTGGACGAGCCGGTCATTCCACTGGTCCAATTGCTAGTGATGGTGTTGATGACGGTAGCTCTGGGCACTTTACTGATGACCCAGTTAGAAAGGATGATTCTCCTTAGATAAACCACTGTTGTTGTATATTCATGATGATGTAGCCCTTGCGTGGGCATGTGTTCATTCCTTTATACTATTTCAGACATTGCCCTGTGGTGGGCTAGATATGTATGTATTATATTACCCCATAGTGGGCCCAGATTGTATTTTGATATTGCCTCTTGGTAGGCTTCTGGACATGTATGTATGATTGCCCCATCATAGGCCTGGACAGTACTTTGATATTACCTTTTGGTAGGCTTTTGGATGTATGTATGATTTCCCCATTGTTGACATGGATGTATGTTTCTTGATATCGCCTTTGGTAGGCTTCTGGACATGTATGGATATTGCCTCTTGGTAGGCTTAGATATATGTTTCTTGATATTGCCACTTGGTAGGCACATATGTATGTTTATTGATATTGCCTCTTGGTAGGCTCAGATGTATGATCTTGATATTATTACCTCTTGGTAGGTTTAGATGTATGTATCGCCAGTAGCACTTTAGCATTTATGTGCCGATTGCACCACTATTGCTATTCACGCATCGTTTCATTTGCATCATTCCATATTTTCACGGGTTTATCGATAAACTATGATATTGATTGACTTGCTGAGGGATATGGAATGGTGAGAGACCATATAAAATAAAACTGCCCCAGTGTAGGTTTTATGTGGTTCTTAACATCAGAGGAAATTTTCCTGGATGGACGGACTCGTTATAGTAACTAAAGTTTCGATCTTGATTCGTAGAAATGGACCAAACCACGCAAAATAAACTACCCCAGTGTGGATTTTGCGTGGTTATAAATTGATTAACTGACTTGAAGCGGGATTAGAATTGCACTGGACGATACATATGATAATGGGTTTTTTTATGACCTTGATTATGAACATGGATTTCCCCAAGTAGGATTTCTCTGACTCGCCATGTGGGGGAATGCACTGACAGACCCGACCATCTACTGAACTGACTGGTTCTTTGAAAAAGGTTCCGTCCTGGAACTAATCGTTGCGATCTTCATACCATGCTAGATGGATTGCTTTTAGTGATTGGGAATGGCTTTAGAACTATCCAATTACATGTCTTGACGACGGGGTTGAATTGACCCCTGAACTGGGTGAACTGACTTCGATAATGAGGTTCAAGATATTCTGAAATGACGGACGAGACATGCAAAAATAAATTGCCCCAGTGTAGGTTTTGTGTGGTTTTAGTTTGTGCAAAAAAATCCCTAAATGGACCGATTTGCTTCTAAACCGCCTGTGAGTTTGAGGTCATAGTTGAGGGTACTTTTAGGGACCTGAGAGAGTGCTTGATAGAGGTTATCAGACAGGGATTGCTGCAAGGAGATTCTTGATGCCACTATGGAGGACTTTAACGAAATGGGTAGGACATACGAGGCTGAGCTCGTTGTTGGAAAAATACATGTTTGTAACGCATACAAAACATACATAGCGGAAAATTAACGGATCTACTTCATTCGCAATTGATAACATGTACTATGTAAGTTTCAGAATTTAAGAACAAGAAAGCGTACCTTGGTGCGGTGAAATTCAAAACAAAAGATTAGAAGTTCTTGGGAACACTTTTAATCTTCACTCCAATTCCACTTGATGCCCAAGAAGTGTGGTCTCTCAATTAGTTTTCAAGGAGAGAATAAGAGAGTGTCCAACACTCACATACAAACCATTTCATTCCTTACGTGATCTTAATGAAAAACCACTATGAAAGTCTTATGAAAACCTTCATCTTAACCTTATGAATAAGCACTTATGAAATTCTGTATGTTTCTCTCCTTATATACAACTAATTATCTAATTGGGCTAGCCTTTTGGGCCACTCTAATTGGGCTCTAGTATGTGGCTTGGAGTGGGACCAAAAGGGAACAAATAAGACTCTAGCTCCAATGGGCCTTGGGCTTTTCTGTCAACTCTTAACAAGTCCAAAGTTACCATTAATTATATTCAATACCACTATAAGAATATAATTGCACTCTAGGCCTTATTAATAAATTATATCCCAAGACTTTATTATACATGCAACCCCTTCATTAAAATATTCGTGGTAATACAAAGTCATGAAAATAGACTGCCACTTTAAAGATTACTACATCTTAATCCTTGAGTACCCGATTTAATCCTTTATGTTTGTTAGGAAATTTAGACCCCGATTGATAGAATTAACAAGTTTTAAACCCAAGTTGTTAATTAGGTCTATTATGAATAAATCTTGTTAAAACAAACAAACATCAATATCATGTCAATAATGAATGCAGCGGAAAAGTAAATAAGACAAGATATGATGACTCAGGAAAACCAATGAAACAAACTAGTTTCACAGTAAAAAACCTGGGGGTAAACCTTCCCGAAAAGCAATTCACTATAGTAAAGAGAAGTTTTAGATTTAGTACAAAACCTTTGTCCCTAGACTCTACAATCCTCGTAGATGAACTCACAGCATAAACCTTCTACCGCTTTAGAACCTCTGAACTCTTCAATATATGAACGCCACCCAATTGCGCGGATCCCAGTACACGACTTAATCACCAACTAGAAGAAGATTGTTGGCTGCAAAGTTCTTCACTTCATCAATAATGAAGATTAAGAAGCACTTGGTTACAAAACCCTAAGGAGCAAAGACGCAGTAGCTTCTTTCAGAGAGAATAAGGTATCGGTCACCTTTTGCATATGTTCTCCTTGTATTCTCTTATGTGACGGCCTCTAAAATAAACCTTATATAGGTCTAGAGTTGTGAGAAAAGAAACCCTACACAAATACAAAAACTTGGGCCAAAAATCAGATCTGGAAATCTGAATTCCTGTAACCTCGATAGATACCTCGATCGATCGAGAATCTGTCGAGCTTCATTCATTAAATCTCGATAGATAGCTATCTGTCGAGCAGCTGTCGAGCTATCTGTCCGTAGGTGTCGAGCTATCTGTCCAGCTTTAATGAATAGCCCTTCTTCACTTGTTTCTTGATCTAATCTTCATGGTTTTAATACTACACTTGAACAACATGTTTCTTGAAGTATTAAACTCATCCTAGATCTACCCTATTACAAGTAAAGTATGTTTTGTCAAAGGATTTGCCAACTACATAAATATTGATATATGTTCCTAACATGAATCACATATGTCCTAACAATGTTATTCAACATATATTTATGAAATCCAATTTCATAAATATATACTTTAGTAACTCCTTACTAAAGTGGTTGGGCCCAATACTCTGAATAACCAAACCCATTAAACTTATCTCAAGGGAATATTTTATATCTCCGTTAAAAGATTATGAATTCCATCTTGAGAATATATGTTCCATCAACACTAAATGCGGCTGCCCAACATACTGAGGTTTTGATCGTAACTTATAGATCTCACTCCTAATATATCAAAGCAACCTACATCTTATGATCAAGTCCATTATTCTCTCAGGATTTAGAGTTGATGTAAATAGAAGTCGTGAGATTTATTATTCATTTGACAGTCGTTAGGAGAATAATAAATCTCATAGCGGTCTAGTTCAATATGTCTTAACTCTTAAAACATATCAACATACTAACTAGAAGTCTCCACTTCCATGATCAAGACAAATCATCTTAGTTGATATGTTATAGTCTTCGCAGATGAAATGCCCAATTTCATCACTAACTACGAACTAAAATTCTGAGTTTACAAAGAACTTGTGATTTATATCTTTCTGTGACTTTTCACATAAATCACATACTATGCATCTCATGGACTAAGATAATGTCCCATTAGTTCATTTATAGATAATCTCATATAATTAAACAATTTAATTATATTTATGACATGCCAATAAATTGGATTTTAGGCATAAACCCCAACAATCTCCCACTTGCCCTCAAAGACAATTTACCATATATCCGACACTTATATCCCTTTAGAGAAATTCATAGTTACTCTAAGGCAAGGTTTAGAAACAAGTTTCAGCCAGATTTATTGCATAAATTATCTTTTCTACTACTACTTCTCAAGTACTCATATCTCTCTAATGAGATAATACTTACGCTTAATGTGTATCTTCACCACCTAGGATGAATACATAACTTGAAGTCCAACTTCATGAATCACAATCAAACTACAAGTCAGTATCTGTATATCTAGTTACCATCAAAGCCTCACTTTGGTGGACAAGCATATAATCCCTCATTCTCCTAAGATATTTGAGTATATTCTTTACTCCCACTAAATTAAGTGATCTTTGATTCATTTGATATTTGCTTACCATGCCCACCGCAAAATAAATATTTAGCATAGTATTTAGCATAGCATAAAGACTTCCTATCGATTTGATAAAATGAACCGTCTTAATATGCTTTTCCTTTTATATGTCTTAGGACTATAGTCCTTTATAAAGGAACTTCATACTTAAAAGGAAAGAATCATTTCTTGAAGTATTACATGCTATACTTGGTTAGAATCTAATCTATTTAAGCAGTTTGAGATAGACCCAACATCCTAATTTCTGAATTTTAACAAAGTTTAATTCTTAGGATGTGACTAGTCTTTCTCAAGTACTTTATATCAAACTAGGCTTAGACAACAAAGACTCTATTAATGACAATAACTCTACATCATTCTAAATGATTAGAATGTCAACAACATACATTAAGAAATTTATTATTCTATATATAGCTTTACATACACCTAAGGCCTTTTAATACTTGATCAAAATCAAACAATTTGATTTCTTGATCAAAGATGATATTTTATGATACATATGCTTGCTTTAGTCCATAAATGGAATTTAAGCAACTTGTATACTAAACACTACTGGTTCTTTGCTATGTATAAGTTTAGTTACATCATATAGATGTCTTTCTCAATATTGCTACTAAAAGAAGCTTTCTTGATATCCATTGCCATATTTCATCCAAATGAAATATAATGGATAAGAGAATCAAGATAGAGTCAAACTTGACTATTGGTGAAAAAATCTTTTCATAGTCGAACCATTTCTTTTTGAATAAATCTTTTCGCCACTAGTCTTGACTTTGAAGGTTTGCACCTTCAAATCTATCAATCTCATTTTTCTTGTAGACCTATTTGAGAACAATAGGCTCAATGCCACTAGGCGCAATGCCACTAGGCGTCTCTACAAGTTCTAGACTTTAAATAGAATCTAATTCTATTCACATAACGTTGATCCAGTAATCCATATTCATATCATCTATTGCCTTTACGTAGGACCGAGGATCAAATTCACATTCTTGTGGAATGACTTCAAAAGTTTATCCCAAAGGTATGAATTTATTTGGTAATTCACAATTCTCCCACTACGATATTGTACCGGTGTACTAGTTGTATATCTAACATAATGCCTTATGGTGTATCTAATACAACCATCTCATTTCTAAATGTATTTTATAGTTGTCTTACAACAAATTCTGACATTTTTCTTCTAGAACATTTCTACATTTAGCTTTAAGATTATTCACATAGTCATCATCAAGAACTTTATATTTGTACTTAACAAACATCTTGTCTTCTTTACGACTACCAAAATAATCTTTTGCAATTCCTTTTGGATATCCATCATAAACTCACATTTTTCTACCTTTTGATTTCAATTTGTCAGACTTCCTTTCTAGCACAAGTGTTGGGCATTTCCAAAAATGGAAGTATCATATACTAGGTTTTCACCCAATCCACAATTTGACAAATGTCATAGGAACAAACTTTTGAAATCAAATTTAGAAAATGTGTAGTAATACATAGAGTATATCTCCAAAAAAAATAAGCAAATGGAAATACTTATCATGTACTTTACTATATCTAAAAGAGTCTTATTCCTCCTTCATGTATGCACTAACTCAAAGAAGTCATTGATGCTATATTCCTTTACAATAAAGGAGCCCTAGATCATATTATCATCTAAATAGAATTCATAGATTGGGATTATAACAAAATAATGGTTCTAAAAGCCCATCTTTCACCAGTCTTGAATATCATTTAGATTAATAAGATCTAGACATAAGTGCCAAAACATACAATACCAAAGGATGGAAACTTTCTCTTTAAAAAGTAAAACATGTAAATTTCCATCTAGAAAATAATCATAGACAATGCTTAGCATTACCAAACCGGAAACACTTTCCTTTTGGTCATACTTTTTAATCTAATTTCCTTTTGGCAACTACTAGGGCAACTAGCTTGCCCAACTGTTTGGTATTATAATTCTTCTTCTTACCACCCTTACCTTTCGGTCTAGGCTAAGAATTTGAATTAAATCATATTGATCCTAGCCTTAGCATTAGGATGTCTTCCATTGTGTAGAACTCACTCATCAATTCAGATAATATAAAAATAATTTACTTATTTTCAAAAACAATCTGAATTGATCAAATGATTCTAACAAGGACTTGTGGATCATATCCATATGAGATTAACATTTAATCTCTACATCCAACAATTCCAATTCATTTTAAAAATAAAATATTTTCATAAAATGACATAGAATTGGAACTCCTTAAGCTTTTCTTGACATTCAATATGATTTATATCAAATATCGTCTTAATAGCACGATATTTCATACCAAACATCTCATTTAGACTTAATATAAAGTCTAAGTCTAGTACTAACTCTTGCATCTCATGCTGTAGCACAATTGAGATAGAAGCCAAAGAAACATCTTAGCATTTCAATGGAAACTATGATCATATCATAAGCTATCTTCCATCAATGCATCATGCATAGGAAATTATGACAATGCTGAATCGAAACATATTTATGTATTTCAGCTCCTTTAAGTATCATGTCCAAAATTATTTCTTAGTTAATGTGATTCATTTAAAATAGTAGCTAGAGAACAAAATTATGACAACTTTATTTTGAGACTGTGAACATAATTACAGGGACATTATATTTTGCACCCATAACCATATAGTATGGACCTAAAAAACATACTATACTAGGTGCAACGACAACCTAATCCCGCAATTAATATTTCTCAGCATAGAGGGAATACCAACCACTATGATCAGCCAAGAATTATTCTCATTATTAATGCTATCATGGTATCTTACCAAAAAAAAATAATTTGCCGCTCTTCCTTTGGCCTCTAAGTAATAATAGCAAGAATTCAGCATAGAGGATACTATCAAACTTAGTCTAGTGTACACCATTGCCTAGAACCATGTGTAGCCACATAATTCTACCTTTGTAAGGTTTAATCTTGTAGTACCATGATGCAAAACACCCTCCGCATGGAACGCAAGGCTCGAGGCCAAGACGAAGTGCTTGCCCACACCACTATAAACCAGGAAGTTCAAACTTGTAGTACCATGAAATAAACATCCTCCGCATGGAACGCAAGGCTCGAGGCCAAGATGAGATGTTTACCCCACACCACTATGAACCGACAATGGAGGCCGTGAGATCCAACCCTTGTATCTCTCTCCCACTAGAAATTTTAAAACAAGTGGATTGTCATGAAATCATTGTGATCTAATCACAATTTTAACCCTACACATCAAATGTGTTTAATTGTTTAAATTCAATGTGATGTTACTAAGTCACGTCACAATAGCGTAACGAACATTCGTGCAATCACAAAGAAGTTTAACCTTGTAATCCGTGAAGTAAATACCCTCTACATGGAATGCAAGACTCAAAGTTAAGACAAGGTACCTACTCACATTACAATAAACTTAACAAAATGATTATTTCAGCACTCCCACTTGTTATTTGGGTTTTTCTTAAATAATTGTGATCCCATCACAACTAATAACCTTGCACTTGTTGAAGACTCTAATCTTATTAGAATCAATAACTAAAATGGAAGTCCTAAACTATTTAGGATTCCTTAAACACTAATGGATCAAAAATTAGTTATAAAGAATTCTATCCTTAATTTACTAAATAAAAGATTCTAATCCCATTAGAAACTATATACCTTTTAATTAAGCTTTAATCTCTTTAAAACTTCTAATTAAAATAAATTAAGGACTTTCAATCATACAACAATTCTAATCTCATTAGAATGTTTCTTAAAAGACAAGTCCCAAACTATTTAGGACTAAGAGTTCTATTTAACTAATATATTTGATCTCATTAGGTCATTTAGTTACAACCATGTGTAATCTCATCACACATAGCCTTACACTTCATCTATGTTTTAATACTTAGTGAAATTTTCAAAAACAGTTCATTTTGATCGGTCGAATCTATTTCTCGATCAATTGAAATCTTCATCAAAAAATTTCAAAGTTTCTGGATGACTCGATTGGTACCCGGTTCCTATTCGATCGATCGAAAAGACAAATTCGATCGATCGAAAGGAATTCTCGATCAATCAAAATTTTAATAAATTCAGCATAAACAATCTGCCTGACTCAATCGATTCTTGATTCCTATTCGATCGATCGAAAAGGAACATTCGATCGATTGAAGGGAATTCTCGATCGGTCGAAAATCGTAAAACTGAATTTTTCAAAATTTCTGGCAACCGTTTTTTGACGTTTCACTTGAACAAAACATAGTTTCTTGATCACATCAGAAAGAGATTGAGATCAAAACTGAATTCCATTGATTTTATAGCCTTAAGGTTCAATCTAACATAATTAAAATCAAACTTAAACAACATCACAACATCAATATCAATTTTCATCAAACAATCATTTCAATGATCATGCATAAAATTAAGTGTAGAATTTTCTAACATCATGAAATTACTATCTTTAATTCCAAAACTCACAAAATATGTTATATAGATTCGAAATTGAAGACCGCTCTGATACCATTTGTTGGAAAAATACATGTTTGTAACGCATACAAAACATATGCAGCGGAAAATTAATGGATCTACTTCATTCGTAATTGATAACATGTACTATGTAAGTTTTAGAATTTAAGAACAAGAAAGCGTACCTTGGAGCAATGAAATTCAAAACAAAAGATTAGAAGTTTTTGGGAACACTTTTAATCTTCACTCCAATTCCACTTGATGCCCAAGAAGTGTGGTCTCTCAATCAGTTTCCAAGGAGAGAATAAAAGAGTGTCCAACACTCACATACAAACCATTTCATTGCTTATGTGATCTTAATGAAAAACCACTATGAAAGTCTTATGAAAACCTTCATCTTAACCTTATGAATAAGTACTTATGAAATTCTATATGTTTCTCTCCTTATATACAACTGATTATCTAATTGGGATAGCCTTTTGGGCCATTCCAATTGGGCTTTAGTATGTGGCTTGGAGTGAGACCAAAAGGGAACAAATAAGACTCTAGCTCCAATGGGCCTTGGGCTTTTCTGTCAACTCTTGACAAGTCCAAAGTTACCATTAATTATATTCAATACCACTATAAGAATATAATTGCACTTTAGGCCTTATTAATAAATTATATCCCAAGACTTTATTATACATGCAACCCCTTCATTAAAATATTTGTAGTAATACAAAGTCATGAAAATAGACTGCCACTTTGAAGATTACTACATCTTAATTCTTGAGTACCCGGTTTAATCCTTTATGTTATTCATCATATATTTATGAAATCTAATTTCATAAATATATACTTTAGTAACTTCTTACTAAAATGGTTAGGCCTAACACTCTGAATAACCAAACCCATTAAACTTATCTCAAGGGAATATTTTATATCTCCGTTAAGAGATTATGAATTCCATCTTGAGAATATATGTTCCATCAACACTAAATGCGGCTGCTCAACATACTGAGGTTTTGATCGTAACTTATAGATTTCACTCTTGATATATCAAAGTAACCTACATCTCATGATCAGGTCCATTATTCTCTCAGGATTTAGAGTTGATGTAAATAGAAGTCATGAGATTTATTATTCATTTGACAGTCGTTAGGAGAATAATAAATCTCACAGCGGTCCAGTTCAATATGTCTTAACTCTTATAACATATCAACATACTAACTAGAAGTCTCCACTTCCATGATCAAGACAAATCATCTTAGTTGGTATGTTATAGTCTTCGGAGATGAAATACCCAATTTCATCATCGACTACGAACTAAAATTCTGAGTTTACAAAGAACTTGTGATTTATATCTTTCTGTGAATTTTCACATAAATCGCATACTATGCATCTCATGGACTAAGATAATGTCCCATTAGTTCATTTATAGACAATCTCACATAATTAAACAATTTAATTATATTTATGACATGCCAATAAATTGGATTTTAGGGCATAAACTCCAACACTCGCCACATTGCACGCAGAGCTGGCGCAGAGGGATCAGGTCCCTTCAACCATGGAGGCTGAGTGCATTTAGTTGAGATCTTGGGTCACTAGCTTGGAGTGTGAGCTGGCAGATCTTACTTTGGGATTCATTGTTTTAGGCTAGATGAGAGATGAGGAGAGGGCCACAATAGAGGCTAGTCGTGCCGAGGTGAGCAGTAAGGCTGATGATTTAGCCATGAGGCTACTACAGGCTAGGTCTTACATTCACTCTACTTTGAGTCTTGAGTATGGGTCAGTTGATGAGCCTAGGGAGCCATAGTCCTATTCGGACTTGGCTGTCGTGGGTTTAACATACCCATTCTCGATGGAGTCCCATACCGACTCATCTATAGCACATAGGAATGCCCTCATACGGACTTTCCAAAATGCATAGTTGCTCCCATCAAAGAATAGTGGAGCATTGAGTGATTGTAATCGGTCCATCACAAAGGGGTCTAGGATCACACTTAGGTAATAAAATCACAACAAGTGTACCCACTCTGATACCAATTGAAAGCTCGAAAATGTGTTAAAACACAAGAGCTGTTTAGACCCCCCAAATTAAAGATAACGGCTCGGTTGATTTTACTCTTACTTAAACTAAGTGCGGAAAAGGGTAAATGTGAGCGTAAAAACAATATAACTACTCTAAGCCATATTCAACATATCACAACAGTAAAATGAAAGCTAAAAGAGTAGAGAAGAAGAATGCAAACACAAGATAACACGCTGATGTGTTATCAAAGAGGAAATCGAAGTACTCGGCGTAAAACCTCTCTGCCGCCCTCCAAGCAGTAATCGATTCACTAGACAATCAGTTGGGATACACGAATAGCAAGAGACCCTCCAAGCCTAATCTACCTAATGCACCTAAGCCCTCTAAGCTCCTACTTAAACAAGGCTTCTCGGAACCATGTCTTGTCTAGCTCTTCGGATCCCGCAATACGCCCGATTGCATCCGCCAAAGTTTGGCTTCTTCCAATGTTTCCCAGCAGCACCAAAACCTCACTTGACACTCTGAAAGGGTGTGGTAAGTGTTTGGGCTATCAACCTCTTAAGTGTATGGAAATGGAGAGGTAGGAGTTGAGGAAAATCCACAATGAATTGTGTAGAGAATTGTGGGTATAACAATCTCTAACTCTCAAGGTTTGTGGCTAGGGTTTTCTCTCAGAAGCACTCCTCAACATATGTGGGTAATGGGGGTATATATAGTGTGGGTATAGATAGTGTGTATTAGAAATGATAGTTCAGCAAAACAGAATGTTTCGCGGGTATCTCGCGAGAAGGCCTTACCTGCGAGACACTCGCGAAAACCAGCTGTCTCCATCCTATCCTAACTCTTCGCATTCCAGTCATGTGCAGGGCACATGCTTTACGAGAAGCTTACTCGTGAGCTACCCGCGAAAACAACTTTAGTCTTCAATTGCCTTGAGAGTTCACACTCTCTCTCTTACACACAACCCTTACAAATAAATCCCACATAAAATACAGGGTACATAAGATTGAACATAATTACAATCAAATTTGGCACGAAATTAAAGCCAACATAAACTGGTTGTAAATTACAACTTTACACTTTATATAGCAGGCTTAGTGAGATTGCCAGAGATTTGGGCTTTGATGCTGTAGGGTTGCTTCGTACCGATTCCTCGGATGATACGATTCTTCTCATCGGTTTTAGGGTGCTATGCAGGGCGTTGTCAGAACGTTTAGGCCATGTTTGACTTGCTGTAGTCTTTTTTTGTTTCTTTTCATTTCTGCACATGAGTTATGTAGTTAGCATTCCACCATGTATGGAAAGGTCCGTCATAAATTGCTAGGCAATTGTGTACGGCCTTCCACTTTTGGGTTTTCAAAGCATAGTCTAGTTTGTCAGGCATGCTTAAGAAGGTGGAAACATAGATTTTTACGCATATATTGATTATCAAGAGATATTGATGTTTATGAGATCTTTGTTTGGATGCATAATGATGAATGCATGAAAGGATTAGAAAGGCACAAAATAGGCATGTTTAATGAATATGTGTGCAAATGCTTTGAAAATACAAGATCATACAAATAAAATGGTAAATGTAAGTCCTTGCATATCAATATCTCAGGTTCTTAAGGATAAATCCTGTTCTAGATGGATCTTTCGCATTCCCATTAGGGTAGACCTTCCATTGGCTTGTGCCATAAAATCGTGGAACAAACCACAGCGGGCCATGCGTGTTGCAAACATAAAGTAACCCGAGGGGTCCATCCTTTCTTTCTTTGTTCTTGATTATAAACCCGAGCAGATTCAACTGACTGATTTTTCTTTTAAAATGTGACCGGGCCAGAGTTAGCTGCCTACGTACCTCCACGGGGAAGGATCAGGTCATCACATAGTTCAACTGACATTTTTGATTGCCTTAATTTTTTCCTAGACCACCCTTTCGGGTTTTCAATCTAGTAGGCTCCCTCACACTCTTTCTTTTGCTCTACTTTTGCATAGACCACCCTGTAGACACCGCATTTTGAACCCTTTACGACTCGGGCCCTCGTTCCCCATTGATGTTGAAATTCTAATACCCAAGGTTGGTTTAGGGCCTAATTTGATTGCAAATTGACTTGAACGATGTTAAAATGGAAAGTATAACTTTTTAATGAGCTAAAAATCTATTTTTGGAAAATAAAGGCCAAAAGAAACCCTAAGCCTGTGTACGCATGCATGAACCTGCATACGCAGCCTAAGAGCCTGCGTACGCAGACAAGAGTCAGGTAGGGTTTCAGAAGCGCCAAAAAGGCAAGATTTTTGCAATAAAAATTGAGGTTTGGAATGAATTCTATATCGTTTGGAAGCCGTTTCAAACCCCTATTTTCACAATATAAATAGGAATACATGGTACCTTTCAAAAACACATAGAAATCCCATGGGAAAACACTATGATTCACTAGAAATAGTGAATCAAAGAGGGAGTTTTTCACAAAACATCCTCAAGTTAATTTTATTTGATTAGGTCCTTTTCTGGCCTTGGTCTTTGAGTTTTAATATTACTAATCACTTTCTTACTGGTTTGTGATATATTTGACTGAGGGGAACGGTAAAAAATCAAACCTAGGAGCTTTTGCTTTGAGGTATTCTTTTTTAACACTTCTTTTATTCTTTGCTTTTAATTCTGTCTTTGATCTGTTTCTTTGTTTGTTTTATGCTTGTACATGTTTGCTTATACTAGGTTTATGTTTTCTTTATGTTTTAAAGCATGTTACGTTGTTAGAATCTGTTTTTTGAATCTTGCTCTACTTTATGTGTTTTTAGGGTTTCTAGTCAGAAACCCATGTGCACATGATCAAGGCTGCGTCTACATGGTTGATTATGTGCACGCAAGGTTGTTTATGCATACGCATGAACCAGTCCAGAAACCCTAATTTTGTTTTCTTCTGTTTTTGCTTCTGCTTTTACATATTTACTTCTATTTAGACTCCTTTATATGTTCTTGTGTTTTTAAAGCTGCTATTTCACATGTTTAATTAGATGATTGCCTTCACATGCTTAGATTAGGGTTAGTTTTTGTGTTGTCCTTATTTCAATACCATGATCATGCATTCATATGCTCATGCATAATGCCATAGGTGCTAAGTTATTGCAAAGTAAGTAAAGGTAAGTCATGCATTCACATGAACATGCATCTTTGAGTAGGGTTTTATTTAGATGTGAATATGCTTGTTTGATGAAGTTGTATATTCTCACATGTTTGTTTGGACCTCTTGATGCTCACATTGTTTCTACCTTGGATGGATATGATGATATGATTTGTGATAAAGCATGATTAGATGTATGCTAGGGTTGTGATGAAGCATGATTAGATGTATGCTAGGGTTTGTGTTAAAGCATGATTAGATGTATGTTAGGGTATGCCATGATAGATGTATGGTTAGGGATGATTGATGCCATGTTGATTGTTAGATGTATGCTAGTGTGTGTGTGAGTTAGATACAAGTATTGAGTATGCCTTTAATAGGGTTAAGACATGAGACACAATGATGGGAAGCCAACCTAAGGGTTGGGCGGTTTTGGGTGCCTAACACCTTCCCAAGACCGTACCTTAACTCCGAACCCATATATCTGGTAATAAGATCAAAAGGTCCTTCCTTGAGAGGACGCTTTATATATGGTTCCTAGGCCATAGCAAAAACTAGGTGGCGACTCCAAAAACCCTCGTTGTGTCCACTGTGGCGACTCTACTGGGGATTGTGAGTTTAATTCCTGTGTCCTATGTCTTAACCTTAATAAAGGCTTATTCAATACTTGTTTGCACACACATCACTTGGTTCTATTGTCCTTTTTACCTTGGTTAGTGATGAGTGGGAGGGTGGAAGGCTCTATTCGGGCCCAAGTCTTTCGAAGTTCATCCCACCAACTTACAATGTGTGCCATTACCTATAAAGGGCTTTGTGAATGTTGACGGTTTGCCACTAATCCACAAAGGTCCACTTAGGCCCTCAGTTGGAATCATGGCCCACCTAGTTGTGAGTCACCTACTTATCTATCCCTTTAGCCTTAAGAAGGCCTATCCACTCTTAGAGAGATCCTAGATCCAATCATATATTTTGTGATCACTTAATTCTAAAGGACAAATAGAAGACATAAAATTGGGAGGATGACCCTAAAGTTATGGCATACCCTAAGACAAAGGGGATAAAGGAAAAGAAGTTCTTACATATAAGAGGTTTGTCCCTAAATCTAAAGGTATATCTAAACTTAAAAGGTTCATAAGACCATAACCTAATTGCTATCATAAACCCAAACCCAAAAAGCCCTTTTGAAAAAGAGGACTTTGGGCCTAAGATAACAAGTATGCTATGGACATAGCATCCAAAATCCTACAAAGTCAAATATGAACTTCCCTAATCTTGGGCCTTTTTGTTGCATGCCTAGGCCCAAAATGATGAGAATTTTATGGACCTTGAGAGGAGAGCTACAATATATTCTAGCTAAAAGGGCTACAAAAAAAATGAATGATAATGAAGTGAAAAAAAGAGGAAGAGCCCAAATGTGATGAATATATTGTAAGCCCATGTTTGAGAAAAAAGGGTTAAAAATCTCTAAGTATATTCTAATGAAAGCCCATGAGGGTAAGATGAAAGCATTATTGTAAATGGACTAAAACCCAATGAAACAAATGGGCAAGGTCCATAAGAGGAAAGGGAGTGACCTTGCAATTGGGCCTTCATTAAAATGGACTTAAAGATTTTCTAAGAACATCTACGAATAAAAGAATGAACCTTTTTAAGTGGAATATGGACTTAATGAAAAAGGGGCTTCTTCTCAGGCATTATTGCACCACCAAAGTCAAGAAAACACATCCCCACTCCAATATAGATTCAAGAAAAGAACGGAAGGCGTTTAGTCAAGATTGATGACACACACCATGAAGAAGAGTTCCAAGTAGGGGAATCCTTTCAAGCAACAATGGCCACTCTAGTTAGTGATGAGATTAAACAAAAGATATTCAAGGCAATGGATGAACAAAGTGATGCTCTCAAAAAGATGGGGAGTCACTTCACTAAGCTAGAAGAAGTCAAATTGAAGAAGACAAACCCACGTGTAAAGGATCTCGATGCTGAAGAAGTGGAAGATTGGGATGAAAGGGACAAATCTGATTATGAAAGGAGCAAGCAATTTGAAAAACTAATGGCAGAAACCATAGCCATGGGAGAGAAGATGGAGAAAATGCAACTCACCTTTCGCAAGGCCAAAGGGATGGATGATTGTCTCTATAACATGGGGGGCATAAGCTATAAAACTCCCATTGCACTACCTCCAAAGTTTAAGATTTCCAATGCAGAAAAGTTCAATGGAACTGGAGACCTGAAGCAACATGTTAAGAGATACCTATGCATTGCTGAAATCAAGGGGTTGGATGAGAAGTAAACTTTGCATCCATTTCCTTTCTCACTCACTAGAGGTGCATCAAGGTGGTACTATCGTTTGGATCCTAGCAAAACAAAGGTGTGGAATGAATTAATGGAGTTGTTTGTGGTTCAATTCATCTTCAATACTATGATTTATGTGACTTTAAGAGATTTGGAGACCACTAAGCAAGTAGTAGGGGAGACATTCTTTGAGTACATGGCAAGGTGGAAAGGAAAGGCATCTATGATGGTTAATAGGCCAAATGAGAAAGATCAAATCAACATGATTATCAAGAACTTGCTCCCGACATATAATAGTAGGCTCTTGTCATCGCCTATTAGTTCTTTTGGAGAGTTGTGCGAGTGTGGAACTAGGATAGAGGATGCCATCAATAATGGACAATTGGAGAAGGGTGAGAGCAAACCTCCAATCAAGAAGACATATGGAGGAGGAGTAACTACCTCTAGAGCTCCTAATCCTGTGAATGTAAGTGCCATCTACCTCAACAAACCTTAGCCTACCCAAGCTTCACAACAAAAGCCCGCCGAGATTTTGCTGACCTAGGGATGACCCTTGCCTAAGCATATGAGAATTTGTCTTCCAAAGGATTCATCAAACCTTTAGACCCCACACCCTTGCCTAGCCCGTACCTCCCACTTGGAACCTCAATGAATATTGCCACTTCCACTAGAAACCCGGCCATAAGACCGACAATTGCTTTTGCCTCAAACGCGAGATACAAGACCTTGTAGACAATGGAACCCTCCCAAATCCCAACATCATCACTAAGCCTAGTATTAGGAAGAACCCTTTGCCAGATTATTGCCAAGCTCCTCCTCCATATTAGAATTGGGTACAAATTAATGAGATTGAATGGAATTGTTCAAAGTTGATAGAGACCGTGGAGGTTAATGCCATGGAAGTCCACGGAATATGGGATGAAGAAGATGAGGTTTTGAGGAATGTAGTGGCTATTTGGGGGATACTTCCCAAAAGGATAACCGAGATGAAGAGAAGAATCATATAGGACAATGTGGCAAACATTACAAGGAGTGGGAAACACTACAAACCATTCTTCTTGGAAAAGGACCATCCTGGTAGGGACATAGGAGAAGGGTCTAAGCTCATGGAACCTAAAGGAAAAGAAGACTCAATTGAAGAAGACTCAAGCTCATGTATTGGTATGGGGTTTACTTATGGCTTCTCACAAGCATCGTAGTGCTCTTTTGGAGGCTTTGAATGGGAAAGAAGTGCCTATAGAAACTACACCACAAGAAGTGCTATCTCTTATGGGAGTCGAGGCTCCATCTCACCCTTTACTGGCCTTTTCCAATGTGGACCTTCCTCCCGAAGGTGCCACTCACACTAGACCTTTACAAATCACCATTTAGTGCATAGGTGCTAAAGTTCCAGTGGTGTTGATTGATAATGGATCTACATTGAATGTATGCCCTCTTAAGACTGCTCTCACTATTGGCCTATATATGAAAACTATCATCCCCTCTCCTTTGACTGTTAGGGCATATGATAACACTTTAAGGAAAGTTATGGGAACCTTCAAAGCTCCTTATAAGATTGGCCCATTAGAAATAATTGTGGAATTCCATGTCATGGATATCACTCCCAACTATAATCTTCTCTTAGGAAGGGCATGGCTTCACCCTATTGGGGCCATCCCCTCTTCTCTACACCAAAAGATGAAGATCCCAAGGAGGGGAGGAATCACTATAGTGCTCGGTGATGGTGAGATCAGCACCAGTTTGTGGACCTGAGGAAGGAGGAAGGGAGCTCCAAATGAGTGGCTTTGAATTTGTGAACATGGCTGATTATGGATTGAAGGATGAAAGGTATACTTCGGATTTGGTTCCACATTTTAGTCATGAGGTGATTGCGATGATGAAAAATATGGGATATATGCCTAGTATGGGTCTTGGAAAATGAGGAAAAGGGGTGGCTAAATTCCCCAATTTCAATACTCAATTGACTAAGGAAGGTTTGGGATTCTTTAAAGGCTGTGACGAAATCAAGAAGAACCTTGGAACCCTTAATGGAACTTTGTGAAGGAAGGAGAAGACTTTTCTTTTTATGGCTTTCCCAAGCTTTGGGTAGGCAAAGATGGGAAAGTGTATCCGGGATGGGAGATGTTCTTCAATGAGAATTTTACCTTCAAGGAGAAGCCTACAGTGGTAATCAAGGGGATTCCAAAAGAAATCGACTAGATGGACTACATGGATGCTGAAGCAATGGAGACTATGCTGAAGATGGATGGGGATGTGCGCTCCATCGCCATCGAGGAGCCAAATGATCCTTCTACCTTCATCGTGCCTATTGTGGGGCAACTTAATAATTGGACTTGGGTTGACTTTTCTAAGAGTAGGGAAAAGAAATTTTGTAATGCAAGTCCCGATGTACTTTTCAGTATTTTCAATAAGATGAATTTTGATTTGGCTTATTTTGATGTGTTCCATAATATTGAAATTCTACAGTTAAATGATTCAAATGAATTTGAAAATGAAATTAATAAACAATTGGCAAAGAAAATTGAACCTATGGAACCAACTTTTGAAACTTTTAATTTGGGCATTAATGAGAATCCACATTTAATTAAAATTGGCTCAACCTTAAATGAGGAAGAAAGAAAGGATCTCAAGGATCTCCTTACAGAGTTCCAAGAAGTGTTTGCATGGTCTTATGAAGATATGCCCGGAATTAATAGCCCAACATCACATTGATACCCATGCCCACATAGTACTCGTTAAGCAAAAGTTGACACGCATAAGAACCGAGTGGCTCCTAAAGATCAAAGAATAGGTTATGAAACAATTGAAAGTAGGGTTCATTAAGCTTGTACACCAAGCCGAATGGATAGCCAATGTTGTGCCCGTACCCAAGAAGGATAGGAAGGTAAGAATGTGTATGGATTTTAGGGATTTGAAGCTTGCCCTAAAGATGATTTCCCCCTTCCCCACATAGATGTCTTAGTGGATAATACGGCTAGTAGTGCTTTGATGTCTTTCATGGATGGTTTCTCAAGGTATAACCAAATCAAGATGGCTCCTTATATAACTAAAACCACTTTCACCAAAGAATATGGGATCTACTATTACACAGTAATGTCATTTGGGCTCAAGAATGTAGGTGCGACTTACCAAAGGAAGGCCACAACTTTGTTACATGACATGATGCATAATAAGGTTGAGGTATACGTTGATGATGGAATATTCCTTACTCAGCCGGTGCAACCACAAAGCAGGGCTCGATGGTCCAATGCCCTGCTGTCTCACCTAGCACACAGGGCCGGATAGTAGAAGTCAGATCATCCCCTAGGGATATGATAACATTCACTGAGAATTATTCAGGACACAAGTGGATGAGACAAGCTAGATCTAATTCCTCATTGCAAGATTTCTGTGCCATTTCTAATCTGATGACCTCGGTCGAAGCCGAAAAAGTGACCCTGATGTGGGGAATGGACATCCCTTGGCCAGTGCACTTCCTTTTCTTTCCTCTAGAAGCCTGGAAAAGTTCTTCATCGAAGGGGTCGTAGCCTAGACTGAATCCTCCTTTGTTGTTTGGGAGTTCAATCAGAGAAGCATTCCCATGTCCTATGGCACCAAGGCCTTGGCCTAACTGATAGCCAAATTTGAGCATCTCCTTGGTAGCCATTAAAGTAGCGAAGGGCCATGCTAACTCGAGTTCTGAAGCTCTAGAAATCTTGGAGACTAGCTCGAAACTGTGGAAAGTTACCTCTGGAAAGGCATTAGCACCAATGTAGGGGATAGAAGTCTCCTTGAAGATAGTCAGGGGTTTTTTAGCCATAATAGTGATCAACAGATCCTCGGATGGGAACTTGAGTCTTTGATGAAGGGTAGAAGCAACTGCACCTGCCGCATGTAGCCAAGGCCTCCCTAGGAGCATATTATATAGGGAATCCACCTTGATGACTTGGAAGTTGACCATGAAAGACCTGGGGCCAATTCCAATTGCTAATTCAATCTCATCTTACACTTCTCAAAGAGTGCCATCAAAGGCTTTGACGATCATTGTGGTAGGGCGAATAAGAGAGGTATCCACATTCAAACGCTCTATAGTAGACATCGGGCAAACATTCAGGGCTGATCCATTGTCAATTACTACTCTAGAGACGATAATATCTTCACACTTTACCATAATGTGCATGGGCAAAGTATGCTCTCTACCTTCTAGTGGTAGCTCATCATTTGTAAAGGAAATTTGGTTGGTGGCCAACACCATTGTGACCATACCCTTAAAGGAAGATTCTGTGACACCTGTAGGGACACATGTCTCTTTCAAGACTTTCAAGAAAGCCTCAAGGTGGACATCGGAGGATAGCAATAACGCCAAGATAGAAATCTGAGCTGGCGACTTGTTTAACTGCTGAATCACATTGTATTCTGAGTTTCTGATAATTTTCAAGAATTCCTCAACTTGTTCTGTTGTGAGCCTATTCCTGACGGGTTCAGCTGTACCCTTGCCAATCTCCTTCCTTCTCTTTTCTAACTCCTCGGGAGTATAGTAGCAGCCACTCCTAGTAAGCCCAGATAGATCTAAAGAGATATTAGAGTAGACCTCCTCTTTTCTGGTTTGAGTGGAGATCAAGGACACATCGTATTTCCAGGGGACACGATGGTTATCCTTATAAGGGAACGGCTTCGGCATGCGAATGATAATGCCCTCCTGAGTTTGCAAATTGGGCGCTATAGAGAACATCTTCAGATTAATGACCACCAGACTTGGCAGAATGGCTTCGAGGGCCTTTGAACCAGAGAATCTGGAGGCAGGCTTTGGCAGAATAAGAGGATCGAAACCTCGCATGGTAGGGACAATGGCGGTTCCCTCCTGTACTATTGATGAAGCTGGCCCTGCCACTGTAGGCAATGCAAGAACTAGAGGAATGAATCCCTCGATGGCTGGTGGGGCTTGCCCTTTTCCTAAATCTGATGACCCTGAATCCGCATGTGATTCTATGATCTCCTCAATGACTACTAAAGAGGGAGGTACTGAAGTAACCTTACCTAGGCGTTTCCGTAGATATTCGTCCCAATCTTTCATTGACCCCACTGATATAGCATTGCAGCTAGTTCTTGATTGGGCAGCTAGAAGACATAAGCTGGCTGCCATGCAATCACCTTTTCGTACAACCTTTCTTTTGATCTAAATAATACCACGATTGGCTAGACTCTAAACCTGTGCTCAGAGCACTTTACAACCAAATAGGGCATGCCGGTCTCCACTATCACAAAATAAGCAGATTCCCCTATCAAATCCTAGGGTTCCCAAACCCTTAAGATCAAGGTGGCTCACTTGGACCAAGGCTCGGAGCATGGCCTTCCATAGGAATGACAGTGAGGAGAAATCTGGAACCTTTTCTTCCATTGTGATGATGGCATTCACATTCCCTTCCTGATTGGGAGGCAAAGAGTTGATGATGATGTTCGGAGCGGCTACATTATCAAACTGTATTAGCTTGTTGTCAATGAGATCCTAAACACAGTCTCTCAAATGGTAGCATTCTTCAAGGGTATGCCCTTCGGCCTCAAAATGGTGTTCATATTTCTTGGACGGGTCAAAGTCGGGTGGGAGAGGGCCTTCTCTGGGCCTTGGAAACATCGGGGTCACTAGCTTCCTTTCTAGCAGGTGAGCATAGAGATTTGCCATGGGCATGGGTAACGGAGTGTACTTCCGGTTTTCCCTCATAAGGGGACGAGGTGGGTCTGGCCTCCCTCTCTGATTAAAGGCTCGGTTAGGTGCCTGAGTAGACTGAGCCTGTTGCTGATAAGGTCTAGCAGCTAGGGTTGCATAAGCAGAAGAAATATGCTTAGGCCTTTCTGATGCATTGTCGATCATAAGCAGCCACATTTAGTGTTGATGGAACATATGTTCTCAAGATGGAATTCATAGTCTCTTAACGGAGATACAAAATATTCCCTTGAGATATGTTTAATGGGTTTGTTATTTAGAATGTTAGGCCTAACTACTTTAGTAAATAGTTACTAAAGTATATATTTGTGAAATTGGATTTCAAAAATATATGATGAATAACTTAAAGGATTAAACCGGGTACTCAAGGATTAAGATGCAGTATTCTACAAAGTGGTAGTCTACATTTATGGCTTTGTGTTACTATGAATATTTTATGAAGGGATTGCATGTACAACAAAGTCTTGGGATATAATTTATTAATAAGGCCTAGAGTGTAATTATATTTATATAGTGGTATTAAATATAATTAATGATAACTTTGGACTTGTCAAGAATTGACAGAAAGCCTAAGGCCCATTGGAGCTAGTGTCTTATTTGTTCTCTTTTGGTCCCACTCTAAGCCACATACTAAAACCCAATTGGAAAGGTCCAAAAGGCTAGCCCAATTAGATAATCAATTATCAGGAGAGAAACATACAGAATTTTGTAAGTGCATAAAATGGTATGTATGTGAGTGTTGGACACTCTCTAATTCTCCTTTGAAAAACATTCATAGAAACTGATTGAGAGACCACACTTCTTGGGAATCAAATGGAATTGAAGTGAAGATTAAAAGTGTTCCCAAGTGCTTCTAATCTTTGTTTTGAAATTCACCACACCAAGGTACACTCTTTTGTTCTTACATTCTAAAATTTACATAGTACATGTTATCAATTGCGAATGAAGTAAATCTATTAATTTTCTGCTGCATATGTTTTGTATGCGATACAAACATATATTTTTCCATCAGGCCATACCCAGATTCGGGGGTCTTATCCTTAAAAGGATCTGTTTCTTGGTCATTGCCCTGGGGCGGTATATTGTGGCCCTGATCCTGTTCTGGTGGGGGCTGATTTTCATTCTCGATTCAGGGACCTCCCTAACTATGACCAGAGGAGTTTTTTCCTCCTCCTACTACCAGTTGTTGCATCATGCGCATCATTTTTGCCATTTGCTCCTTCAGAAGAGCAATTTCCAGAGCATTTTTGCCATTAGTTTATATCCTTGTTATTTAACATGCACCTACCATTTTTAGAAAAATTCGGCTTTTGCACCCTTGATTGGGTATTTATCATTATGAGTTTCTACTGTGATGCAAAATTAATGCACAAGATTGGCAAGTAAATGAAACTTTCATGATATGCTTGGCAATGCGGGAAGGACCCTTCTTTTGATTACATGCTTGTACAAGATTTGCTTTTAGAACGCTGGGTTCATCGACTCCAACAGTGGGCCTTTTATAATATAGGTAAATGCAATTACGAGGAAAAGCTCAGCTTCTGACAATGTGGGCTTCTCGGGAAGCTCTTGGACACATGGATCTCTTGGTAACTTGGACAACATAGATCTCTTGCAACTTTGGATCTCTTGACATCTTGGCAATTTGGATCTTGGACCCTCTTGGCCATTTTGACATCTTGTGATCTCTTTGATGATTTAAGCTTCTAGGAAATCTTTTTGGATCTTTTCTAGGAAAGCTCTTGAACTCTTGATACTTTGGAATTCTTGACAACTTTTCGGCAGCGTTTCCTCCTGAATGGAGTTTTGGCTACTTGCCATAAATTTTATCTTTGCACAATTAGGTGACGGAGCCATTTAGTGTATGCACGAGTGCCTTTGTAGGGTTGTAAACCCTTAGGGATAGGGTAAGATCTAGCATGTACAAGCAACGGGGTTGCTTTCCCTAGGGGTTTAATTATGGATGTTGTGTAAGCAGGAGAGAAAAAACCTGGAGTAGAGCACAATTCCTTTAATGCAAGTAAAAAGGGCGCACCTGTTACAAGACACTTTCCCTTGACCTCTAGTACTAGAAGGGTATCCTTACCTAGGCTTGGATGTTCACTCTTTGGGCTTCACCTAGTCCTCATAGGCTTTGGGCTTAATCTAGTCCCACAGGTTTGACATAACTAGGCCAACTGTATGCAAAGGCTTAATTGGTAGGTTGTTCCTATCCTAGGGGGACTCAATCGCCATACCCCTCCCTTCATGGAAGTTGTGGGGCAGGATGGATCAAGGGGGCATTTTCAGCAACTCCTGTCCACCTATGGACCCAAAAGTGCCTATAAAGTCAGCTACTCCTATCCACCCATAGGTAACACTGCCGATGTTTGTTTCTGGGTATCTACAGATAGGGTGATGAAATCCTCAAAGAGATGTGACTACGCTAGCAGTGCGGAGCTTGGGTTCAGCTTAAAAAGGGTTCAGCTAAACTCTCATCGATCCCAAGTGAAGTTGCCAGTCTGTCGAAGCCCGAGCCGTGAACGGCCGAAAAGAACTGTCGTTGGGCCTTCGTTCGACCACCTGAAGTGGCGACGCTCCCGTGCACGGGGCCCGTTGGAGGCCCCTCCCGATGATTTTGCATGGTTCGCAAAGAGCTTTGGGTGCTCACTCTCTCAGTAGAGGAAGGTAGGTCTACCTTTGGAGGTGTGGCAGGAATCTTGGCCAAATTTTAAGGGAATTACCAAAGGTAAGTGAAGTCGCCACCAATCATTAGGTTTTTCTAAGGTGTGATTGGTCACCTGTTTCTGGTTGATTTTATTACCAATCCTAGGCTAAGAAAAAAGGACATTTTTCCTAATCTAATGTGGATGGCAAAAAATCTTGATTCTTGAGTCCAGAAGTTTGGTTACGTGTGGGGAAGGTGTTAGGCACCCCACAACGCCTGTCCAAGGACAGTCCTTTGTTTTGATAAAACCTTAATTTTTAGAGATTGGCAGTAAAAAACATGATTTTGGCATTGGCTTTCGGGGCTTTGCATGCATGGAGGGCTTTGAGGTTTGGCTTTTGAATGGGTGTAGTCCCAATCTATGCTTTCGTAAGGCATTCTAGCAAAGTACATAATTTCCATGGCGAAAATCCGGTGACACTTCACCTTACTTTCACAGTGAAAATTAGGCATCGCTTTGCCTTAGGTGACATGAACTGTGACAATCACATCGGGAGGGGCGAGCAGGTATATATATACATATATCATGCACAATGCAAGCACACAAAGCAGGAAAGTAAATGCCTACATCCCTAGAGCATGACCCAAAATATAGGTGCAGGAAAGTAAACAGGGGTCGCCATACTCTAGAGATGATGACGAATGGTACATGGCATGATATACCTAATACAACCCATCTAAGAGAGAAAGGAGGGTGGAAGAAAGGGGGTTTAAAAGAGTACATAACCAAATGGGAGAAGCTAGACCCCTAAATCTACCGAACATAGCCGCTTGGCTTATATCCACATGCTCGCATCCTCGCCTTTTTTGCTTGTGCCTAGGAGACTGTGCCCTAGCTCCCTGCGTCCTTGCTCCATGTGTGTACATGCAAAGGAAATGGAAGGAAAAAGATGCAAAAAGCATATGAAAAAGGCATAAAGCAACTAAGCATGATAGACGTGGCAAGCAAAGAAACAAGAAAGCAAGCAAACACGCGAGAAGGCAAACAAGCAAGAAAGCAAACAAAAGATGGTGTCCGCGAGGGACAAATGTAGGTTTGGATCGGATGTCCATGACTTCATTGTGTTGAAATATGGACGACACACTAGCAAGCAAGACTCATTCATGAACATGTAAGCAAGCGTGTAAAGATGCGTAGAAAGCCAATGGGTGGCGCAATCAAACATGGTAAGCATAGCATCGCGTAGAGCGGAAAAGGGGAAAGGTATGCATGAAGCAACCGGCATCATGGTGATGCATCCCAAGTGGTTACATCTAAATAAGGCCTCATGGGCGTCAGATATAACCACACAACCACAAACCCGCTAAGGGCGTCAAGCGTGGCAAAGCGTAGAACAAGAGAGGCTAGCACAAGCATAAAGCATAGAAGCAAGCTAGCATAAACATGCAAATAGGATGATCCAAACCCTTCGATATGGGCCTTGGTGTATGGACGATGACAAAGACCATAGGGTTTAGATTGGTCCTAACCATTAGACCAAAACACAAGAAAATGCGATAAAAAGGAACAAAAGGTTTACAATAGCACATGGCATGACAAACAAGGTTTAGGCCTAAGCACATAAACAAGGCGTAAAGCACGCAAGCACATAAATGATGGCATAAAGCATGTATAGAACATCGATCTAAGCATGTAAACACACCAATCTACACATATAAGCATGGAAATATGCATGTAGGCATGTAAAAGTACATCTAAGCATGTGGATGTAAGCATAAAACCATGGAAGAACACAAATCCAAGCATACAAGCATGTGAAGGCATAGACATAGGCATAGGAGCTTAGAACATGCATAAAAACATGTAGATCTAAGCAAGGCTGGCCAGAGACATAATATCAAGCATTTGAGTATATAGACCCAAACATCAATACATGGGAAAGAGAAGATCTTAGCATCTAAAGCATGACATAAAGCATAAAACATGTAGATCAAGAAAAAAAAACATGTAAACAAGCGTGGAAGAACACGGATCCAAACTAAGAACATCTTAGGTGCAAGATAAAGCAAGAAACATGCTAAGGAAAGCAATAAGTCATGTTATTAAGGCATATAAGAGCAAGCTAAATGCTAGAAAAAGATTTAGAAAGTTACGGGTGTGGATAGTAGCTAAAAAGCTACATCCACACCCCTAAACCCCAAATCCAAGATGTAGGTTCAAGGAAAAGAAGATTAGGTATAAGAATAATACCTTGTATTTTTGGTGAAGAGAAGAATCAAGAGGCTTTGATATGTGTTTTTTGTGTTTGGAAGAGGGGAGAAAGGTGTAGAAAACGTCCAGGTAGAGAGCAGGACCCTAGGAGTCTCCTTTTTTTTGTTCTGAAGTTGCTGGGGGCCTTTTATAGCCCTGGCGTGCTTTTCGAGGCAGTGGCTCTTGTAGGGCCTCCGATGGCCTTTCAAGGGCCGCCATTTTCAAATGGCCTAGGATCGGGTTAATTTTAACACTCCTAGAAAGATCTTGACTACATGTTTCTAAAAAGGTATGGAACTTGAAAATCCAACGGTCGGATCAAAAGTTATGGCTCCCGGAAGTTAGTGGTGCATCGATTAGTGTGTTATCCCGGTTTTCACGATATCTCAGCCGTTCTAACTCCGATTTCGACCCATGAATAGTAATTAGAATGAGAATTTGATAATCTTTGTAATGTCATTGGTTTCAACCTGTTTTGACAGCTGGATCAAAATTAGGATTTTTGGGGCCTGGCAAGAGTTGACTATGAGTCGATTTGGTCAAACTTGGTCAAAGTTGCCAAAAATCTTCGAAAATCTCAAGTTTGATATAAAACTATGAAAAAAGTTTTTTGTGAGGATTTTGACTTTGTTTGACTTTCGGTTAACTTAGGGTTGACTAGGGGCCTTTGGTTATTTTGGCTGAAAGAGGCACTTTGAGTGCTCCGATGTTCGAATGGGTTGTGCCACGTCATTCTAGATGTTCTCGCGGCCCCATGGAAAGAAAGTAATATTTTTGGATTTTTCGAGGTCAGGCACACAAATCGAGGGTGGACAAAATACGGTATCAACAATTGCCCCTTCTTTATCTGACATCTCGAGTGCAATGAGAGGTGTCAGATAAAGAACATGATTTCGAATTTTGTGGCCCCCAAATTTCGTGTGGAGACTACTCACGGATCAAGACCGGATTTTACCTGACTCGACCGATCTGCTGTAGCTACTTCTAAAATATTTCTTGGACCTACCTCTGAGCTCTGGGAGAGGATAAAGCCCCCTTTTTTTTTTGGAAGTTTGACAGGGTCAGCGGCCCTTCAAAGTGCGCTGGGCTGACCCGGCGGCCTAAGAAGGTGCGCCGGGTAGCCTAGCCATCCAAAGGCCTATATAAGCCTCTTTTTGGCTCATTTTGACCCCATTTCACTCTTTCCTTTGACTTCTCACTTCTGAAAAATTCTCTGGAGCGACTACGAACTTAGCGAGTCCAGCTTTTCAGCTTCAGTCTGCTGCTTTAGTCTTTTTTGCACTTGAGGTCAGTGTCTATTTTTCTTCTTCTCTTCTTTTTTTCTGCAAAATGTTAGTAGCAATACTACTAGGAATGCATGCTAGTGCTTATTTTATTTTTGTAATTTTCATAAGCATATTATTATTATTTTTTTCCGCCATGATTTATACCATTCTATCTTAGGAAAATGCATATATTTTTTTTTGCTTTTTGTCTGTATTATATGGGTGTGCAAATATGCGAGAATTTAAATGTTGAAAATAAAATGCAAGATATAGGTAAGGGGACTTACCTGGTAGTCGGGAATAGTGGAAATGGTGAGACGTACGGCACGGCCGCTAGTTAGCATCGGGATAGGATGTGAGCATACGGCACGGACGCTATAACCCACTGTAGATTAGGAACTTGAAAACTTTTTTAGGAACTTGATAGCTGTGTGATGGCGAGGTATATGGCATGGCCGCTATAACCTCAAGATGGGATGTGTGCATACGGAACGGCTGCTATAACCCACTGTGGATCAAGAACTCGAAACTTCTTTAAGAACTTGATAACTGTGTGATGGTGAGGCGTACGACACTGTCACTATAACCTTAAGATGGGATGTGAGTATACGGCACGGCCACTATCACCCACTGTAGACCAGGAACTCGAAACTTCTTTAGGAACTTGATAACTGTGACGCGAGGCATATGACACAGTCGCTATAACCTCAAGATGGGATGTGAGCATACGACATGACCGTTATCACCCACTATAGATTAAGAACTCAGAACTTCTTTAGGAACTTGATAACTGTGTGATGTGAGGCGTACGACACGATCGCTATAACCTCTAGATGGGATGTGAGCATACGGCACAACCCTTATCACCCACTGTAGATCAGGAACTCGGAACTTCTATAGGAACTTGATAACTGTGATGCGAGGCGTATGACATGATCGCTATAACCTCAAGATGGGATGTGAGCATAGGGCACGGCTGTTATCACCCGCTGTAGATCAAGAATTCAAAACTTCTTTAGGAACTTGATAACTGTGTGATGCGAGGAGTACGACATGGTCACTATAACCTCAAGATGGGATGTGAGCATACGGCACGACCGCTATCACCCACTGTAGATCGGGAACTCAGAACTTCTTTAGGAACTTGATAACTGTGATGCAAGGCATACGACACGGTCGCTATAACCTTAAGATGGGATGTGAGCATACGGCACGGCCGCTATCACCCACTGTAGATTGGGAACTCAGAACTTCTTTAGGAACTTGGTAACTATGATGTGAGGCGTATGACACGGTCGCTATAACCTCAAGATGGGATGTGAGCATACGGCACAGCCGCTATCACCCATTGTAAATCAGGAACTCGGAACTTCTTTAGGAACTTGATAATTGTGATGCGAGGCGTATGACACGGTTGCTATAACCTCAAGATGGGATATGAACATACGGCATGGCCGCTATCACCCACTGTAAGATGTGAGCATATGGCACAGCCTCTATTTGTTAGGATATGTGCCCTTTAAATCCTATTGTATGATGCTATGTATAACATTATGTTGTGATTAATAAAGTTGTTATTATTATCTAAAATAATGGTAACATGAATATTTGGAAATTATTATATAGTCCATGAGATGCATAGTATGTGATTTAGTCACAGAAGACATAAATCACAAGTTCTTTGTAAACTTAGAATTTTAGTTCGTAGTCGGTGATGAAATTGAGCATTTCATCTGTGAAAACTATAACATATCAACTAAGACGATTTCTCTTGATCATGGAAGTGGAGACTTCTAGTTGAACTAGACCGCTGTGAGATTTATTATTCTATTAACAATTTTCAAATGAATAATAAATCTCACAAATTCTATTTATATAAACTCTCAATCCTGAGAGAATAATGAACCTGATCATAAAGTGTAGGTTGCTTTGATATATCAGGAGTGAGATCTAAATTCACGATCAAAACCTCAGTATGTTGGGCAGCTACATTTAATGTTGAAGGAACATATATTCTCAAGATAGAATTCATAATTTCTTAACGGAGATATAAAATATTCCCTTGAGATAAGTTTAATAGGTTTGGTTATTCAGAATGTTAGGCCTAACTAGTTTAGTAAGAAGTTACTAAAGTATATATTTATGAAATTGGATTTTATAAATATATGATGAATAACTTAAAGGATTAAACCAAGTACTCAAGGATTAAGATGTAGTAATCTTTAAAGTGGCAGTTAACATTTATGACTTTGTATTACTACGAATATTTTAATGAAGGGGTTGAATGTATAATAAAGTCTTGGGATATAATTTATTAATAAGGTCTAGAGTGCAATTATATTTATATAGTGGTATTAAATATAATTAATGGTCATTTTGGGCTTATCAAGAGTTGACAGAAAAGCCCAAAACCCATTGGAGCTAGTGTCTTATTTGTCCCTTTTGGTCCCACTCCAAGCCACATACTGAACCCCAATTGGAATGGCCTAAAAGGCTAGCCCAATTGGAATGGCCCAAATGGTTAGCCCAATTAGATAATCAGTTATATATAAGGAGAGAAATATACAGAATTTTTAGAAGAATGGAAATGGTGTGTATGTGAGTGTGAGCCACTCTCTTATTCTCCCTTGAACACATACGTGTAAACTGATTGAGAGACCACACTTCTTGGGCAAAAGTGGAATTGGAGTGAAGATTAAAAGTGTTCCCAAGTATTTCTAATCTTTGGTTTTGAATTTCACTGCACCAAGGTACGCTCTTTTGATCTTAAATTTTGAAATTTACATTGTACATGTTATCAATTGCGAATGAAGTAGATCTATTAATTCTCCATTGCGTGTGTTTTGTAATGCGATACAAACCATGTTTTTCCAACAATTGGTATCAGAGCGGTCTTCATTTTTGAATTTGTATAACATGTTTTGTGAGTTTTGGAATCAAAGATGGTAATTTCATAATGATAGCAGATTCTACAATCAATTTTCTTCATGGTTATTGAAATTATTGTTTGATAAAAATTGATATTGATGTTATGATGTTGTTTAAGTTTAATATTAAGTGTGTTAGATTGAACTTTAAGGCTATAACATCAATGGAATTCAGTTTTTGATCTCAAACTCAATCTATTATGTTCATATGAAGGTAGTTTGTTCATGAAAAACCGTTGAAAACTATTTGGTAAAAATTCTGGAAAATTCAGGTTCACGAGTTTCGACCGATCGAGAATTCCCTTCGATCGATCGAATGTTCTTTTTCGATCGATTGAATAGGAATCGAGAATCGATCGAGTTAACTCGAGACTTTGTGATAAATTTCTTCAATTCGATCGATCAATAATTCCTTTTGATCGATCAGATTTGCCTTTTCTATCGATCGAACAGGAATTGGGAGTCGATCGAGTCATCCAAAAAGTTTGTTAAGATTTTCTTCATAATTTTGATCAATTAAGGGATACATTCAATCAATCGAAAGTTGTGAATTTTGAATTTTCACTAAGTGTTTTCACATTTAAAAGTGCAAGGTTATGTGTGATGAGATTACACATGATTTCTAATTAAAAACCTTTCTTTTAAAATATCTAGTGGGAGAGAGATACAAGGGTTGCATCTCACGAACTCCATTGTTGGTTCATAGTAGTATGAAATATATACTTTGTCTTTGCTTCGAGCTTTGCATTCCATGCGGAGAGTATTTATTTCATGGTGCTACAAGATTGAACTTCCTTGTTTATAGTGGTTTGATCAAACACATTGTCTTGGCCTTGAGCTTTGCATTCCATGCGAAGGGTGTTTTGTATCATGGTACTACAAGATAAACCTGTTAATGGTAGATGAAATGTGGCTACACATGTGAAAACATGTTAATATTATAGTAGACTAAATATTATAGTATCCTTTATGCTGAGTTCTTACTATTATTATTTAGAGGCTAAATGTATAACGGCATATTATTAGTGTTTGATAAGAGTTATCATGATAGCACTAATAATAAGAATAGTTCGTTTGATAAGAGTTATCATGATAGCACTAATAATAAGAATAGTTCTCAATCAATCATATTATTTAATGTTCACTCTATGCTGAGGGATATTGAATATGGATTGGGTTGTCGTTGCATATTTTATATTGTGGTTTTATTAAGGTTCCATACTATATGTTTATATGCTAAATTGATAATGTCCGGTTTACTTATTATATTCATGTTTATTGTTCTCAGATTTAATCATGGCATCATTTAGCCCACTTGTTGCAATTTTTAATCAAAACAAACTGACTGGATCCAACTATGTTGACTGGAAAAGAAATTTGGACATTATTCTTACTGCTGAAGAGCATAAGTATATGCTTAGTCAACCTTGTCCTAACTTCCCATTATTAGATGCTTCTCTTGAGGAAAAACAACGATATGATCGTTGGCAAGAATCTAATGAGATGGCCAAGTGCTATATCTTAGCATCTATCTCAAATGTTCTACAGCATCAAATGCAGGATGTAGAACTAGCTTCGGATATAATGCTAAGTCTGAAGGAGATGTTTGGTGAGTAAGGCCGTTTTGCAAGGCAAGAAACAATGAGGAAAATTTATAATACCAAAATGGCTGAAGGTACTCCAATAAGGGAGCATTGTCTTAAGATGATCTCTCATTTGAATACACTAGAGGTTTTAGGTGCCGACATTGATGGAGAATCCCAAGCGGATATGATACTTCAATCACTGCCAGAATCATTCAAGGAATTCAGACTTAATTAGAACTTAAACAAAAAGATTTATACATTGTCTGAATTAATAAATGAGTTGGTGGCAGTGGAAGGCATTTTTGGTATAGCCAGTGTTGATGCTAATATGGTTGAAGCTTCTTCTTTTCAACCTAAGTCAAAAGGTAAGGGTAAAAAGAAGAAGAAGAAGGACTTCACCAAGCAAGATTGTAAACAAATTGCCTTGGGAGTTGCCAACAAGGGAAAGAAAAAGGACTACGCCAAAGGAAAGTGTTTCGAGAAAGGTTATTGGAAGAGGAATTGTCCAAAATTCAGAGCTGCCAAGAATAAGGGTATGAAAAGTTCATTCCATCTTGAAACATGTTTAGTACAAAATCCCATGGATTCCTAGTGTTGTGTGTGGATTCAGGTTGTACTAATCATATCTGCAATTCTTTATAGGAGTTCCAGGAGACCAGAAAGTTGAATGAAGGGGAACTATTTCTTACTTTGGCTGATGGGAGCAGAATTCCAGTTATAGCCGTTGGAGTGTTTAATTTATGTTTTGGTTCTAGAGTTTTAATATTGGAAGACTATTTATATGTACCTAATGTTTATAGAAATTTAATTTCTGCAACTTATTTAGATAAACATGAATATTGTGTTATCTTGAAAGACAATGTTGTAATAAAGAAGGATAAAGTGTTTATCTATTCTGGCAATATTGTTGATGGTCTTTATATTATAACCCCTGATAAGCATGAATTATACAATTCTGAATTAGATAATAATTCACATGTGAAATCATTAAAGAGAAAATTTCCTTCTACTAGTGATGCATATCTTTGGCATTTACGCTTGGGTCATATTAATTCAAACAGAATTCAAAGACTGATTAAAGATGGACTCTTAGAGCCATTAGACTTTGATAGATTTCTAGTTTGTGAATCTTGTTTGGAGGGAAAAATGACCAAAAGACTTTTTAATGCAAAAGGTAGAAGAGCCCAAGTTTTGCTAGAACTAGTACATTCAGACGTATGTGGTCCTATGTCAACCTAAGTAAGAGGTGGCTATGAGTATTTAACTACTTTCACTGATGATTACTCTAAATTTGGTTATGTATACCTAATGAAACGAAAGTCTGAAGCTTTTGAAGAGTTCAAAGAGTTTAGGGCTGAAGTTGAGAATCAATTAGGTAAACGCATAAAGGCCATTCAATCTGATCGATGTGGTGAATACCTTCTTGGGGATTTCAAGGATTACTTAATTGAAAATGGGATTATATCCCAATTGACTGCACTTGGAACTCCACAATAAAATGGTGTGGCAGAAAGAAGGAATAGGATTCTTTTAGATATGGTTAGATCCATGTTGAGTTATTCGACTCTACCAATTTCTTTTTGGGGATATGCCTTAAATACTGCAATGTATATTCTGAATTTAGTACCTTCGAAGTCTATTCTTAAAACACCTGTAGAGTTGTGGATTGGGTGTAAGCCTAGTATGAGACACCTCCATATCTGGGGTTGTTCAGCACATGTGTTGAAAGGAAAGTTTGACAAGTTACAATCTAAAACAGAAGTGGTTTTCTTTGTAGGGTATCCAAAAGGAACTGTTAGAGGTTTATTCTATAGTCATAAAGATAATAAAGTGTTTGTTAGTACAAATGCCAAATTTTTGGAAAATGACTATATGAATGATTATACTCCTAAAAGTAAAGTTGTTTTGGCTGAAATGTATGAACCTGTAATTGAACAATCAATGGATGAAACTAGGAATGATGTGGTTGTATCGAATACACCACAAGATATTACTCATGAGATGACTAGTACACAAGAGCTTCGTCGTAGTGGGAGGATTGTTAGGTCACCTGTAAGATTTATAAGTTTGGGAGAAACTTATGAAGTTATCTCAGAAGAGGCTGAATCTGATCCTTACACTTATGAGGAGGCAATGAAAGATATAGATGCACATCATTGGATCAAAGCTATGAAATCTGAATTGGATTCTATGTATTCCAATCAAGTTTAGGATCTTGTAAAGGCACCTAACGACATTAAATCTGTTGGTTGCAAATGGGTTTACAAGAGGAAGAGAGGGATAGATGGTAAGGTTGAAACCTTTAAAGCAAGGCTAGTGGCGAAAGGGTATACATAAAAATAAGGTATTGATTATGAAGAAACCTTTTCACTAGTAGCAATGCTTAAATCTATCAGAATTCTCTTATCCATTGCTACTCATTTTGATTATGAGATTTGACAAATGGATGTCAAGACTGCATTTCTTAATGGCAATCTTGAAGAAGAAATCTATATGATGCAATCGGAAGGTTTCATAGCAAAGAACTAAGAGCATATGGTATGCAAGTTGAAAAGATTCATTTATGGACTTAAGCAAGCATCTAGATTATGGAACATCAGATTTGATCAAGCAATCAAGTCATTTGGTTTTGAACAAAATCTTGATGAACCATGTGTGTACAAAAGACATCGAGATAAAGTAGTAATGTTCCTAGTGCTTTATGTAGATGACATTTTATTCATTGGAAATGATGTAGGAGTAATGTCATCAGTAAAGATTTGGTTGTCAAGCCAATTTGATATGAAGGACTTGGGCGAAGCTAACTTTATTCTAGGGATCAAGCTTTGGCGAGATTGAAAGAATAGAATGTTAAGTTTGTCACAAGCTGGATATATAAATAAGGTTCTAGAATAGTTTAGCATGCAAAACTCCAAGAAATGATTACTTCCTTTCAGACATGGAGTTCCTCTATCTGATGACCAAAGGCCTAAGACTCTTGAAGAGGAAAATACAATGAGACAAATTCTTTATGCTTCTGTAATGGGAAGTCTCATGTATGCCATGCTTTGTACTAGACCAGATATCTGTTATTTAGTTGGCATGGTCAGCCGATATCAATCAAATCTAGGACTTAAACATTGGCAAGCTGTAAAGCATATTCTCAAGTATCTAAGGAGAACGAGAGATTATATGCTTGTTTACCATAGTAAGGATTTAATTCCCGTTGGTTATACAGATTCAGATTTTCAATCAGATCTTGATTTCAGAAAGTCCACTTTAGGTTGTGCATTCACCTTGGGAGGTGGAACCATAAGTTGGAGAAGTGTTAAACAATCTTGTATTGCTGACTCTACCATGGAAGCTAAATATGTTGCAGCTTGTGAAGCGGCAAAGGAAGCTGTTTGGCTCAAGAAATTCCTTTCTAATCTTGGTATTGTGAGAATCGAGTAAGTTCCTATCACATTGTTTTGCGACAATAACGGAGCAGTTGCACAATCCAAAGATCCAAGGAATCACAAGAAAGGAAAGCACATAGAAAGAAAGTATCACATCATTCGAGACATTGTTGCTCGAGGAGATGTATTAGTAGCAAAGATTGATTGTGCAAGTAATCTAGCAGATCCCTTTACCAAAACCTTGCCCCAAAGGACTTTTGAGTCACATTTGGAGGGAATGAGAGTTAGATTAGTGCACAATAGTCTTTAAATCCTATTGTATTATGCTATGAATGACATTATGTTGTGATTAATAAAGTTGTTTTATTATTATCTAAAAGAATGGTAACATGAATATTTGGATATTATCATATAGTCCATGAGATGCATAGTATGCGATTTAGTCACAGAAAATATAAATCACAAGTTCTTTGTAAACTTAGAATTTTAGTTCGTAGTCGGTGATGAAATTGGGCATTTTATCAACGAAGACTATAACATATCAACTAAGATGATTTGTCTTGATCATGGAAGTGGAGACTTCTAGTTGATATGTTGATATGTTTTAAGTGTTAAGACATATTGAACTGGACCGCTGTAAGATTTATTATTCTACTAATGAGTGTCAAATGAATAATAAATCTCACGACTTCTATTTACATCAACTCTTAATCCTGAGAGAATAATGAATCTGATCATGAAGTGTAGGTTGCTTTGATATATCAGGAGTGAGATCTAAAGTGAAGGAAAAATACATGTTTGTATCGCATACTAAACATACGCAGCAGAAAATTAACGGATCTACTTCATTCGCAATTGATAACATGTACTATGTAAGTTTTAGAATTTAAGAATAAGAGAGTGTACCTTGGTGTGATGAAATTCAAAACTAAAGATCAGAAATTCTTGAGAACACTTTTAATCTTCACTCCAATTCCACTTGTGCCCAAGAAGTGTGGGCTCTCAATCAGTTTCTATGAATGCTGTTCAAGGGAGAATTAGAGAGTATCCAACACTCGCATACAAAACATTTCATGTTCTTGCAAAATTCTGTATGTTTCTCTCCTTATTACTGATTATCTAATTGGGCTAGCCTTTTGGGCCTTTCCAATTGGGGTTTAGTATGTGGCTTGGAGTGGGACCAAAAGGGAACAAATAAGACACTAGCTCTAATGGGTCTTGGGCTTTTTTCTGTTAACTCTTGACAATTCTAAAGTTACCATTAATTATATTTGATACCACTATATAAATATAATTGCATTCTAGGCCTTATTAATAAATTATATCCCAAGACTTTATTGTACATGCAACCCATTCATAAAATATTTGTAGTAATACAAAGTCATTAATGTAGACTGCCACTTTGTAGATTACTACATCTTAATTCTTGAGTACTCGGTTTAACCCTTTATGTTATTCATCATATATTTATGAAATCCAATTCCATAAATATATACTTTAGTAATTTCTTACTAAAGTGGTTAGGTCTAACACTCTAAATAACCGTACTCATTAAACTTATCTTAATGGAATATTTTATAGCTCCGTTTGGAGACTATGAATTCCATCTTGAAAATATATGTTCCATCAACACTAAATATGGCTTCCCAACATACTGAGGTTTTGACCGTTACTTTAGATCTAATTCCTGATATATCAAAACAACCTACACTCCATGATCAGGTCCATTATTCTCTCAGGATTAAGAGTTCATGTAAATAGAAGTCGTGAGATTTATTATTCATTTGACAGTCATTAGGAGAATAATAAATCTCACAGCAGTCCAGTTCAATATGTCTTAATTCTTAAAACATATTAATATACCAACTAGAAGTCTCCATTTCCATGATTAAGACAAATCATCTTAGTTGATATGTTATAGTTTTCGCAGATGAAATGCCCAATTTCATCACTGACTATGAACTACAATTTTGAGTTTACAAATAACTTGTGACTTATATCTTCTGTGACTAAATCACATAAATCACATACAATGCATCTCATGGACTATATGATAATGTCCGAATATTCATGTTACTATCATTTTAGATAATAATAAAATAACTTCATTAAACACAATATTAAGTCATACATAATGTCATACATAATATTATACATAGCATCATACAATAGGATTTTAGGGCAGTAATCCTAACATAAAGTCACGATCAAAATCTCAGTATATTGGGCAGCCACATTTAATGTTGAAGGAACATATATTCTCATGATGGAATTCATAATCTCTTAACGAAGATATCAAATATTCTATTGAGATAAATTTAATAGGTTTAGTTATTCAGAATGTCAGGTCTAACTACTTTAGTAAGAAGTTACTAAAATATATATTTATGAAATTGGATTTCATAAATATATGATGAATAACTTAAAGGATTAAACCGGGTACTCAAGGATTAAGATGTAGTAATCTTCAAAGTAGCAGTCAACATTTATGAATTTGTATTACTACGAATATTTTAATGAAGGGGTTGAATGTATAATAAAATTTTGGGATATAATTTATTAATAAGGCTTAGAGTGCAATTATATTTATATAGTGGTATTAAATATAACTAATGGTGATTTTGGACTTGTCAAGAGTTGATAGAAATGCCCAAACCCCATTGGAGCTAGTGTCTTATTTGTCCCTTGTGGTCCCATTCCAAACCACATACTAAAACCCAATTAGAATGGCCCAAAAGGCTAGCCCAATTAGATAATCAGTTATATATAAGGAGAGAAACATACGGAATTTAGTAATGTATGAAAATAGTATGTATGTGAGTGTAAGCCACTTTCTTATTCTCCCTTGAACACATACGTATAATTGGTAGGTTGTTCCTATCCTAGGGGAACTCAATTGCCATACCCTTCCCTTCATGGAAATTGTGGGGCAGGAAGGATTGAGGGAGCCTTTTCAGCTACTCCTGTCCACCTTTGGACCTAGAAATTGTTAGGATTAGTGCCCTTAAATCCTATTGTAAGATGCCATGTATGATATTATGTATGACATTATATGTTAAATAATGTATGACTTAATGTTGTGATTAATAAAGTTGTTTTATTATTATTTGAAATAATGGTAATATGAATATTCGGACATTATCATATAGTCCATGAGATACATTGTATGTGATTTATGTGATTTAGTCACAGAAAATATAAGTCACAAGTTCTTTGTAAACTTAGAATTGTAGTTCGTAGTTGGTGATGAAATTGGGCATTTCATCTGCGAAAACTATAACATATCAACTAAGATGATTTATTTTGATCATGGAAGTGGAGATTTCTAGTTGATATGTTGATATGTTTTAAGAGTTAAGACATATTGAACTGGACCGCTGTGAGATTTATTATTCTCCTAACGACTGTCAATTGAATAATAAATTTCACGACTTATATTTACATGAACTCTTAATCCTGAGAGAATAATGGACCTAATCATGAAGTGTAGGTTGCTTTGATATATCCGGAGTGAGATCTAAAGTAACGGTCAAAACCTCAATATGTTGGGCAGCCACATTTAGTGTTGATGGAACATATATTCTTAAGATAGAATTCATAGTCTCTTAATGGAGATATAAAATATTCCATTGAGATAAGTTTAATGGGTTTGTTATTCAAAGAGTTAGGCCTAACCACTTTAGTAAGATTAAAGTATATATTTATGAAATTGGATTTCATAAATATATGATGAATAACATTAAAGGATTAAACCGGGTACTTAAGGATTAAGATGTAGTAATTTACAAAGTGACAGTCTATATTCATGACTTTGTATTACTACGAATATTTTATGAAGAGATTGCATGTACAATAAAGTCTTGGGATATAATTTATTAATGAGGCCTAGAGTGTAATTATATTTATATAGTGGTTTTAAATATAATTAATGGTAACTTTGGACTTGTCAAGAGTTGACAGAAAAGCCCAAGGCCCATTGGAGCTAGAGTCTTATTTGTTCCCTTTTGGTCCCACTCCAAGCCACACACTAAAGCCCAATTGGAAAGGCCCAAAAGGCTAGCCCAATTAGATAAACAGTTATATGGAGAGAAACATACAGAATTTTAGGAAGAACATGAATTGGAATGTGTGTAAGTGTTAGACACGTTTGCATTCTCTCTAGAACACACACATATAACTGATTGAGAGACCACACATCTTAGGTATCTAGTGGAATTGGAGTGAAGATTAAAAGTATTCCCAAGAACTTCTGATCTTCGGTTTTGAATTTCACCGCATTAAGGTACACTCTCTTGTTCTTAATTTTGAAACTTACATAGTGCATGTTATCAATTGCGAATGAAGTAGATCTGTTAATTTTCCGCTGCGTACATGCATAATTCCATCAAATGGTATCAGAGCGGTCTTCATTTCAAATCTGTATAACATGTTTTGTAAGTTTTGGAATTAGAGATAATAGTTTCATGATGTTAGAAGATTATATAGGTATTTAATTTTCTGCATGGTTATTGAAACTATGGTTTGATGAAAACTGATATTGATGTTATGATGTTGTTTAAATTTAAATTTAAGTATGTTAAATTGAACTTTAAGGCTATAGCATCAATGGAATTCAGTTTTGATATCAAATTCAATCTATCATATTCATATGATGTTTATATATTCATGAAAACTGTTGAAAAACTGTTCAGAGTTTCCCTTCAAAAACTGAAAACACGGGTTTTTCGTGGATTAGCTTCCCGCGAAGTTACTCGCGAAAAATGACATTGATTCACAAAAATTGTTTCGCGGGTAAGCTTTACTAGCGAACTAGTCGCAAGACAATAGCAAGAGTTTCTGTCTAAATTTTGTATTTTCACAAAAACTTTTCGTGGGTAAGCTTTACTAGCGAAATAGTCGCGAGACAGTAGCGAGGCTTTCTGTCTGAATTTTGTGTTTTCACTATTTCATTTTCGCGGGAAGAGCTTAGTCGCGAGATACTCGCGAAAATGCCACTGAAGGGAATTTTGAATTTTTTCTATGTGTTTTCAAATGTTTAAAGTGCAAGGCTGTGTGTAATTAGTTTATGCATGTTTTATAAATAAAAACCTTTTAATTTAAAACATCTAGTGGGAGAGAGATACAAGGGTTGGATCTCACGGCCTCCATTATCGGTTCAAAGTGGTGTGGGTAAGCACCTCGTCTTGGCGTATATGCCTCGCTATCCCAAAGGAGGGTGTTTACTTCATAGTACTAAAAGATTGAACTTGCCCGTTTAAAGTACTGTGGACAAACACCTCGTCTTGGCGTATATGCCTCGCAATCCCAAAGGAGGGTGTTTTGTTCCATGGTACTACAAGTTTAAACACTATAAAGGGAGATGAAATGTGGCTACACATAATTCTAGATAATGGTATACACTAGACTAAGTGTAATGTTAACCTCCCAAAGGAGCTATGTCATTATTACTTAGAGGCTAAAGTTAATACGGCATATTATTAGTGTTTGATAACAGTTATCATGATAGTACTAGTAATGAGAATAGTTCTCAATCAATTAATGTGTTTATAATAAACTTGCTACCAAGGAATTATAAACATGGATTGGGTTGTCGTTGCATATATTATATTATGATTTTATTAAGGTTTCATATTATATGCTTATATGCTAAATTGATAATGTCCAGTTTACTTATTATATTCATGTTTATTGTTTTCAGATTTGTCATGGCATCATTTAGCCCACTTGTTACTATTCTTAATCAAAACAAACTAACTGGATACAACTATGTTGACTGGAAAAGAAATTTGGACATAGTTCTCACAGCTGAAGAGCACAAATATGTGCTTACTAAACCATGTCCTAGCTTTCCTTCATTAGATACTCATCTTGAGGAAAAACAACGATATGATCGTTGATAGAAATCTAATGAGATGGCCAAGTGCTACATCCTAGCATCTATCTCAAATGTTCTACAGCATCAAATATAGGATGTAGAACTAGCTTCAGACATTATGTTAAGTCTGAAGGAGATGTTTGGCAAGCAAGGCCGTTCTACAAGGCAAGAAACCATGAGGCAAATTTATAATACCAAAATGGCTGAAGGTAGTTCAGTAAGGGAGTATTGTCTTACAATGATCTCTAATCTGAATACATTGGAGGTTTTAGGTGCCGATATTGATGGAGAATCCCAAGTGGATATGATACTCTAGTCACAACCAGAATCATTCAAGGAATTCAAACTTAACTATAATATGAACAAAAAGATTTATACATTGTCTGAATTAATGAATGAGTTGGTAGCGGCAGAAGGCATCCTTGGTACTTCTAATGTTGAAGCCAATATTGGTGAAATTTCTACTTCTCAACCTAAGTCGAAAGGCAAGGGTAAGAAGAAGAAGAAGAAGAAGGACTTCACCAAACAAGAGGGTAAACAAATTGCCTTAGGGGTTGCCTACAAAGGAAAGAAGATCAAAGGAAAATATTTCCATTGTGGTGAGAAAGGACATTGGAAGAGGAATTGTCCAAAATTCAGGGCTGCCAATAATAAAGGTATGAATAGTTCATTCCTCCTTGAAATATGTTTAGTACAAAATCCCACGGATTCTTGGTGTGTGGATTCAGGTTGTACTAATCATATCTGCAATTCTTTGCAGGGGTTCTAGAAGACCAGAAAACTTAAAGAAGGGGAATTGTTTCTTATTTTGGCTGATGAGAGCAGGATTCCGGTTGTAGCTGTTGGTGTTTATAATTTATGTTTTGAGTCTAGAGTTTTAATATTAGAAGACTGCTTGTATGTACCTAATGTTCGTAGGAATTTAATTTCTGCAATTTATTTAGGTAAACATGGATATTGTGTTATCCTTAAAGACAATGTTGTAATAAAGAAGGGTAAATTGTTTATCTGTTCTGGCAATATTGTGGATGGTCTTTATAATTTAACTCCTGATAAGCATGAATTATATAATTCTGAATTAGATAAAAACTCTCATGTAAAATCATTAAAGAGAAAATTTCCTTCTACTAATGATGCATATCTTTGGCATTTACGTTTGGGTCATATTAATTCAAATAGGATTCAAAGACTGATCAAAGATGGTCTCTTAGAGCCCATGGACTTTGATGAATTTCCAGTTTGTGAATCTTGTTTGGAAGGCAAAATGACCAAACGACCTTTTAATGCAAAAGGTAGAAGAGCCCAAGATTTGCTCGAATTAGTTCATAAAAATGTTTGTGGTCCTATGTTAATCCAAGAAAAAGGAGGTTATGAGTACTTCATCACCTTTACCGATGATTACTCAAGATATGGTTATGTGTACCTAATGAGACGGAGGTCCGAAACCTTTGAAAAGTCAAAGAGTTTAGGGCTGAAGTTGAGAATCAATTGGGTAAACACATAAAAGCCATACGATCTAATCGTGGCGGTGAATACCTTCTTGGGGATTTCAAGGATTATTTAACTCAAAATGGGATTGTATCCCAATTGACTGCACCTGGAACTCCTCAACAGAACGGTGTAGCATAAAGAAGGAATATGACTCTTTTAGAAATGGTTAGGTCTATAATGAGTTACTCAACTTTACCAATTTCCTTTTGGGGATATGCACTAAAAACTACAATGCATAATTTAAACTTATCAAAATCTGTTCCTAACACACCCATGGAATTGTGGATTGGGCGCAAGCCTAGTATGAAATATCTCCACATTTGGGGATGTCCAGCACATGTGTTAAAAGGGAAGTTTGACAAGTTGGAAGCTAAAACAGAAGTATGCATGTTTTTAGGGTATTCAAAGGAAACCAAGGGTTATTTATTCTATAATCATAAGGATAACAAAGTATTTGTTAGCACCCATACCAAATTTTTGGAAGATGATTATGTGAATAATTTTAATCCTAGAAGTAAAGTTGTTTTGGCTGAAATGAATGAACCTGTAAATGAACAACCAATGAATGAAACAAGGGATGATGTGGCTGTATTAGATACACCACAAGATATTACTCAAGAGATGTCTAGTACACAGGTGCCTCGTCGTAGTGGGAGGATTGTTAGGTCACCTGTAAGATTTATAGGTTTGGGAAAAACTTATGAAGTTATCTCAGAAGAGGCTGAATCTGATCCTTACACTTATGAGGAGGCAATGAAAGATATAGATGCACATCATTGGGTTAAAGCTATGAAATCTGAATTGGATTCTATGTATTCCAATCAAGTTTAGGATCTTGTAAAGGCACCTAATGGCATTAAACCTGTTGGTTGCAAATGGGTTTACAAGAGGAAGAGAGGGATAGATGGTAAGTTTGAAACCTTTAAAGCAAGGCTAGTGGCGAAAGGGTATACATAAAAATAAGGTATTGATTATGAAGAAACCTTTTCACTAGTAGCAATGCTTAAATCTATCAGAATTCTCTTATCCATTGCTACTCATTTTGATTATGAGATTTGACAAATGGATGTCAAGATTGCATTTCTTAATAGCAATCTTGAAGAAGAAATCTATATGATGCAATCGGAAGGTTTCATAGCAAAGAACCAAGAGCATATGGTATGCAAGTTGAAAAGATTCATTTATGGACTTAAGCAAGCATCTAGATCATGGAACATCAAATTTGATCAAGCAATCAAGTCATTTGGTTTTGAACAAAATTTTGATGAACCATGTGTGTACAAAAGACATCGAGATAAAGTAGTAATGTTCCTAGTGCTTTATGTAGATGACATTCTATTCGTTGGAAATGATGTAGGGGTAATGTTATCAATAAAGATTTGGTTGTCAAGCCAATTTGATATGAAGGACTTGGGCGAAGCTAACTTTATTCTAGGGATCAAGCTTTGGCGAGATCATAAAAATAAGATGTTAGGCTTATCATAAGCTGGATATATAAATAAGGTTCTAGAACGGTTTAGTATGCAAAACTCCAAGAAAGGAATACTTCCTTTTAGACATAGAGTTCCTCTGTCTGATGACCAAAGGCCTAAGACTCAAGAGAAAGAAAATATGATGTGATAAGTTCCTTATGCTTCTGCAGTAGGAAATCTCATGTATGCCATGCTTTGTACTAGACCAAATATCTGCTATTCAGTTGGCATGGTCAGCTGATATCAATCAAATCCAGGACCACAATATTGGCAAGTTGTAAAGCATATTCTCAAGTATCTACAGAGAATGAGAGATTATATGCTTGTTTACCGATGTGAGGATTTGATTCCCATTGGCTATACAGATTCAGATTTTCAATCGGATCTAGATTTCAGAAAGTCCACATTGGGATGTGTTTTCACCTTGGGAGGTGGAGCCATTACATGGAGGAGTGTTAAGTAATCATGTATTGCGGACTTAACCATGGAAGCTGAGTACGTTGCTGCTTGTGAGGTAGCAAAAGAAGCTCTATGGCTCAAGAAATTCCTTTCTGTCCTTGGTGTAGTGAGAATGGAGCAAGCTCTCATTACTTTATTTTGCGACAATAGTGGAGCAGTTGCACAATCAAAAGATCTAAGAAATCACAAGAAAGGAAAGCACATTGAGAGAAAGTACCACATTATTCAAGACATTATTGCTTGTGGAGATGCGGTGGTTGCAAAGATTGAAAGTGCAAATAATCTAGTAGATCCCTTTCCCAAAGCCTTGCCTCAAAGGACCTTCGACTCACATTTGAAGGGAATGAGAGTTAGATTAGTTCATAATAGTCTTTAGGGCAAGTGAGAGTTTGTTAGGATTAGTACCCTTAAATCCTATTGTAAGATGCCATGTATGATATTATGTATGACATTATATGTTAAATAATGTATGACTTAATATTGTGATTAATAAAGTTGTTTTATTATTATCTGAAATAATGGTAACATGAATATTCGGACATTATCATATAGTCCATGAGATGCATTGTATGTGATTTAGTCACAGAAGATATAAGTCACAAGTTCTTTGTAAATTCAGAATTGTAGTTCGTAGTCGGTGATGAAATTGGGCATTTCATCTGTGAAGACTATAACATATCAACTAAGATGATTTGTCTTGATCATGGAAGTGGAGACTTCTAGTTGATATGTTGATATGTTTTAAGAGTTAAGACATATTGAACTGGACCGTTGTGAGATTTATTATTCTCCTTACAACTATCAATTGAATAATAAATCTCACGACTTATATTTACATGAACTCTTAATCTTAAGAGAATAATGGACCTAATCATGAAGTGTAGGTTGCTTTGATATATCCGGAGTGAGATCTAAAGTAACGGTCAAAACTTCAGTATGTTGGGCAGCCATATTTAGTGTTGATGGAACATATATTCTCAAGATGGAATTCATAGTCTCTTAACAGAGATATAAAATATTCCCTTGAGATAAGTTTAACGGGTTTGTTATTCAAAGAGTTAGACCTATCCACTTTAGTAAGACTAAAGTATATATTTATGAAATTAGATTTCATAAATATATAATGAATAATATTAAAGGATTAAACCAGGTACTCAAGAATTAAGATGTAGTAATTCACAAAATGGCAATCTATATTCATGACTTTGTATTATTACGAATATTTTATTAAGGGGTTGCATGTACAATAAAGTTTTGGGATTTAATTTATTAATGAGGCCTAGAGTGCAATTATATTTATATAGTGGTATTAAATATAATTAATGGTAACTTTAGACTTGTCAAGAGTTGACAGAAATGCCCGAGGCCCATTGGAGCTAGAGTATTATTTGTTCCCTTTTGGTCCCACTCCAAGCCACACACTAAAGCCCAATTGAAAGGCCCAAAAGGCTAGACCAATTAGATAATCAGTTATATGGAGAGAAACATACAGAATTTTAGGAAGAACATGAATTGGAATGTGTGTGAGTGTTAGACACTTTTGCATTCTCTCTAGAACATACACATATAACTGATTGAGAGACCACACATCTTGGGCATCTAGTGGAATTGGAGTGAAGATTAAAAGTATTCCCAAGAACTTCTGATCTTCGGTTTTGAATTTCACCGAATCAAGGTACACTCTCTTGTTCTTAATTCTGAAACTTACATAGTGCATGTTATCAATTGCGAATGAAGTAGATCCGTTAATTTTCCGCTGCGTACATGCATAATTCCATTAGAAGTGCCTACAAAGTCAGCCCTAGATCTAACTATGGTTAACACTGTCGATGTTTGTGTCTGGGCATCTGCAAATTGGGTTATGAAATCCCCAAAGAGATGTGACTACAGCAGTAGTGCGAAGCCCGGGTTTGGCTAAAAAAGGGTGTATTTGTCATGCAATCCTTATTGAAGGGGAAAGACTTTTCCAAACACAGCAGATATATATGAAAGCAGATAAAGGTGTAGCGGAAATTAAATTTTGCTACCCTATGTTTGCATATGAAGGAAAGCTGTAAATCATGTGAGGAAAGTAGTAAAGCATATGAGGAAAGCGATAAAGCATGTGAAGAAAGCGGTAAAGCCCTATGAAAATACCTCACAGCCTCCCTTTCGAAGAGGATTTTTTGGAAAAAGAGTTTTTTGCTCTTTTGAAAATAGTTTACTAGGATATAGTAAAAGCCTTTTTCAAAAGGAAAGCCCTGGAGGCCAATGCCAATTTTTGTGTTTTTGAAAGTCAATGTCCAAAGATTATGGTTTTGTCAAAAGCTCTAAAGGCTAAACTCTCATCGATCCCCAGTGAAGTCGCCAGTCTGTCGACGCCCGAGCCGCGAACGGTTGGAAAGAACCGCTGCTAGGCCTTCGTTCAACCACCCGTTGTGGCGACGCTCCCGCGTGCGTGGGGCCAGTTGGAGGCCCCTCTTGATGATTTTGTGTGGTTCGCATGAAGGTTCGGGTGCTCTCTCTCTCAGTGGAGGAAGGTAGGTATACCTTTGGAGGTGTGGCAGGAATCTTGGCCAAATTTTAAAGGAATTACCAAAGGTAAGTGAAGTCGCCACCAATCATTAGGTTTTTCTAAGGTGTGATTGGTCACCTGTTTCTAGTTGATTTTATTACCAAGCCTAGGCTAAGAAAAATGACATTTTTCCTAATCTAATGTGGATGGCAAAAAATCTTGATTCTTGAGTTCGGAAGTTTGGTTACATGTGGAGAAGGTGTTAGGCACCCCACAATGCCTGTCCATGGACAGTCCTTTGTTTTGATAAAACCTTAATTTTTGAAGATTGACAATAAAAAACATGATTTTGGCATTGGCTTTCGGGGCTTTGCATGCATGGGGGGCTTTGATGTTTGGCTTTTGAATGGGTGTGGTCCCAATCTATGCTTTCCTATATATATATATATATATATATATATATATATATATACACACATATATCATGCACAATGCAAGCACACAGAGCAGGAAAGTAAATGCCTACATCCCTAGAGCATAGCCTAAAATATAGGTGCAGGAAAGTAAATAGGGGTCGTCATACTCTAGAGATGAGGACGAATGGTACATGGCATGATATACCTAATACAACCCATCTAAGAGAGAAAGGAGGGTGAAAGGAAGGGGGTTTAAAAGAGTACATATCCAATTGGGAAAAGCTAGACCTTTAAATCTACCAAACATAGTTGCTTGGCTTATATCCACATGCTCGCATCCTCGCTCTTTTTGCTTGCACCTGGGAGACCGTGCCCTAGCTCCATGCGTCCTCGCTCCATGTGTGTACATGCAAAGGCAAAGACAAGAAACTAACATACAAGCAATGGAAGGAAAAAGATGCAAAAAGCATATGAAAGAGGCATAAAGCAACTAAGCATGATAGACATGGTAAGCAAAGAAACAAGAAAGTAGGCAAACAAGCGAGAAGGCAAACAAGCAAGAAAGCAAACAAAAGGCGGTGTCCACGAGGGACAAATGTAGGTTTAGATCGGATGTCCATGACTTCATTGTGTTGAAGTATGGACGACACACTAGCAAGCAAGACTCATGCATGAACATGTAAGCAAGTGTGTAAAGATGCATAGAAAGCCAATGGGTGGCACAAACAAGCATGGTAAGCATATCATCACACGGAGTGGAAAAGGGGAAAGGTATGCACGAAGCAACCGGCATCATTGTGATGCATCCCAAATGGTTACATCCAAACAAGGCCTTATGGGCGTCAGATGTAACCACACAACCACAAATCCGCTAAGGGCGTTAAGCGTGGCAAAGCCTAGAACTAAAGAGGCTAACATGGAAGATAAAGCATAAAAGCAAGCAAACATAGACATGCAAACAAGGATGATCCAAACCCTTTGATATGGGCCAAGGTGTGCAGATGATGACCAAGACCATAAAAGGGGTCAAGATCTGAATCCTACCAAATGGCCAAAACACAAGAAAGAGAGACGAAAGCGATAAAAGGGATACAATAACACATGGCATGATAAACATAGCCTAGGTCTAGGCACACAAATATGGCATGTAGCGCACAAGCACATGGAAGATAATGTAAATCATGTAGAGAATATAGATCCAAGCACATAGGCATGTGAAAACATAGGTCAAGACAAGTAGGCATAGAAATGTACACATCAACGTGTACAAGCCTAGCACATAAACATGGAAGAACATGAATCTAAGTATATAAGCATGTGAAGATAAGGATCTAACCATATAGCATGGAAATACATACATAAACACATAGATCCAAGTAAGGCATAGCCAACGACATTATACAAGCATGTGAGCATGTAACCCTAACATCAACATAGAGCAATAAGAGGAACAAAGTATAGGAAAACACGGCATAAAGCATAAAGCATGTAGGAAAGACAAATAGACATGTAAACAAGCATAGAAACATGTGGATCTAGCCAAACAACACATGGGAAAGATAGACCTAGGCACAAAAACTTGGTATAAGACATGGAAGCATGTGGATCTAAACATAAAAAACATAGGAAAGAGAAGATCCAAGCATAGAAAGCATGGCATAAAGCATAAAGCATGAAGAAAAGGCAAGTAAACATGTAAACAAGCATGGAAGAACATGGATCTAAACTAAGAACATGCTAGGAACAAGATAAAGCAAGAAACATGCTAAGGAAAGCAATAAATCATGTTATTAAAGCAAAAAGAGCAAGATAAATGCTAGAAAAAGATTTAGAAAGTTAGGGGGATGTGGATAGTAGCTAAAAAGTTACATCCACACCCCTAATCCCCAAAATCCAAAGTGTAGAACCAAGGAAAAGAAGATTGGATATAAGAACAATACCTTGTATTTTTGGTGAAGAAAGAAGAATCAAGAGGCTTTGATGTGTTTTTTGTGTTTGGAAGAGAGGAAAAATGTGTAGAAATTGTCCAGACTGAGAGCAAAACCCAAGGAGTCTTCTCTTTTTTTGTTTGGTCGGAAGGTGCCTGGGGCCTTTTATAGCCCTGGAGCGCTTTTTGAGGCGGCGATCCTTCAAGGGCCACCATTTTCAAATGGCCTCAGATCGGGTTGATCTTGACACCCCTGGAAATATCTTGACTTCCTATTTCTAAAAAGGTATCGAACTTGAAAATCCAACGGTCGGATCAAAAGTTATGGTTCTCGGAAGTTAGTGATGCATCGATCGTTGCGTTATCCCATTTTTCACAATATCTCGGCCGTTCTAACTCCGATTTCGACCCATGAATAGTCTTTGAAATGAGAATTTGATAATCTTTGTAACAATATTAGTTTCAACCCGTTCTGACGGTTGGATCAAAATTAGAGTTTCTAGGGCCTGACAAGAGTCAACTCTGGGTTGACTTGATCAAACTTGGTCAAAGTTGCCAAAAATCTCCGAAAAGCTCGGGTTTGATATAAAACCATAAAAAAGTTGTTTTGTGAGGATTTTGACTTTGTTTGACTTTCGGTCAACTCAAGGTTGACTAGGGGCGTTTTGGTTATTTTGGCTGATAGATGCACTTTGAGTGCTCCGGTGTCCGAACAGGTTACGCCACGTCATTCTAGATGTTCTCGTGGCCCCATGGAGAGAAAATAATATTTTTGAATTTTTCGGGGTCAGGCATGTAAATTGAGGGCAGACAAAATACGGTATCAACACCACACATGGTTCTAAGAACTGGACTGGTAAAATATATATATATATATATATATCAGAAAAGGGTACGGTTATTGGTTTTTATTGATTGAACCACCAATTTTGACATTTTTGCTAGATTGGATTAGGGTTTGTTTTCTGGTTGAAACATGTAGTCTAGTTTTTAAAACCATGGTGCCACGTAAGCAATTTCTGTTAGTGAGTTGATGATAGGGATCAAATTGGTTGCAAGTTAAAAATAACAAAGATCAAATTAATTGTTATCAAAATGTAGATCAAATTAACAATGACCAAAAAATGTGGGAACCAAAAATAATATTTTCGCCTATTTAGAATACTAAACAATGAGTAGTCGGATGACTAATTAAGGGGTGTCAATGGTCTTGTAACACTTTAGAATTTGACACCTATTTAGTATATTGAACAATGATTTTTTGTGGTATTTCCAACACTTTAGAATTCAAATTCCCCTAATCATTGTGTGCTCTTAGCATAATAGTGGAGTTTAAGTCTTTAAAAAGGAGTTTCACATACATACATTCACTTAAATTATACGAGTAGGATTTTTATCTTGGATTAAAAAAAAAAAAAAAAAATTCCCCCTCCCTTTTATTGAAATATTAAAAAGGAAATCTTTACACCCTTAAATTGGTTTAAATGTAATTTCAACTTAACATTTTATTTTACTTATTTTACCCAGCAGGTGGGGAAAAAATATTCTTTGGGTTTCCCATTTCCCCAAGCCTAAGGGTGTGTTTGTTTGGAGGTGATACAGGGGGGTAACATTTTATTTTACTTATTTTACCCAGCAGGTGGGGAAAAAATATTCTTTGGGTTTCTCGTTTCCCCAAGTCTAAGGGTGTGTTTGTTTGGAGGTAAAACAAGGGGGTGAAAAATTTTAGAGGGAAAATAAGAAGGAAAACTTTTTTGGAGTGTGTTTGGTTGGTAGGAAGGAAGGAAAATAAATGGTGGGATTTAAGTGTTTTCTCCCCGGACTCACCAAAATGTTTTCTCCCTAAAATGAAGAGAAAATTAAGTGGAGAAGAATTTTTTCTATATCGACAAAAATGCCCATATGTACGTGCACATAGGCTTTTTCAAGTTCCTTTTTTTATTCTCCACTGTGCATAAACGTTGCCTTGTTGGCTTTTTTTTTTAAAATTTTATTTTTTCTGGGCAACGTTGCCCTTTTTTTTTTTTTTTTTTTTGATTTTCTAGGGTTGGTGTGATAGTTTTTTTATATTTTTAAGTAGACCTGATTTTTATTTTTTAATAAATTTGGGTTATTACTTTTTTTTGTAGGGTTATTTGTCACTTTTTTTATTTTAATTGAGTATCATTCTTTAACAAGAGTATATGAGTAAATTTATTCAAACTCATTTTTTCTATCCCTCCACTTTTTCATTCCCAACTAAATAAAAAGGAGAGAAAATAAAATTTTTTTTTTTTTATCTTCTCACTTTTTCATCCCCCACTATTTTCTATCCTTCCAACCAAACGAACCCTAAGGATAAGTTGGCCCAAAATTTGGGATAGAAATTTTGGGCTTGTTTGGTAGAGCATCTTAGGGCTTGTTTGGTTAGAGTATCTTAAAACCATGTTTTCAGTTTTTAAATAACATTACACGCATTTTCACACATTTTTTCATCCACACGTATTTCAAAAAAATACAAACAATACTACTTAAACTACTCTATCAAACGGGTCCTTAAACACATGTTTTCAGTTTTTAAACAATATTACACGTATTTTCACACACTTTTTTACCAACACATATTTCAAAAAAATACAAACAACATTACTCAAACTACTACCAAACGGGGCCTTTATTTTTCCTAAAAAAAAAAAATGGGACAGGGTTGGTCCCGGCCTTCAAAGGTTTTGAATAAAAACAAAACCAGAAATCTGTTTAGATGAGAGGGTGTTCTGCGGTTATAAAAGGTGCAGCTGCAGCTGCAACGGCCATGGCAATGGCAATGTGTCTCTGTCCGGTTCCAAGTATGAGTAGAAGTAGAAGCATTGTTGACGTTAAGCTTAAAAACAAGCCTGTCAGCGTTTTTCAATTAAACCAGAAGCAAGTCTTCTCAGCTTCTCTTAGCCCTCCAAATTCAAAACGATTCCTCCTCCTCAATCACCACAATTATGGTGAGTCAGATGCTGAGACTGAATTTGTGGTCGTCAATTTCTACCGTTTTGCGTTCATTAAAGACCCAGCCGCCGAGGTCGCCAGGCACCAATCCTTCTTAAAGGTACCATTTCCTCTGTTTTTGTCTTTATCTACCCATGTAATTGGGATAGATATTTTAGGTTCCAATTTTCCATTATACTTTTAAAAACAGTCCTGGTATCTAATTGAACTGAGAATTTGATAACTCCAATTTAGATTCAATAAAATTTGGACACAATTTAGGTAATTAATTTTATTTATATTGTGGATATCTTTTATTAGGATCTAGACATACATGGCCGAGTATATCTGAATGAACAAGGCATAAATGCACAGGTATTGGCTTCTTCCTCTATTTCTATAATAATTTCTCTAATATTATCTTTAGTGCTTCTCTGTGTGTTGTTTAATTGCTTTTTGGTTTTGAATAAGACAAAGTTTGGTACTGGGAGTGGGAGTCCACATTGAGTGTGTTTTGAGTTATGACTTATGATACTGTGTGAGTCATATTATAATAGTATAGACCCTTTACTTGACTTCTTTCTCTCTTTAATGGTCTGTTTAGATCAAGGGAAAGGGAAGAAAGGAGAGTAAAATAGAGTAGATTTAGCACAAAATTAATTTATTTTTAACCTACTCTACTCTATCCCCTCCATCCAAACAGGCCATAAAAGCATAAAAGCCCACCAAAAATATCCTGTCCCTTTACCCTTTATATTGGTGGTTCTTCTTCTCAAAAAAAAAAATAATATTGGTGGTTCTAAAAAAACTTAACTTCGGTTAGTAGGAGAGTGGCTCTATTTTGTAGGTAGTGTAGTGGCTTAGTTTTAGCCCTTTAGTTCTGTTCTTTTTAGGAAATTTTAGCCGACTGTGATTTTTATTTTTTGAAAAAAAAAAAGTAAAGTCTCGTAAAAAAAAAATTGCTGATTTAGTGGGATTGCACGTTTCTTTGTGGTTGAGGGATGAGGCTGATAGTTTTTTTTTTTTTTTTTTTTTTTTTGAAAAACTATAATTTAGGACCAAATAGATAATGTCTTAATTTTTAGCAACTTTAGAGCATCCACAGCAGAGTTAAAAATTTAGCTATTTGGCACAAAAAAAAAAATACTTTATCTATTTTATCTACTAACTTTACGAAACATACTGCAGTGGATTTATTTTAGCTTTTAACACAATAAAATAAAATAAACATCACAATAAAATAATATATCTATTACAATAAAATAATATATCTATTACAATAAACAATAATTATAACCACCCGCAACCACTACCGCCGCCACTACTGCCGCCACCGGCTCTTCCACCGCCACCGACTCTTCCACCGCCAACGCCACTGCCGCCCCCATCGCCGCTACCGCTAACAAGTGATTTTTTTAACCCCAAATTATACTTATACATTTTTTTTTTTACTAAAACAATTTCTCAATCATCATGATAGCAAATAATCATCTAGTGTAACAATAATATTTTATTTTAACCCCAAATTATATATATACAAACTAGAAAAAAAAGTTGTGAGATATTCCCAAAAGTTGTGAGTCAATATCTATATCCCCATTCATGATACCCGTGTAATATGTTAGGTCTCTACGTGACTCCATGTCTCTACGTGACTCCATAAAATTAGAAAAAAAATATATAAACTTCGTTGCATACAGAAAATTCCCAAACTAACATTTATATCAAAACTTAAAATACTTAGAAGTATAACAATAGAACATGATTATGCATAAATGCTTAATTTGACATGTAGCTTAATCCCACTGATAAAGAAAACAACAAATTCATTTTTGAGCATTTCAAAACCAAACTAACAATTTCTTATTAAAATAAAATCAACAAACAAAAAATCAACAAGAAGCAAAAATAGAAACAAAAAAAAATTGTAGCCTTCCCTGCACACAGAAAATTCCCAAACTAACATTTAAAAACAAAAACATAAATTCCTGCAAACAGAAAATTCCCAATACATTCCAATCCTCAACTCACAACTCACAACAAATATTATATGAATCAAAACTGAGTAACTCACAACTCATTGAAATAAGGCATGAAGCAAAAAAATAAAAATAAGGTAGTAAGCAAGTTTCAAATCCAAATCAAAATGAATGGATGCTCTGAATTTACTGCTCTATTCTGTCCATTCATCAATTCAACTTACCAAAGCATGGATAAGTTTGTTGAGATCAAATGACTGAAATTTTCATCGAACAAGAACAACAAAAAAAATTATTGCATCTAAAATTTATTTATTCTATATTTATAGATACACACATACCCAGGTAAAAAATCTCAAGCATATAGATGAAGAAGACAGAGACAACTTACCTGAAGGCGAGTCAGGTCGGAGGGGTGGATCGGCGGCGGCGGGACAGAGAGGTGAGAGTTTGAGAGAGTTTTAGAGAGTGAGTTTGAGAGAGTTGAGAGCATCAGAGAAGTGGATCGGCGGTGTGGGTTTGAGGTGGAACAGCGGCGTGGGTCTGAGGCTGATCGGCGGCTTGGGAGTTTGACAAAGTGGGTCGGCTGGTGGGTCGATGACGTCGAGCTTCGATGGGCGGTGACGTTGAGGATTGAGTCGGGCCGGCGGCGGTGAGAGTTTGAGAGAGTGAGCTTGAGAGAGTTTTGAGAGAAGGTGAGACAGAGAGGTGAGAGCTTGAGAGAGTGAGTTGAGAGTGAGTTTGAGAGAGGCACGGTTGGGAGAATAAAAGAATAAAAAAAAATAAACAAACATATATTATTTTAATTTGGCTGAGAATAATTTTTTTTTTTTTTTTTTTTTAGCGCTCAGCTACAATGCACAGCCATATATAGCTGTGCACTGTAGCAATGAAGGTAAAAATTTTACCTTTATCTCCGCTACTATAGTATGGATTTTTGTGTTTTGGTGAAGCTAAAATAGCTATATAGCTATTTAGCTTCACTGCTGTGAGTGCTCTTATAGTCCATAGCTTGGAAGCCAACTTGGAGGCCGATATATATATATATATATATATATTTTTTTTTTGAAAAACTATAATTTAGGACCAAATAGATAATGTCTTAATTTTTAGCAATTTTATAGTCCATAGCTTGGAAGCCAACTTGGAGTCCACAACTTGAAGTTTACAGCTTGGAAGCTCGTTAAATAGTAGTATAGATAAATAACCCAATAAAATAGTATAAATGGTCACTGTCATTAGAATCCACCGCCACTTCAAAAGAAAACACCCCCAATTTGGCCAACAAACCTAGAAAATCCAAAACTCGAAATCGCAATCGCAACCCAGAAAACCACACCCAATCGCAATAGCTGATTTTGACAAAAAAAAAAAAAAACTAGAGAGAGAGAGAGACCCAATCTCAACATTTACACTCAATCACTGATCTCAGACCTGGTTTGCTGAGAGAGAGAGAGAGAGAGAGAGAGGTGAAAGAGGAGAGAGAGCACGAGTGAGATTGTTGACAATGGAGTTTACCGGTGGAAGATAGATGGTACGTAGATGACAGTATCCTTACCTATGATGATTATTTGGATAGAAACAAGAAAATTAAAATTGATAACTTTGGGTTTGACTGAGGAAATCTTGACCTCAATAGATTACTTTGCATAAATAATTTTTCTGATGCTTTATTTCAAATAATACCAATCTTTAAATACAAAATAATGCAACTACTTACTGCTATGCAAAAATAACTCACCCCCCTATCTCCTAACGTTACCTAACAACAAAAAAGATTTGGAGTCTTAAACGTACAAATCAGATACTCCTAATCTAAGTGGCCTTTCTGAAAATGACTCAGTGCAGCTGATACATATCAGCTCCTATCCTCTTAAAAGGGCCCTTGTCTGCAAGCGCATAACCTGGAAATTGTTGGCGCATCAGCTGCAAATCTTCCCATGTTGCATCACTAGAAGGTAAACCTTGCCAATGAACCAAAATCTCAATTTTTTTACGCCTCTACCTTTGATCCAAAACTGCCTGAGGTTGAACCTTCAACTCCTCTTGATCTTCTGTGGCAACTAGTAGTTGCAGTTGTGCTGAAATATGAGAACCAAGCTTTTCTTTCAACTAGTAGTTGCGGTTGTGCTGAAATATGTGCTGAAATATGAGAACCAAGCTTTTTTTTTCAATAAGGACACGTGAAAAACCAGATGGATGTGAGACCCTATAAGTAATTCCAGCTTATAAGATGACCTATCCAATACGCTTCTGGATATGAAATGGACCATAATACTGAGGAGCAATCTTTGCATGGTGTATGGAAACCGAAATCTGTCGGTATGGTTGAAGCCGAACATACACCCATGCACCTTCTTGGTATTCCTCTTCCCTGTGCTTTGAATCATAAGACTTCTTCATTTGTATCTGGGCTTCTTTGATGTGCCCTTTCAATAACTTGAGAACTTGATCTCTTTGCAACAACTCTTCCCCCACTGTGGCCACCTTTGCAGTACCTAGTACATACGTTAGTAGAGAAGGTGGCTCTGGACCACAAACAACTTCAAATGGAGTCCTTCTAATTGTTGAGTGCCAACTAGTATTATATCCTTGTCTATAGTCGATCAAAGGAGCAATGTTTGGACCACATAAAAAAGTATGCATAGCTCTAAGGCAAGAGAGCTTTTATGCAAACCTCAAGAAATGCTCTTTCTTTACAAATGAGGTCATCTTCTTAGGATTTGTAGTTTCTTCTAAGGGAGTGTCAGCTGACCCACAAAATATCAAAGCTATCGTGGAATGGCTTGAGCCCAAGAATATCCACGAGGCCCGTAGCTTTCATGGACTTGCAGCTTTCTACTGACGCTATATACGAGGGTTTACCACTATTATGGCGTCTATTACTGATTGTACGAAGCAAGGGGATTTTCAATGGACCAAGGCTGTAACCCGAGCATTTTAGGAAATCAAGAAAAAATGACTGAAGCTCCAGTCATGCGTCTACTGGATTTTACAAAGGTCTTTGAGGTCGAATGTGATGCATCTGATATTGGCATCGGAGGTGTACTTAGCCAAGAGCGCCATCCAATAGCCTATTTTAGTGAGAAACTAAATGAGGCTAAACAAAGGTACTCCACTACGACAAATAATTCTATGCTATCATACAATCTCTTCGAAATTTGCACCACTACCTTATACGTAACGAGTTCGTCATTTATTCTGACCACAATGCCCTCCGCCATCTCAACTCACAAAAGAAGTTGAATTCTTGACATGCTACTTGGGTTGAATGCTTACAACACAACTCTTTTGTGTTGAAGCATTGAGCTGGGGTTGAAAATAAGTTTGCTAATGCATGCTCTAAGTCGCTGAGTGACCCTCCTTTTTGTCATGAGTGCCAAGGTTTCTGTAGGGTTTGAACGACTTAAAGAAGAGTATGAATCATGACTTGATTTTGGAGAGATCTTCATCGCATTGCGTGAGGCACCACGCCTCGTCAGCGATGACTATTCCCTCAAAGATGGGTACTTATTTAAGATCAACAAGCTATGCATCCCATGCACTTCCGTGCGAGATTTCTTGGTATGGGAATTGCATTCTAGTGGGCTTGTTGGACACTTTAGGGGCGTGATAAGACTATTGAAGAGGTGGAGCGACAATTTTATTGACCAAATCTTAAGCGGGATGTTGCCAAGATAATTAGCCAATGTCGACAATGCCAATTGGCGAAGCATTGTAAGCAAAATGTTGGCCATTACATTCCCCTTCCTGTGCCTGATAGACCATGGCAACTTTGCGTTAGGCCTCCCTAGAACACTCAGAAAACATGACTCCATTCTTGTTGTTGTTGATTGATTTTCTCAGATGGCCCATTTCCTCCCTTGCTCTAAGACATCTGATGCATCAAAAATTGCTAGGTTGTACTTTGACGAGATCGTCAAATTGTATGGCCTGCCCAAGACCATAGTGTCTGATAGGGATGTTCGCTTTACATGTTATTTTGGAAAACTTTGTGGCACCTTGTTGGTACAAAATTGAAGTTCTCCACAGCATACCATCCCCAAATGGATGGCCAAACTAAGGTTGTCAATCAAAGCCTAGGAAGTTTGTTACGATACCTAGTGGGTAAACACACTAGAAGTTGGGATGCTATTCTCCTTACGGCTCAATTCCCGTACAACAACTCAATTAATAGGACCATGGTATGAGCCCATTTGAAGTGGTGCACGGGTACAAGGCAAGGAAACCTCTAGACCTACTCCCTATGTCACCCTATATTCGGATGTCTGAGTTGGCTGACTCTTTTGCTAGACACGTCTAGGATCTGCACAAGGAAATTAGCAAGCGTATTCATGAGAGTAATGCTCACTAAAAGATTTAGGCTAATGCTCATCGCCGTCATTGTGAATTTCACATTGGAGACTATGTTATGATCCGAACTAGGCTTGAACGGTTTCCTTCACGGACAATTAGGAAATTGCAAGCTCGTTGTGCTGGCCCATTTAAGTCCTAAAATGCATTGGCCCCAATGCATATGTTATTGATCTCCCCCAAGATTATGGTATTAGTTCAACATTTAATATTGAAGATTTACTTGCATACAAGACACCAGTACCCATTCCTAATGACCCATTTGTTGATCCCTCTACTGGCCCTACCATTGAACATACACCTGACCCTATTTCATTGCACACTCCACATGCACAAAGAATCCATTGATGTTATTTTGGATGAGCAGGTTGTTCTTACCAGGGATGGAGCGGTCTGACACTTCTTGGTTCCCTGGCATGGTCTACCGGAGTCTGACTGCACTTGGATCACCAGAGATGATCTCCAGCAGCTAGACCCAGCCTTATCGGAGCATTACTAGAGTGGTTAGGATGCACTAGACACCCAAAGACATCGCCCACCTATCACGCGAGCTTATGGGAGACGGAGGCAACGTAGCTCGTACCTAGTAGCCCTTTAGCTCTACAATGATGGATCACTCCCTATTGACACTTTCGGGCACCACCCAGGATTTCTTAACTCGACAGGGTCGAGTCTTTCTCACCCTGGGAGAGTTGATGCAGACACTAGAGCATGGACTTTTAGCACTTATTGCTGATTTTATTTCCTTAATTTTGTATTAGCCTTTAATTCAGATTTGCATTTGTGTTATTTCCTTTTGTATTAGTTGACTCTATTTTGCATTTACATGGGTTGTATTTTGGGAGCCTATTTGAGGAGGCTCATCAGACTTTATTTGGGACTGCATTTTGAATAATAAAATATTTCAGAGATTTTTGTCTAATTGTGTAGTGTTTGGTGGTGAAGCCAAACATCCCTAAGGTGGTGAAGCCTAGGGTTTTGTATTTCCTTGTTCTTTCTCTCATATTCAGCTGTTCTATGTATGTGTTCTACACCAGTTTGGTTGTTTACTTCCTTTGCCCTCCTCTTCTTTTGTTGATACATAGATGTTAAAAAATGTTATTGTTTGAAGACATGGAAAAATTGAGTTCTTTAATGCATTATAATATATTAAATAATAACACTAAAAGGTGAACTATGGTGCAGGAGTGTTTGAAATCATTTATAATACTTCCCCGCTTCATTAAAGTAATTATTCACTATCCGTTTAACATCTATCTGTTCATAACTCCTGATTTGATTCATCTTTGAGCAGTACAGTGGACCGTCAAAAGATGCTCTTTTGTATGTTGAATGGTTAAGAGAAGATGATCGATTTTCTGATATGTTGGTTCAGATTTCTCAAGCAATAAATGGGCATGCCTTTCCAAAACTGAAGTTGCGGTATAAGCCTTCACTAGTGCAGGCAAGCTCTCTCTCTCTCTCTCTCTCTCACACACACACACAAGCAACTTCCCTTACTGAGCTCATATTTTGTTGATTAGTTTTTTCCTAACATTATACCCTATCCCCTTTTTATAGCACTTCTTCACGTGTTTCTTTCAAAGAGATTTTCTTTTTAGTTGTTTATCTATGTATGAATGCATGCATATTTTTAGATGTATACATATATTTATTTTTCTCTGCTTGATAGTTCCTTGATTGGTTCAGGTGTATGGATTTTGGGGTTGGGGGTGATAGATGGGTGGCATTTGGCTCCAGTATAGTTCCAAAGGGACATCTCTCTTTTCATTTTATAGGAAGTTCAGCATGTCTCTTTATTTTTTATTTTTTAATTAATCCTAATTAGCCATATAGCTGAAAATCCCTTATTTTATTGCTTTGTTGTACCTGTAAACAGTGGGTCTTGACCTCATGATGTCACCTCCATATATTTTTTCCCTCTTCAATAAGAGGATTGAGCCATACACACAAAGAAATCTTCAGTGAAGATGCATTGTAAAGTAATGGAGTTTTCAATTGAAGATTCTGATCTTCTTTGTTTTTTTTAAAAGCCCAATTGCTGTTTCATAGTGAGCCATTTATTCATTTATGTGTTACTCCATGAGTTGGTACCTGGTACTTATGAAGGAGGATAAGGTGGTTTAATCTGCTCTGTTTATACGAGAAGTTGGTAACGTGCAACTCTCCAATAAAATGAAAAAGAGATGTCTCCATTGGGAATGGGAATATAGCTGAATCCATCCTGTTCTGTGTTTGCTTTTGAGAAGAATTGTCACTTCATTACAATTATATTTCTCCAGCTGGAAGGAGGCATTGCACATCTTCCTTTGCTTGACCCTTCAATTCGAGCAACACCTCTTGCACCTTCAGAATGGAGAAAAAGACTGGAAGCAGTGAATGAAATCAATGAGGCTTCAAATGAGAATATTAATAGAGAGCATATTCTGTTGGATGTGAGAAACGGTAGCTCCTTTTCTTCCAAAATTCCATTTGCTTGCATTCTCTTAGCTGAAAGTGCTCTCAATTTTGGTATGTTTTCATATGTATCATACTTCTTTTTCTTTTTTACATACTGAACTTTGTGTAATGGGTGTTGAGTTGGATGACACTGTTATTGTTTTCGTTAAATAACTAAAATTAATCTTAACATGGGAAGCACTCCTACCATTGTATAGCGAAGCACAACTAGCTATCTGGATGAACATAGAATTTGGACTCCTGTAATCATATGATTGATAGAACAAGACGTAGGTTTGTCAAAATATCTGTCAGGGTGCAGCCTAATGGTTGGAGGCTTGGGATGAGCTGTAGAACCATACATCTTGGGTTCAAATCCCCATTAAGAGTTCCCTTGAATTACCTGATACATGGTTTTGGTGGGTGGGGTTGTGTATCTGTAGTTTAATCTCCAGGGGTGGGTCCAAAGGGCCTTGTCTTGGTGAGGTTCCATGTCATTAAAAAAAAAAAAAATGACATAGGTTTGTCAAAATTATTTGCAGTTGTACTGAAAAGTATAGAAAGTTAAAAAAAAATTTATCAAATGATTTTACCTCTTGTTTAGTGGTATCTTTATAAACCATTCTAAGTCATGTTTTACATACAAATGCTATTTTACTAAAGTTCTTCATTCTAACTTTTTTATTTATTTATTTATTTTTTTATAAGTACTCAAGATATTCATTCTCACTAACTCAGGCTAGGAATTGAGTTAACAAGAAGCTAACGATTCACAACTCTCTGAATGGTGTTGATTTGGCTTTGTGTCCTTCGTTGGAAACATGTTAGCATTTGAATCTATAGATCTCCTCATACTTGACCATCTGCTCATTAACTGAGCTCATAGGACACAGGCATGTAAGCACATGTACAGTTACACATAGTGCATCTTTTTTTAATAGGTAATTAAAAATTCTTATTGAAGATTGAAAGAGAGCATACTCCCCATGTTCACAGGCAGTGTACTAGGGATGCTACAAAATTCACCTAAAGTTACATAAACCTAGAAATTCCTCCAAGGTAGAAACTGGATTCTTACTTAAAGCAGCCATACGTAGAACTTAATAAAAAAAAGTTTTATCTCAAAGATGAATACTCAACCCCTTCAAAAGTATGCTGGTTTCTTTGTCTCCAAATGGTCCATGTGACAGTGGAATGGCCCCCCCATAAATCAGCAGAACAATGTCTACAAAACCCAGTCAGCAGACCACTACCATCTTAGGTATAACCCAATGGAGTCCAAACTAACAAAACACCAAAGTCCATAGATTGTGTGCATAATGACAGTGAAGCATGGCAAATCTTATCATGAAACTCGAAATAATTTCTTGATTTTGAACCTTAGAACTTAGAGAGAAACTAATTTGAAGTGTCGAAGGTGTGGGAATAGCTATTCTCCAAGTAGTAGGAACTAGGAATAGACATTGCTTTGGAATATCTATTCCATGCTGTTTAGTGCAACAAAAGCAGGAATAGACATAACCAAGGGATAGCAATTCCATTCATTGTTTTACTTGCACACCATATGTGTTCACTTAGGTTTTTCAAAAACTTGCTCCAATTGGGAAAGCATGGAAAATTTTAAATTGTTCAAGAATTAAAAGTGGTTAAATGTCCCTTACTTTGAGGTGGAAGAATCAAAAGTGTGAAAGGCAATACTATGGCTTTTGGACATAGGGGTAGACTTTGGAAAATTTGAGATGGATCTTAGATAATCCACAAGTTGGAGAAATTTGGGCTCATTTTGTTAAGACTTTTCTTGCGGACATTAAAAGCTCAAAAAACTGGGTGCAACCCTAGTGCACGGGAAGTATACAAGAGAGGCACATCATAAATTTTAACCTCTAAAATCTAAAAGTCATTACATTCTAACAAATTAGGAAAATAATAATAATAGGTAGCAACTATCTAATCGTACAAAGACAGTAGAAATCGAGTCTTCTTCAACAGTGATCCAGCTCCTTCAAAGTTTCATGACCAACAATCTAATCATGCTGGAAACTGCATCCACAAAGGAATTGCATTCCAAATAACACTACTACTATGCTTCCCAAAACTCCCTTGCTAGCATGCCAACAATGCATCCTCTATTTTAAGCATAGCCCAAAAATTTCCAAATATACAAAATAGCAGTCATTCTTTTGGCAAGATAACAATGAAGTAATTGATGGTCTGTTGTTTCCCCACTTGACTTGCATGTGATACACCAATCCAATAAACTCACACTTCTTTTCCTTAAATTATTTATGGGCAATTGACGATGTCACTCTAGTTAGGACCTGAGCTTCCCAAAGAAAGTCCTAATATACATGGTCATGAGCTTTCTGAATCCATTCAGAATGATCTGTATTCATTGGAAAGACCATTAAGAAACATATTTGAATTTTAATTTCATTACGAGTCAATTTTAAGGGCAAAACTATTGAGTGAAGAGTTAGTATAGACATGATGTATATGTGCTTTAGGAAACTTTCATGTGTACTTAAATGTAGTTTTATTTCTTAGTGCTTGCTGATATGACTACCTTAGTTATGCATAAGTGTTTGTATGTGAATCTTGTATTAAAATCTATCATTGTATCCATGTTCATAAGTCTCATTGAAGTTTGAGCATTTTGTGATTGCTTGTAATCAGGTTATGAATGGGATATTGGTCATTTCCAAGGGGCTCAACGGCCTTATGTAGATTGCTTTAGAAGCACTTCATTTGGACTATCTGAGACAGAGACAGAGGTATGGTCAATAACCAACTATTCTTTTCCCTTCTCTTGTCAGTTGGATTTTGGGAAGGGGAAATGGGCTGTCTCTTATACACGGTGGGTGTTGGTGAGATTTGAATCTAAGACTTACCCCAACCCCATCCCATTGTTTCACCACTTAAGTTGAAGCCCAAGTAACTAGTCAGTATGAATTTGTGTGCAAGGTAAGTAATTTTCTTGATGATCATAACCTAACATTTAACCATGGAACATGTATAGAATATGCTATCTAGGAATTTTTCATCATAAAATATAATGAGTCAATTTAATTTATTTTTTAATGTAGTAATTTCTTCTTTAGCTTTTAGAAAATTCAATTATGTCTTCTATCAAGAATCTTGTAGTTCAATGACATTACCTGGTCTTCATTATGAAGGAAATCAAGGTTCAAGTTCCTTATCCTCACTTGTTGTAACAATTTAATTATCAAAAAACAAAAAACAAAAATCAACCGTTTCTTCTTGTTGGATCTAAATGTGGAAAACTTAGATATATCCTTCTAGCAGTAGATCTGAAATCTAGCATGATATTCTCAATTTGGAGATCACCCTTTGAATGAAACAATGTAATGCTGTAAATTGCCTCTTTTCTAGGTCTTCCATTTCTTCTTCCCATCATTTTATATCATTTTTGCCCTTTGTGCTTAAGACATGCCATTTGACATCATTTCTTCTTCCCATAATATGATATCATTTTTGCCCTTTTTGCTTAAGATATTGAAAGCATCCACCTTTTGGTATCACTTGACTATCAAGTTTTACAACCCATTCATCTTTGTTTCTATTTTTTCCTAAACTTGTACTCCATGTAATATGTTTTAGTCTTATTTAACTGAAAGTCATTAGATTCTGAAGCATCTCTCCAAATTTTCAACTTGCCGTTGACTGTGTTTAGATTCATCCACTAAAACTCTATCATATGTTGTGCCCTAGCATTTTTTTTTAATTAGTCCAGTAACATATTAGTTTGAGCATTACTATACTGGGGAGAGTTGTAAAAATTTATTCTTTTGGCAGTGGCTATGAACGCACTTCATTTTGTCCCTGTTTCTGATTGTCCAGGACATTGCTTCAGATCCTTTAGCAAATGTTGACAAAGAAAAGACAGATATATTGATGTATTGTACTGGAGGTATTCGTTGTGATGTGTATTCTACAATCTTAAGGTAACTCACTCTTTCGTTCAGTTTTCTTTCATTTCTGTCTTTCTGCATTTGACATTAAATGTTTCGGTAATCAACTTTTAAAATTTTATTTTTATTTTTAGGTAAGAAATTTCATTAGGAAAATACAAGAAGGTTCACAAGACATTAAGGGTCACAATACTAATATGCGGGATGTATACAAGAAACACGCACATAAAATGTAGCATCAAAAATTCAAAAGATTGAAGAAATCCAACAAATTCAAACAAAGAAAATGAGGTAGTAACCGCCGTCCAATCCTAAAGAGATATTAAGAATAAAGGCTTCAGCTTGATTATCGATGATCCACAGTACTTAAAAGTGAGTGCATTCATTTCTCCACAAAGACATCACATTAAACACAAATGAATTACCTTCCAAAATTCCCTACTATAGTGTCTATTTTGGAGTTTCCTTTCCAGCTATTCAAGAATCAACTACTATTCATTGCATGACCCACTTAATCCCAAACAAGTTAACTCTGCCAACACCTCATCCATTGGTACTAATTCAGATGTACAAAGGTTTATCTTTAATCCCAAAGCTGCTTCAACCAAAGAAATACACATCTCAATAGTTGAAGTTGAGTTGGATCCACTCCACAAAAATTAAGGAATCATTAGCAAAAAGAAAATGAGAGAACCAAATGATCAGTAGCATCAGGTTTGGCAATGAAACCAAATGTGTGTTCCCCCTTTGACAACCTGTGATAACATTTCACAAAGAGTCTCTATAATAGTAACAAAAAGAAGTGGAGAAAGAGGATCTCCTATACTTAATCCCCAATTTTAGAAACCCAATTTTTTAAGAGAACATCATTTACAGTCTTGTTTATTAAATAAAAAGATAGAAGTTTCCAAAATTAACCTTAGCTAATTTATAAAAAATTACTATTGTTTAAATAACAAAATAGTTATAAAAAATTTGAAATATAGAGTTACCGGTTGGAATGAACCTTCTTTTTGAGAATATGTGGTTGAAGGCAGAGGGGTTTGTGGATAGGGTACAATCTTGGTGGAATAGTACTCTTTCGATGGCACGCCTAGTTTTGTGTTAGCGAAGAAATTGCAAGCTTTGAAGGAAGATATTGAAAAGTGGAATACAAGGGATTTGGGAATGTAGGGGTGAATAAGAAGAAATGGTTAGGGGAGTTGGCAGGATTTGATGAGAAAGAAGGGATTCATGGTCTTTTTGAGGAGGATAAGAGATGGGAGGAGGCGAAATTAGAGGTGGAATGTTTGGCCTCTTTGGAAGAAATTTCGTTGAGACAAAAATCAAGAGTTTTGTGGCTCAAAGAGGGGGTTAACAATTCTAAGTTTTTTCATAGGATGGAAAACTCTTGTAGGCGGCGACATAATCACTTGGGTTCTTTAGAGGTGGATGGGGTGGTGAATGAGGATGAGTCAGAGGTGATTGATTAGGTGGTAAGATTTTATGAGAATTTGTATAAGGAGATAGAGTCATGGACCAATGGTGGATGACTTAGATTTTGATCACAGATTTTGTTCTGCATTTCCATAATGAAATTTTCCATTCTGATCAATGGTAGCCCTAAAGACTTCTTTGGGAGTTCAAAGGGACTGCGTCAAGGTGATCCACTCTCCCCGCTTTTATTTGCCATTGTTATGGAAGCTTTAAGCTAGTTATTAGATGGGGCTGTTATGGCTGGTCATATCTCAAGATTAACTATGGGTCCTAGATCTCATACCCCCTTAATGGTATCTTATCTTCTTTTTGCGGACGATACTCTAATTTTCTGTGATGCTTTACTTAGTCAAATTGGTAAATTGAGAGACATCTTATCTTCATTTGAGGCTGTGTTAGGTTTGCATATTAATCTGGCTAAATCCGAATTGGTTCTGGTTGGTGAAGTGTTAAATATGGGTGAACTGGTGGCCCTTTTAGGGTGTAGGCAGTCCTCACTGCCAATGACTTATTTGGGGCTTCCGTTGGGAGCTAAATTTAAGGATAGGGCAATTTGGAACCCTATTCTTGAAAAAATAGAGCGAAGATTAGCAAGTTGGAAGCATTTGTATCTATCAAAAGGTGGTAAAGTTACTTTACTTAAAAGCACTCTCTCAACCTTGCCTACTTATTACCTATCTCTCTTTCCTATCCCGATGGATATTGCAAATCGCATTGAGAAACTCCGGCGGGATTTTTTATGGGGTGGTATTGATGAGTCCCATAAATTCAATCTGGTCAATTGGGCCCAGGTGTGTAGCCCCTTTAAGTCTGGTGGGTTGGGTGTGCGGAATTTGAGAAAATTTAACCAAGCTCTGCTTAGTAAATGGCTGTGGAGGTACGGTACAGAGACAAACCACCTTTGGCGGCAGGTTATCAAGATCAAGTATGTGAATATTTAGGGTGGGTGGTGTACAGAAGAAGTAACAACTACTTATGGTGTTAGTCTGTGGAGAACTATAAGACAAGGCTGGCTAGCTTTCTTTAAATCCATCATCTTCAAAGTTGGTAATGGTAATAGAATTAAATTTTGGCATCACTTGTGGTGTGGGGGTTGTACTCTTCGGGAGGCATTTCCAAAACTCTATAGCTTTAGTTGTAACAAGGATTATTATCTTGCAGATGTCATGTCTTTTCCTAATCAGAGGCTTCATTGGGATCTTCAATTCTATAGAGAGCCCCAAGATTGGGAGATGGAACAATTTTATATATTTTGGAATCTTATACACTCTATGACCTTTACTAGTGAGGGGCATGAAAAACTTTGCTGGAAGTTGACAAAGAATAAGGGCTTTAAGGTTAGTGAATACTACTTATCCCTCTTCTCGACCCCTGACAACATTTTTTCGTGGAAACCTGTGTGGTGCTCAAAGATCCCTCCTAGAGTTGCTTTTTTTTCTTGGACTGCCGCCTTAGGCAAGATTTTGACCCTTGATAGACTGTGGAATAAGGGTGTCCCCGTCATGGATTGGTGTTATATGTGAAAAAGAAGTTGGTAAACCATCTTTTTCTTCATTGTCCCATTGCTTTCAAGCTATGGTCTATGGTTTGGAGCCTTTTTGGTGTGAAAGGAACAGTAGATGCTTTGAGGGAACGGAAAGGTCGATTCTTGGGATTAAATCTCTCTTCCTCCACTCTTTGTTTGCTTGGTCTTTGTTTTCTCTTCTTTTTCTTGCTCTAATCTTTTTGTTATGCTTAATCATTGTAATTTTCGATCTTGATGTAACCCTTTCCATGTGCGCTCCTAGTGTACATGGGGCTTTTGATTAATGAAATTTCATTATTTATCAAAAAAAAAAAAAAAAAAAGATTTTGATCACATTGGGGTAGATGAGAGTGGGTTGCTTGAGCGGAAATTTGAGAGGGAGGAGATTTTGCAGGTTGTGTGTGATATGGAGGGGGATAAGTCCCTCAGTTTGGGCCAAGCCTCTCTAAAACGTGTGGGAACTAGTTGTGTGGCTGCTGGAGGATGGGCAGAGGCCCCATGGTCTGCTGAGACATGGGCTGTGCATGTGTAGCATGTGCAGTGGCGGTTACTAAGCAGTTACCAAGCAGTTCCTGCTTTCCTGACGATCAGACCTGCTGTGTAGGGGCTGGAAACGTGGAGAGCAAGCCAAGACAGCATCAGTTGAAGATGTCCTAAGTCAGACCACAAGTGGCAGATTGTCCAAGACCTAGGCAGTTATAAGGCAGTAACTGCCATAGCAGTTAATTCTGTATATTTAACCCTAAGGCTGCTGGGGGTGTCAGCAGCAGAGTGTATTTAGCCTTGGGAAAATTCTGTGTAATTCTCTAGACTTGTAAAAGGGTTTTCTTTGTACTTGAGATTAAGTAATAAAGGTTGGGGGTTGGTTCCCTGTAAATATTGTGTGTGCTATGTGTTTAAACGTCCCTAGATAATCTGTTCTAAGTGTTATTAAAATGTGTGTGGTGTTGGCTGATACTAAGTCGGGGACTTAGGGCCATCACAAACAGAAAATTTGAGTGAAAAATTGACCCTGTAGCACTAGTGAAAGTTAAAGGAATTTTGGGCCTGAGAAACTTATTAGGACAACTGGGCCCATCAAAGCCAACCAAGTACCTAGTGTTGGAAAAAGCCCATTTTGATAGAAATAATAACTCTGAGTAGCTTGAGGTGAGAGCAAGGACGGTGTCCCAGTGCTCTGGTTTCAACAGTAAGATGGTTCCGGCGATGAAGGAGTCGTCGATAATGTCTGTGTTTCAAGACCATTAGTGGGTGGGTAATAATCGATTCTCATCTTTATTTAATTTGGGTGGTGTGATGGGCGTATGGTCTGGGGGAGAGGAAGATTTAATGGAGGAGGCAAGTGTGTACAAAGAACAGGGTTGTGCCCAAGAGGTAGATGTGGTGTCGCCGATTTTGACGGGGTGCAACAGCGAGATTCTTCTTCCATGGGATTACAGTGGGTCTGAAAAAAATGGTTGCTTGGGTGGGGAGAAAGATCAGTGTCTTCTAGAGTGTCCACCTCTGTCCTAGTGGGATCCCATTGAAACTAGGGAGGTCATGCTGGATCAGGAATTTGCTGCGGGTATTTTGTGATGAAAGAGGTGGAAGATTCAAAATGGGTGACTGAGATGATGAAAAGTTGGGTTTTCCTATTGTGAAAGATGAGGATCAATGTGTGGCACTGTTTCGTTTACTGGAACAAGATTGTATGGATGATCATCACGATGGGGTTTCTACGCGACCATTTAACTTAGCACAGAAAGGGCTAAGGGAATTGAGAGGCCTGGTCTCTACAGTTAACTATGATGGGTTATCTTCTAGAAGTAGGAACAAAGTTTTCTCGACTTGTTTGGGGGCGATTAGTGGTTGTAAATGAATTTAAAACTTTTATCTTTGGAATGTTAAGGGGTTAAACAGTCTCTGGAAGCATGAGGTATGTAAGAATCTTCTTAAGGAATGGAATGGAAGTGTGATATTGTATGTTTTCAGGAAACTTCTTCTTTAAATTCATCTATTGTTCAGAGTCTGTGGGGCAGCCCTTTCTTAGACTGCACTGTTTTGGATGCAGTTCACACTGGTGAGTCTTGCTGATTTAGGATAAGAGAGTTGTAGGTGCAAGCACCCGCAATAAGTGATTTTCTCGTGGGAAGTACGCCTTAGCCTAGAGTGGACCAGACGGAAGGTGTAAATGGAGTTACCACATAGATTAAATCTAGGAACTATAACTATATATATATATATATAAATATATATATATATATATTGCCTATAAAAATGACTGATCTTTATTAGAGCATGTGTTCAGAGTTTAGGTACAGAGATGGGAAGGTGTTAGGCACCCAACCCCACTCAACTCATTAGTCGGCCTCTACTTATTGTGTTCCAAAGTCTAATCCTATCAAAGGACTTTTTAATGAATTATTGTATACGCACACTAAGCCTATCCTAACATGCATCTAACACACAATATAGCATTCCATCACATCACATTCATGGCACATACATGCCCAGAAACAGTGTTAAAGCAGCAACAAAACGGTAATCAAACAAAACCCAGCATGCTTCTAATATATTAATTCAACTCTTTATTCAAAACATGGTGAGATACAACAAATCAAAATCAAACAAATCAGCTCATATTTCTAAGCATGCATCAAATCTCATATTAAACCAAGGACAACAAAACATAAATCAAAGCATGTTAATGTATATATATACATTAACATATTAATGTGTGTGCGTGCGTGTGTGTGTGTGTATATATATATCAACCTATTCATACTTAGACAAAATTAAATACAAAGGATTAAGACTAAACAAATCAAAAATACCTTTTAAGCATGCATAACATATAAATCAAATTAAGAATAACAAGAACATAAGTTATTTATCAAAAAAAAAGAATAACAAGAACATAAGTTATAAAGATCTAAATTAAGGAGGAGCCATGGAGCACAAAATAAAAAGATGTTAATGTTCACATATATATGGAACACAACTTGGTAGATATTTAACTGGCCCCTCAGTTCCTACACAACAAAATCAAATGATAATCAAGAGAATCAAATATATCAATAATCCATTAGTATTCAAAACTCAAAATAAAAAGTTGTTCTTGAAAAGCTTTAGAAAGAATGTTTGAAAAACGTTTCTTAAAATGAGATAGATAGATTCTGCCTTAAGACTACTAGAGAGAGGTTTTTGAAGGACTCAAAAACGTGCTAGCTGCCGCGATATCAGAAGATTCAAAGTGAGAAGATGTTCTTGGAAGAGTTGTAGAGAGAGAGAGAAGAGGATACAGACGGAGAGAGAAAGAAATTCAGAAAAGGAGGAGAGAGAAATTTATTAAATTTTTTTTTTTCTTTTAGCACATGAGTCTGTACACTTCTACTAAAAGAAGAGTACGGACGAAAATGCTAAATTTTTTAGAATATGAAACATTTGATGAGAAGGTGTTTTGGGTGTTTGGTGTGCTAATGCTAAAAAATTAGCATTTGGCACACCTAATGCCAATGCTCTAATACTATACGAACTATATTGGCTTGCCTTCAAATTCAAACTTATCCTTTAAATCAAATCTTAAAAAAAAAAAAAAAAACTCTTGGCTACTACAATGCGTCTATTGGGATTTTTAAAAAATTTATTTTAAAAATGATTTCAAAATAAAGTAAGGGCATAATAGGAAAGGTAGTAAATTATTGGCTTCTAATTTTAGAATCAAGACAACATTTTGAGATTTCTCAAAATGGAATACAGGACCAACAATTTGGGATGAAGGGAATATCTATTATTTCCAATTTTGTCCATAATTAAACCACTCCAGCATATATGGAAGGAACTCTAAATTAACAATATCATTATCTTTTTCCAAATACAGTTTACTTATACCCCTAGCAATAAAAATTAAAAATAAATACATAACACACTGGAACATCTGACTTCAACTTGCTATTCAGACACTAATTAGCAATTATATTAGAATCTAAAATCTGTGCTTCCTGTTGGACAGTATTTTTCCTGGCACATTATTCAATATAGCAGGTAAAAATTTCACCAAAATTTTGTAAACACCATCAACAACACTAGAAGGACAGAAATCCTTAACATCCAGAGCCCCCACCTTCTTATCAACCTGAAGTATTTAAAATCGACGTCCCCCACCTTTTTCTTAGATTGACCGTGCCCTGTGTTGCATATCCCTCTCATTACATTTGGTTGCTTGTGTTACTTATCAAAAGAAAACTAAATTTGATTGCTTGCGTGCTTAACTGGAAGTCTGGAACCAGTGGCACTGGTGCATGAAGCAACATTGCCAATGGGTAAAAGTGATCTATTGATATAATGAAGTTTGAATCTAAGTATTATGATACATATGAACTTAAGTTCTAAACCCATTGTATCATAAAAATTTAGGTAGATTGTTGGAAGTGCTGTAGATTGTTGGAAGTGCTTTGGGTATTTGCTAGTGAAATCCAAGCATGTTTATGGAAAGCACTCGGACGTTCAAGTGCATTGCATGAACATATTTTCTTCCTGGGCATTGGACAAGTTTCCAAGTTGACTTGGGTTATGTGATATATAGTTCATTAGTTTATCATGTTTGACATATGGTTGGAATAATTGGGATATGGTTTAGTCTTAGTAATTTCCAGTGCTTATTCCAAATTGTCCTCTATTGATCTACTTTAACAAGCTATAGAGCCATAGTTAATGATTTAGCTCCTTTGCATTACTTATTTCTTACTCTTCCATTTTGATGTACTAGATCCCACTGCACATTGCATGAAGGCCCTGTGTTGAAACATGGGCCTCACTTCGATGCATAGTGGGTCACTAGATGGGTATGAGAGTCACAGAGAAGAACTAGAAAAATGATGGTGTTGTGAGATTGTTCCGTTGCCACCCTCCCCCCCCCCCCCCCCTACCCCTCTCTTTTCCCCCCATTTAAAAACTTATCTTCTTGATGTGTCAGACAACGAGGCTTCCAAAATTTGTACACTCTGATGGGCGGTGTTTCCCATTATCTAAAGAATGAAGGTCCTGCAGAATGGGTTGGGAATTTGTTTGTGTTCGATTCCCGTCTTTCTCTCCCACCTTCTGCCTACAAGCCTAAATCCATGGATAAAGTAAGCATGGGTGAACTAGATTCTAAGAATAATCCATTTGCAAGATGCTACATATGTGGTTCTCAAGTCTCTGAGTTAAGGCATCGGAACTGTGCAAATCTTGACTGCAACCTTCTTTTTCTGTAAGTTTCCTTCTCTTTGTCCTCCCCACCTGAACTAAAACTTAAAATTTGTATGTGTATGAAAAAGGCTGTCTCTTTTCAGATGCTGTAAAGACTGTGTGAAGGACTTCAGAGGATGTTGCTGTGTAAATTGTATTACTGCCCCTCGACTTAGACCTGTTCTATCTGAGCATCAAAGATACAAAAAATGGCACATATATCGAGACTTGGAATGCAAAGCAAGTTGACTGCTAGATCAGATGTTTGTTTTTCTTCAGTTTGGAAATGGATAAATATTGTAATAGCTGAAGGTGCAGCTATTACTGAAGATTTGGAATTTCTTTTCGGCAAGCGGATTGTAGCTTTTGCATTAAAAGATTGTAGGGTAGGTAGCTTTAGAACTTGCCAATCATGAGTATTAACGTTAGTATAGATGCCAGTCAAAAGAACCAGGCATAAGCAAATGTGAAAACATCGCATGCTACCATCTAAATCTTTACAAACACAGATAGTTTCTTGTATTCCATACCTTTTTCTAAATTTTGAAGAACATTGTCAAATTGAGGGATAAGTTATTCTTTTAGTGTATATCATTAACTGTTATGCTACAATTGATTTTGTAATTGAAAATTAGAAGAGCTGAGTTTTTTCTTTTTAGTCGAAGAGCAGTTTGAAGTTTGAGCTTTTGAAATGGGTAAATTCGTATCGGGCATGACTAGAGTATAGACAACTCCCCCCCTAAGAAACCTGCAATACCAGGTTACCAAAACATCACATTTGATTATTTCATCCTCACATTATATAGTTCCAATATCACATTTGACAGTTTTTTTGTCACATTTGGTGGTTTCCCCTTTAACAATATTATTAATTCTTTTAAGAGTAATATTATAATCACAAACTTCTTTACAACAATTTTACAAAACTTCTGATGTAGTCAATTCTTATTGATTTGCATTTGGGTCACGACTTATATCACTTTTTTACTTACTAATAACCACTCACTACAATAGCAATTCGTAAAAACATTTGTAACACTAACATTTTCCTCTTTTTAAATAGCCATAAAAAAATTTATAAATCTAAAATCTAAAACAAAATATACCATCCCAAAAAAATTAGCCCAACAACAAAAATTACCAATAGTAAAGGTAAAAATAATTAAGCTCAATTAATCAATTTTACTAAAAACAAACAACCCGACCCTTTAAAAGAGAAGGATATATGAATCGGTATCATAAATAATATGATGCAGTGGATGACCACTTGAGAAGAAGCAAATTTAGATATAATCTTACTCTAATATTTCTTGATGAAGTTGTTTTATAAATACACATGATAGGGTGATACTCTTAAAAGACTCAAAATGGTAGTCTTGGTAAAACTTGGATTCTTTCAAAGTTAATGCTTTTCATATAATAATTTTATTTTATTTTTGAATGACAGCACAATAGAATTTTCAATTTTGAAAACTTACAACATAGCACTCAATTTTTCATATAAAACGATTTTTTAAAAATAAGAAAAATTATGCAGGTTTCAAGATCTTTTTTATTTATTTTTTATTTGAGAAACACACACAGAGATATAGGGGAAGGGGGAAAAGATAAGGGAATACACTTACACGCCAACACTAAAATTGCATGTGGCAGTTAGTGTTGCGGAGCAAGTGATAAACTCCTTCTCAATATCACACCTAACCGATGTGGGAGGTTTCAAGATCTATAAGCATAAAATTTAAAACAAATTAATACCATATATTAAGAGAAAGAAAAAAAAAAGTATTTGAATGCCTAAATCATTAACCTTATAAAGTTATAATTTTGTGATTATTTATTGATTGTTTGTTTGAGATGTTTTTTTAATAAAAAATTATATTTTAAAATCACATAATTTATGGGTGGATTCAAATTAAAAACACTTTCATAAATTTCATAACTAAACCTTATGCTTAAATTTCATAAATTTTGAATAAGATCTAACTAAACAAACCAGCTTACTCTTGAACATAGGGTGTCGCAAGCAATACAAGCTGGCAAGCAGTGCCACTGCTTTGAATGGTGTCACTTTAAGCACCACAGAAAATTTAATTTTCCAATTCTTCACAAATCTAATTGTCAACTAAATTGCATGCGTGCTCACAACACTTACATTTGATTCTGTCATGAATGATAAAAATTCAGTCTCTCTTTCAATAGAAAAAACAATTCACTAAATCACTATAAGAAAGATAAACATTCAGTCTTTCATTCATTAAAAAAAAAAATCACTAAATCATAAACAATCTCTCGTTCATCCTTTTATACAAATCATTGTCATTTGAGTAACAAAAAATAATCATGCAGTGGAATTTTTCAGCATTTTTATAATTTTGGAACGTTGTTCATTTTCCGTTGAAAGCACTAGATTTGATGCCAACTTGTATCGCAAACGTTCTGACTAATTCTCCTACAAAAATTAGAAACTGTTGATAAAGAAGTAGTTTGAACAAATTATGTGAAAGCGGTAAAATTTAATTCCAAGAAATATATTACCAAAAAGGGTAGATTGGTGTTGAAAATATGTGTATACATGTGTTTAGTAACATACATACTGCAATAATATTTGAAATCTGAAAACAATTAAAATTGTGAAATTTTAAAGATTCACACAACAGTTATCCATTTGTACTAGTACAATTTAGTACTCTAGCATTATTTTGCATAGGATTTGAAATGGGTGATTTCAATGGAAATTTGGTAATACTATCAGTACAGTTGTCTTTCTCCAAATAACTCAATAGCTTATCAATGCTTGTTACCTATCGCAAAGTGAAATTCAACGCAAATATTAAGTACAAAACTTAACAAAATCAAATATCAAAATTATCTTTGAGTAGAAAGAGAAAGAAACAATACCACAATTTGCACATTTTTTTGTTTGAATGATCTTGCCTAGTTGGGTTTGGCAAAGAGTCCAATATATATATATATATATATATATATACATCTTTCATGACAGAATCAGATCAGAATGACCTCCAATCCTGTTGTTCTGTCCCCTAAAGCGTACTCTAAGAAGTTACGTACTAGTGAGGAAAAAAAATTAAAGCATGTTCATCACAATATGTCTCCACTGTATGGTCAGTGAGGCCATTATATTAAGCTTGTGAACCTCATATATATGAGTTGGTGAGTTAAGATGGAAGCTTCTGATGCATGTTGGTCTGTTGGTGCTTCAATGCATGTTGGTCTGTTGGTGCTTCAATGCATGTTGGTCTGTCAGTGCTTCATTTACTAGGCAAGATTTCTATGATACGAGGATTTTATTGGCAATTTGATTGGAAATACATTTTTCAATTCAACAGCTACCATTGAAGTTGTCTATGATATCAACGGATTTTTGTTTTTACAACAAGTGGGTAAGAGGGTGATTAGAACCCAGGTTCTCTCCATTGCAGAATCGGAAAATTCTAATAAACGACAAGGCTCTTGACCTATGATAAAAGTTTAATTGGGATGCTATAGAGTAATGATGGAAGTTTAATTGGTAAATTAGTTTACATGAAAAGTGTAAAACACAAAGCTTAATTTTTACAATTGGGGATCATCTCTTTGGCTAAAGTAAATTGAAAGCAGTCTCAAAATTTAATTTCTAGTTAGAGAGAACTGTTGGAAATAGGCTAGCAGTCCCTTAGTTATGCAGGATTAAGTCTTAACCTATGAAGCACGGGTGCGTTTCAGGACTCGGGTGTAGGTGTGGGTGCGGGTGCGGGACTCGGCAATTTTTGAAAAAGTAGGGTGTAGGTGCGGTGGGACTCGGCGATTAAAAAATTATTAAAAATATTTTTATTTATATTTTCAATATATTTTTACTATTAAAATATTCTTAAAAAACACATTACTATGCCTTGATTCACAAAACAAAGAAAGAAGAAGGCAAGAAACACATTACTATGCCTTTGAGGTGAGAATTTCGGCTTTTCTGCTAGATGCAAGGCCGATTTCGGCCTGTTTCCGTCCTATTTCGGCCGTATCGGCCGTTTCGGTCGCCAGCCGATACGATCCGATATGGTCGATATGGCCCGATTCTGGCCGAATTAGCCCGATTTGGCGCGAATCAAGCCGCTTCAGCGTGAATCGAGCCGAGTCGGCGCGAATCCGAGAGAAAAAAAAAAAAAAAAAAAAAAAAAACTCAAACGCAGCACCAACACGCGGGCAACCGCGTCGGACTCGGGTGCGGCACCCTCCCAGCCGTGTCCGTGCTTTCTAGGTCTTAACTATAGATAGTGCTATTAGGATAATCAGCATCATATAAACATGTTATGTATTAAATGTCACAGTTGGTTCAACAAATACCACTAGTGCGTGCTTATGTCTACAGCAGCTAACCCAAGACTAGAGATACATTAAAGAGATGATCCTCTCAAAGCATGCAATGCCTTTGAACGGATAAACTATAATATTTAAGATATTAGGAAGTTCTAAAGGTACTTTTGAAGCTTAAAGAAGTTATACTAATATAAATGACCCACCTAATTGGTACAGATACAAGTAACAAATATTAAGCCTGCTCTTTAAGGGAGGATAGTTGGTATAAATTAGAGACAATTGGTGGAAATAGACTATCAACAATTCAACATTCTCTGAACCAAAGAGAATGATGGGTTTAATTATTAGAGAAGGAAGAGAAGAATTTATTTTATATCAAGAGAGAAACTAAAAGTTGAATGAATGACGTTCCCTTGCCAATACCAGTGTTATAACTTTCTTTTTTCCTTTTCCACAGAACATACAGAGGATCTGACCAAAACGTCCCACATATGCAAGTGTGATGACTATGCAATTGAGGCCATATAACTTAAGATACACCAAGTAAAGCAAATATCTTTCGAATAGACCAAGTAACCACAAATTCTTTATCGAATAGACTAAGAAAATATTTTTTTCTTGTGGCCGGTTTGGAAGAGAGGAGGTGTAGAAGGAGAGGTAGAAGGGGTGAAGCGTGAAAGCGCAAAAGAAAATTTTGATTTTGATTTTGTTTTTGTTTTTGTTTATATATGTAACCTGGTAGCCAATATTCTGTCAAATTAAAACAATGGTAAAGATCCTGATGAAGCATGACTTCGTCAGTTAAGTTGAATGTGTCTAGATGGATCCAAGCTTCTCGTCTGGATTGTTACGCACATGAAAAGACAGCTCCCTCACGGTGGTCACCGGTGTGGTGCCTACCACAACGCCTCCGATGGCAAAGTCAGAGCAGGGAAGCTATTTGTAAAATAAAACAGAATAGCAGAACAACAGCAAGTGTTTCTTAGAGTGTATGTACCTTGTATTGGCAATATGATGGCTTTATATATGTTGCCTTGGGTCCTAGCCGTTGTGGTTGGTATTGTGATGTTAATGCCTTTCCTAGTAACGCCTCCTGCTTAATAATGGGGCTTTAATATGCTCCTAATGGTCTGGACAGCTGGTTTTATAACCGTCCAGGGCATTATTGGCGGCATTGAATGATCCTACTGCCCTTGTCGGTGACGTGGGTACTTTCTTAGGCTCGTCTCAGAGAATGGTTTCGTCTGTTCTATTGATCTCGTTTGTAGTTGATTTCGTTAGTCCTATCAGCTGCCCCCGGATTCTGTGGTCGTCGTGACACGTCATGACGACCATAGAAGATGAAAGGTTCTTGGATTGTAAGCGATTCTTGGGATTTCGCGCCGTATTAAATGCGTTGTGGCGACGCTACGTGCGTCGTGGCCACGTGGTGCGTACTGATCGGTGGAGTTATTCGCATGACCCTTAGGTTTCCCATTATTTTTCAATTTTTTGGGCCTTAGTTTTTAAACTTCCTTTTCCTTTCATTTCTCCCTTCACTTTTTCCAATTTCTCTAATCATTGCTCTAAGTTTTTTTTCTTTTTCGTTTACTCTTGTGACTGTTCTGACCCTGTTCCGGCGACATCCTTTGAATTTTTCTCCGATTAAGCTGCACCTTTTCTAGGTACGTTTCTCTTTTCCTCTTCCTTTATTTCCTTTTTCTTCATAATCTGCTATAAGTTCCTGATTTTCCCTTTCTCTTTCCTTTGCTGTGGTTTTTTTGCTTTTTTGGCTTTTGGGATTCTAGTATTTACCTCTTTCTTCTGCGCGCTTTTCTGGGTGTCCATGGTTAGTAGCTCTGAGGTTAGAATAGCTTGCCCCTCAGTTTCTTTCCTTTTCGCGCGTTTAGGGGGGTCTTTAGGCTTTTTCCCAAACCTTGAGGACTTTGTTTTTTAGGGTAACAGTTTGGATGTCGTGTTGGTTGAGTTGTTTCCCTTGCTTCGTCAATCAATTGATTGGTTTGAGGATTTGGCGAGAGAGCAAGGGGCGATGTCTGAGGTTAGATCCAGTGAACTCGAGACTGGGTTATCATCTAGTGGTAATCCGGTAGAGGGAGATACTGCCGTTTCTACCCCTTGAGAGGTTAGGGCTTTTCACGCCTCGGCGAGGTGTGTCGTCTGGATGCTGACACCGTGGGTAGATTTAAAGATAGGTTTCAATTTTCGGAGCGGGTTCGTGTTCGTCGGCCCAATGATGAGGACAGGGCTTGTCACTTCTTCCCTGGTGAGGTATGCTTCTATGAGGCCGCCTTCACCTGTGGACTTAGGCTCCCCGTCCACCCGTTCATGATGAAGCTTTTAGATCATTTTGGTATTGCTCCCGGGCAACTTATGCCCAATTCATGGAGGATAGTGGTCAATTGTATGGAAATATGGTTGGCCGCTAACGAGAACATGATTAAGGTGGGTGAACTCGTCTATCTTTATCGTTTGAAAAAGTCTAAAGAGTACGGATACTATGAGTTAGTACCCTGGGAGAGGAGAACAAGGATTGTCAGGGGTTTACCTTCGTCCTTCAGGTATTGGAAGTCAAGATTTTTCTTTGTGTTCGGGGACGATTTTGAGACTCCATCCAGCGGGGATTGGGGTGATATCCCGAGGTTGCTATGTCGGTGGGGAACCCCGACCTTAGGTGCGTCAGTATTTCTTCCCGCCGTTTTTTTTTTTTTTTTTTTAGTTTTACTGTATTTGCTGTTATTGTCACTGACTCCCTTGCTTCTTGTTTTGTGCAGTTAAGAGATGGCCTAAGCTCAAAAGCAGGCATAAGGAGCGTGTTGAGCAGGCGATAGAACACGCCTTGACGATTGAAAGTTGGGACGATCTGGTAGATCCACGGACCCTTGCCTTTTATAATCTTGGTCCTGACCCATCTCCTTACGTCCTGCGTAGCATCGATATTGAAGGAAAAAAGAGTAAGTATTAAGTTCGTCAGTCTTGACTATCTCGTATACACTGGGAATTTTTTTTTTTTTTTTTTTTAACAAGTGTTATCTTCTTGTAGAAATGATGACCAAGTTTAACAAGGATATGTATGCAAAGATGAGGTCTAAGAAGGACGAGCCACTGTCTAACATCGGCAAGAAGGCAGTGCGTGTTACGGGGAAAGGTCCTTCCGTTACTCCAGTCGCCTTTGTCAATCCCATCGTCTCTGGTGCTGAGACTGTGAGGACGGCCTCTCCAGCCGTTTTGGTTGAAGAGATCCCCACTCCTTTTTCAAAAAGGCCGCGTTTATCGGTCAAGGAGAAGGAAAAGGCCGATTCTCGCTCGTCTACTATCTGGGATGACGAGGGATTGGCAGTAGATAGGGCACACGGGGTCATGACTACTGAGGACCTGAAGGCCTTTTCTGGTGTGCCACTCAATGCAGTCGCGAGTCAACACGTTCACAAGCTCGTCCAGGAAAAATGCTCGTCCAGGAAAAATGCTCGTGCATCTTTTAGTCTTTTTTTTTTTTTTTTTTTTTTTTTTTTTTTTTTTTGTACTGACGGCTTAAATTTTATTTTCAGGTGTTGGGGGAGAGTCTCCATATTGCTTTTGAGTACCTTACTCAGGAGGCCAAGGTGGCGTCTCTAACATCCAGGATGAAGATTTTGGAGAAGGAGAACTCTACGCTGAAGAAGAAGCTCATCGACTCCATGGACGAGGCTAACACCTTGAAGGAAAACGCCAAGACCTTGAATGAAGATCTCAGAGCTGAGCGTCAGCTAACCCTGGGGAAGGACGACCAACTTCTGGCTGCCAAGGAGAGGCTCAAAAGTATTGCCGCTAGGTCCATCGAAGCTTTCCAGCAGACTGATGAGTACAACACAGTGCTCTTCAGTTGGTACTTTAAGGGTTTTGAGCTTCTGAGGAGGTACCTCGTCAAACATCCCATTGGAGTCAACCTGCAGAATATGGATCTCGAAGGGTGGACCAAGAGATAGCGATGGACGAGGCTGCCCAGTCCTCGGCTCTTGAGGGTGACGCTCCCGAGAAGGCCCCTGCTGATGACGCCCCTGCTGGTGACGCCCCTGCTGGTGACGATGCTGTCGTTGATGCTTGAGTTTATCACCTGTGGAAGATCTTTTTTTTTTTTTTTTTTTGGGTGCCCGTTATGTTTTGGGCTTTTTGTAAATCTAATTTCAGAACAATCTTCTTCTAATCTGTCTTGAGAATAGTGCTTTCAGCCCAGCGTTTATGGGTTTTTTAGATGTAAAAACAATGGTGACTGCCCGTTGTTTTTGGGCTTAAATTTATAACTGCGTACTTACTTGCATTTGTGATTGCCCACTTATTGGCTCGTGATATGCTTGTGCTATCTTACATCCGTCTGCGTTTTGTACTTTGTAAAATTTGTTGTTGTGACTTTTCCTTTTTCTTCGTCAATGATCCCATCCACGCGGGTTCTGTTCCTTAGTTGATTTCCTGCAACTCGCGCCTCTTGTAGGGATCTCATTGAGGGTTTTTGTGAACTGGTTGGGAATTCAGATTCAGCCTGAGCTTTGTTCGAGGACTTACACCTTTTAGGGATCTTCCATTCTTTTTGGATTCGTCAGTAACTTACGTCTGTCTTGGCGGAATCTTGTTACTTAGTCATTTTTGGTTTTTGTGACTTACACCCTTTTAGGGATCTTGCCATTCTTTTGGCTTCATCAGTAACTTACATCCGTCTAGGCGGAATCTTGTTAATTAGCCATTTTTGGTTTTTGTGACTTACACCCTTTTAGGGATCTTGTCATTCTTTTTGGCTTCGTCAGTAACTTACATCCGTCTAGGCGGAATCTTGTTACTTGGCCATTTTTGGTTTTTGGTGACTTACAACTGACTAGACCTGCTTACACGAAGACATTAGCTGAATAATTCTCTTATTAATTTCAGGAATGAATACATTTATTTGTTACATCTATTGGTGGTACTTCTTCAAATGCTCAATGTTCCATGGCCATGAGAGCCTTTGTCCGTCTAGGGTTTCCATGTGATAGCTGCCTTGCCTGGAGTAGTGGACGACTCTAAAGGGTCCTTCCCATGTGGGGCCAAGCTTTCCTTGGGCAGAGTCTCTAGTCGCTATGGTGACCTTGCGCAAGACGAGGTCGCCTATATCAAGTCGCCTGAGCTTTATCCTCTTGTTGTAGTATTCGGCCATCTTCTGTTGGTACTTCATCATTCTGCTGGAAGCTTTGTCTCTTACTTTGTCCAGACAGTCCAGGTTGATTCGTAACTGATCGTCATTGTCTTCTTCGTGCAATACCTCTTGTCTGATGCTGGCTACGCCTACCTCGACCGGGATTACAGCTTCAGTGCCATAGGTGAGTCTAAAGGGGGTTTCTCCAGTTGGGGTTCTTGCCGTGGTCCTGTAGGCCCACAAGACGTTGGGCAATTCTTCTGGCCAAGTACCCTTTGCGTCGTCCAGCTTAGCTTTGATAATCCTAAGCAGTGTCCTATTTGTCACCTCCGTCTGTCCATTCGCCTGTGGATGCCTTGGGGATGAGAACTGGTTCTTGATGCCTAGGCTTGAACAGAAGTCTCTGAAGCCTTGGCTGTCGAATTGCCGCCCGTTATCAGATATGATCGTCCTTGAAATCCCGAACCTGCAAATTATATTCTTCCATACGAAGCTCCTAATTCTTGCTTCAGTGATGGTTGCTAATGCCTCTGCTTCGACCCACTTTGTGAAGTAATCAATAGCAACTAGTAAAAATTTTACTTGACCTTTACCTTGGGGCAGCGGGCTGACAATGTTGATTCCCCATTGTGCAAAGGGCCACGGGGATGCTATCGTCGTCAGTTTCTCTGCTAGAAGTCGTTGGACATTTCCGAACCTTTGGCACTTGTCACACTTCTTGACGAGCTCTACTGCGTCCACCTGCATAGTAGGCCAGAAATATCCTGTTCGAATGACCTTGCTTACCAGGGATCTAAGGCCAGCATGGTCCCCGCAAACTCCTTCGTGGATTTCTTCCAAGATGTATTTGGCTTCCTCTTCATCAACACACTTCAAGTAAGGCATGGAGAAGCCTCTCTTGTATAAGGTGTCATTTAGGATCGTAAATCTAGCTGCTCTCTTCTTAATCTTCTTGGCCTCCCCAGCATCCTGAGGGAGGCGTCCGTCTTGGAGGAAAGATAAGATCAATGTCATCCAGCTATTTGTGCTCTAAATTGCAAACGTTGGGACTTCTTCAATGCTGGGGACGAAATCAACTACAGACGAAATCAACTACAGACGAGATCAATAGAATAGACGAAACCATTCTCTGAGACGAGCCTAAGAAAGTACCCACGTCACCGACGAGGGCAGCAGGATCATTTAATGCTGCCAATAATGCCCCGGACGGTTATAAAACCAGCTGTCTAGACCATTGGGAGCATATTAAAGCCCCATTATTAAGCAGAAGGCGTTACTAAGAAAGGCATTAACATCACAATACCAACCACAACGACTAGGACCCAAGGCAACATATATAAAGCCCTCATATTGCCAATACAAGGTACATATACTCTAAGAAACACTTGCTGTTGTTCTGCTATTCTGTTTTATTTTACAAATAGCTTCCCTGCTCTGACTTTGCCATCAGAGGCGTTGTGGCAGGTACCACACTGGTGACCACCGTGAGGGAGCTGTCTTTTCATGTGCGTAACAATCCAGATGAGAAGCTTGGATCCATCTAGACACATTCAACTTAACTGACGAAGTCACGCTTCATCAGATCCCCATCAAAAAAAAAGAAAAAAAGAAAAAAAAAAGAAACAATGATAAAGATCAAAACACCATTAAATCAATGATTTAGATTAAGGTGGGGTACCATACCCCAAAAAAAGAAGGGGTTCAATAGAATGACCCCTCTTTTTAAACATGGCAAAAGAAATGTATTTAACTTCGCCTTGTTAACGATTTTTAATTGTCACTTGAACAAGTCTTATATGCAAAATTTTAAATTTTTGTCGGTGTCTTTTAATATCTCTACTTCAGAATAAATGCAAGTTTTAATTGTGTAATCAGATAAGAATGATATTTAAAAAGATTTAATTATTTTGTTTCAAATTAAATAAAAATTGTCAAAATTCGGCCCTTAAACTATATAATTTCTAATTCTTTTATCCGATTATCATTTCTTTCATTTTAGTCCTTAAATCCTTAAAAACGTTATTAGTACCCTTGCCTCTCCTTATCACCAATGCTTGCTATGCTTGATTGCTTGAAATTTGTTTTAGCTACCCTCTTAACATAAAATACATCAAGTTCCTCCAAAAAGAACACACTGTTCAATAAATTAAGGGAAAAAGAAGACCCTGTTTCTAAATTGCTTCTAATAAATGTAAAAAATTTGAACTCCTTTATGCCTTAGTGGCAAGTTGTGGGAAGATTGGTGTTCAACCACGTATTTGCTCATATTCTCTGTGTTTATGTAATTTAGCTTGTGTAAACAGTTAAGATCCCAATTAAATTTTTTTCTATTGTTTTAGAAATAAATCTTGTAAAGTGAGCACTATCCCATACAATTCAACACAATGCGTGACCAGTTGAACATGCAATAGCATAAAGTATTCACCTTCTTAGTATTACACCAAAGGGGGGAAAAAAAGATTACTAAACAATAAACCAAAAAGAAATGTCTAATAATATAATAAATTTCACATTTTTTACAATGGCTAAGGTGTTAAGTTGTGATTATTATATAATAAAAGTAGTGTTAATGATGGTAGTCCCACTAAATACACATCCATCCTCATAATCAATTTCACAAGTTGCTAACTTGTGTGATTGTGAGTGGTCAACAAAAGTGGTGGATCCATATAATCAATTGTGGGCAGAAAATTTCCATAAGTCAATAAATTGTGAAATTTGGTATCCCTAGAATTATCCAATGACGAACCAAGTGAAAGTGATGTTGCAATAAATTTATGAAACTTTTTTTATAGAGAAAAATTGTGAAATTTGTTGTATGTTTTTGTTGAAACAAAAATTATAAAATAACTAATTGAGTAACTGGATTAGGAACGTGCAACGATTTATGTTCAAATTGCCCCCATTTTTTTAAAACAAAGAAGACTTGTAGTTTCGCAAATGCTTGTAGTTTTTGCTGCTACGACATGACATAGTTATTCCTCCTCGAAATGTGTCACGGCTAATTATGGTTTTTCGTAATGGTTTATATAGACATATTATTTAAAAGGGGATACAGTTTGTGTCTAATGCCTTTTTGCAGTGGACAAGCTATGATTTGGACACATATCCGAATATCATATGTTTTGAACAAGTGTCCGCATCGTATCATGTCTAGTGCAAAAAGGCACTAAACACAATCTTCACCTTTTAAAAATATTTCTCAAATTAGAATTATCCTTCATATAATTGATTATAGCAATGATTTCATTCTCATAAAAAATTTATATTAAAAAAAAAAAAACCTTCAAGGATAAGTGCCAATTTCGGTTGAATTAGAACAAGGGATGAATATGTCTAACAAAAATCATCAAGAATCTCTCTACAATAAAATTCAATGCTAACCAATATGGTACTTATTATTCATCTCAATATAAGCTTATAATCAACACAAGCTTATAATCAAACAATGTATGTGCGGAATATGAACATAAGCTTATAATCATATAGTGTGTAAAACACCAATGAACGTTTAGACCCCCAATTTACAAATTACCAACACAAGCTTATAATCAAACAATGTATGTGCGGAATATGAACATAAGCTAAAACAGAATTGGTAAAACAATCTAAATTGAAATTAATCACAACCACAGTAGTAATTAAAAGTTAAAGATTAAGGGAAGAGAGATGCAAACACAAAGATAACACGGTGATGTGTTATCGAAGAGGAAACCGAAGTACTCGACAAAAAACCTCTCTGCCGCCCTCCAAGCAGTCAATAATCCACTAGAGAATAAAGTTAGGATACATGAATAGCAGAAGACCCTCCAAGCCTAATCTACCCAGTGCACCTAAGCCCTCCAAGCTTCTTGCTCCAATAGGGTAATGCCGAACCTTGTCTTCTCTAGCTTACTGGATCCCGCAATCGCCCATTACATCAACCAAAATGAATTGGCCCCTTCTGAATTGATTCCCAAGTACCAAAATACTTCCTCACAGATATGGGTATGGTGAGATAAGAATTTGGCTAATGTACTTCTCAAGGATATGTCAATGGAGAGAGTGAGAGTAGAGGAATTTGGAGAATCAAAGGATGAAGATTGTGGATGAGTTAATCTTGTTTTTCTCTAGGATTTCTCTCTCAAAATTCTCTCTAGAAGCTCTCTATATTTCGTGGGTATAAGGGTATGTAAAGTTGTGATTTACAAATATGTATTCTGTTGACTTTTATTCCGTGCCAGATTTGATTGTAATTTTATTCAATCTTTTGTATCTTGTATTTATTATGGGATTTGATTGTAAGGGTTGTGTGACAGAGAGAGAGTGTGAAGACTCATGCAATTGAAGCCAGAAGATTTCTCGTGGGTAGCTCGCGACTAAGCATCCTGTGAAGTGAAGCATGTGCCTTGCACATGACTAGAATGTGAAGAGTCAGTATAGATGGAGACAGCTGTGTTTCGCGAGTATCTCACGGGTAAGGCCTTCCCGCGAGACACCCACGAAACATTCTGTTCTGCCAGGCTGTATTATCTGATACACACTTTCTGTACCCATACTATATATACCCACATTACCAACAAATGTTGAGGAGTGCTTTTGAGAGAAAACCCTACCCAAACACCTTGAGAGTTAGAGATTATCATACCCATATATCTCTACACATATGCTTGTGGATTTCCTCAACTCTTACCTTTCCATTTCCATACCATTGAGGGGTTGATAGCCCAAACAATTACCACACCCTTTCAGAGTGTCAAGTGAGGTTTTGGTGCTACTGGGAAGTATTGGAAGAAGCCAAGGATGGCAGATGCAACATGGAGCTTGTTGCGGGATTCGGAGAGCTAGACAAGACACGGTTTCGAGAAGTCTTGTTGGAGTAGGAGCTTGGAGGGCTTAGGTATAGCGGGTAGATTACGCTTGGAGGGTCTCTTGCTAACCCATGTATCCCAACTGATTGTCTAATGGATCGATTACCGCTTGGAGGGCGGCAGAGAGGTTTTTCGCTGAGTTCTTCGGTTTCCTCTTCGATAACACATCGACGTGTTATCTGTGTTTGCATTCTTCTTCCCTACTCTTTTACATTTCATTTTACTGCTGGGTTTATATGAATATGTGTTAGAGTAGCTTGTTTGTTTATCCACTCGCATTTACACTCTTCCGTACTTAGAATTAAGTTAGTGTAAAATCTATCGAGCCGTAACTTTTATTTAGGAGTCTAAACAGCTCTTACATATTTCTCACCTAAATACAGGGTATCTAATTGTTAATTTACAAGCAAATTTGGCACGGAATAAAGCCAACAAATGATTGAATAAATTCAACCTTACAATAATAATAAAATCAGGGACTATATAAGGTAAAGAATCTTGTAAAGTGAGCACTATCCCATACCAATATCAACCAATTGCACAATAGAAAAAATTCAAGCTTAAAACATGTATATGAAGAATGAACTTCACTTCGACTTAGGATTAGTTTCCAAGCAAACATAGACATGAGTTTGGCCACTAAATCCAAAGCAAAACTAATTCTGAGATAAAGAGTAAAGACTCAGAACTGGTAATAAGACTCTGTATGGAGCATAGCTTACTCCATTTACTCTAAGACAAGCAATTATAATAAACATTTACTCAGGTTACTGTGACCCATCTTTGAATGGTTATACCAATGTAGACATGGATGGCATTGACCAACTCTACTGCCTCTGGACCAGGTTCTACTCTTGGTTTCAAGAATTCATGATGGTCACACAATGCTTGGAGTGCTTCTTGGGCTATTTCCTGTATCTCTTTCTGATCAGACTAGTGTCATATACGTTCCAAATCAATCTCATGCAAGTCAACACGTGTCACAAGCAGCAGGTACACCCTGCTGAAGACTAAACTGGCACAATACTAGATCCGGTTGATGGATCTCCACCATGTGAAAGCATATCAAAGGAGACACCATGTCTTGCCCAGCTAAACAATACTTGGGCAGCCCCTGCAATGACATTGCCTGAATGTGGCTGCCAGACCACCTATGTATATATGGAACACCATATCAATATCACAATTTCAGAACAAAACTGCGGTAATTATATGATACACAAGTATACTAACCTGATCTAGGGTCTGTGTATCAAGTCTGTGGGTTCCTTCGTTACTGAGAATTTATCTTGCCACCTATAAACAATGCATGTTTATGAGGGCCCAATTGTGAACAAAATAATTCGACACTAAACAATGAGACAGGCGGAATTATGTCACAACAGACAACACTAGTAATTAAAGGAAAAAAAAATTAAATGTTATTATGAGAAATCACATAAAGAAAACAATAATGACAATGCTTTAAATAATATTGACAATTCACATCAAGCATTTGTCATTACAATTTATCAAAAAAATACAAGTTGTGTGTTTGTGTATTATTACAGATGCATTTTTTAAAAAGCATTTCAGTTTTTAATTTATCTATACTATTATTATTATGATCATCATTCTAGATTAAATATTAGTATTATTGTCCTATATTATCGCCCATTTTATTTATTTTTTATAATTTCACATCCTAAAAGCACCAACATAAAATATTTTTTTTATAATTTCACATCTTTGTTCATTCATAGACACAGATTTTTTGTCGAATTCTTTCTCTTGCAGATTCTTGTTTATCATTTTGTGGATTTAAGAAACTCCTCGTGGATTCGAGGTTTACTACTCAGAAACTAACAGTTTAGTTTCTGTCCATCAAAGAGAGTATCATGTGTGCTTTTTTTAGGCTTTCGTGACATCAATTGGGATCAGAGCCAGGTTCAAAATGGAACGGACCAAAATGGAACTTGTTTTTGGAAAATTCCAATCGTCTCTACATCGTGTGTGCTTTCTTCAGACTTCCGTGATATTAGTGAGATGGCGATAAGGACCAAAATGAAACGCGTTTTTCAAAATAGGGACTAAAGGCCGTAAAAATAAAAAGTTGAGGCCAAAATGGGAATAGGTTCAAAATGTAGGAACGAAAAATGCATTTTTGCTTGCAAAAAATAATCTAAGATCTTAAATATAGAGGATAAAAAAGGAAAAAAAAAAAAGAAAAAAAGAAAAGAAAAGAAAAGAATGCAAGGCTTAGAGCATTTAACATGGTAGATAAGTTCAGAATGTGGTCTCTTAACACTTTTTTGTGATATTAGTGATTTTAAGTACTCCATATCGGTTATGTGGTCTCTACATGATCTCAATTATGGAATTATTATATAAGTTCAGCATGTGGTCTTTAGCACTTATGATATTAGTGCACTGATTTCAGCATTACATTTTGGCTATCTGTTCTCTACTACATGATCTCAATTAAGGAATTATCCCATAAACTATAACTGCCTTCATCACAAACATAATAGTCTGTTGAGGCAATCACATCACCCTCAGCTCTCATAACCCTTTTGCCCATTCCCAGCTCCACCTTGTCTCGGATCACACCAAAAACAATCTCCATTATACAACAGAAAATAGGTATAGCCAGCAACTCATCCACCCTCAACTCAGTTCACCAATTCACTTCAACCCACCCAAGTTCACCAAAGCCAACTCACCCATTACCAAACTCACCACCAACTCAACCTACTCACTCCAACAAGTTGGGTAACTCACCACCAAACTCACCACCAACTCAACCTACTCACTCCAACGAGTTGGGTTACTCACCCCAAACTTCAATTTAACTTGCCTACAGTTACCACTTAACCTTCTAAACTTGACCACTTCTACCACCAGTCCACCACACAGTCCCCTCCCCTCATCCACCTATACATGGTCACCAAGAGAAGAACCACACCATTGTCTAATTACTCATACACAAACTCACTACTACTACCTTACCATCTTATCACTAAAACACGATCAAGAAAACCATTACACGACCCCACAACTGAACCTCCACTAGTGGTAGCCAAATTAACATCACTGCAAAACCCAACTTCCCACTTTATTTGTATCAACTTTATTTAATTAGGATTGAAGCCAATTTATCAATAGAACATGTTTTACCCCAATTACCATTTAATTCTTTACCAATAGCAATTGGTATTTTCCAAGTGCATATATTTATAATATAAACATCAAATGCCCAACTCGAGCTCTAACAATCACTCAAAACCCTGATAAGAAACCAATTCCAATTTTCAAATTCCACTCACAACTTATAGACCACAGTTGACAGTTGACACATTGGCTTAAAAGTAAGAAAAAACAAGTGCAACTACAAATATATGGCATTCATCCAGAATGCAATGTTAATAAATATATTGCCAAACTCACAAATTAAGCTGTGGTGTAATGAAAACAAATATTTATTAACATAGCAGGCGCTGTGGGTGAAGGAGAATGACAAGGAGCTCAGTCATGGAATCTCATTCTCTTTCTCTGGTCATCAACTAGTAACAGGTTTTGACATTTAAAACTGTTAGTGTATAGTTTAGACTAGATTAGCCCATTGGGCTTGGCCCAGTATACTATACTTGTAATTTACTCATATTGCTTGTACTGCACACATACCTAGCCTATATAAGGCTCTCTGCTCTCTATTGTATTATTATTCTTTGATACATGAATATACAGACTATTCAGTCTTTCTCTCTCACTTTATATTGTTAACATGGTATCAGAGCGGTTCCTCTGATTTTCTGGTTCTTGTGGACATCTCCGGCGTTCTTCCGCTGCCCTCGCCTTCATCCAGTAGTCACTGTCAGAAGCGAGTCACCGCCGTCACGCCCACAATTCCTACAACACTCGGATCTCATCGTTCTATTCATCTAACTGCCAAAACAAAGGTACAGGGTGACAGAACAGACAATCCCGAGAAAAACCCAACCGAGAACAGCCAAAAAGGACCTGGCACGCGCCCACACGCGCTGCCTGAAGCTTCTGAGTGTCGAACACGCGCCTCCACGCGCCTCCAGATTTTCACACGCGCCGCCATGCGCCGGTACGTGCCTCCACGCGCCCCACGCGCCTCACGCGCCTGAGAAACTCTGCGTCTGTCCACGTCAGCCCTAAGCTGACGTCATCCTGCCCACGTCAGCGTCTGCGTCAGCCACCTACGTCAGCACTCGCGTCAGCCGCCTACGTCAGCAGCCTACGTCAGCACACGTCAGCAGCTGACCATCGTTGACTTTGACCGTTGACTTTGACCGTAGTCAGAAATTTTCAACAGGGCCTGTCTTGCTCAGTTTTTCGCGTAGATTCCGATTTTGAACTCTGTTTCTTCATTTGAGGTCTCTAAATCCCACTTTTTAGTCTTTTTCTTTATTATGGCTCAACAAAACGAGCGAGATATCATTCGTCCTATCACCATTTTGTTGGATGGTCCTACTAGCTATCATGCATGGTCTCAGAATATGACTGTCTTTCTCAAAGGTCGTAAACTGTGGAGATATGTGACTGGTTCAATTCCTAAGCCAGTCCCAAACCCTAAGTCCAAAGCCACAGCTACTGAAGATGCCTCCAAGACTACTGTTACAACAGATGATTATGAAGAACGCCTAGAGGAATGGGAGAGTATTCAGAGTAAGATCTTATCTTGGTTTATCAATACCTCTATCCCCTCCATTCATAATCTTCTTCCTCGTCTTGAAACTGCTGAGGCTGCTTGGAAGTTTCTGGCCAATCGGTATAATTGTACTAATGATTCAAGCTTGGAGTTCCACATTGAATCAAAGCTTTATCAAATGCGCCAAGAGACAGGTCAGTCTATTTCTGATTTTTATTCTCAGACTTCTACTATGTGGGAACAACTCTCTGCTGCAGATCCTCCACTAGTGTGTTCTAAGGACATTGAGCTCTTTGTCAAATATCGGGATCGCCGTAAGTTTATGCACTTCATGATGGGTTTACGTGAGGATTTTGAGCCTACTAGGGCTTCTTTGCTCAGCCGGTCTCCTACTCCTTCTCTTGATGCTGCAGTCAAGGAGCTCATTTCTGAGGAGAACCGTCGGCCTACATTTCACATGTCATCATCTGATCATGTATTGGCTACACCTTCTCCACAGCCTCCCATTGCTGCATTCACTGCTCCTCCACGAATAAACTCTGGGCGTCCCACCTCTCAGTCTTCTAAAGGTACTCGCTGCGAGTTCTGCCGTGCCAAAGGCCATGACATCTCTGTTTGTCGCAAACTACAGAAATTTGTGCAAGAGCAGAATAAAGCTTCTCTTCCTCGGGCAGCTACTGTATGTCCTTCAGATCCATCGGTTCCTACAGGTCCATCTTTGGCTTCCTCACTTACTACGGCTGATATTGAGGCAGTTGTTCAACAGGTTTTATCCCGCACTTCCACTGCCCTTTCTGTCACCTCAGGTAAACAACCTTGGTTTTTTGATACTGCATGTTGCCTTAAAATATTGTGAATATTGAATAGAGATTGCTTGCAAGGTTACAACAATTGAATGAAAAATGTGAAATAATGAGTCCATTGTTACTTTTTGGTGTTATTAATGGACACGTCTAGAGCTTTTTTCATGTATTCACGTCACTCTCTTTTTTTCACTTATTCAAACGTTTTTTTTCTTCTTACGGAAACTTAGTCCATGTGCAGTGTGATCCAAAAACAAAAAACTAAACAAAATAATACTAATTAAAAAAAGAAAAAGGGGTACCTACTTGTGGAACTAGGGCCGTAAATGAACCAAGCCGTTCAAGAAAAACTCGGCCTTAGCTCGGTAAAAAGCTTGTGAACGCCCCAAAAAAGGAAAATAAAAGCTCGTTTAGGGCTTTTCCTTATTTCTTTTGGTTTATTGCACATTGGGTCATTGGCGATGTGACTCTTGTGTGCTTATGTCTCTAGGGTGAGGTGTGTGTGTGAGTCCCTTTTTCTTATTTTTATTTTAGGAGTCGTTACTAACCATTAGTTTTGTATTAGGTGTGATTGGTCACTTATTTATCTAATTCATTTTAATTTTCCTAATTAACTAAACCAATTTTATGGGTTCATTAATTAAGGCAAACCAAAAAGTCTCGAACCAAAGATCTTGGACTTGAAAGTTCGGTTATGTGTGGGGAAGGTGTTAGACTGTTAGGATTAGTGCCCTAAAATCCTATTGTATGATGCTATGTATGTTATTATGTATGACATTATGTATGACTTAATGTTGTGATTGAAACAGTTGCTTTATTATTATCTAAAATAATGGTAATATGAATATTTGGACATTATCATATAGTTCATGAAATGTATAGTATGTGATTTATGTAAAAAGTCACAGAAGATATAAATCACAAATTCTTTGTAAACTCAGAATTTTAGTTCGTAATCGATGATGAAATTGAGCATTTCATCTGCGAAAACTATAACATATCAACTAAAATTATTTGTCTTGATCATGGAAGTGAAGACTTTTAGTTGATATGTTTTAAGAGTTAAGATATATTGAACTGGACCGCTGCGAGATTTATTATTCTCCTAACGACTGTCAAATGAATAATAAATCTTACGACTTATATTTACATGAACTCTTAATTCTAAGAGAATAGTGGACCTGATCATTGAGTGTAGGTTGCTTTAATATATCAGGAGTGAGATATAAAGTAATGGTCAAAACCTCAGTATGTTGAGCAGCCATTTTAGTGTTGATGGAACATATATTCTTAAGATGAAATTCATAATCCCTTAACGGAGATATAAAATATTACATTGAGATAAATTTAATGGGTTCGGTTATTCAGAGAGTTAGGCCTAACCACTTTAGTAAGGAATTACTAAAGTATATATTTATGAAATCCAATTTCATAAATATATGATGACTAACCTAAAAGGTTAAACCGGGTACTCAAAAATTAAGATGTAGTAATCTATAAAGTGACAGTTTACATTTATGATTTTGTATTACTACGAATATTTTATGAAGGGGTTACATATACAATAAAGTTTTGGGATATAATTTATTAATAAGGCTTAGAGTGCAATTATATTTATATAGTGGTATTAAATATAATTAATAGTAACTTTGGATTTGTCAAGAGTTGACTGAAAAGCCCAAGGCCCATTGGAGCTAGAGTTTTATTTGTTTCCTTTTGGTCCAACTCCAAGCCACATACTAAAACCCAATTGGAAAGGCCCAAAAGGCTAGCCCAATTAGATAATCAGTTATAAGGAGAGAAACATACAGAATTTTAGAAGAAGATGAAATGATTTGTATGTGAGTGTTGGACACTCTTTCATTCTCCTTTGAACAAATTTATAGAAATTGATTGAGAGACCACACTTCTTGGGCACAAGTGGAATTGGAGTGAAGATTAAAAGTGTTCTCAAGAACTTCTGATCTTTGGTTTTGAAATTCACCACACCAAGGTATACTCTCTTATTCTTAAATTCTGAAATTTACATAGTACATGTTATCAATTGCGAATGAAGTAGATCCGTTAATTTTCCGCTGCATATGTTTTGTTTGCGATACAAACATGTATTTTTCCAACATAGACACCCCACAATGCCTATCCGAAGATAGTACCTCATTTTAACATGTGAATATTAACGTCAAAGAATATTTACAATAAAAGCATATGAGATTTATACATAGGTAGCATGTGAGGTGGCATACAAGAATATACAATAGCATGTGAGCATTTATTTACTAAGTAGGTAGCATGTGAATACTAAATACTATACACAAAAAAAAAAGAAAAAAAAAAAAAAGAAGACAAAAACTAAAAAGAGGGAATTGGAAGGGTAGCACTTTGTTGTCATCCACAATTTTTTCATTTTTACTGTGCCAAAAAATATGACAATAAAAATACATTAATGCCAAAGGAAAGAAAGGGACAATGTAATCTTGATTGTTGCCTATGGGCTTAAATAACTTAATGGAATTGGACCATAGGCACAAATCCTTAACAATGCCTTTCTAAAGAATAGTTTTAAATTATAATGCATCAACAAATTTTAACGCATTAACTCCATTTTTTTAAAAGGAAAGTTAAAAAAAAAAAAAAAATTTAAAGAAAGATTTTGTTTTGAAAAGAGGAAGTTTTTAGAAAAAGTTAGTTTCATCATTTTTTGAAAGAAAGGATAAAGATTTTTATTTTTATTTTTTAAAGAACTCATTTTCGGACTTAAAAAAAAAAGGAAAAGATATGTATTATTTTTTAGAAAGAACATTTTTAGGGAAGAAAATATTTTGGGATCAAAATATAAATTTGGAAAAATTTTGGGGTTAAAAAAATTTTTGGAAAACTTTTAGGGTCAAAATATAATTTTGGAAAGATTTTGGGGCCAAAATACAATTTTGGAAAAGTTTTAGGGTCGAAATACAATTTTGGAAAAGTTTTGGGGGTCAAAATACAATTTTGGAAAATGGAATAAAACTTTTTTATTTTGAAAAATCATTTCCTTAGAAAAGCATATTAAAGGAAATTTTTTACCCAAGCATATCGATCTATGGCAACATTATTGATGAGAAAAGTAAAGAACAACAATAAGAGTGCTATAAATTTTAATAAATAAATAAATAAATAAAGTGTTGGAAATTAAATGAAAAGGAAAATAAATTGCTGGAATTTAAATGACATTGAAAGTAAAGTGCTGAAATTTAAATGATAAGGAAAATAAAGGGCTGAAATTTAAATGACATAATAGTAAAGGTTCATTAAAAGTTTTATTTATTTATTTTAGAAGTCTCTCTTAAATAAACTTTAATCTCTTTCAAGCCCTATGAGTTCTTCACCAAAAAGAAATGGGAGTGTGCTACTTGAGGTGATATATCCATATTGTGTGCTACTTGAGGTTTAAGGCCTATTTAAAAGAGATGAGTAGAATTTTTTATTTTTTATTTTTTGTGGTGTCTAGATAGTAGTGTGTGTGTGTAGACACCACAAAAACCGCCGGGGGGGGGGGGGGGGTTGAGGTAGAAAATAAAAGGGATGACATAGAAGTAAAGGGGACTGGGATTGTAAAAATTAAAATGGATGATATAAAAGTAAAGGGGAAGGGGTTTCAAAAATTAAATGGGTAACAACATATATATACAAGCAATAACATAAAAATTCCTAGATGTCTAGAAGAGAATGGAATTTCTTCCCCCTAAGAGTACTTCCCATATTAGGTCTAGCAGATGGCTCAATACCCATCTAGGAATAAGATTACAACGTCACAACCAACAACAAATAGTAGAAACATAAAGATAAAGCGATATGCACACATCAAAATAAAAATTGGAATTTAAAGCAAGTAAAATAAAGAGACAAGATAGATAAAAGAACTTCATATATAAATAAATGGATGATGTTTACACGAGAGAGTAAAGAAAATGGGATGAGTTTAGTTATGGAAAAACTATCCCCTCCCTACAAGCTTACCCACAAAAAATTACAAGTAAAATGAAAGAGGCTCTTTTTTTTTTTTTTTTTTTTTTTTTTTGTGACAAGTTTCCTAAAGAGAGGGGAAAATTTATTTTTCAGAATTTTCTAGGAATTTTTCCAGAATTTTTACACTCTATTTTTCAAATTTTCTTCCTATTTTCTCTCATTTTTTTCTCATAGTTTTTACAAAAAAATGAGGGTGTAGTGTATCATGATACACGAAACCTAGCCTCCCATTTTTACCACCTTATTAGGTTAGTTTGTCTTTTTCCCAGTTTCTGGCCTGATCTTTGCGCAACTATTTGGAGGCCTTCCAAGCTCCGTTTTCGTCAAATTTGATATGCTTGGAAATCTCTAGATGTCTAATTTCCAATGGTCCTAGTCTTGTACGATTTGAAGCTACAATTATTGATATATCACGTTTGAAAGGAAGGTGATGCAGTGCTGAATATTGTGTGACAGTTTTTCTTAAAAAATTTGTTTCTAATCTAATGTGGATGGATAAAAAATCTTGATTCTTGAGTTCAGAAGTCTGGTTACGTGTGGGGAAGGTGTTAGGCACCCCATAATGCCTCTCCGTAGACAGTTTGTTTTGGTAAAATCATAATTTAAGGACATTGACAATTGAAAACAGGCTATTGGCATTAGCTTTCAGGGGCTTTAAATGTGTTGGGCTTTGAGGTTTGGTTTCAGAATGGGTGTGGTCTCATTCGATACTTCCTAAGTTTCTTTGGAATCATTGCCAAATTTACATAGCGAAAATCTGGTAGCATTTCGCCCTATTTTCGTGGTGAAAATTTGGCAGTGCTTCGCCTTAAATGCGTCATAGCACGCCAAATGCTATTCTCACCAAGCTTTCGTCGTGAGAATACGGCAGTGGAGATGCCCCATTTTCACGGCAAAAATTCGACATAGTTTTGCATTTTTTGGTGTGCTATGACGCACCGGCAGGGTTTTGTGTCTATGTATACAACATGTATCGACAATCTCGTACTATGACGAGCTAAAGCCCTTCAAAGCATCAAGCATGTTGATGCGTGTCACATACATAGGGAAACCAATGTCACTTGGTGACATGGATTGAGACAATCACACCGCGGTGATCGTGCACACAATATAGCGTGTATATGCACCTATAGCAATTGCCTTGAGCACATACCCACACTACAAGGTCAAGAGCTCTCATGACTAGAGAAGGTTACTCACGTAGCCACGATAGTCCATCATACAATCACCCATATACAAGCAGATATAGATATACATCATGCACAATGCAACCACACACAGTCAGAAAGTAAATCAAACATTGCCAACGTTCTAAGAGTATGGCCCAGCAATGTACAGGAAATGTAAAATAGACATTGCCATACCTAGGGAACGCGGCCCAAGCAAGGAGCAGGAAAAGTAAAAGAGGGTACATGAAGGGGGACCTTAATACATGCTCTAGAGAAAAGGCTCAAGGAGAGAGGAAGAGAAAACCAATCTGGAGGGGCTAGGCCCTCTAATCTATTGAACACTGCCCCTTGGTGGGCTTGCATCTTCTTGCTTGCATCCTTGCCCTTTGCTTGTGCCTAGGAGGTCGCACCCTTGCTCCAAGCATCCTCACTCCATGTGTGTACATGAAAGGATAAAAGAAACATGCCAGCAAACAAGCAAAGCAACAAGTGGAAGGAAAAGCATGCTAAAGACAAGCTAGCAAAAGATGCCAAATGCGGGCAAACAAACATGAGCACACGAAGAGGCAAACAAACATGTTATCAAACAAAAGGGGGTGTCCTAGGAGGACAAATGTAGGTTTGGATCAAGTGTCTGTAGGTCCATTGGATTGGAGTATAGACGACTCACAGACTCATGCATGAATATGTAGGTAAGGGTGTAAAGATGCAAAGAAGTAAAGAAAGCCAAACGGGTGGCGCAAAGCAAGCAAGGCAAGCATATCAACATTGTACGGAGCGGAGAAAGGTGTGAATCAAACACACCAACACCACAGAGGTGTATCTCAAAATTGATTACATCCAAACAAACCTTAGGAGGGACGGATGTGACCACACAAGCATAAGCCCATAGAGGGCACAAAGCATGGCAAAACCTAGATCTAGAGAGGCTAACATGGAGATAAAGCATAGAAGCAAGCAAGCAAACATAGACATGCAAAGGAAATGATCTAAACCCTTTGATATAGGCCTGGGTGTATGGATGTAGGCCTAGACCATAGGATCTAAATCTACACCCTACCAGAAGATCCAAAATGCAAGAAAGAGAGATATCAAGGGACAAAAAGGGCTAAAGAAGCACATGCAATAGCAACCAACATATAGATCTAGACACATGAATATCTAAGCAAAAACATAGGGACATAGATCTAAGCACTAACATGTAGATCTAAGCAAAAACATGGCAAAGAACACATAGGCATATAGATCTAAGCATAAACATGGCAAAGAGCCTAAAATCATGTGGATCTAAGCACAAACATTAAATTTAGACATATCCTAACCCAAGAAGGCTAGGCCAATAACATCAAAGTGATAAATCATGGCATAAGCAAGGAAACATGCTAGGAAGCAAGAACATGCTAGGAAAGACAATAAAAGCATTTTATTAAGCAAGAAAAAGCTAGGAAAAGCTATAAAGAGAAAAGGGTGTGGATTGTAGCTAAAAAGCTACATTCACACCCCTAAACCTCAAATCCAAGGTATGGAACCAAGTAGAGAAAGATTGGTACAAGAACACTATCTTGATTATTGTAGAGAAAATAGGAGAATTTAAGGTGTTTGGGAAAGAAATTAGAGAGAGGGGAGAGAGAATCTACCCAAAACTTTTTTTTTTTTTTAATTGCAAAATGAGGGGTCTGGGGGTATTTATTCTGGAAAAAAGACTCCTCAGCTTCCAGCGCACCTTGTAGGGTCGCCGGCCACCCTGCTAACATCAACAGTTTCAGCCTTTTCCTGGTTCAACTTCGGATGCGTATCTAAAGGCATTCCCGGACTCGGATTGAATTGATCTTGGTGTCCTTGGAAATATCTAGATGTCTAGTTTCTAGAACACTAAAGACTTTGAAAACTCAAATGGTCGGATCAAAAGTTAAGCCTTAGGAAGCGTGCTAACGTGCTTTTCACGATTTTCTAGATATCTCAACCATTTTAACTTCGATTTTGACCCATGAATAGTTGTTGGAAAGAGAATTCGATAATCATCACAATGGCACTGGTCCCAATTTGTTCTAACAGTCAGATCAAAATTGGGGTTTCTAGTGCCCTTAGAGTCAACGTCGGGTCAAACTTGGTCAAAGTTGATGAAAATCACTGAGTAGTTCGGGTTTGATGTGGAAACATGAAAAATGTCATCTTGAGATGATTTTGACTTTTGGTCAACCCTTGACCAGGGGCATTTTGGTCAATTTGACTTGAAAGGGCACTTCGAGGCTTCGATGCCCGAATGGGTTGCACCACATTAATCTAGTCGCTTCCACGGCCCCGTGGAGAAAAGATATTATTTTTGGAATTTTCATGATCCGGCATGCAAATTGAGGACGGAAAAATTACGATTTCTACAACTGCCCCTTCTTTATCTAACATCTCGAGTGTAATGAGAGGTGTTGGATAAAGAACGTGATTCCACATTTTGTGGCCCCAAAATTGCATGCGGAAATTGTGCTATTCATGGATTGAGACCAGTTTTACTTGGCAAGGTTGAGTTGCCGCAGCTGATTTGAAAAAATTCTCTAACTTGGTCCTCAGAACTAGACAAGAAACTTTGGTTTTTTTGTTGTTTTGTTTTTTTTTTTGTTTTTTTGTTTTTTTTGTTTTTTGTTTTGTTTTGTTTTGTTTTTTTTTTTCTCTTCTCGTCAAAGGTCAACCGGTCAACATTGATTGGGTCAACGCTGACCAACGGCCCTTGTAGGTGCACTGGGCAGACCCGACGGCCCTTGTAGATGCGCTGGGCAGACTCGACGGCCCTTATAGGTGCGCTGGACAGATCCGGCGGCCCTACAAGGTGTGCCGGGCAACCTAGCCGTACAAGGCCCTATAAAGGGGCCCCAAGGCCTCATTTTGACTATTTTGCTTCTATTTCTTTGAATTCTCACTTCTAAAAGTTTCTCTGGAGCAAGTCGTGGTCTAGTGGGTCCGACTTTCAGGTTTAGTTCACAACTTCAGTCTCCCATTCTGCACTTGATTTTAGTGTCTATTTTCTCTTTCTTTTTATTTTTTGCAAGTATGTTAGTAGCAAAGCAAGTGGGAAAGCAAACTAGTGTTTATTTTTTATTTTTTATTTCTGCATATGTGTTTTTTTTGTTTTTATCATTTATGCCATTTTGATATTGGAAAATATATCTGTTCACATGTTTAAGTAGCATAGGAAAACTTGCATATTTTGGATGCTATGAAAACACATGAAACACTAACAAAACTAAAAGAAAAGCTAGGTAAATATGAGAGACTATGCATGATAAAGATGGAAAATTTTGAGAGGATTGAAAATGTGAAAACAATGTGATTTTGAGTGAGGGTAGTTTTCATAAACATAGGACTAAACAGTCGCCATCAAATCTGAATCCTGATGAATGCATAGGATGCATAGGATGTCTAGGACTAAACGGTCGTTGCCGAATTTGGATCCTAGTGAGACTAAACAGTCGCTGCTGAATCTGAATCTCGAAGAAGGCATAGGATTAAACGGTTGCTGCCGAATCTGAATCCCGATGAGACTAAATGGTCGTTGCCGAATCTGAATCTTGAAGAATGCATCAGATGCCTAGGACTAAACGGTCATTGTCGAATCTGAATCCAAATGAGACTACAGTCATTGTCGATTTTGAATCTCGAAGAATGCATAGGATGCATAGGACTAAACGATCGCTACTGAATCTGAATCCTGATGAGACTAAACGGTCGCTGCCGAATCTGAATATCAAAGAAGGCATAGGATGCCTAGGACTAAACGGTCGCTGTCGAATCTGAATTTCAAAGAATGCATAGGATTCATAGGACTAAACGGTCACTGCCGAATCTGAATCCTGATGAGACTAAACGGTCACTGCTGAATTTGAATCTCGAAGAAGGCATAGTGTACGTTTTTAGACCCCTTAAAACACAAGTTGTTTAACCTAGTTATTTAGCCAAGTGATTACTTAAGTAAATTATTCAAATCTAGCTTAACACAAGTAAATCATATCAAGTAAACAATGCGGAAAATAAAGAACACAACGATATGATAACCTAGGAAAACCAAACCGGTAAAAAACCAGGGGAAGATTTAACCTAGCTATACTCAAGGTAAAACAGATCCACTACGAAAGAATTGAAGTTTTACAATAGCGACTTAGACCACTAACATCCTATTGCTACCTCGAGTAGAAAACTTACTACCACGACCACGTGACAGCTCCAAGTCCACGGACTACTTCTTTCTTGGATTCACAACAACCACAAGTACTTCCACTTGTGTTTTTCTTTAAGCTCTCTATGCAGCAACTGAAGTGATCACCAAGCTCTCGACATCAATCTTGATCTTGATAACCCTAAGTGTGTATGAAGGCAAACACCTTCAGATCTCATGAGATTCACACACATAGCATATCAACAACACCTGAAACGTGGCTAGGGTTTTTCCTTTTATACTTAAGGAAAAACATAAAACCCTACACGTCATATAGGCTTGAGCTGAGTTGGAAATTCTGCCGAAAAAACATTCTGCACGAGCTTTGATCGATCGAGTCTAATTTTTGATCGATCAAGCCTTGCAGAAAGTGAACAGTAATTTTCTGCACTTACTCGATTCCAACTTCACAATAAACATACTTTAAGCTGCCTAAATCTAGACTTTAAGTTTTGATCATGGTTTGCCTACATTACATATTGAAGTTCTAAAACATTTAGATCCTAAATCCTTAGAACCTAACACATGGGATGCCTAGAACTAAACAGTCATTACTGAATCTAAATCATGGTAAATGCATAGGATGCATAGGACTAAACCATTGTTGTCGAATCTGAATCCTAGTGAATGCATATGATGTATAAGACTAAACAATCATTGCTGAATCTGAATCCTGGTAAGACTAAACTGTTGCTGTCGAATCTGAATCCTGGTGAGACTAAATGGTTGCTGCCGAATCTAAATTTTGAAGAATGCATAGGATTCATAGGACTAAACGGTCGCTGCAGAATCAGAATCCTGATGACACTAAACGGTCGTTGCCGAATTTGAATCTCGAAGAAGGCATGGGATGCCTAGAACTAAAAGGTCACAGCTGAATCTAAATCATGGTGAATGCATAGGATGCATAGGACTAAATGGTCGCTGCCAAATCTGAATCCTGGTGAATGCATAGGATGCATAGGACTAAACGGTCGTTGCCGAATCTGAATCCTAGTAAGACTAAATGGTCGCTACCGAATTTGAATCTCGAAGAATGCATCGGATGCATAGGACTAAACGGTCACTGTCGAATCTGAATCCTGATGAGACTAAATGGTCGCTGTCGAATCTGAATCTCGAAGAAGGCATAGGATGCCTAAGACTAAACGATCGCTGCCGAATCTGAATCCTGATGAATGCATAGGATTCATAGGACTAAGTGGTCATTGCCGAATCTGAATCCTAGTGAGACTAAGGGCCTGATTGGTAGGAGGATTTTTGTTTTTGTTTTCAAAACAGTATAAAAACAATTTTCAAAAAATTGAACTTGAAACTAGTTTTCAGATAATAATTTTTATATTTTACGTGTTTGGCTCTCACTTTTAAGAACAATTTTCAAAATACTAAAAACAAAAATAATTGTTTGGGAGACCATTTCTATTTTTGAGATTTAAATATATATATATATATATATTTACAAAAAGTAACTTGTAGAATTTGTAGATTACATTTTTTTTTTTTTTTTTTTTTTTTTTGTGTATAGTAATAAAGGAATAGAGCTTATCATTTTTTTTTTTAATGATAAGTTTCAAATTTGAAGTGTGAGAATTCTTTTTATGATACAAACTCCTAAATTTAAGAGATAAAAGAGTTTGGACAAATATGTGGGGTCCACTATTTTCAATTTATTTACAACTATGTCATTAAAAACATTTTCTGTATCCTGAAAACACCCTCTAAGCCGTTTTCAAAATCCTGTTTTAAATAAGGAAAATAGGATACAGTTTTTTGAAAACTGTATTTAGAAAATATTAGCTAAATAATAAATTCAAGTGTGGGACCTACCATTTTATGGATTGAAAAACAAAAAACTATATTTAAATACTCTTACCAAATAGCCCCTAAACGGTTGCTACCGAATTTGAATCTAGAAAAAGGCATAGGATGCTTAGGACTAAACAATCGCTGCCGAATCTGAATCCTGATGAATGCATATGATGCATAGGACAAATCGGTCGTTGTCGAATCTAAATCCCAGTAGAGGTATTTTGAAAACTTGAGACTTTTGGGGCAAAAGAGACAGGATTAAATGGTCGTGGCCGAATTTAAATCCCAAGGGAGAGGTATTTTGAAAATTTTGATACTTTTGAGAAAACATGTCATTTTGGTATGAACATGCATGATATGTGTTAGGCAGTAGGGTTAGACATACTTACTTGTTTACTTGCATTGCCAAATGCTTTTGGGCTTACTAACCAATCTTGAATTTGCTTCCACAGGTTATGTCTCGACGAACGAGATCCGGCGGTGCTCATGGGAAGGCTCCCGCCATTGTTCCATCTCGAGCTGATTTGTCTAGTAGTGGTGATGATACTGTCTTAGCCAGTGTACAGGTTGCGTGGACCTTTCAGAGGTGCTTCGACCGAGGTGGTGATGACCCTGTGCCCCATGGGGGCAAATATATAGCACATTGTACTAGGAGTCAATGCACGGTGGAGACGGCCAGTGCTTCGTCTCAATCTCACACTGGTTCAGAAGGCGGTTCTTCACAGTTCCCTCAGACGGAGGAGGGAGGAGGCCCAGGGGGTGAGGAGCTAGATGATGAGCTCATGTTTGACATAGATGCTGACTTGGAGGCGGAGCCAAGTCTAGGTGCTTTGAGGCACCGCAGTCGTAGATCGAGGCCAATGACAGCATAAATGATACTCATCTTCAGCATGGTCTGAAGAGGCATCCTTCTGCTTAGATTCAGAAGGCTCAGGTATGTTCCTTTTTCTCTTTCAATTGTCAAATCTAAATGTGTAGAATGCATGCTAACTGGTAGCTTTTTTGATTTTGAGTATAGGCCGTTGACAAGATTCATGGTCGGGGAGCCTGGTCTTCATTCCTTCTTCGCTTGTATGACTCTAGGAAGGATGCATGCTATCGCGGTTTTTTGATTGAGTAGGGCTTTGAGGAGTTCTTGAGGATTCCTCCATATTCCATGAGGTATGCGATACCGGAGACTTTGGTGCAGCGATTCCATATAGAGACTGGCATCTTTCATCTGAGCTGTGGGGAGTATGCAGTCCTTCCCCTCGACTGGGAGGCCATTTTGGACCTTAGATTCGGTGGGTATTTGGTCCCGACCGATTTTGTAGATTTTGATTTTGTGAGCGAGCTCTTGGGCATTCGCTATCCCTTTACCCCGGTGAGGAAACAATATTTTGGACCTACTGACGAGCCTCAGATCCACATGGAGTGGCTGAGGGTGAGCATACCCTGGGAGGTGGAGCTGAATGACATTGCTCTTAGGCGATTCTTCTTCTACTTCATCGGTAGTTGCCTATTTGGCAACAACCGGTCGGTGCTGACTTGTAAGCTACTACGAGCTAGAGAGTAGTGTCAGATATAGAGGCCTATGATTGGGGGTCCCTTTCTTATGGATTCTTCGTCTCTTTCCTAAGGTAGGCTTCGCGGCAGGGCTTCAAGAGCCTAGAGGGTTGTTGGTAGATTTTGACATGGTGGGCATATGAGTATATCCCGGCCCTGCATCCACAATATTCTGGCCTTTCTTTAGAGATATATCCTAGGGCATGTGCCTGGTCCCTCTGCACAATCACCAGGGTTGTTTTGACATAGCCGTCCACCATCGGCGCTGCGTTGGATTGTGTCACCTGGGGTGAGATACTCAACCGCCCCTATGATGGGTGTGTGGGAGACCGGGAAACTTGGTTGCTCTCAGAAAAAGGTGTAGGTTTCGACACCTTCCCTTTTCAGGATCATATGGAGTCGCCACTTATTTTATAAGTAAAATAAGAAAAATATACAAATTACAACATATCTTGAATAATACACATTCTTATTAATTGGAAACAATTACATCTTGGTAGAAAGAACTTTACATTGCTTTGAATCCTAGTTACAATCTAGTAAAGAAATACAAGGCCTTCTTTCCTAGTTACAATCTACCCAAAATAAAATAAGACACTAAATCTACCAACCTAAGATTCTAAGGTTCGGGGGTTAGGTTACAGGATGGGGGAAGGTGTTAGGCACCCACCCTGCCCAGACAGAGTCTGGTCTTCTAGACTTCAAATGACCTTTTAAATACCCATTTAAAAAATGACATGCAAATTTTTGTGTCAATATTCCTAGATCTAAAGTTGGTTAATGTGCAAAATCTTAGATCTGTTGCATTTATGCAAGGAGAAATCACATTTGAATTTTATTTTTAGGAAAAGAATTTTTAAGAAAAGTTCAAATCAAGCCAAATGAATTTTTTGATAAAAAATTCAAATATGATTTTTTAACAAGGAATGGATTTTTTTTTTTTAAAGAAAAAAGGGTTCTCAAATCTAATTTCTTAATAAAATAACATAATGAATCTCCAAAATAAAAATCCAAATCTGATTGCTTAATTAAGAAATAGAATGGTTTTCAAAAGAAATTGCAGACCTAATTTTTCAAAGTAAAAAAGAACGAATTTTTAGAATAAAATTCAGATCTGATTTGTCAAAGTAAAAAGGAAGGAGTTTTTAGAATAAAAAATTCAGATCTAAATGGTGGTTTTGGAAAAAAAAAAGGAGACTTGAAAAACAATTTCAAATCTGATTTTTGGTATTGGAAAACAATGGTGTTTTGAAAAAAAAAAAAATTCAGATATGATTTTTGGTTTTGGAAAACAATAGTTTTCAAGACAATACAGTTTGCATGACTACAAGCGACAAGTGAAAGTGCAAAGATAACTAACCTCAAGGAGCTTCCAAGGCCCCACAAGTTGCTGCAAGGTGCCCTTGCTAAGACTGTCGAGGGTGGAGTAAAGATAAGCAAGACATGCCTACCCTTAGTTGGCCCTCCATGCCTCCCTAAAATCCTGGAAAAGGTTAGCCACCTCAAAGACACCGTTTACCCACGATTGGCAAAGAGGAAGGCCCCCATCAAGTGGAGAAGGAAAGCCCTAGCCATACAAACACATTCCTCCCTGGTCCTCTGTGGGAGGAACATGTAATCCGACACCAGGTCGAAGTAGCGGATGGTCTCAGTGGAGTACTTCCTCCCTAACATGTTAATTCCCAGTTGCACGCCAAACACACCGTCCAAACTAATGATGGCCCCTTTGAAACTAAGGCCGGTCATGCGGTAGAAGTCATAGGGAGTCACCGTTATCTCCCGCTTGGTGATATGAAAGGTTTGGGTAGTGTCCCACCACCTCTCAGTGAGGCACTGCACCAAGGTGGCACTCGCGGACTTTTCCGAAAGAAGACATGTTCTGCCTTCATATGTTTGTCTGCATAGCCTTTTTTTCACATGTTTTTAACCCCCATAAAAATGTTTGCTTACCTTTTTAACATGTTGGTTGTTATCACATGCTTAGATGAGGGTTTAGGTTGGGGTTTTCTTAGTTTTAATGCCATTCATTTAAATGTTCATGCATTGATGCCATAGGTGTGTGTTGCTAAAAGGTAAGTAAAGGCTAAGTCATGCATTAGCAATGTTCATGCATTTGTGTTAGGGTTTTTAGATGTATGATTAGGGTTTCTAATATGTTAACGTCTTGTTTTTGATATGTTTTGTTTGATGATATGTTTGCTGCCATGTGTAAGTTGTTGTTTTGTTTTAGATGAATGCTAGGGTTTTCTTTTACATGTTTGGCTCTTTTTTGTTTGGATAGATGGATAAGTATATGTTTAGGGTTAAAGATGCCATGTTGTTTGCTACATGCATGTTAGTGTGTGTGTGAGTCTAGAATACAAGTATTTAAATGGTTTTTAATGGGGCTAAGATATAGGACACAATGATGGGAGGCCAACCTTAGGGTTGGGTGATCTTGGGTGCTAAACACCTTTCCAAGAGCATACCTAAACTCCGAACCCAAAATCTGGTAGTAAGATCAAAGGTCCTTCCTTGAAAAGACGCTATATTCATGGTTCCTAGACCATATAACTAGGTGGCGACTCCATTTAATTTCCCTTTCCCTTGCACCCACAGACGGTCACACAAAGGTGATGAATTCCATCATACGATCTTCTATACAGCCTTTCACCACAAATATTGTAATTAGTGGACAACCTTCAAATAGTCAATTGATCATTCTTATCTGTAGACTTCGGGTATGTCCCCTCCTTGAGGTACTGTAAAATTTTTGAATACCATTCACTTTCCCCATTTATTTCTTTGTCTCTTTCTATCGTCATGCAATAAGCCAGCTCTTGTTTTTGTTCCACCACTATCGGCCAAGCTTGTTCTTCCTTGGGCGCATCCATCATGGATGCCATTGTTGCTAAAGCATCCGTAATATGATTCTGCATTCTTGGCACATATTGGTATTGAATCTTTCTAAACTTTGATGCCAATTTCTAAAGACACTCATGATAAGGCATTAGCTTTTCTTCCTTGATCTTCCACCTGTTTTGGATCTGAGAAATTATCAAAGTTGAGTCACCATACACTTCCAACTATTCCACCCCAAGACAAAGGGCTACTTGTAATCCCATATTCTGTGGCGTTATTAGTGGCAAGAAATTTAAGCCTACCCGAGAATGGGATATGTGTCCCTTTTGGAGAAATTAGGAGAACTCCAATGCCACTTCCATTCTAATTAGTTGCTCCATCAAAATACATCTTCCTTGGTTCTAAACCTATCCCTATGATATCTTTATCTAAAAAGTCCCCTTGCATTTCTTCGGCCTCTTCAAGTGAACAATGGGCTAAGTGATCGACAATTGCTCTTCCCTTTATAGACTTCTGAGTCACATAATAGATATAAAATTATGACAAAAGCAAAACCCATTTAGCTATCTTCCCATCTTGCATCGGCTTCTCCATTAGATATTTCAAAAGGTCCATTCTAGCTATCAACAAGACCTTGAAAGCAAGCATGTAATGTTTGAGTTTTCAGGTAGCCCATACAAGCGCTACACATGTCTTCTCAAGTGTTGTATACTTCTCTTCATAAGCCATCATCTTCTTGCTAATATAATAAATTGCATTCTCTTTTCTAGACTCTAGATATTGAGCAAGCAAAGCCCCTAATTGTTGTATCTGTGGTTGTGAGATATAGCAATAATGGCTTTTCAGGCATCGGCGGAACCAGTATTGGTGATTTCGTCAAATAACTCTTATTCTTCTCAAAGGCTTCTTGGCACTGTTCATTCCATACCGTGGGAACTTCTTTCTTGAGCAATTGAAAAAGTGGTTCACATGTCATGGTGAGCTGGGCTATGAACTTGCTTATGTATTGTATCCTCCCTCAAAACCCTCGGATCTCCTTCTCAGTCTTTGGAGGCTTCATCTCTACGATTGCCTTAATCTTCTCAAGATCCACCTCAATTCCTCTCTGACTCACCATAAACCCCAACAATTTTCCAAATGTCACACTGAAAGTGCACTTCTTTGGATTCAACCGCAACTTATAAAATTAGATTCTCTCAAAGAACTTCCGTAAAGTCGGTTTGTGCCCTTCATGGTCTTTAAACTTCACTATCATGTCATCCACATAAACTTCTACTTCTTTGTGTATCAAATCATGCAACAAAGTAGTGGCTACTCGCTGGTAAGTGGCACCAGCATTCATAAGGCCAAATGGCATGACCTTGCAGTAATAGGTCCCCCATGGAGTAATGAAGGATGTCTTCTCCATATCCTCTAGAGCCATATTTATCTGATTGTATCCCGAAAAACCATCCATGAATGACAGCAGTACATGTCCCGCCATATTATCAACCAAAATATTAATGTGGGTAAGGGAAAATCATCCTTTGGGTTGGCCTTATTAAGGTCTCTAAAGTCTACACACATTCTCACCTTCCCTTCCTTCTTCAGTACTGAAGCCACATTAGCTAACCATTCTGGGTAGTTTACCACCCTCAAGAATCCCACATTGTACTATTTCTCAACTTCTTCCTTGATCTTAAGAGTCCACTCTAGCTTTATCCTTCTCAGCTTCTACTCGATTGGCTTCATAGCTGGGTCTGTAGGAATGCAATGTTGCATTATATCTGTATTAATCCCAGGCATATCCTTGTAAGACCTTGCAAACACCTCCTTGAATCCTTCAGTAGTGTGACTAATGCATCTTTCTCAGAGGAAGTTAAGGTGTTACCAATTTGGACCATCTTAGGTTCATCATAAGTTCCCAAGTTAATAGATTGTGTTTCTTCGTTTATAGGTTCTACATGTCCTTGTTTTAATTCCTCATTATTAAAAGTTTCTTTACTAATTTCCAAAATAAAAACATTTAAAGCCAATAAATAAGCAGAATCAGAGATTATATTATAAGGGGTAGAGTTCTTAACAGACTCAACAGGAATTGACTCTATAGGAATAGAAACACGATCACAAACAAACTCAACAGGAATAACAATATTAGCAGAGATAGAATCAATGGGGATGGAAACAATGTTTTTGGCAGGAGTAAATGGCTCGGTGATCTTGATCTTCTCTAGAGGGTCTTCCATGGGGTGGGCAGCTCCCTCCCATGTCCAGCTCTTCAACTCAGTTGTGGCTTCGATGATGGGATCTCTACCTTTTCGGGGAGGATAGCTTCCATGCTATAAACCAAGGAATACGGGGTTGCACTCGTGGAAGTACGAACAGAAGTGCGATAGGTGCACAAGGCGAATGGCAAGAACTCGTGCCAATCCTTGTAGGTGTCTGTCCTCTTCACCAAGATCTTCTTTATATTCTTGTTGGCAGCTTCTACTGTGCCGTTCATCTGAGGATGGTAAGGAACCGAATTCCGGTGTTCGATCTTGAACTATTGGCAAAGTTGCTCGATCATTTTTCCATTCAGGTTTTTTCCATTATCAGTAATGAGCTCTCTTGGTATGCCGTAGTGGCAAATGATGTTCTATTTCAAGAATCAGGCCACCACAGCTTGGGTAACGCTTTTGTAGGAGGCGGCTTCCACCCACTTGGTGAAGTAATCGATGGCCACCAAAATATACTCATGCCTGTTGGAGGCTTTCAGAATCATGGGTTCGATGACATTTATTCCCCAAGTTGAAAAAGGCCATGGTGCTGCTAGAGAATGCAAAGGTTGGGGAGGAACATTCTTTCTATTCTGATAGACTTGGCAATGGTGGCACGTCCTGACCTGCTTGATATAGTTGCTTTCCATGGTGAGCCAATAGTAGCCAGTTCTCATGATTTTTTAGGCCAACAGGGGTCTACTGACATGGGCTCCTAGCAAGCCTTCATGTATCTCTTCCATCAAATGGTCAGCCTAGGGGGCATTTATGCATCGAAGCAAAGTTGTATCGTGGTTCCTCTTATACAAGACTTCCCCACTTAAGAAGAACTAGCATACCATGCGCATGATGAACTTCTTCTCACTGTCTATCACCCCAGGCGAGTATTCACTATCTTTGATATAAGCATTGATATCATGGTACCATGACTTCCCATCAACTTCAACTTCGACGTTCATGCATTCTTCAATGTTCATGTAGTAGGCCGGCATGCCGCGGACCTCAATGTGCAATTGTCGCATATCATCTCCTTCCGCTAACTTAACCATGCTAGCCAAGGTAGCTAGAGCATCTGCAAACTAGTTGTGTGCTCGGGGCAAATAAGCAAAGGTAATGTTCCGGAACTTTAGGATTAGGCAGCTAATGCATTTTTTATACGAAATCAACTTGGTATCTTGGGCTTGCCACTTTCCCTCTATTTGGGCAATGATCAACAGGGAATCTCCAAAGACGCTTAGATCGTACGTGCTGAACTCTAAGGCAACTTACAGGCTTACTATGCACGCTTTGTACTCTGTGATGTTGTTTGTGCAATCAAAATCTAACTTGACTAAAACAAGGATTTGCTGGCCCTTCAGGGATACTAGAACTGCTCCCATTCCATTTCTAGTGCTATTGGCAACTCCATCGAAATAAAGCTTCCAACGCCATAGCTCTAAATTGCTTGGTTCTGGCTCTATTGCCAAAACATCCTCATCTGGGAAAAGGGATTCTGAGAACTCTAGGTCGTTCAACGGCTAGTCCACTAGGTAATCGGCTATGGCTCAGCCCTTGATGGCCTTTCACATCATAAACACGATATCAAATTCAGAGAGCAACATTTGCCAATGGGAGATCTTCCCTGTGAGGGCAGGCTTTTCAAAGATGTACTTAATAGGGTCCATGGAAATCAACTGCATGGTGAAATAGAGCATGTACTACTGCAACTTACGTAAGGCCCATGCTAGGGCACAACACATCTTTTCAATGGTGATGTAATTGATCTCACAACTGGTGAACTTCTTACTTAGGTAGTAAATCGCCTTCTCTTTTTGATTAGGTTCATTTAGCTGGCCTAACATGCAACCTATGGATGCTTCCTGCACCGCTAGATAGAGAATCAACGGATGTCCTGGCGTTAGGGGAACCAGAATAGGGAGGTTCAACAAATACTACTTAATCTTGTCAAAGGTTGCTAGACACTCATCTGTCCATTCTATCTTCGTATCCTTCTTTAATAAGGGATCGCACGTGGCAGTCAACTACTTGTTAAGGTTAAGCCTCAACCTATACTTGACACGGTGCTTGAATAGCTTTCTCAAATCTATCAAATGATCTCTAGGAGTGCGCGACTTGGCGATCATATCGTCCATGTAGACTTCGATCTCCTTGTGCATCATATCATGGAACAGGGTTACCATGGCTCGCTGTATGTCACCCTAGCATTATTTAAGCCAAATGGCATGACATAGTAGGCGTAAGTTCCCCAATGAGTGGTGAACGCTGTTTTGGCTTTGTCTTCTTTAGCCATTTTGATCTGATCATAACCAGAGAATCCATCCATAAAGGAGAAGAACATGTTGGTCACGATGTAATCAATCAGGGTATCAATATGTGGCAAGGAAAAATTATCCTTCGGGCTGGCCCAATTCAAATCTCTATAATCAACGCACATGCATACTTTCCCATCTTTCATTGGTACAGGAACAATGTTTGCAACCCAATCAAAGTAGGCTATGGTGTGGACGCAAGGTGTCATTTTTTAGGAGTCGCCACCTAGTTTTTGCAATGGCCTAGGAACCATTTATATAGCGTCCTTTTGAGGAAGGACCTTTTGATCTTATTACCAAAGATATGGGTTCGGAGTTAAGGTGCGGTCTTAGGAAGGTGTTAGGCACCTAAAACCACCCAACCCTAAGGTCAGCTTCCCATCATTGTGTCTTATGTCTTAACCTTATTAAAGGCACACTCAATACTTGTATCTAACTCACACACACACACTAATCATGCATTTAACAATCAACATCGAATCAGACATCCCTAAACATACATCTATCATGGCGATCAACCAAAGCCTACCATACATCTAACATGGCATCTCAACCAACCTAGCATTCTTCTAATCATGGCATAATATATCATCTTCAAACAAAGCAGCACATGTATCATAAAATCAAAGCAAGGATATAGGCAGCAGGCATATCATGTCATCATCAAAAGCATTGCATATACATATTCATCAAAGAAGGGTAAACTTATAAAACAAACTTATGCATATACATGTGAATGCATGACTTACCTAACTTACCTTGCAGCAACTCAACACCTATGGCATTGTGCATGAGCATGTGAATGCATGTTTATGGCATTAAAGCAATAAAACACAGGATAAACCCTAATTCTAATATGTGAAGAAAATGAACAATTAAACATGTGAAACAAAGACCTTGAAAGCATAAAAGTACGGAAAAGAAACCAAACAAGGACATACATGTGAAAGCAAAAGCAAAACAAATAAGATAAAATTAGGGTTTCTAGGCAAGTTCATGCACACGCATGAACTTCCCTGCGTTCGCATAATCAAGCCTGCATGCGCAGACAAGATAATGTGTGGGCAGGTTTCTACCCAGAAAACCTAAAAACACAAAAACAAGGCAAAACTTCAAAACTGGAATTCTAATAACCTAACATGCATTTAAAACATACAAATACGTAAACCTAAGCTAGATAAACATGTTAAAACATATTATAACAGGCAAACAAAGCAAACAAAAAGATATAAAGCATAAAAAAGAAAAGAAAAGTAAAAAGAAAAGTTTAGACTAATACCTCAAAGAAAAGCTCTTCAAGTTTGATTTTTAACCATTCCCCTCAGTCAAATCTATTCACAATTCAATAAAACAATGATTAGTAATCTTAAACTCAAAGATCAAGGCTAGAAAAGGCCCTAATCAAAAGAAAATTGACTTAAGGATGTTTTGTGAAAAACTACCTCTTTGATTCACTATTTCTAGTGAATCTTAGTATTTCCCCGTGGGATTTCTGTCTGTTTTGAAAATATATCATGTAAGGCTACTTATAGTGTGAAAAAAGGGGCTTGGAACGACTCTCAGATGATGTGGGATTCATTCCAAACCTCAACATTAATGCAGAAAATTTGTCTTGTATAGTTTCTAGAATTCGCTATGCATGCGCAAGATCGAGCCTGTGTACACATGCAAATAGTTGCGTGCGCAGATTGATTCTTATGTGCACATAGCGAGAGTTTCCTTTGACCTTATTTTTCAAAAATAGATTTATTTGCTTATTAAAAGTTGTATTTTTCATTTTAATACTTCTCAAGTCAATTTAACTTCTGATTGGGCCCTAAACTAACCTTGGGTCTTAGAATTCAACATCATTGGGGAACAGGGGCTCGAGTCGTAAGGGGTACAAAATGTGGTGTCTACATATGGCAGTAAGAAAACCGGCTTTCAACTGCTTTTCTACTTCTTCTTTGATTTTCAGGATAATCTCTGACTTCATCCTTTGAAGGGCTTGCCACAATGAGGGGCATTCAGATTTAACTAGAATCCTATGAACAGCGATCTCTATATCTAGTCCTAGCATATCTTGATAAGACCAAGCAAAGATTCCTTGAATTCCTTCAACAGAGCTATGAGCTCGTCTTTAGGAAAGTTCACCCCAGTCTTGACGAGTTTTTCTGTCTCGCTTTCATCAGCTAGGTTTATCGCCTATGTCTCTTCTATATTGGGCTTGGACCCTTCGCTCTCTCTGTTCATAGCTTCTAGTATGTATCGAGGTAAGTTTGGGACCTCTTCCATTCCTTCAACATCATGATCCAACTCTATTATCTCATTCACATCATCTACACCTTCGTTATGGCAAAGGGACGATGTACCCACTTGGGAATCAGAACAGATCCTATAGAGCAGAACATATACAAAGAAACATAAGATAATTTGCACACACATATTCATAAGAAAGCAAATAAAGAGAGATGCAAGAATTTCCTGAATAATACGTTGAATATTTCATTAATGGATTATGGGTAGAGGGAAAACAAAGTTCATGCCTGATAATGATAAAAGGGAAATGCTCTCTTTCTTGTTGTTTCTAGGAAAACAAACTAGAGAAATCAATAGGAAATACAAATAAAGCAAGAAATAACATAAGCATGCAAAACAAACTAGATATGCTATTCCAACCCTTTTGGGCGATCGGGAGGCCCAATCACTCGATAATGGAATACTTCTTACCCAGCCGGTGCAACTACAAAGCAAGGCTCAATGATCCAAAGGCCTGCCGCCTCACTTGGCATCCCTCGTCGGATAGTGGAAGTCAGATTCTCTTCGAGAGATATGATAGTGTTCACGGAGAACTCTTCATGACGGAGCCGAATAATGCAAGCCAGATCAAGCTCTTCATCTTCCAATTCCTCGAAAGGTTTTGGCATAATGACCCCAGCCGGAGCTAGAAAAGTGGTTTTGATATGGGGAGTAAACATCCTTGAAGTGTTGCACTTCCTCTTCTTGCCTCTAGAAGCTTGAAAGAGTTCTTCTTGAGTGGGTTTGTACCCTAAGCCGAATCTTCCTTTGTTATCTGAGAGTTCAATGAGAGCAGGGCCCCCACATCCTACGGCCCCGAGGCCCTGGCCTAATTTGTAACCAAACTTGAGCATTTCCTTCTCGGCCATTAGGACTACTGTGGGCCAGCCGGAATTAAGCTCTGAAGCACTATGAATCATGGAAACTAGCTCAAAGCTATAGAAGGATGCTTCTGGAAAAACATTAGCATCAATGTAGGGGATAGATGTCTCTTGGAAGATAGTCATGGGCTTTTCAACCATAATGGTGATCAATTGATTTTCGGAGATGAACTTGAGTCTCCGATGGAAGGTAGACGTGATTGAACCTGCTATTTACAACCAGGGTCTTTCTAAAAGCATGTTGTATGGAGAGTCAACCTTAATCACTTGGAAGTTGACCATGAAGGATCTCGGGCCAATCTTAATCATTGACTCGATTTCACCTTGCATTTTGCGATGCGTGCTGTCAAAGGCTCAAATGATCATAGTGCTAGGCTTAATAAGAGACATATCCACCTTCAGGCGCTCAAGAGTGGCCATCGGGAAAACATTCAGGGCTGACCTATTGTCGATTAACACCCTTGTGACAATCATGTCTTCACATTTGACTATGATATGCATGGCCAAGGTGTGATCTCTACCTTCTAAAGGTAACTCATCATCTGAAAATGAGACTTGGTTGGTGGCCAACACCAATGATACCATACCCTCGAAGTAGGAGTCTATAATACTAGTAGGAACATGTGTTTCCTTCAACACCTTCAATAGAGCTTCACGATGGATCTTGAAAGATAGCAACAGAGCTAAAATAGAAATTTGAGCTGGAGATTTTTTCAATTGCTGAATCACACAATAATCGACGTTTTGGATTGTTTTCAAGAATTCCTCGGCTACTTCAGTGGTGACCCTATTCCTGATTGGCTCGAATGTGCTTTTGCCAATCTCTTTCCTTCTTTTTTCTAGTTCCTCGTAAGTCTGATTAGGCCTGAAGAGATATTAGCACAAACCTTTTCCTTTCCAGTTCGGGTGGAAATCAAAGTTATATCATACTTCCATGGGACACAATGGCTATCTTGGTAAGGGAAGGGCTTTGGCATACGGATGATCACACCTTCTTAAGTTTGCAGATTTGGTGCCAGGGAGAACATCTTTAGGCTGATGATGACTGGGCAGGGCAGAGCAACTTCTAAAGCTTTTGGGCCAGAAGCCCTAGAGATTCCTTGGATAGGCTTTGGCAGAATTAGAGGATCGAAACCTTGAATGGCGGGGACTATGGGGGTTCCCTTCTGGATAAATCCTGGAGATGGCTCTGCAACTGCAGGCAGTGCCAAGACTAGAGGAATAAAGCCTTCAATGGTTGACATGGCTTGTCCTTTCTATGGCTAGTTCTCACTTGGGTATTTGGAGGGCATAGGCCAGTTGCCATGCAGTCACTCCTTCGCACGAATTCTCTTTCAGTCCAGATGATACCATGATCAGCTAAACTCTGGACTTGTACTCAGAGCACTCTACAATTGAATAGAGAAGACTCCCTAATTGAAACCTGGAGTTCCTATGTTCTAAAAAACGATGTGACTTTCCTGGGCTAAGGCCCGCAACATGGCTTTCCAAAGGAATGAAGGGGATGAGAAATCACAGATCCTCTCCTCCACTATAAAGATAGTATTCACGTTCCCTTCCTGATGTGGACTTAAGGGATTAGTAATGACGTTTGGCCCGGCCGTGTTATTGAACTATACTAACTTGTTGTCGATGAGATCCTGGATTTGATGTCTCAAATGTGTACACTCTTCTAGGGTATGTCCCTCGACTCCAAAATGGTGTTCACAAGGATATGAATTTGATCTTCGATCCTACGTAAAGGCAATAGATGATATGAATATGGATTACTGGATCAATGTTATGTGAATAGAATTGGATTTTACTTAAAGTCTAGAACTTGTAGAGGTGCCTAGTGGCATTAAGCCTATTGTTCTTAAATAGGTCTACAAGAAAAGTCAGATTGATAGATTTGAAGGTGCAAACCTTCAAAGTCAAGACTAGTGGAGAAAAGATTTATTCAGAAAGAAATGGTTCGATTATGAAAAGATTTTTTCACCAATAGTTAAGTTTGACTCTATCTAGAATCTCTTATCCATTATATTTCATTTGAATGAAATATGGCAATGGATATCAAGAAAGCTTCTTTTAGTAGCAATCTTGAGGAAGATATCTATATGATGTAACTAGACTTGTACATAGCAAAGAATCAGTAGTGTTAAGTATGCAAGTTGCTTAAATTCCATTTATGGACTAAAGCAAGCATATGTATAATAAAATATCATATTTGATCAAGAAATCAAATTGTTTGATATTGATTAAGTATTAAAAGGCCTAATGTGTGTAAAAGCTATATAGAATTATAAATCTCTTAATGTATGTTGATGACATTCTAATCATTTAGAATGATGTAGAGTTATTGTCATCAATAGAGTTTTTGTTGTCTAGTCCAGTTTGATATAAAGTACTTGGGAAAGACTAGTTACATCCTAAGAATTAAACTTTGTTAAAATTCAAAAATTAGGATGTTGGGTCTATCTCAAACTGCTTAAATAGATTAGATTCTATCTAAGTATAGCATGTAATACTTTAAGAAATGATTCTTTTCTTTTAAGTATGAAGTTCCTTTATAAAGGACTATAGTCCTAAGACATATAAAAGGAAGGAGCATATTAAGACGGATCCTTATATCAAATTTATAGGAAGTCTTTATGCTATGCTAAATACTAGGCTGAATCAAAGATCACTTAATTTAGTGGGAGTGAAGCATATACTTAAATATCTTAGGAGAATGAGGGATTATATGCTTGTCCACCAAAGTGAGATTTTGATGGTAACTGGATGTACAAATACTAACTTGTAGTTTGATTGTGATTCATGAAGTTGGACTTCAAGATATGTGTTCATCCTAGGTGGTGAAAATACACATTGAACGTAAGTATTATCTCATTAGAGAGATATGAGTATGTGAGATGTAGTAGTAGAAGAGATAATTTATGTAATAAATCTGACTGAAACTTATTTCCAAACCTTACCTTAGAGTGACTATAAATTACTCTAAAAGGGATAAGTGTCGGATACATGGTAAATTGTCTTTGAGGGAAAGTGGGAGATTGTTGGGGTTTATGCCCTAAAATCCAATTTTTTGGCATGTCATAAATAATTAAGTAGTTTAATTATGTGAGACTATCTATAAATGAACTAATGCATCTTTATCTTAGTCCATGAGATGCATAGTATGTGATTTATGTGAAAAGTCACAGAAGATATAGATCACAAGTTCTTTGTAAACTCAGAATTTTAGTTCGTAATCAGTGATGAAATTGGGCGTTTCATCTGCGAAGACTATAACATATCAACTAAGATGATTTGTCTTGATCATGGAAGTGGAGACTTCTAGTTGGTATGTTGATATGTTTTAAGAGTTAAAACATATTGAACTGGACCGCTGTGAGATTTATTATTCTCCTAACGACTGTCAAATGAATAATAAATCTCACGACTTTTATTTACATCAACTTTAAATCCTGAGAGAATAATGGACCTGATCATGAAGTGTAGGTTGCTTTGATATATCAGGAGTGAGATCTATAAGTCATGGTCAAAACCTCAGTATGTTGGGCAGCCGCATTTAGTGTTGATGGAACATATATTCTCAAGATGGAATTCATAATCTCTTAACGGAGATATAAAATATTCCCTTGAGATAAGTTTAATGGGTTTGGTTATTCAGAGTGTTGGGCCCAACCACTTTAGTAAGAAGTTACTAAAGTATATATTTATGAAATTGGATTTCATAAATATATGATGAATAACGTAGATGATTAAACCGGGTACTCAAGGATTAAGATGTAGTAATCTTCAAAGTGGCAGTCTACATTCATGACTTTGTATTACTACGAATATTTTAATGAAGGGGTTGCATGTATAATAAAGTCTTGGGATATAATTTATTAATAAGGCCTAGACCTATTGGAGCTAGAGTCTTATTTGTTCCCTTTTGGTCCCACTCCAAGCCACATACTAGAGCCCAATTGGAATGGCCCAAAAGGCTAGTCCAATTAGATAATCAGTTGTATATAAGGAGAGAAACATACAAAATTTTATTAGGTCTTTCATAAGAGAGTTCTCATAAGGAATGAAATACTTTGTATGTGAGTGTTGGACACTCTTCTATTCTCTCATTGGAAACTAATTGAGAGACCACACTTTTTGGGCATTAAGTGGAATTGGAGTGAAGATTAAAAGTATTCCCAAGTACTTCTAAATCTTTTTGTTTTGAATTTCACCGCACCAAGGTACACTTTCTTGTTCTTAAATTCTGAAACTTACATAGTACATGTTATCAATTGCGAATGAATTAGATCCGTTAATTTTCTGCTGTGTATGTTTTGTATGCGATACAAACATGTATTTTTTCCAACAATGTGCATCATTTCTGCCATATGTTCTTTCATCTGCATGAACTCAGCAACACTTACTTCAAAAGCTGAAAGGTCACTAGTAGATATCTCTCTAGCACGAGACCTAGTGATAATGGGATCACGACGTGATGGTAACTTAGACTGTTTCCTTTGAGCAATATTTTCTCTTTAGGATCTTGGAAAGGAAAAGGATGGGATGGGAGAGAAATGGGGTACATTTGAAAATTTTACAATGTGGAAACACAAAACAAACCCGAAGTTAGTTTCTGTACTTGCTCATTTAAAGTGCACCTATCTTTTTAGAAATATTGGCTTGGACCCTTGATCGAGTATTTATCATGATGAATTTCTATAGTGATGCGGGATTAATGCACAAGCTTGGCAAGTAACTGGAACTTTTATATCATGCTTGAAATTGCGGGATGGACCCTCCTTTTTTGATTACATGGAAAAGTAATGCCTTTACAAAGTTTGACCTTTTACAAATCCCCAAGATCATCATGGGCTATAGATAATGGCTCCAACAGTGGGCCTTTTACTATACAAGGAAACTCAAAATTACAATGAAGAGGCTTCATTCTTGATAGCTTGGCCTTCTTGGGGAAGATCTTGAACTCTTGGCAATGTCCTCCTTGGCACAGAATTCCGGCTACTTGCCACAAATTTTATCTATACACATTTACATGACGGAGCCATTAATGTATGCATGGATGCCCTTGTAGGTTTGGAAACCCTTAGGGTCCGGGTTTGATCTGATGTGTGAGCAACGGGGTTGCTTTTCCCTAGGGTTTAATCAAAGATGTTGTGTAAGCAAGATGGATAGAACCTAGAGTAGAGCATGACTCTTTGATGCAAGCAAAAAGGGCAAACCTGCAAACATAAACTGGACACTTTTCCCTTGACTCATTTTGAAAACAATCCTATGAAGGATGTCCTACCTTAGGCTGGGATTTCACTCAGATTTGGCTCTTCCTAGTCCTCACGGGTTTGACGTAGTCTAGGCCAACTATATGAGACTCGGCTTAACTAGAAAGTTGGTCCTATTCTTAGGGGGGACCTCAATCATCTAATCCTTCCCTTCATAGAAGTTGTGGGAAGAGCAGATCACAGGGGCCTTTTCAGCATAATTTTGCCCACCCATGGACCTAGGAAAAGCCTACAATTCGGCATCCAGTAACTATCTAAGGTGTACGCATCCAACATTAGCCTTCAACGCTGAGCCTGGGTTCGACCCAATATGAGGGGTGATGTCATGCATTTTGAAATGAAAAAGGGAAAGACTTTCCAAGTGCAACAGATATAAGCATAGATAAAGGTGTAGCATAAATTAAATTTTACTACCTTAGGTTTGCACATGTGAAGGAAAGCTATAAAGCATGCTTTAGGAAAGTAGGAAAGCTTCACACATACGAAAATACCTCAAAGCCGGTTTTTGGAAAACCACTTTGAAAATCATTTTTTGAAAACATTTTTTAGTTTTGAAAATAGTTTACTAGGATATAGTAAAAGCAATTTTCAAAAAGAAAGCCCCGGAGGCTAATGCCAATTTCAATGTTTTTGAAAGCCAATGTCCAAAGTTTAGAATCCTATCAAGAACTCTAAAGGCTAAACTCTCTAAGTGTCCCCAGTGGAGTTGCCAGTCTGTCGACACCTCATGGCTGATTGACCACCCATCGCGGTGACGCTCGCATGCTTTCTCTATCTCGTGGCTACGTGAGCGACCCTCTAGTCATGAGAGCTCTTGACCTTGTAGTATGGGTATGTGCTTAAGGCGATTGTCGTAGGTGCATATTCATGCTATATTGTGTGCACAATCATCGCGGTGTGATTGTCTTGATCCATGTCACCATATGACATTTGGTTTCCCCATATATGCGACACGTATGGATTTGTTTAACACTTTGGAGGACTTTGACTGACCACGGTGCGAGCATGTTGATACACGCCGTATACACAGGCGCGAAACCCTGCTGGTGCGCCATAGCACATCGAACGTGAAAATCTGCTGAATTTTCTCCATGAAAATAGGGCATCCCCATTGCTATATTCTCATGTCGAAAGTATTGGGTTAAAATGAATAGACCCCTTGCAAATTGATTAATTACCCAAGTTAATTAATTAGGTTCATTTACATACAATAGCGTGGCAGCACAAACAAATCAACAATTAAACTAAATGCAGTGAAAAATAAATTTGACATGGGTGATTTGTTTACAAATGGGGAAAACCACCTAGGCAAAATCCCACCAAGTGAATTTCAGGTCACCACTCCCAAGAATCCACTATTATCAATCACAAGTGGTTACAAGTATAAGGAATCTTATCAAACCCTTTGGCCTATCCTAAAATACCAACCTACAGTTGAACCCTTACCCCAATACCCAATTGGACTTGTATTATAGGGGCAATCTATGATGCACGGAATCAAGTACGTGACTAACACCAGCAACTTGAAGAAGACGTTGGCTGCAAAGTTCTTCAGTTCATCAACGATGAAGATTAGGAAGTTCCTTGGTTACAAAACCCTATGGCGCAAAGACGCAGTAGCATCTTCAAGGAGAATAATGAACTAGGTCACTTTCTACATGTGTTCTCCTAGTATGACGGCCTTTAAAAATAAGCCTTATATATGTCTAGAGTTGTGAGAAAAGAAACCCTATACAAATATACAAGCATGGACCGAAAATCAGATCTGGAATTTTTGATTTCATAAGTCTTGACAGAAACAGCTTGTGTCGAGCTTCAACATTAAATCTCAATAGAAAGGATTCTATTAAGACTTCTGTCGAGATTTAATGAACAGCTCTTCTTCACTTGTTTCTTGGTCAGATCTTCATGGCTTTAACACTTGACTTGAACAACATGTTTCTTAAAGTCTTAAACCCATCCTAAATCTACCCAATTACAAGTAAAGTGCATTTTGTCAAAGGATTAGCCAATTACATAAAATATGTCCCTAACAATCTCCCCTTTTGGCAATCCGTGACAAAACCACAACAAAACAAATAATCATGAGTGAAGTCTTAAATCACTAAACTCATAACCACTTGTTGTATTACAAAGTAAATCTATCCCTACTACAAACTCTTGAAAAATTTTGCAAGAAAAGAGTTCATGGCATGATAAACTTTCACAACCTGTCTTTTTGAAACACTTAAACAAAACTCATTAAGGCATCATGTGTGAAACAGAAATAAAGATTGCGTACATAAAGAAACATATGTATAAAGATAGAAAATAAACAACACATGTAGAGGTAAGTGAAGAAAATGAACATACATCATCATCATATATAAGAAAATAAAGTACAATGTATGTCATAATAAATGGTCACAAGACCGGTATACAAGAGGCTAATGTAAATAAAAAGAAAGAAAAGTACATATAAACCTCACTACATCCCTCAAAACTATATACACTCCCCCTATCAAAAATGTCCTATACTAACTCTCCCCCTAAAAACAAGACTACTCTCAAACCCAAAACTACTCCCCCTTTTTGACACGAATGACAAAGGGTAAGTCACTGAGAGGTCATTATCTCATCATCATCGGAAGAGCAAGCATCATCCTCATCATCCTTATCATCATCATCGGGCGAGGCCTCTGGAGAAGGAGAGGGAGAAGGAGCAAGACCAGCCATGCGAGCCTTTTTGAGGGCAATGCGACCAACTCGGGTGTTCATTTGACACATCTCATCTATGAGATAGTCAAGACGACCACCAAAGTCAGCCTCTATTTGCTGAAGCTGCACCATGATGGCCTCAAGGGTCACACCACTAGCTGCGGAGGTAGAAGGAGCCGAAGAAGAGGGTGGAACAGTAGAAGCTGCAGGGTCGGTCGTCTCCACTCGTGGCCGCTTCAATCAAAGCTCAGCCTTACTCCACCGGATAGAACCAGAGTTGATGGCACCCATAATGATGAAAAGATGAGAGATAGGATACCCGTGATAGTCGAAAGGAAGATAAGCTTACCACGTGTAGTAGTGTCTTGATACACATCTATGATAGATGTGACGAAGTGAGAGGGAAAGTCAATGGAAAGATCCTCCATCAAGGAAAGAAGAAAACGAGCATGAGGCTCAGTGATGGAGTTATAGGGAGACAATGGTGTAAGAGTGTATGTCATCACCATGTTAAGGAATCTCGGGCCTTTAGCAAAACCAGAGCATGGAATGTTTAGCTTACCACCCCATATGGAAGGAATCTCACAAAAGTGAGAGATGAGGTCGTCTTTAGACAGGGTCCAGAGATGCGCACAGCCAGGGTAGTCAAGATGCACTACCTTAGGGACGTGTAGTACCTCGAATATAAGATCCGGAGTAACTATGATACGTGTACCTTTGAATGTAGAAACAAACTGAGGCACAGAGGTATCGATACCGTGTATGTTGGAGTAAAACTCCTGAATAAACATGACAGGACAACGCACGGGTTTCTCACAGAGAGATTCCCATCCTCGAGTCCGAATGACATCGGGTAGCGTAGTGTCGGAGAAATCCGATAGAATGACCAAGCGTTCCAGATGAATGCCACAATTCTAGAAGTTCTCAAAGAAGTCTGTCTTGGCCCTCTCATCATGGAACTGAATATGAGATGGAACAGGAGGATTAGAAGAGGATGACCCGGAACCACGAAGAGGGTTCTGAGCCGGAGTAAATCTGCACTGTTTGGGTGCCATAAGGAGGTTCTATTCGAGAGAGAGAGAGAGAAAGAAGGAATAGAAACACAACACATGTTCAGAATAGGAAAGAAAAGAAAGAACGTATGCATGAAAAAATGCAAGAACATGTGACGTGCAAAAATTAAAAGCATTATGGGTAAAACCCAATCCAAACCTAACAACACTCACAAGTTTAATCAAGCACACAATCCTAAAATGCATGAAACATTGTTATAATGTATAGAAGATGCAATGCGTGAACTTATAACAACAATTTCACAAAGCCCAACCCAAAAATTTCGTGAAAAACTCAAAAACCCCAAAAATTTTGACAAACCCTAAAACCTAGGTCTAAAATGCATGAATGCATGAAAAGAGAGAAAATGAGAACACTTACCAAGTGTTTGGAGCTTGATCTAGGCCGAAGAACACGAGGGTGAGGAGATTTGAGAGTGAGAAAAAGTTTTGGGTTGAGAGAGAGTTTTCTATCGAGAGAGAAGTGAGAAAATGAAAATCGGATCGTGCCTCAGCTATAAATAGAAAAACGCAGCTCGATGGTTCGAGGATCTGTCAAGCACTAAATCTCGACGGAAGAGAATCTGTCGAGGTGCTATTGAAGATCTATCGATGGCTAAAGGATGGTCTCGATGGATCGAGGATCTGTTGAGAAGGTGTTGAGGAAACAGAAGCTCAAGGAAATTATCTCGATGGATCGAGAAGCTGTCGAGGTGCCATCGAGAAGAAACTCAGAAATCTCGATAGATCGAGAAAGTGTCGAGGATCTGTCGAGTAGACAAAGAGGTCAGAAGAAAAACTCAATGGATCGGCCTGCTGTCGAGAATCTATTGAGAGCAAAGCAAAGAGGCTCGATAGAAAAGGATGTGTCGAGGTATTTGTCGAGAAGCTGTTGAGCTTGAAGAAAATGAGTTTTTCAAGGGAGGAAAAACACATAAAGATGAATGCAATAAGCAAGCTACTCAAACAAAGATCCATTCAACATGTTAAGCTCTCAAAATGTCTCTCAACATATAAGCAAAGCATCCATAGATCCAAAACACACACACACACACACACACAAAACAATTCTAACCAATTTTATATTTCAAAAATGAGTTAAGACAGTTTAATGAGCATATATTAACACATGTATTCCTTGTGATGGCCAAATCACATTGTACCTGCACATGTATCAAAAGTAGCAAAGAGTATGCGTGTTGTGTGTGAAAACACAGCAAGAGTGCACAAGTTTCTCATATTATGAAGATTCAAGATATGAGGTGATCTAATACACTTTGCACACAATCATAACCGTTTGATGGGGACTATCACCTTTGAAGTACATCATATAACTCTCACATCTCCTAGAAACACGCTTACAACCATTTTTAAAAGCATTTTGATCTTTTTGCTTTTCATATTCTTTGCATATTTTTCTTTTTGAACATTCCATGCATGGGCATATATAGAGAGAAAAGAAATACCCAATTATGTAAGCCAAAAACATCACAATTTCGCTAGGTCGGAGCATACAAATGTTATACATGATTGCCTTTCTCTTAGGATTTTCTAGTCCTTCCCGTCAAAAAGAGTGATTATAGTATAAAGAATGAAAGATCACTTGATCGTACTCATCACAAACACGAGCTATAAAGCGCACTTGCTTAGTTGTGCATAGAGATGCTCATCTAAGCTACAAGAGATACAAAGTTTAGAAAAATTTGTTTCAAAGGCCATCCAAGGTACAAAAGTACCAATATAAACAAACTTTGTATTTTTCTGATTTTTCAAATTTTTTTATTTTTTATGTAGAACCAAAAAAAAAAAAAAAAAAAAAAAAAAAAAAAAAAAAAAAAAGAACTGAAAACTAATAAACAAAAACATGAAAGAAAACACATAAAGCATAAAGACTAGACTGACTCAAAAACAGCTAGAAAGCAAAACAAACAAGTTATGCAAGAACAAAAAGGGAGAGAGAGAAAAAGTGACTGAATCACTTGGAGCCTTTTTCCTTCCACACTTTGGAATTGAAGGAAGATCCTTTTCTAGAGTTGAACCTTTGTTCCAGAGGTGAGGGGGAAGAATTGAAACCGTTCAAGTTCGAAAGGAACATGAGGGCCTTGGAAAGATCTCTAAGAGGACCCAAAGATGGTGGAATTTGACCTTGACCACCAGATGATAACACACTATTGCTCTATTGAGTGGCTAACCACTTATAGCAATTTGGACGAGTGTGTCTTGAAGTTCCACAATGATGACAAAAATGCGACTTCTTTTGTTGAGAATTTTTATTATTGTCTTTCTTAATCCTAGGGTTCCTAGTCTCTTTCTTTTCAACCTTAAGGGGTGCTCTTAGAATAGATTTTCCCTTGTCTAAGTTCCTACTAGCTATTTCAGTTTTAGCTTCATTATTTTCAGCATCATTATCATTAGCAGGTGAAACAAAAACAATCTTACTCGAAGAGACAATATTAGGAGAAGAGAATTCATACCCCAAACTGGTTTTGTCAGAAGCAGCTTTCTAAAAGCTTAGCATCTCATCGAGTTTTGCACTAGAAGTCATCTCCAATTGAGCTCTAACTTGAAACAGCTCTGGTTCAAGCTTCTTAGTCCTTTCAGCCAAGAAATTGTTCTCAAATCGTAATGCTCCAATGGTTTGATTGGCTTCATCAACCTTGGTAAAAAGCTCCTCTCAATCTAGCTTCACATTGCTCAGCTTCTTGGTGGCCAACCTATACAGTTTCTCAAACTTTTTAGAAATCTTGTACAATTTTGCATAGGCTGTATGGATGTCATCTTGTTCATCCATTTTCTCAAACTTAGATTCCACCAAGTCCTCTTCTTCATCCACTGCTTCTACAATCCCTTCAGTAGGATCCACTGTGGCAGTGAAAGCATTCAAGATTCCTTCGTCATCATTATCATCTAACTCAGTCTCAAGCTCGGTATCACTCAAGGTAGCAGCAAGAGCCTTGCTTTTCCCAGTTGACTTGAGATATGTTGGACATTCTTATTTCATGTGTCCAAAACCTTGACATTTGAAGCACTTTGGTCCGGAGGGAATAGTATACTGACCGCCATCCTTAGCATCCTTCTTCCTTTTGTCTTGACTTCTAAATTGAGAAAAGCTGGATTGCTTACGGTCTTTGTCAAAACCTTTCAGTGCCATATTCTTACTTTTGGTTCCTTTCCCAAGTCTAATCAAACCCAATTCATAGGTTTGCAAGTTGCCAATCAGCTCCATCAAAGGAATGGTTTCAATGTCCTTTGATTCTTCAATAGCTGTTATCTTGGCATGAAATCTCTCAGGGAGAGACCTGAGCACCTTTCTCACATTCTTGAGCTCGGGAATATGATCACCAAGATTGAATACTGAGTTCACTATATCCTTTATCTTGGCATAGAACTCATCGAATACCTCATCCTCCTCTATCTTTATCTCCTCAAAGCTAGTCGTGAGCCTTTAGAGCTTTGAATCCTTGACAGCCTTAGTCAATTCATAGGTTATCTAGAGGATGGTCCATGCTTCCTTTGCAGTTTCAGTTGAGGATATTTTCTTGAACTCCTCATTGGTCACCGCACTGAATAGGGCATTCAATGCTCTGCTGTTGAAGTTTGTCGCTTTGATCTTGGCCTCATCCTAATCAGTCGGCGCTTCCTTTGGCTTCACCCAGCCAATTTCCACAACTTGCCAGACCTTCTCATCTAAAGACTACAAGAAAGCTCTCATGTGTACTTTCCAGTATGCATAGTTAGTGTCATCAAATAAAGGAGGTATAATAAAAGATTATCCTCTATCCATGACAAACAGGAGTCAATGGATCACACAGCAAAGATTAAGACCTAATCAGAGTGTGCTCGCTCTAATACCACTTGTTGGGTTAAAATGAATTGATCCCTTACAAATTGATTAATTACCCAAGTTAATTAATTAGGCTCAATTACATGCAATAGTGTGGCAGCATAAACAAATCACCACTATTATCAATCACAAATGGATACAAGTATAATGAATCTTACCAAACCCTTTGGCCTATCCTGAAATACCAACCTACAGTTGAACCTTTACCCCAATACCCAATTAGACTTGTATTGTAGTGGCAATCTTCCAATTCAATGCACGAATCCCAGTACGTGACTAACCAATGATGGATGGATCCAAGTACGTGACTAACACCAGTAACTTGAAGAAGATGTTGGCTGCAAAGCTCTTCAGCCCATTAACGATGAAGATCAGGAAGCTCCTTGGTTACAAAACCCTAAAGCGCATAGACACAGTATCTTCTTCAGAGAGATCTACATGTGTTCTCCTTGTATAATAGCCTTTACAAATAAGCCTTATATATGTCTAGGGTTGTGAGAAAAGAAACCCTATACAAATATACAAGCATGGGCCAAAAATCATATCTGAAATTTTTGATTTCGTAAGTCTCGACAGAAACAGCTTGTGTCGAGGTTTAACATTAAATCTCTATAGAAAGGATTCTATCGAGCTTTAATGAACATCTCTTCTTCTCTTGTTTCTTGGTCAGATCTTCATGGCTTTAACACTTGACTTGAGCAACATGTTTCTTGAAGTCTTAAACTCATCCTAGATCTACCCAATTACAAGTAAAGTGCATTTTGTTAAAGGATTAGCCAATTATATAAAATATGTCCCTAACAGAAAGCTTGGTGAGAATAGCGTTTTGCGTGCTATAACGCATTTAAGGTGAAGCACTGCCGGATTTCCACCACGAAAATAAGGCGAAATGCTGCTGGATTTTCACCGTGGAAATTTGGTAGCGACTTCAAGCATACTTAGAAAGCATCGATCAGGACCACACCATTTCCGAAACCAAACCTCAAAGCCCAACACAATTAAAGCCCCGAAAGCTAATGCCAATAGCTTGTTTTTGACTACCAATGTCCGAAAATTATAAGTTTACCAAAACAAAGTACTGTTTACGGACAGGCATTGTGGGGTGCCTAACACCTTCCCCACACGTAACCAGACTTTTGAACTCAAGAATCAAGATGTTTTACCCATCCATATTAGATTAGGAAAACTGCCCTTTTTCTTAACCTAGCATCGGTAATAAAATAAAATAAAGTTAGGTGACCAATCACACCTTAGAAAAAACCCAATGATTGGTGGTGACTCATATTCCAGTCACACACCCGAGGTACGACACACCTCCACTCCACACGCATATAGGCGCATTGAGCGTCGCCACGATGGGTGGTCGAGTAGGCACGAGGCATTGACAAGAGGTATTTTGAAAATTTTGATATTTTTGAGGCAAAAGAGATAGGATTAAATGGTCATGGTTGAATTTTAATCCCAAGAGAGAGGTATTTTGAAAAGTTGGATACTTTTGAGGCAAAAGATATAGGATTAAACGATCGTGGCCGAATTTGAATCCCCAGAAAGAGGCATTTTGAAAATTTTGATATTTTTGATGCAAAAGAGATAGGATTAAGTGGTCGTGGCCGAATTTGAATCCCAAGAGAGGTATTTTGAAAAAAATTGATATTTTTGAGGCAAAAGAGATAGGATTAAATGGTCGTGGCCGAATTTGAATCCCAAGAAAGAGGTATTTTGAAAATTTTGATATTTTTGAGGCAAAAGAGATAGGATTAAATGGTCGTAGCTGATTTTGAATCCCAAGAGAGGTATTTTGAAAAAAATTGATATTTTTGAGGCAAAAGAGATAGGATTAAACAGTCATAACTGAATTTGAATCCCAAGAAAGAGGTATTTTGAAAATTTTGATATTTTTTAGAAATGTGAAATTTTGGTATGAACAATGCATGATATGTGTTAGGTAGTAGGGTTAGACATACTTACTTGTTTACTTGCATTGCCAAATGTTTTTGGGCTTACTAACCAATCTTGAATTTGCTTCCACAGGTTATGTCTTGATAAACGAATCTGGTGGTGCTCGCGGGAAGGCTCCCGCCATCGTTCCATCTCGAGTTGATTTGTCTAGCAGCGATGACAATATTGTTTCAGCTAGTGTACAAGTTGCGTGGACCCTGCAGAGGTGCTTCAACTGAGGTGGTGATGACCCTACGCCCCTTGGGGGCATATATATAGCACATCGTACTAGGAGTCGATGTTTGATGCAGACGGCCAATGCTTCGTCTCAATCCCACACTGGTTCAGGAGGCGGTTCTTCACAATTCCCTCAGACCGAGGAGGGAGGAGGCCCAAGGGACGAGGAGCTAGATGATGAGCTCATGTTTGATGTAGATTTTGACTTGGAGGTCGATGACAGGGCTGAGCCAGGTCCAGGCGCTCCAAGGCATCACAGTCAGGGCCGAGGCCTACACTGGAGAGGTCGTTGACAGTATAGACGATACTCATCATTAGCGTGGTCTGAAAAGGCATCCTTTCACTCATATTCGGAAGGCTCAGGTGTGTTCCTTTTTCTCTTTCACTTGTCAAATCTAAATGTGTAGATATGAATGCTAACTAGTAGCTTTTCGGATTTCAAGCGCAAGCCACTGACAAGATTCGCTGTCATGGGGCCTAGTCCTCATTCCTTCTCCGTTTGTTTGACTCCAGGACAGATGCACGCTATCACGGTTTTTTGATTGAGCAAGGCTTTGAGGAGTTCCTGAGGATTCCTCCCTATTCCATGAGGCATGCGGTACCAGAGACTTTGGTACAGCGACTCCACGCAGAGACTGGCACCTTTCATCTAACCTGTAGGTAGTATGTAGTCCTTCCCCTCGATTGGACGGCCATTCTAGGCCTTAGAATTGGCGGGTATCCGATCCTGACTGATTTTGTAGATTTTGATGTTGTGAGTGAGCTCTTGGGCATTCACTATCCCCTTACCCCAGCGAGGAGACAGTATTTTGGACCTACCGATGAGCCTCAGATCCGCATGGAGTGGCTGAGAGTGAGCATACCTTAGGAGGCAAAGCTAGATGACATTGCTCTTAGGCGATTCTTCTTCTATTTCATCGGTAGTTTCCTGTTTGGAAACAACTGGTCGGTGCTGACTTGCACGTTGTTGGGAGACATGAGAGTAGTGTCAGATATAGGGGCCTATGATTAGGAAGCCCTTTCTTATGAATTCTTCATCGCTTTCCTGAGGCAGGCTTCATGACAGGGCATCAGGAGCCTAGAGGGTTGTTGGTAGATTTTGACATGGTGGGGATATAAGTATACCCCGGGTCTGCATCCACAGTATTTCGCCCTTTCTTTAGAGATATACCCTAGGACATATGCTTGGTCCCACTGCACGATCACCAAAGTTGTTTTGACATAGTTATCCACTATCGGCGCTGCATTGGATTGTGTCACTTGGGGAAAGATACTCAACTACCCCTATGATGGGCGGTTGTTGGCTAGGCGTGAGGTTACCCATGCTATGGCTGAGTCACGTGCGCAGCACTGGTTTTGGGCTTTGTTGTGCTAGGAGTTCTTTTTAGCTGAGAGGACCTACCATCAGGTTATGTTGGTCTTCAGGGTACCCAAGGACCCACCTCAGAAGCTTTCGTGTTCTGAGGTAATTTTTGACAATCTTGACTATACGATAGGCTCCTTTGACAGTTTCGTCAAAGGACACTGATTACTTCACTTGGTTCCTACAATCCTTGGTCAGACCCATCATGGATGATTTCCCTGTGAATGGTGGCAAAGTGCTTGGTGGCATAGCACATGCTCGTTGGGCTTTAGAGGCCCACTTAAGGTTACATGTAGATACCTTACAGGCTAGGGTGAGAGATCTTGAGGGTGCGGCCATCACTAGAGAGAGGTATATACAGGAGAAGATTGCTAGGTCGCTAGCTAGAAAGAGACCTATGGCAAAGAGGGAGGGAGGCCCATGCCATTGCCACAGAAAGGGAAAGGTCAACTTCAGGTTGAGATAGGCCTGCTTTGTGGGAATATCGGCGTTTTGATTGGTGAGATTAGGGGGCATAGGATGTTTGTACCTCCTACACCTTATATTCCTGGTAGAGATCCTTCTATTTGTCGACATGAGTCAGAGTACATACCTGTTCCTCCCAGACCGGCCGGTAGTTAGGGATACACCCCCTTAAATGATTAGGCTTAGGGCCCTGTACCAGATCAAGCACGATTTCAGGCTCTGAGTTATATCCTAGGTTCTCTGACGGACTAAGTCGGTCCTTTTACAGGTCCTACTATGGGTGATGATGCCAATGATGGCAGCGCTGGGCGCTTTGCTGATGATGCCGTTAGAGATGATGATTCCCCTTAGGCCAACCATGTATTGTTGTACCATGATGTAGCCCCTGCGTAGGCATGTTTTTCTCATATTTTGTAGACATTGCCCCTTGGTGGGCTAGACACGTATATATTAGACTGCCTCTTGGTAGGCCTGGACTGTATGTATTATATTGCCTCTTGGTAGGTCTTACATGTATGTTTTTGGATTTCTCCTATTGGTAGGCTCTCGATATGTGTATGAACATTGCTTCTTTGTAGGTCTTACATGTATGTTTCTGGATATCGCCTGTTGGTAGGCTCTTGATGTATATTTGAACATTGCCTCTTGGTAGGTTTTACATGTATGTTTCTAGATTTCGTTTGTTGGTAGGCTCTTGATGTATATATGAACACTTCCTTTTAGTAAGCCTTACCTATGTATGCCAGTAGAACTTTAGCATTTATGAGCCAATTGCACCATTGTGGTCACTTTGCATCGCACTGTACTTTCACAGATTTATTGATAAAGCACTAGGAACATTACTACTTTATCTTGATGTCTTTTGTATACACATGGTTCATCAAGATTTTGTTCAAAACCAAATGAGTTGATTGCTTGATCAAATCTGATGTTCCATGACGTAGATGCTTGCTTAAGTCCATAAATGGACCTTTTCAACTTGCATACCATATGCTCTTGGTTCTTTGTTACGAAACCTTCCAGTTGCATCATATAGATTTCCTCTTCAAGATTGCCATTGAGAAAAGCAGTCTTGACATCCATTTGCCAAATCTCATAATCATAATGAGCAGCAATGGATAAGAGAATTCTGATAGATTTAAGCATTGCTACTGGTGAAAAGGTTTCTTCATAATCAATACCTTCTTTTTGTGTATACCCTTTCGCCACTAGCCTTGCTTTAAAGGTTTCAATCTTTCCATCTATCCCTCTCTTCCTCTTGTAAATCCATTTGCAACCAACAGGTTTAATGCCGTTAGGCGCCTTTACAAGATCCCAAACTTGATTGGAATACATAGAATCTAATTCAGATTTCATAGCTTTGATCCAATGAAGTGCATCTATATCATTCATTGCCTCTTCATAAGTGTAGGGGTCCGATTCAGCCTCTTCTGAGATAGCTTCATAAGTTTCTCCCAAACCTATAAATCTGAGATAGCTTCAACTTGCATACCATATGCTCTTGGTTCTTTGCTACGAAACCTTCCGGTTGCATCATATAGATTTCCTCTTCAAGATTGCCATTGAGAAAAGCAGTCTTGACATCCATTTGCCAAATCTCATAATCAAAATAAGCAGCAATGGATAAGAGAATTCTGATAGATTTAAGCATTGCTACTGGTGAAAAGGTTTCCTCATAATCAATACCTTCTTTTTGTGTATACCCTTTCGCCACTACCCTTGCTTTAGAGGTTTCAACCTTTCCATCTATCCCTCTCTTCCTCTTGTAAACCCATTTGCAACCAACAGGTTTAATGCCGTTGGGCGCCTCTACAAGATCCCAAACTTGATTAGAATACATGGAATCTAATTCAGATTTCATAGCTTGGACCCAATGATGTGCATCTATATCATTCATTGCTTTATCATAAGTGTAAGGATCCGATTCAGCCTCTTCTGAGATAGCTTCATAAGTTTCTCCCAAACTTATGAATCTTATAGGAGGCTAAACAATTCTCCCACTACGACGAGGCACCTGTAAACTAGACATCTCTTGAGTAATATCTTGTGGTGTATTTAATACAACCACATCATCCCTAGTTTCATTCATTGGTTGTTCATTTAAAGGTTCATTCATTTCAGCCAAAACAGCTTTACTTCTAGGATTAAAATTATTCACATAATCATTTTCCAAAAATTTGGCATGGGTGTTAACAAACACTTTGTTATCCTTATGATTATAGAATAAATAACCCTTTGTTTCCTTTGAATACCCTAAAAACATGCATACTTCCGTTTTAGCTTCCAACTTATCAGACTTCCCTTTCAACATATGTGCTGGACATCCCCAAATGTGGAGATATTTCATACTAGGCTTGCGCCCACTCCACAATTCCATGGGTGTGTTAGGAACAGATTTTAATGGAACTAAATTTAAAATATGCATTGCAGTTTTTAGTGCATATCCCCAAAAAGAAATAGGCAAAGTTGAATAACTCATCATGGACCTAATCATTTCCAAAAGAGTCATATTCCTTCTTTCTGCTACACCATTTTGTTGAGGACTTCCAGGTGTAGTCAATTGGGATACTATCCCATTTTGAATTAAGTAATCCTTGAAATCCCCTAGAAGGTATTTGCCACCTCGATCAGATCGAATGGCCTTTATGTGTTTACCTAATTGCTTCTCAACTTCAGCCCTATACTCTTTGAACTTTTCAAAGGCTTCGGGCTTCCGTCTCATTAGGTACACATAACTATATCTTGAGTAATCATCGGTAAAAGTGATGAAGTACTCATAACCTCCTTTTGCTTGGGTTGACATAGGACCACACACATCAGTATGCACTAGCTCTAGCAAATCTTGGGCTCTTCTACCTTTTGCATTAAAAGGTCGTTTGGTCATTTTACCTTCCAAACAAGATTCACAAACTGGAAATTCATCAAAGTCCATGGGCTCTAAGAGTCCATCTTTGATCAGTCTTTGAATTCTGTTTGAATTAATATGACTTAAACGCAAGTGCCAAAGATATGCATCACTAGTAGAAGGAAACTTTCTCTTTAATGATTTTACATGAGAGTTATTATCTAATTCAGAATTATATAATTCATGCTTATCAGGAGTTAAAATATAAAGACCATCCACAATATTGCCAGAACAGATAAACACTTTACCCTTCTTTATTACAACATTGTCTTTAAGGATAACACAATATCCATGTTTACCTGAGTAAGTAGCAGAAATTAAATTCCTACGAACATTAGGTACATACAAACAGTCTTCCAATATTAAAACTCTAGATTCAAAACATAAATTATAAACACCAACAGCTACAACCGGAATCCTGCTCCCATCAGCCAAAGTAAGAAATAACTCCCCTTCTTTGAGCTTTCTGGTCTCCTGGAACCCCTGCAAGGAATTGCAGATATGATTAGTACAACCTGAATCCACACACCAAGAATCCGTGGGATTCTGCACCAAACATATTTCTAGAAGGAATGTATTTTTCATACCCTTATTCTTGGCAACCTTGAATATTGGACAATTTCTCTTCCAATGTCCTTTCTCACCACAATGGAAACATTTTCCTTTGAGCTTCTTTCCTTTGTCAGCAACCCTTAAGGCAATTTGTTTACCCCTCTTGCTTGGTGAAGTCCTTCTTCTTCTTCTTCTTACCCTTGCCTTTTGACTTAGGTTGAGAAGTAGAAGCTTCACCAATATTGGCTTTAACATTAGAAGTACCAAGGATGCCTTTCGTTGCTACCAATTCATTCATTAATTCAGACAACGTATAAATCTTTTTGTTCATATTATAGTTAAGTTTGAATACCTTGAATGATTCTGGTAGTGACTGGAGTATCATATGTTCTTGGGATTCTCCATCAATATCGACACCTAAAACTTCCAATGTATTCAGATTAGAGATCATTGTTAGACAATGCTCCCTTACTGAACTACCTTCAGCCATTTTGGTATTATAAATTTGCCTCATGGTCTCTTGCCTTGCAGAACGGCCTTGCTCACCAAACATCTCCTTCAGACTTAGCATAATGTCTAAAGCTAGTTCTATATCCTGCATTTGATGTTGTAGAACATTTGAGATAGATGCTAGGATGTAGCACTTGGCCATCTCATTAGATTTCTGCCAACGATCATATCGTTGTTTTTCCTCAGGCGGAGCATCTAATGAAGGAAAGCTAGGACATGGTTTAGTAAGCACATATTTGTGCTCTTCAGCAGTGAGAACTATGTCCAAATTTCTTTTCCAGTCAACATAGTTGGATCCAGTCAGTTTGTTTTGATTAAGAATAGTTACAAGTGGGCTAAATGATGCCATGTTCAAATCTGAAAATAATAAATATGAATATAATAAGTAAACTGGACATTATCAATTTAGCATATAAACATATAGTATGAAACCTTAATGAAACCATAAAATAATATATGCAACGACAACCCAATCCATGTCTATAATTCCTTGGTAGCAAGTTTATTATAAACACATTAATTGATTGAGAACTATTCTCATTATTAGTGCTATCATGATAACTCTTATCAAACACTAATAATATGACGTATAACCTTTGGCCTCTAAGTAATAATGACATAGCTCATTTGGGAGGTTAACATTATACTTAGTCTAGTGTACACCATTATCTAGAATCATGTGTAGCCACATTTCATCTCCTTTATAGTGTTTAAACTTGTAGTACCATGGAACAAAACACCCTCCTTTGGGATCGCGAGGCATATACGCCAAGACGAGGTGTAAAACCATTTGGGCCTTTTTTTTTTTTTTTCTTTTATATGATCTGGCCCTTTAACACCCTCCTTTGGGATCGCGAGGCATATACGCCAAGACGAGGTGCTTACCCACACTACTATGAACCGATAATGGAGGCCGTGAGATCCAACCCTTGTATCTCTCTACCACTAGATGTTTTAAAAGAAAAGGTTTTTAATTTTAAAACATGCATAATCTAATTACACATAGTCTTACTCCTCTTACATGTGAAAACACTTAGAAAAAAAATCTGATTTTCTTTCTTTCGATTGATCTAATGTGCCCCTCGATCGATCGAAAAAATTAAGAAATTCGAACTTGACCATCTGACTTCTTCGATTGATCGAAATTGCCTCTCGATTGATCGAAAAACAAATTCAATCGATCAATTAGCAATCGAAAATCAATCTATTTAAGAAAGTCTAATCACTATTTCACTCAATCGATCGAAAGTGATTTTCAATCAATCGAAACTCGTGAAACTCGAATTTCCAGAAATTCTCTAAGGCAGTTTTCTATGGTTTTTCTTGAACAAACAACTAACATACGAACATGATAGTCAGAGAATGATATCAAAAATGAAATTCATTGATGCTATAGCCTTAAAGATCAATTTAACATACTTAAATTCAAATTTAAACAACATCATAACATCAATATTAGTTTTTATCAAATCATAGTTTCAATAACCAAGTAGAAAATTAAATGCATAATCTTCAAACAATATGAAACTATAATATCTAATTCCAAAACTCATAAAACATGTTATGCAATTCGAAATTGAAGACTGCTTTGATACCATTTGATGGAAATATGCATGTACGCAGCGGAAAATTAACGGATCTACTTCATTCGCAATTGACAACATGCACTATGTAAATTTCAGAATACAATAACAAGAGAGTGTACCTTGGTGTGGTGAAATTCAAAACAAAGATTGTAAGCACTTGGGAATACTTTTAATCTTCACTCCAATTCTACTAACACCCAAGATGTGTGATCTCTCAATCTGTTATATGAAATGTTCAAGAGAGAATTCAAGAGTGTCCAACACTCACATACACCATTTCATGTAAGTTGTTCTATTCTAAAATTCTGTATGTTTCTCTACTTATAACTGATTATCTAATTGGGCTAGCCATTTGGGCCTTTCCAATTGGGCTCTAGTATGTGGCTTGGAGTGGGACCAAAAGGGACCAATAAGACACTAGCTCCAACGGGCCTTGGGCTTTTCTGTCAACTCTTGACAAGTCCAAAGTTACCATTAACTATATTTAATACCACTATATAAATATAGTTGCACTCTAGGCCTTATCTATAAATTATATCCCAAGACTTTATTGTACATGCAACCCCTTCATAAAATATTCGTAATAATACAAAGTCATGAATGTAGATTGCCACTTTGTAAATTACTACATCTTAATCCTTGAGTACCTGGTTTAATCCTTTTATGTTATTCATTATATATTTATGAAATCCAATTCCATAAATATATACTTTAGTAATTTCTTACCAAAGTGGTTAGGCCTAACTCTCTGAATAACAAACTCATTAAACTTATTTCAAGGGAATATTTTGTATCTCCGTTAAGAGACTATGAATTCCATCTTAAGAATATATGTTCCATCAACACTAAATGTGGCTGCCCAACATACTGAGGTTTTGACCGTTACTTTAGATCTCATTCTTGATATATCAAAGCAACCTACACCTCATGATCAGGTCCATTATTCTCTCAGGATTAAGAGTTCATGCAAATATAAGTCGTGAGATTTATTACTCATTTGACAGTCGTTAGGAGAATAATAAATCTCACAGCGGTCCAGTTCAATATGTCTTAACTCTTAAAACATATCAACATATCAACTAGAAGTCTCCACTTCCATGATCAAGACAAATCATCGTAATTGATATGTTATAGTCTTCGCAGATTAAACGCCCAATTTCATCATCAACTACGAATTACAATTCTGAATTTACAAAGAACTTGTGACTTATATCTTCTGTGACTAAATCACATATTATGCATCTCATGGACTATATGATAATGTCCGAATATTCATGTTACCATTATTTCAGATAATAATAAAACAACTTTATTAAACACAATATTAAGTCATACATAATGTCATACTTAATATTATACATAGCATCATACAATAGGATTTAAGGGCACTAATCCTAACATTTCTTTGACAAAACCTATTGATGATCATGGATTTCCCTAGTGGATTTTTGGACTCACCGTGTGGTGGAATGCACTGATTGTCTCGGTTATCGACTGAATCAACCGATACTTCGAGAAAAGTTCCCTTGAGGAATTAATCATTGCAATCTTTGTACCATGCTGGATGGACTACTCCTAGTGATTGGAATGGCCCTAGCACTGTCCCATTACATGTCTTGACGATGAAGGGTGAACCGGGTTTTAAAAATGAGGTTCAAGATATTCTGGGATGCCGGACGAGATGCACAAAGATAAACTGCCCCAATGTAGGCTGTGTGCGGTCTTAGTTGTGTGAAAAAATATTTTGAAGGACAAGTTTGCTACTAAACCTGCCGCGCACCACTGTTACTGCAAAAACCAAGGGAATCTTCATTCCAAAGCTATCCAAAACCCTCCATCCTTTGGATTTAAGTTCAAAATAGGTATGGGTTTATGCCAAGGGGTTGAAAAACCCTAGCACATGTCCCAAGGGGCGACGGCACTTGTAGGTGTACCGCTTGGGGCCGGCGGCCCCATAAGGTGCTCTAGCCTCAAGAAGCATGCATAAAAGCTGGGCACCTCCCTAGACCTTCTACATTCTGGTCTGCAACTTTTAGGGTCTTCTCATACCCTTTTTCTTCTCTAAATACTCCTAGAAACAACATTTTTCTTCGCTTTTCTGCATGGATATGCATCAGAACACTGAATTCTTTCAAATCTAAGCATGGATGTTCTTGGGCTCAAGACTTATGATACTGTGGTGGAGCTTGAGCTGGAGACTTTTCATGAGAGGGAGCTCAAGAGATGGTGGACTTCATTCTCTTCCAAGGATCGGGCCCAAATCAAGCAGTTCCTCGGAGATGCCACTTCATTCTTTCACACTTCTTTGGATTGGCACTTACTGGAGGCCATAGTTACTTGTTGGGATCCCACTTTGAGGTGCATCACCATTGGGGATGTGGACTTGGTCTCTACTTTGGAGGAGTATGATCACTTTCTTTCTCTTCCTACCCCTGTAAGTCGGGCTTATCGACTACTGACGAGATCTCGCTTTCGCAAGCAGTTGGTAGAGCTATTAGGCCTGAAGACACCTATTGTGGATGTTCTAACCTAATATGGGAGTGGTTTGGGAGGTAGCATCCCCTGGGATTTTTTGTTTTGTTGGTTTGGCAAAGCTAAGTGCCCTTCTCAGTCGGGTTCTATCAACATTGCAGTTCTACCCCTGGTGAGTACTCTGCCTCATAGTACTTCTTTTATTCCCTCTCCTTTCTGAGACTATTCGGTCTCTTTCTCTGTGTCGCAAGACGGGAAGTGGTAGGCTTGGTTGTTGTGTGCATCTACTGTAGTTGTGGTTCTGTAGTCATCTGAGTGTGATATCTAAGGCACAGCCTGCTGGGTTCTTGAGGAAGAATAGAGTTAAGATCATCATGGCCCTTGATCAAGTGGGGAGTTGCTAGGTGGTAGGGTTAAACCCATTGTGTTGGTTTGCTTGGCATCCCTTTGGTGGGCATCTGGGGTTGTACAGAGTACTTTCCAGGTATGGCCTTGAGGCATGTAGACACCGCATTTTTTCCGCCCTCGATTTGTGTGCTGGACCCTGAAAATTTCAAAAATATTATCTTTTCTTCATGGGGCTACGGAAACATCTAGAGTGACATGGTGCAACCTATTCGGGCATCAAAGCATTCGAAGTGCCATTTTAGGTCAAATTGACCAAAATGCCCCTACTCAACCCTGGGTTGATCGAAAGTCAAAGTTAGGTTAAAATTATCCCAAAATGATATTTTTTATATTTCTACATCAAACTTGAGCTATTCGGTGATTTTCGTCAACTTTGACCAGAAGTTGACTCTTGGAGGCACCAGAAACCCTAATTTTGATCCGACCATCAGAACGGATTAGGATTAGTGCCATTGCAAAGATTATTAAATTCCCTTTCCAACAACTATTCATGGGTCGAAATCAGAGTTAAAACGGTTGAGATATCCAGAAAACCGTAAAAAGCACATCGGCATGCTTCTGGAGGCTATAACTCTTGATCTAACCATTGGATTTTTAATTTCTTTAGTGTTTTCAAAACTAGACATCCAAATCTTTCTAGGGACACCAAGATCAGCTTAATTAGAGTTCGGAAAAGCCTTCAAATATGCATCCAAAGTTGAACTGGGATAAGGCCAGTATTGCTGATGTCAGCAAGCTGGCCAGCGGCCCTTCAAGGTGCGCCGGCAGCTGAAGGGTCACTTTTTGGCTATAAAAGCCTTTAGTCCCCTCATTTTGCCATAAAAAAAATTAAAAAAAAAAAAAAAAAGATTTTGTAGGCAGTTCAGGGAAGATTCTCTCTCTCTCTCTTCTCTCTTTTATTTCTCTCATAAACACATCCAAACACATCAAAACACCTTAAAACACCAAAAAATTTCATCTTTTCTCTACAATCTTCAAGGTAGTGTTCTTGGACCTAATCTTCCTCTCCTTGGTTCCATACCTTGGATTTGAGGTTTAGGGGTGTGGATCTACCTTTTTAGCTACACTCCACACCCCTTTTTCTTTATTTCTTTTTCTTGCTTCTTTTGGCTCATAAAATGCTATATTCGCTTTTGCTGGCATGTTTTAGCTTCCTAGCATGTTTTAGCTTCCTATCATGTTTTATAGCTTTTCTAGTATGTCTACTTGCTTTTTGCCATGATTTATCACTTTGATGTTGTTGGCCTAGTCTTCTTGGGTTAGGATATGTCTACTTTTCATGTTTGTGCTTAGATCCATGTGTTTTTAGGCTCATTTTCATGTTTGTGCTTAGATCCACGTGTTTTTAAGCTCATTTTCATGTTTGTGCTTAGATCCACATGTTTTTAGGCTCCTTGCCATGTTCATATGCTTAGATCTACATGCCTTTTGTGTTCTTTGCCTTGTTTGTGCTTAGATCTATATGTTAGTGTTTAGATCTATGTTCATATGCTTAGATCTATGTGTTTATGTGCTTCGTTCCATGCTTGTGTGCTTGGATCTATGTTGGTTGCTATGCCATATGCTACTTTAGCCCTTTCGTCCCTTGTTATCTCTCTTTCTTGCTTTTTGGCCCTTCCGGTGGGGTGTAGATCTAGATCCTATGGTCTAGGCCTACATCCGTACACCTAGGCCTATATTAAAGGGTTTGGATCTTTTCTTTTATGTATATACATGCTTGCTTGCTTGCTTCTATGCTTTATATCTATGTGTTAGCCTCTCTAGATATAAGCTTTGCTATGTGCTTTGTGCCCTCCGTGGGTTTGTGCTTAGGTGGCTACATCTGTCCCTTCTAAGGTTTGTTTGGATGTGACCACCTATGAGATACATATCCGTGGTGTCGGTGTGCTTACTTTACACCTTTCTCCGCCTCGTGTGATGTTGCTATGCTTGCCTTGTGCCACTCATTTGGCTTTCTTTGCTTCTATACTTTCTTGTTGCATGCTTGCCTACATGTTCATGCATGAGTCTGTGTGTCGTCCATACTTCAATCCAATGGAGCTATGGACACTCGATCCAAACTTACATTTGTCCTCCTAGGACACCCCCCTTTGTTTGATAACATGTTTATTTGCCACTTCATGTGCTTCACATGTTCGTTTGCCCCCGTTTGGCATCTTTTCTTAGCTTGTCTTTAGCATGCTTTTCCTTCCATTTGTTTCTTTGCTTATCTGTCGACTTGTTCCTTTTGTCTTTGCATGTATACATATGGAGCGTGGATGCTTGGAGCAAGGGTGCGACCTCCTAGGCACAAGCAAAAAGGGCAAGGATGCAAGCCCACAAGGGGCAATGATCAGTAGATTAGGGGGCCTAGCCCCTCTAGAGCGGTTTTCTCTTTCCCTCTCTTTAAGCCTTTTCTCTAGAGAGGGAAAGAGAAGACCGTTCTGGAGGGGCTAGGCCCCCTAATCTACTAATCATTGCCCCTTGTGCGCTTGCATCCTTTTGCTTGAATCCTTGCCTTTTTGCTCGTGCCTAGGAGGTCGCACCCTTGCTCAAGTATCCTCGCTTCATGTGTATACATGCAAAGACAAAAGGAACAAGCCGGCAAACAAGGCGACCCTCTCTAGTCATGAGAGCTCTTGACCTTGTAGTATGGGTATGTGCTCAAGGTGATTGTTGTAGGTGCATATTCATGCTATATTGTGTGCACGATCATCGCAGTGTGATTGTCTTAATCTATGTCACCATATGACATTTGGTTTCCCCATGTATGCGATACGTATCAGCATGTTCTAACACCTTGGAGGGCTTCGGCTCGTCACGATGTGAGCATGTCGATATGCGCCGTATACACAAACGCGAAACCCTGCCAGTGCGCCATAGTGCATCAAATGCGACAATCTACCGGATTTTTGCCGCGAAAATAGGGCATCCCCATTGTCATATTCTCACGTCAAAAGCTTGGTAAGAATAGCATTTGGCATGCTATGACGCATCTGAGGCAAAGTGCTACCAAATTTCCACCACGAAAATAAGGCAAAATGCTGCCGGATTGTCGCAGTGGAAATTTGGTAGCAACTTCAAACACACTTGGACAGTATTGATCAGGACCACACCCATTCCGAAACCAAACCTCAAAGCCCAACACAATTAAAGCCCCGTAAGCTAATGCCAATAGCTTGTTTTCAACTGCCAATGTCTGACAGTTATTATATTACAAAAGCAAAGTACTATCTATGGACTGGTGTTGTGGGGTGCCTAACACCTTTCCCACATGTAAGCAGACTTCCGAACTCAAGAATCAAGATTTTTTGCCCATCCATATTAGATTAGGAAAAATGCCCTTTTTCTTAACCTAGGATCGGTAATAAAATCAAATAGAGTCAGGTGACCAATCACACCTTAGAAAAAGCCCAATGATTGCCAATGGAAGATGTACCCTAATGGGAAAGGAGAAGATCCGTCTAGAACAGGATGTATCCTTTGGAACCTGAGATATTGATATGCATAAATTTACATTTACCATTTTATTTGTATGATCTTGCATTTTCAAAGCATTTGTGCACATATTCTTTAAACATGCCTGTTTTGATGCCTTTCTAATCCTTTCATGAATTTATCATTATGCATTCCCAAAACACAAATCTCATGGATATAAATATCTCCTGATAATCATATACGCAAAACCATCTCTGTTTCCATTTGTTTTTTGTTTTTAAGCATGCCTTACAAACTAGACTATGCTTTAAAAACCCAAAAGTGGAAGGCTATATGCAATTGCTTAGCAATTTATGATGGACCTTTTCATACATGGTGGAATACTAACAACATATCTCATGTGCAGAAATGAAAAGAAATAGAAAAGACTCCAACAAGTCAAACGTGGCCCAAACAATCTGCCATAGTCCTGCATAACACCCCGAAGCCGATGAGAAGAATCAGATCATCTGAAGAATGGGTGCAAAGCAACCCTACTACATCAAAGCCCAGATCTCTGGCAATCTCTCTAAGTCGACCATATGAATGTCAAAGCTGAACCAGCTCCCTCTCCATACCGAGACTCAAGGTGCAGCCCTTCCTCTATGTATCAAGCAAAGCCTGCAAGGTGCCAACCTCAGCAGTAGCAACCCTTAATGCCTCTTCCTTCTCGTCTACCTCTACCTAAAGGCAACGAAAAGCCAACTGTGGCTTACTAGGCTCATTAGCCAACCCATACTCCAAGCTCAAAGTGGAATGAATGAATGATCTAGCCTTCAATAGCCTCAGTGCTAAATCAGTAGCCCTACTACTCGCCTCATCGCGATTGTCCTCCACTATGGCCCTCTCATCATCGCTCGTCTAGCCTAAGATAGTGAATCTCTGAGTAAGATCTTCCAGATCACTCTCTAAACTAGTGACTCGAGATCTCAGCTGAATACACTCTGCCTCTATGGCTAAAGGAGTCGGACTCCTCTGCTCATGCTTTGCTCTAAGGGTGAAAAGCTTTGCCTCGTAGGCTCTCCCCATCTCATCATAAATCTCCAAACTATGGCATCAAGAATCTCCCTATAGCAATCCCTATCCCTAATGGCCTCTATCAAGCACTCTCTCAGGTCTCTAAGAATGCTCTCAACTCTGACCTCAAACTCCAGTGCATAATCCCTCAATATGTTAGTCGGAAGGTGTGGATCAAGAGGCTTTGGAACCGATAGATTGACAATGAAGCATGGGTCCCTGCTGGCCCTCCACTCTCTAAACTCCACAGTGGACCACTCATAAATGTCCCAGGACAAGTGGGATAGTTGATAGTCAACCTGCGCTCCTGCCATAAACCAAAAGCGTGATCTATGATGACTGTGCCGATATCATGGAGCCCATAATCACAAGTGATGATAGAAAGATGACTAAATCGAGGGACATGTTGATCAGCTCCGAATTGCCTGGAAAGTACCTTGTACAAACCCAGATGCCGACTAAAAGGATGCCAAGAAAACCAATACAATGGGTCCAACCTTGCCACCTAGCAACTCCCCACTTGACTTTCCAAGTCCAGTTAGTGGGACTCAAGCCAAACAAATACCACAACCAACCAGCGGTGTCCCTAGTAAAAGGAAGATCAAGAGCCACAGTGATCTTAACCCTGTTCTTCTTCAAGAACCCAGCAGGTTGTGCCCTAGATATCACACTCAGATGACTACAGAACCACAACAACCCAGCCTACCACTACCAGTCTCACGACATAGAGAAAGAGACCTAATAGTCTCAGAAAGGAGAGAGGGAATAGAAGAAGTGCTATGAGGCATAGTACTTACCGGGGGTAGAACTGCAAAGCTGATAGAACCCAACTAAGAAGGGAATAGAACTGAGCCAAAGAAGTCCACCATGAAGGCCTGGCGCTTATAGAAGGTCCAATGCTCCTCTAAGTCCATAAAATTTCCACGGTAAGTAGCAGGGCACTCATCTCCACCAAACCGACAAAGCAGAAAGTAGAAAGGGATGCTACCTCCCAAGCCGCTCCCATATTGAGTCAAGACATCCATAGCAAGCATCTTTAGGCCTAAAAGCTCCGCCAGCCACTTACGGAAGTGAAAGCGATCATACTCATCCAAAGTAGGGACCAAGTCCACATCCCCAATGGTGATACACCTCAAAGTGGGATCCCAACAGGTAACCATGGCCTCTAATAAGTGCCAATCCAAAGGAAGTGCAAAAAAGTGAAGTGGCATCTCCGAGGAATTGCTTGATGTAAGCCCGATCCTTGAAAGAGAATGAAGTCCACCATCACCTGAGCTCCCTCTTATGAAAAGTCTCCCGCTCAAGCTCCACCACAGTATCATAAGTCTTGAGCCCAAGAACATCCATGCTCAGATCTGAAAGAATTCGGTGTTCTGATGCAGATTCGTGCAAAAAAGCAAAGAAAAATGATGTTCCTAGGAGTTTACAGTGAAGAAAAAGAGTAGAAGAAGACCCCAGGAGTCGTAGACCAGAATATGAAAGGTCTTGGGGGGCATGCTGCCTTTATGCACGCTTCCCGAGGTCAGTGCACCTACAAGGGCCGCCACACCTCAAGACACGTGCCAAGGTTTTTCAACCCCCTTGGCATAAACCCACTCCTATTCTGAGCTTAAATCCAATGAATGCAGGGTTTTGGATAGCCCTGGACCAAAGATTCCCTCGATTTTTGCACTAACAATGGTGCGCGGCAGGTTCAGTAGCAAACTTGCCTTTCAAAAGATCATTTCACACAACCGAGACCGCATAAAGCCTACACTGGGTAGTTTATCTTTGCGCATCTTGTCCGTCATCTTTGAATATCTTGAACCTCATTTTCAAAGCCTGGTTCACCGGATTTAGGGGTCGATTCAGCCCCCGTTGTCAAGACATGTAATGGGACAATGCCAGAGCCATTCCCAATCACTATTAATAGTCTATCTAGCATGGTATGAAGATCGCAACGATCATTTCCCCAGGGGAACTCTTTTCGAAGCATCAGTCGGTTCAGTTGAAAACTGAGACAATCAGTGCATTCTATTGCATGGCGAGTCCAAAATCCCGCTGAGGAGATCCACGATTATCATTAGGATTGTGAAGGAACCCGTATCGCCCAGTGCGATTCTGATCCCGCTTCAAGTCAGTCGATCATTTTGGACCCATGCAAAATCCTACACTGAGGCAATTTAATTTGCGTAGTTCAGCCCGTTAGTCGATATGCTCAAGAAACGGGTCCATCCCGCTAGGAACCTTTCCTCTCATGATAAGAACTGCATAAAACCTACACTGGGGCAGTTTTGTTTTATGCGGTCTTTCTTCTCTCTATGTCCCTCAGTGGATCAATCAACGTCAGATTCTATCGATAAATCCGTGAAAGTACGGTGCGGTGCAAAGTGACCACAGTGATGCGACTGGCTCTAAAATGCTAAAGTGCTATTGGCATACATGTAAGACCTACCGAGAGGCATTTTTCATCATGCATTGAGAGCCTACCAACATGCGATATCTAGAAACATACATGTAAGACCTACCGAGAGGCATTGTTCAATCATACATCGAGAGCCTACCGACAGGCGAAATCCAGAAACACATATGTAAGACCTATTGAGAGACGTTGTTCATATATACATCGAGAGCCTACCAACAAGTGATATCTAGAAACATAAATGTAAGACCTACCGAGAGGCATTGTTTAATCATACATCAAAGGCCTACCAACAGGCGATATCTAGAAACATACATGTAAGACCTATTGAAAGGCATTGTTCAGTCATACATCTAGGGCCTACCAACAAGCGATATCCAGAAACATACATGTAAGACCTACCGAGAAGTATTGTTTAATCATACATCAGGAGCCTACCAACAGGCAAAATCTAGAAACATACATATAATACCTACCAAGAGGCAATGTCCATACATGTCCAAAGCCTACCAAGAGGCAATATAATATATATATATATATATATATATTCTAAGCCTACCGAGAGGCAGTATAATATATACATGTCTGGCCCACTGAGGGGCAATCTCTACAAAGTACAAAGAAAAATGAGAAAAACATGCCCACGCAGGGGCTACATCATCATAGTAAAAAAACAGTGGCTGGCCTAGGGGGAGTCATCATCTCTAACGACATCATCAGCAAAGCACTTAGCGCTGCCATCATTGGCATCATCGCCTGCAGTGAGGCCTGTAGAAGGACTGGCTTGCTTCACTGGAGAACTTGGGACATATCCCCAACTACCGGTCGGTCCGGGAGGAGCAGGCATGTACTCTAACTCATGTCGGGGAATGGGAGGATCGCTACCAAAAATATGAGGTGTAAAAGGTACAGATATCCTATGTCCCCTCATCTCGCCATTCAGGATACCGATGTACCCATGAAGTAGGCCTATCTCTACTGGTAGTTGACCCCTCTCTCTCTCTTAGTGGCAAAGGTATGGGCCTCTCTCTTTTTACCATAGGTCCCTCTCTCGAGCCAGCAATCTGGCGATCTCTTCCTGTATATACCCATCTCTAGTGGCAGCAACACCCTCAAGATCTTTCACCCTAGCCTGAAGGATATCTACCTGTAGCCTCAAGTGGGCCTTTAAAGCCCGACGAGCACGTGCTATGCCACCAAGCACTCTACCTCTACTCACAGGGCAATCATCCATAATAGGTGTGGTTGAGGACTGCGAGAACCAAGTGAAGTAGTCGGTGTCCTCAGTGACAAAACTGTTGAAGGAGCCTGTCATATAGTCGAGATCGTCCAAAATCATCTCAGAATGCGTAAGCTCTTGAGGAGGGTCCCTAGGTACTCTAAAGATCGGCATGACCTGATGATAGGTCCTCTTAGTCAAGAAGAACTCCCAGCTCTACAAAGCCCAGAACCAGTACCGCGCCTGTGACTCAGCCAAGGCTTGGGTAACCTCACGCCTAGCCAACAACCGCCCATCAAAAGGACGGTTGACTATCTTACCCTAGGTGACACAATCCAATGCAGTGCCGACAGTGAATGGATATGTCAAGATAACTCTAGTGATCTCGCAGAGAAACCAAGCATATGCCCTAGGATAAATCTCTAAAGATAAGCCGGTATACTGTGTGCGCAGGGCTAGGATATACTCGTATGCCCACCATGTTAGGACCTACCAGCAACCCTCGAGGCTCTTGAAGCCACATTACGAAGCCTGCCTCAGGAAAGAAATAAATAACACATAAGAAAGGCCCCCCTAATCGTAGGCCTCAATGTTTGACACTACTCTTATGGCCCCCAATAGCTTGTAGGTCAGCACCTACCAGTTGTTGCCAAACAAGCAACTACCAATGAAATAAAAAAAGAACCGCCTAAGGGAAATGTCGTCAGGCTCCACTGCCGAAGGTATGCTATCCTTCAACCACTCCATACAAATCTGAGGCTCCTCAGTAGGCCCAAAGTATTGTCGCCTTGCCGAAGTAAGGGGATAACGAATGCCCAAGAGCATGCTCGCAATAGCAAAATCTATAAGATCGGACGGGACAAGTTACCCTTTGAATCTAAGGCCTATACTAGTCGTCCAGTCGAGGGGAAGGACTGCATGCTCCCCACAACTCAAATGAAAGGTGCCAGTCTCTAAATGAAATCGCTGCACCAGAGTCTCTTGTATTGCAGGCCGCAAAGAATAAGGAGGAATCCTCAGGAACTCCTCGAAGCCCTGCTCAATCAAGAAGCCGCGGTAGAAGGAATGAAGACCAAGCCCCCTAGCCGTGAGTCTTATCAGGGGCTTGCGCTCGAAATTAGAAAAGTTACCAATTAGCATGCATATCTACACATTTAGATTTGACAATTGAAAGAGAAAAGGGAACATCCTGAGCCTTCCGAGTCTGAGCAGAAGGATGCCTCTTTAAACCATGTTGAAGATGAGTGTCGGCTATACCATGATCGATCTCTTCGATGTAAGCCTCAGCCCTGGACAAACCGGGCTGAAACCTTGGCCTACGGCCTTGATGCCTCTGAGCACCTAGACCTGGCCTAGCCCCGTCAAGGGCCGCCAAGTCAGCATCAACATCAAACATGAGCTCCTCCTCTAGCTCCTCAACCCTTGGGCCTCCTCCCTCCTCGGTCCAAGGGAACTGTGAAGAACCGCCTCTTGAACCTGTTCGGGACTGAGATGAAGCACTAACTGTCTCCACAGAACATCGACTCCTAGTGCGGTGTGCTATATGAATGCCTCCAGAAGGCATAGGGTCATCACCACCTCGAGCGAAGTGCCTCTAAAGAGTTTGCGTAACCTGAAGACTAACTGAGATAGTATCATCGTCGCTGCTAGATGAATCATCTCGAGATGGAACAACGACAGGAGCCTTCCCGCGAGCGCTGCCGGATCTTGTTCGTCGAGACATACCTATAGAAGCAAAATTCAAGATTGGTTAGTTAGCCCAAAAGCAATTGGCGATGCAAGTAAACAGGTAAGTATGTCTAAACCTACTGCCTAACACATGTCATGCATGTTCATACCAAAATGTAATATTTTCTTCAAAAATTTCAAAATACCTCTCTCTACGATTTAAATTTGGCCACAACCGTTTAATCCTATCTCTTTTCTCAAAAATATCAAAATTTTCAAAATATCTCTCTCTTGGGATTCAGATTTGGCCGCAACCATTTAATCCTATCTATTTTACGTCAAAAATATCAAAAATTTCAAAATACCTCTCCCTTGGGATTCAAATTCGGCAGCGACCGTTTAATCCTATCTCTTTTGCATCAAAAATATCAAAATTTTCCAAAACACCTCTCTCTTGGGATTCAGATTTGGCCGCGACCGTTTAATCCTATAGCTTTTGCATCAAAAATATCAAATTTTACAAAAATACCTCTCTCTGGGATTCAAATTCAACCATGATTGTTTAATCCTACCTCTTTTGCATCAAAAATATCAAAATTTTCAAAATACCTCTCTCTTGGGATTCAAATTTGGCCACGACCATTTAATCCTATCTCTTTTGCATAAAAAATATCGAACTTTTCAAAATATCACTCTCTTTGGGATTCAAATTCAGTTGCGATCGTTTAATACTATCTATTTTGCCTAAAAAATATCGAATTTTTCAAAATGCCTCTTTTTTAGATTCAGATTCGGCCACAACCATTTAGTCTCACCAGGATTCAGATTCAACCACGACCGTTTAGTCTCACCAGGATTCAGATTCAACCATGACCGTTTAATCCAAGCAACCTCTGTCCGAGTTTTAGATTCAACCACAACTGTTTTATCCTAATAGCCTCTCTCCGAGATTCAGATTCGGCCACGACCGTTTAGTCTTAGCAAGATTCAAATTTGGCCACGGCTGTTTAATCCTAACAGCCTCTCTCCGAGATTCAGATTTAGCCACGACTGTTTAGTCTCACCGGGATTCAGATTCGACAACGACTGTTTAATCCTAATAGTCTCTCTTCGAGATTCAGATTCCACCACGACCGTTTAGTCTCATCTGGATTCAGATTCAACCTTGACCGTTTAATCCTAACAACCTCTCTCCGAGATTCAAATTCAGCCACAACCGTTTAGTCTCACTAGGATTCAGATTCGGTGACAACTGTTTAATCCAAGCAGCCTCTCTTCAAGATTCAAATTCGGCCACGACTATTTAGTCTCACTAGGATTCAGATTCAGCCACGATCATTTAATCCAAGCATCCTTTCTCCGAGATTCAGATTTTGCCACGACCGTTTACTCTCAGCAGGACTCAGATTCGGCCACGACCGTTTAATCTAAGCCTCTCTCCAAGATTCAGATTCGGTCACAACCTTTTAGTCTCACCAAGATTTAGATTTGGCCACGACTGTTTAGTCCTAACAGCCTCTCTCTGAGATTCAGATTCGGCCACGACCATTTAGTGTCAGTAAGATTCAGATTCAGCCTTGGCCGTTTAATCCTAACAGCCTTTCTCCGAGATTCAGATTTAGCCACGACCGTTTAGTCTCACTGGGATTCAGATTCGGCCATATTTGTTTAATCCTAACAGCCTCTCATCGAGATTCAGATTTGACCACGATCGTTTAGTCTCATCAGGATTCATATTTAGCCATGACCGTTTAATCCTAACAGCCTATCTCCGAGATTCAAATTCAGCCACGACCGTTTAGTCTCACTAGGATTCAAATTCGGTCACGACTGTTTAATCCAAGCAGCCTCTCTTTGAGATTCAAATTCGGCCACGACTATTTAGTCTCACATGATTCAGATTCGGCCACGACCGTTTAATCCAAGCAGCCTCTCTCTGAGATTCAGATTCAGCCACGACTATTTACTCTTAGCGGGATTCAGATTCGGCCACGACCGTTTAATCCAAGCCTCTCTCCAAGATTCAGATTCGGCCACGGCCTTTTAGTCTCACCAAGATTCAAATTTGGCCACGATCGTTTAGTCCTAACAGCCTCTCTCTGAGATTTAGATTCAGCCATGACCGTTTAGTCTCACCAGGATTCAAATTTGGCCATGACCATTTAATCCAAGCAACCTCTCTCCGAGATTCATATTCGGCCATGACCGTTTAGTCTCAGCAGGATTCAGATTCGGCCATGCTGTTTAGTCTCAGTAGGATTCAGATTCGGCCACAACCGTTTAATCCAAATAGCCTCTTTGAGATTCAAGTTTGGCCACGACCGTTTAGTCTAAGCCTCTCTCCAAGATTCAGATTCGGTCACAACCTTTTAGTCTCACCAAGATTTAGATTTGGCCACGACTGTTTAGTCCTAACAGAGTCTCTCCGAGATTCAGATTCGGCCACGACCGTTTAGTGTCAGTAAGATTCAGATTCAGCCTTGGCCGTTTAATCCTAACAGCCTCTCTCCGAGATTCAGATTTAGCCACGACCGTTTAGTCTCACTGGGATTCAGATTCGGCCATATTTGTTTAATCCTAATAGCCTCTCATCGAGATTCAGATTCAACCACGATCGTTTAGTCTCATCAGGATTCATATTCAGCCATGACCGTTTAATCCTAACAGCCTATCTCCGAGATTCAAATTCAGCCACGATCGTTTAGTCTCACTAGGATTCAAATTCGGTCACGACTGTTTAATCCAAGCAGCCTATCTTTGAGATTCAAATTCGGCCACGACTATTTAGTCTCACAGGATTCAGATTCGGCCACGACCGTTTAATCCAAGCAGCCTCTCTCCGAGATTCAGATTCAGCCACGACTATTTACTCTTAGCGGGATTCAGATTCGGCCACGACCGTTTAATCCAAGCCTCTTTCCAAGATTCAGATTCGGCCACGGCCTTTTAGTCTCACCAAGATTCAGATTTGGCCACGATCGTTTAGTCCTAACAGCCTCTCTTTGAGATTCAGATTCAGCCATGACCGTTTAGTCTCACCAGGATTCAAATTTGGCCATGACCATTTAATCCAAGCAACCTCTCTCCGAGATTCATATTCGGCCATGACCGTTTAGTCTCAGCAGGATTCAGATTCGGCCATGCTGTTTAGTCTCAGTAGGATTCAGATTCGGCCACGACCGTTTAATCCAAATAGCCTCTTTGAGATTCAAGTTTGGCCACGACCGTTTAGTCTAAGCCTCTCTCCAAGATTCAGATTCGGTCACAACCTTTTAGTCTCACCAAGATTTAGATTTGGCCACGACTGTTTAGTCCTAACAGCCTCTCTCCGAGATTCAGATTCGGCCACGACCGATTAGCGTCAGTAAGATTCAGATTCAGCCTTGGCCGTTTAATCCTAATAGCCTCTCTCCGAGATTCAGATTTAGCCACGACCGTTTAGTCTCACTGGGATTCAGATTCGACCATATTTGTTTAATCCTAACAGCCTCTCATCGAGATTCAGATTCGACCACGATCGTTTAGTCTCATCAGGATTCATATTCAGCCATGACCGTTTAATCCTAACAGCCTATCTCCGAGATTCAAATTCAGCCACGACCGTTTAGTCTCACTAGGATTCAAATTCGGTCACGACTGTTTAATCCAAGCAGCCTCTCTTTGAGATTCAAATTCGGCCACGACTATTTAGTCTCACAGGATTCAGATTCGGCCACGACCGTTTAATCCAAGCAGCCTCTCTCCGAGATTCAGATTCAGCCACGACTATTTACTCTTAGCTGGATTTAGATTCGGCCACGACCATTTAATCCAAGCCTCTCTCCAAGATTCAGATTCGGCCACGGCCTTTTAGTCTCACCAAGATTCAGATTTGGCCACGATCGTTTAGTCCTAACAGCCTCTCTCTGAGATTCAGATTCAGCCATGACCGTTTAGTCTCACCAGGATTCAAATTTGGCCATGACCATTTAATCCAAGCAACCTCTCTCCGAGATTCATATTCGGCCATGACCGTTTAGTCTCAGCAAGATTCAGATTCGGCCATGCTGTTTAGTCTCAGTAGGATTCAAATTCGGCCACGACCGTTTAATCCAAATAGCCTCTTTGAGATTCAAGTTCGGCCACGACCGTTTAGTCTCACCAGGATTCAGATTCAGCCATGACCGTTTACTCTCACCAAGATTCAGATTCGGCTGCGACTGTTTAATCCAAACTGCCTCTCTTCGAGATTCAGATTCGGCCACGACCGTTTAACCTCACTAGGATTCAAATTCGACCATGATCGTTTAGTCCTAACAGCCTCTCTCCAAGATTCAAATTTGGCCACAACCATTTAGTCTTACCAGTATACAGATTCTGCCATGACCATTTAATCCTATGTTTTCCAAAACTACCCCCACTCAAAATCGCATTGTTTTCACATTTTCAATCTTCTTAAAATTTTCCATCCTTGTCATGCACAGTCTCTCATATTTATCTAGCCTATCTTTTAATTTTGTTAGAGTTCCATGTGTTTTCATAGCACCCAACATATGCAAGTTTTCCTATGCTACTTAAACATGTGAACAGATCTATTTTTTCAGCATCATCATGGCATAAATGATAAAAACAAAAAAACATATATGCAAAAATTCCAAAAATAAAATAAGTGCTAGCATGGTTTCCTACTTGCTTTGCTACTAACATACTTGCAGAAAATAAAAAGAAAAAAAGAAAGTACACACTGACCTCAAGTGCTGAACTGGAGACTAAAGATGTGGACTGAAGCTGAAAGCTGGACCCGCTAGATCGCGACTTGCTCTAGAGCTTTTTTCAGAAGTGAGAATTCAAAGAAATGGAAGTGAAATGGTCAAAATGAGACTTTGGGGCCCATTTATAGGGCCTTGTACGGGCTGGGCTGCCCGGCGCATTTTGAAGGGCCACTGAGTCTGCCCGGTGCACCTACAAGGGCTGTCGGTCAGTGTTGACCTGGTTGACCTTTGACTAAGAAAAAAAAAACTAGAGTTTCTTGCCTAGTGCTGAGGAAATTTTTTTTGGATCAGCTGCTGTAGCTTAACCGTGTTAAGTAAAACCAGTCTCGATCCATGAACAATGCAATTTCCACACGCAATTTTAGGGCAAAAAAATCTGGAATCACGTTCTTTATCTGACACCTCTCGCTGCACTCAAGATGTCAGATAAAGAAGGGGTAGCTGTAGACACCGTATTTTGTCCACCGTCGATTTGCATGCCAGACCCCGAAAATTCCAAAAATATTATCTTTTCTCCACAAGGCCGCAGAAACATCTAGAGTGACATGGCACAACCTGTACAGGCATCGAAGCACTTGAAGTGCCATTTCAAGTCAAATTAACCAAAATGCCCCTGGTCAACCCCGAGTTGATCAAAAGTCAAAGTTGGGTCAAAATCATCCAAAATTATATTTTTCATGGTTTTACGTCAAACCCAAGCTACTCAGTGATTTTCGTCAACTTTGACCAAGTTGAACCCAAATGGGTTGGGACCAGTGGCATTACGAAGATTATCAAATTCCCTTTCCAACGACTATTCATGGGTTGAAATTGGAGTTAAAATGGTTGAGATATCTAGAAAACTATAAAAAGCACGTCAGCACGCTTCCCGAGGCCATAACTCTTGATCTGACCGTTGGATTTTCAATTTCTTTAGTGTTTTGGAAACTAGACATCTAGATATTTCCAAGGACACCAGGATTAGCTTAATATGAGTTCGGGAAAGCCATCAAATATGCGTCCGAATTTGAACCAGGATAAGGCCAAAATTGCTGATGTAAGCAAGCTGGCCGGCGGCCCTTCAAAGTGTGCCGGCAGCTGAAGGTTCACTTTTTGGCTATAAAAGCCTCCAGACTCCTCATTTTGAAGAAAAAAAATTACTTTCTAGGCATTTCTAGGAAGATTCTCTCTCTTCTCTCTCTTATTTCTCTCCTAAACACATTCAAACACATCAAAACCCATTAAAAAACCTTAGAACACCAAAAATTCTCATCTTTTCTCTACAACCTTCAAGGTAGTTTTTTTGCACCTAATATTCCTCTCCTTGGTTCCATACCTTGGATTTGAGGTTTAGGGGTGTGGATCTAGCTTTTTAGCTACAATCTACACCCCTTTCTCTTTATTGCTTTTCCTTACTTCTTTTGGCTCATAAAAATGCATTATTTGCTTTTCCAAGAATGTTTAGCTTCTTAGCATGTTTTAGCTTCTTAGCATGTTTTATAGCTTTCCTAGCATGTCTACTTGCTTTTTGCCATGATTTATCGCTTCGATGTTGTTAGCCTAACCTTCTTGGGTTAGGATATGTCTACTTTTCATGTTTGTGCTTAGATCCACATGTTTTTAGGCTCTTATTCCTGTTTGTGATTAGATCCACATGTTTAGGCTCTTTTTCATGTTTGTGCTTAGATCTATGTTCATATGCTTAGATCTACATGCCTTTTGTGTTCTTTGCCTTGTTTGTGCTTAGATCTACATGTTAGTGTATAGATCTATGTTCATATGCTTAGATCTATGTGTTTATATGCTCTGTGCCATGCTTGTGTGCTTGGATCTATGTTGGTTGCTATGCCATGTGCTACTTTATCCCTTTTGTCCCTTGTTATCTCTCTTTCTTGCTTTTTGGCCCTTCCAGTGGGGTGTAGATCTAGATCCTGTGGTCTAGGCATACATCCATACACCTAGGCCTATATTAAATGGTTTGGATCTATTCCTTTATGCATATATATGTTTTCTTCTTGCTTCTATGCTTAATATCTATGTGTTAGCCTCTCTAAATCTAGGTTTTGCTTTGTGCTTTATGCCCTCCGCGGGTTTGTGCTTAGGTACATCCATCCCTCTTAAGGTTTGTTTGGATGTGACCACCTGTGAGATACACCTCCGTGGTGTCGGTGTGCTTACTTTACACCTTTCTCTGCCCCGTGCGAAATTGATATGCTTGCCTTGCTTGCCTTGTGCCACCCGTTTGACTTTCTTTGCTTCTATGCTTTCTTGTTTCATGCTTGCCAACATGTTCATGCATGAGTCTGTGTGTCATCCATATTTCAATCTAATGGAGCTATGGACACTCGAGCCAAACCTACATTTGTCCTCCTAGGACACCCCCTTTTGTTTGATAACATGTTTCTTTGCCTCTTCATGTGCTTCATATGTTTGTTTACTCCAGTTTGGCATCTTTTCTTAGCTTGTCTTTAGCATGCTTTTCCTACCATTGGTTTCTTTGCTTGTCTGCTGGCTTGTGTCTTTTGTCTTTGCATGTACACACATAGAGCGAGGATACTTGGAGTAAGGGTGCGACCTCCTAGGCACGAGCAAAAAGGGCAAGCATGCAAGCCCACAAAGGGCAATGATCAATAGATTAGGGGGCCTAGCCCCTCTAGAGCGATCTTCTCTTTCCTTCTCTTTATGCCTCTTCTCTAGAGCATGTATTAGGGTCCTCATCCATGTACCCCATTTTATTTTCCTGCTCCTTGCTTGGGCCACATTCCCTGGGTATGGCAATGTCTGTTTACTTTTCCTGTACCTTAATGGGTCATACCCTTGGAACGTTGGCAATGTCTACTTTATTTTCTCACTCTGTGTGATAGCATTGTGCATGATGCATGTATATATATATATATATATGCCTGCATGTGTGTGGGTGATTGTGCACTTTGTATGATGGACTCTCATGGCTACGTGAGCGACCCTCTCTAATCATGAGAGCTCTTAACCTCGTAGTCTGGGTATGTGCTCAAGGCGATTACCGTAGGTGCATATTCATGCTATATTGTGTGCATGATCATCGCGGTGTGATTGTCTTGATCCATGTCACCAAGTGACATTGGTTTCCCCGTGTATGTGACACGTGTTAACATGTTCTAACACGGTGTGAGCATGTCAATACGCGCCGTATACACAAACGCGAAATCCTACCGGTGCGCCATAGTGGACCAAACGTGAAACTCTGCCAGATTTTCGCCATGAAAATGGGGCATCCCCATTGCCCTATTCTCACGTTGAAAGCTTGGTGAGAATAGCATTTGGGATGCTATGACGCATCTGAGGCAAGCATTGCCGGATTTCTGCCATGAAAATAAGGTGAAATGCTGCCAAATTTTTGCCGTGGAAATTTGGTAGCAACTTCAAACACACTTGGAAAGCATCGATCGGTACCACACCCATTCTGAAACCAAACCTCAAAGCCCAATACAATTAAAGCTCCGAAAGCTAATGCCAATAACTTGTTTTCAACTGCCAATGTCCGAAAATTATGATTTTACCAAAACAAAAGACTGTCTATGGACAGGCGTTGTGGACAGGCGTTGTGGGGTGCCTAATACCTTCCCCACATGTAACCAGACTTCCGAACTCAAGAGTCATAATTTTTTGCCCATACATATTAGATTAGGAAAAATGCCCTTTTTCTTATCCTAGGATCAATAATAAAATCAAATACAATCAGGTGACCAATCACACCTTAGAAAAAACCCAATGATTGATGGCGACTTCACTTACCCTTGGTAATTTCCATAAAATCGACTCACATTCCTATCACATGCCCAAGGTATGACACACCTCCTCCACATATGCGCGCGAGCATCACTACAATGGGTGGTCGACATGAAAGCCGCAAGGTGAGGCGTCAACAAGGCAGTTCGGGGGCAATCAGCATGTCCCTCGATTTACTGATCTTTCTATCATCACTTGTGATTATGGGCTCCAGGATATCGACACAATCATCATAGATAGTGATTTTGGCTTCTAGTAAGAGCGTAGGTTCATTATCGTCTATCCTACTTATCCTAGGGATGATCATGAGAGGTCCACTATAGAGTTTAGATAGTGGAGGGCCAGTGGGGACCTATGCTTCATTGTTGATCTATCGGTTCCAGATCCTCTTGATCCCTACCTTCTGGCTGGCATATTGAGGGATTATGCACTCGAGTTTGAGGTTAGAGTTGAGTGTACTTTTAAAGACCTAAGAGAGTGCCTGACAGAGGCTATCGGGACAAGGATTGCTATAGGGAGCTTCTTGATGCCACAACTGAGGATTATGATGAGATGGGGAGAGCCTATGAGGCTGAGCTTGCCACCTTTAGAGCAGAGATTGAGCAGAGGAGTCCAGCTCCTTTAGCCACGGAGGCAGAGTGTATTCAGCTGAGATCCTGAGTCACTAGCTTGAAGAGTAAGCTAGCAGAACTTACTCAGAGATTCACTATCTTGGGCCAGACAAGCAATGAGGATAAGGCCATAGTGGAGGCCAGTCGCGCTGAGGCAAGCAGCAGGGTTGATGATTTAGCACTGGGGCTATTGGAGGCTAGGTACTTCATTCATTCCACTTTGAGCTTGAAGTATGGGCCGACTGATGAGCCTAGTGAGCCACAGTTGGCTTTTCGTCGCCTTCAGGCTGAGGTAGCTGAGAAGGAAGAGGCATTGAGAGTTGCTACTGTAGAGGTTGGCACCTTGCAGGCTTTACTTGATACAGAAAGGCAAGGCTGCACCTCGAGTCCTAGTATGAAGAGGGAGCCGGTTTGTCTTCAACACTCATATGTCTGACTTAGAGAGATTTCTAGAGATTTGGGCTTTGATGCAGCAGGGTTGCTTCGTACCCATTCCTCAAATGATCTTATTCTTCTTACCGGCTTCAGGGTGCTATGCAGGGCAATATCAGACCGTTTAGGTCATATTTGACTTGCTAAAGTCTTTTCTGTTTCTTTTCATTTTTGTAAATGATCTATGTAGTTAGTATTCCACCATGTATAGAAAGGTTCATCGTAAATTGCTAGGTAATTGTGTATGGCCTTCCACTTTTAGGTTTTTAAAGCATAGTCTAGCTTGTAAGGCATGCTTAAAACAGAAAACAGGTGGAAACATAGATGTTTTTGTGTATATTAATTATTAGGAGATATTTATATCTATGAGATTTATGTTTTGGGATGCATAATGATGAATGCATGAAAGGATTAGAGAGGCACAAAACAAGCATGTTTAATGAATATGTACGCAAATGCTTTGAAAATGTAAGATCATACAAATAAAATGGTAAATGTAAGTCTATGCATATCAATATCTCAGGTTCCAAAGGATACATCCTGTTCTAGATGGATCTTTTCCTTTCCCATTAGGGTACATCTTCCATTGGCACGAGCCATAAAATCTTTGAATAAAACCACAGTGGGCCATGCATTCCAAACACAGAACAACCCAAATGGGTGCGTGCTTTCTTCCACTGATTTTGATCATAAACCCAAGCAGATTCAACTGACTAATTTTTCTTTTAAAATTTAAAGAGACAAGGTGGCTGCCTATGTACCTTCACTAGGAAGGATCAGGTCATCACGTAGTTCAACTGACATTTTTTATTGCTTAATTTTTGCCTAGACCGCCCTTTCGGGTATCAATCTAGCAGGCTCTCTCATGCTCTTTCTTTTGCACTCCTTTTGCATAGATCGCCCTTTCGTTTACATAGGAATTAGAAAAAGAGGTTGCACTTGGATGCTCCCTTATGCAAAGTACTGTATGACAGCATCAGAATTGGTGGGCATATTGAAATCGTTACCATTCATGTCGGCTAGGATCAAGGCTCCTCCAAAGAAGGCCTTCTTTACTGCATTTGGGCCCTCATAGATCGGGGCAAACTTTCCTTTGTAACTAGGCATGGCCTGGTTGCGCTTTTTCAAAACTAGGTCACCTTCTTCAATGACTCTAGGTCTTACTTTCTTGTTGAATGCTCGCTCAACACGGCATTGGTACAACTGTCCATGGCACATCATGGTCATGCACTTCTCGTCTATCAAGTTCAATTGTTCATATCGAGAACGAGCCCATTCAGCTTCTGACAGCTCTGTTTGTTATAAGATTCTAAGAGATGGGATCTCTACCTCTATGGGGAGGACGACTTCCATGTCGTAGACTAAGGAATATAGGGTTGCACCCGTGGAAATAGGAATAGAAGTGCGATAGGTGCACAAGGCAAATGGCAAGAACTCGTGCCAATCCTTATAGTTGTCTGTCATCTTCACTAAGATCTTCTTTATGTTCTTGTTGGCGACTTCCACCGTGCCATTCATCTGAGGACGGTAAGGAACCAAATTCCGGTGTTTGATCTTTAACTGTTGGCAAAGTTGCTCGATCATTTTCCTATTCAGGTTTTTCCCATTATAGATAATGAGCTCTCCTGATATGCCATAGCAGCAAATGATGTTCTGTTTCAAGACTCAAGCCATCACAGCTTAGGTGATGCTTTTGTAGAAAGCGGCTTCCACCCACTTGGTGAAGTAATCGATAGCCACCAAGATATACTCATGCCCATTAGAGGCTTTCGGAATCACGGGTTCGATGACGTCCATTCCCCAGGCTGAAAAAGGCCATGGCGCTGCTAGAGAATGCAGAAGCTGAGGAGGAACATTCTTTCTATTCTGATAGACTTGGCAATGGTGGCACGTCATGACATGCTTGATGCAGTCGCTTTCCATGATGAGCAAATAGTAGCCAGCTTTCATGGTTTTTTGGGCCAACAGGGGTCCACTGGCATTGGCTTCTAACAAGCCTTCAGGCATCTCTTACATCAAATGGTTAGCCTTTGGGGCATCTATGCATCGAAGCAAAGTTGTATCATGGTTCCTTTTGTACAAGACTTCCCCACTCAAGAAGAACTGGCATGCCATGTGCCTGATAAACTTCCTTTCACTGTCCATGGCTCCGGACGGGTATTCACCATTCTTGATATAAGCCTTGATATCATGGTACCATGGGTTTCCGTCGATTTCAGCTTCGACGTTCATGCATTCTTTGATATTCATGCAGTAGGCCGACATGCCGCGGACCTCTATGCGCAATTATCACATATCATCTCCTTCTGCTAACTTAGCCATGCTAGCCAAGGTAGCTAAAGCATCTACGAGCTGGTTGTGTGCTTGGGGAAAATAAGCAAAGGTAATGTTCTGGAACTTCGAGATTAAACGGTTGATGCACTTTTGATACAAAATCAACTTGGTGTCTTGGGCTTGCCACTTTCCCTCTATTTGGGAGATGGTCAACAGGGAATCTCTGAAGATGCTTAGATTGTACATGCCGAACTCTAAGGCAACTTGTAGGCCAACTATGTATGCTTCGTACTCTGTGACATTGTTTGTGTAATTGAAATTCAGCTTGACTGAAACAGGGATTTGTTGGCCCTTCATGGATACTAGAACTGCTCCCATTCCGTTTCTAGTGCTATTGGCAGCTTCATCGAAATAAAGCTTCCAACGCCATGGCTCTACATTGCTTGGTTCAGGCTCTATCGCTAAAACATCCTCATCTAGGAAGAGGGATTCTGAAAATTTTGAATTGTTCAACGGCTAGTCCACTAGGTAGTCGGCTATGGCTTGGCCCTTGATGGCCTTTCGTGTCACAAACACGATATCGAACTCGGATAGCAACATCTACCAATGGGAGATCTTCCCCATGAGGGCAGGCTTTTCAAAGATGTACTTGATAGGGTCCATGTAGGAAATCAACCGCGTGGTGAAGTAGAGCATGTACTGCTGCAACTTGTGCGAGGCCCATGCTAGGGCATAACAGGTCTTTTCAATGGCAATGTAGTTGATCTCACAATTGGTGAACTTCTTACTCAGGTAGTAAATCGCCTTCTCTTTTTTATCAGGTTCATTTAGCTGGCCTAACACGCAACCCATGGATGCCTCTTGCACTGCTATATAGAGAGTCAACAGATGTCCCTGCGTCGGGGGAACCAAAATAGGGTGTTTCAACAGATACTGCTTAATCTTGTCAAAGGCCGCTTAACATTCATCTGTCCATTCTATCTTCGTATCCTTCTGCAACTGCACTATGAAGTGAGCTATGTAATTGATCCTTCCTAAGAAGCTTCAAACTTATTTCTCGATTTTTGGCATAAGCATGTCCCTGATGGCCTAGACTTTTGCTAGGTCCACTTCAATTCATCTCTAGCTAACTATGAAGCCAAGCAATTTCCCTAAATTGGCTCTGAAGACGCATTTGTTAGGGTTAAACCTCAATATGTACATGACAAGGAGCTTAAAATAGCTTTTTCAAATCTTATCAAATGATCTCTAGGAGTGCACGACTTGGCAATCATATTGTCCACGTAGACTTTAATCTCCTTATGCATCATATCATGGAACAGGGTTACCATGGCTCGCTAGTAGGTCGCCCCAGCATTCTTCAAACTAATGGCATGACATCATAGGCATAAGTTCCCCAATGAGTGGTGAATGCTGTTTTGGCTTTGTCTTCTTCAGCCATCTTGATCTGATTGTAACCAGAGAATCCATTCATAAAGGAGAAGAACATGTTGGGCGCAGTGTTATCAATCAGGGTATCGATGTGTGGCAAGGGAGAATTATTTTTCAGGTTGGCCCAAGTCAAATCTCTATAATTGATGCACATGTACTTTCCGATCTTTCTTTGGCACAGGAACAATTTTGGCAATCTAATCTAAGTAGGCTATGGCAGTAAGAAAATTGGCTTTCAACTGCTTTTCTACTTCTTCTTTGATTTTCAGGATAATCTTTGATTTCATCCTTCGAAGAGCTTGCTGCATTGGGGGGCATTCAGATTTAACTAGAATCCTGTGGAAAAAAATCTCTCTATCTAGTCCTGGCATATCTTGATAAGACCAAGCAAAGATTTCCTTGAATTCTTTTAGCAGAGCTATGAGCTCGTCTTTCATGTCTTTGGGAAAGTTCACCCTGATCTTGACGGGTTTTTCTGTCTCGCCTTCATCGACTAGGTTTATCACCTCTGTCTCTTCTATATTGGGCTTGGACTCTTCGCTCTCTTTGCTCAGAGCTTCTAAGATGTCTCGAGGTAGGTTTGGGACCTCTTCCATTCCTTTAACATGATGATCCAACTCTATTGTCTCATTCACATCATCTACACCTTCGTTATGGCAAAAGGACGATGTACCCACTTGGGAATCAGAACAGATCCTATAAAGCGGAACATATATAGAGAAATATATGATAATTTGCACACATATATTCATACTAAAGCAAATAAAGAGAGATGCAAGAATTTCCTGAATAATACGTTGAATATTTCATTAATGGATTATGGGTAAGGGGATAACAAAGTTCATGCCTAATAATGATTAAAAGGTAATGCTTTTTTTTGTTGTTTCAAGGAAAACAAACTGGGGAAATGAACAGGAAATACAAATAAACAGGAAATAACATAAGCATGCAAAACAAACTAAATATGCTATTCCAACCTTATCGGGTGATTGGGAGGCCCAACCACTTGATGATGGAATACTCCTTACTCAGCCAGTGCACCCATAAAGCAAGACTCGATGGTCCAAAGGCTTACTGCCTGTTGGCATCCCTGGTCGAATAGTAGAAGTCAGATTATCTTTGGGAGATATGATAGCATTCATGGAGAACTCTTCAGGACAAAGCCAAATAATGCAAGCCAAATCAAGCTTTTCATCTTCAATTCCTTGAAAGGTTCTAGCATAATGACCTCGGCCGAAGCTGGAAAAGTGGTTTTGATATGAGGAATAGACATCCTTGAAGTGTCGCATTTCCTCTTCTTGCCTTTAGAAGCTTGAAAAAGTTCTTCATGAGTGGGTTCGTACCCCAAGCCGAATCTTCCTTTGTTATCTGGGAGTTCAACGAAAGCAAGGCTCCTACGTCCTACAACTCTGAGGCCTTGGCCTAATTTGTAACCAAACTTGAGCGTTCCCTTTGTGGCCATTAGAACTGCTACAGGCTAGCCAGACTCAAGCTCTAAGGCATTATTGATCATGGAAACTAGCTTGAAGCTATGGAAAGACACTTCAAGGAAGGCGTTGGCATCGATGTAGGGGATAGATGTCTTCTAGAAGATAGTCATGGGCTCTTAAGCCATAATGGTGATTAACTGATTTTTAGAGATGAACTTGAGTCTCCGATAAAGGGTCAACCCGGCTGCACCTGCTGTATGCAACCAAGGTCTCTCTAAAAGCATGTTGTATGGAGAGTCAACCGTAATCACTTGGAAGTTGACCATAAAGGATCTTGGGCCGATCTCAATCATTAACTTAATTTCGCCTTGCGTTTCATGACACATGCCGTCGAAGGCTCTGATGATCATAGTGCTAGGCTTAATAAGAGACATATCTAATTTCAAGCACTCAAGAGTGGCCATCAAGCAGACAATCAGGGCTGATCCATTATCGATTAACGCCCTTGCGATAATCATGTCTTCACACTTGACTACGATATGCATGGCCAAGGTATGATCTTTACCTTCTGGAGGCAACTTATCATCAGAAAAGGAGACTTGGTTGGTGGCCAACACCAATGATACCATACCCTCAAAGGAAGAGTCAGTAATACAGGTAGGAACTTGCGTTTCCTTCAACACCTTCAATAGAGCTTCAAGATGGACCTCGGAAGACAGCAACAGGGCTAAGATAGAAATCTGAGCTGGAGATTTGTTCAATTGCTGAATCACACTGTAATCGGCCTTTTGGATGGTTTTCAATAATTCCTCGGCTTCTTCAATGGTGACCCTATTCCTGATTGGCTCGACTATGCTCTTGCCAATCTCTTTCCTTCTTTTTTCTAGTTCCTCAGGATTATAACATCGACCACTCCTAGTGAGTCCGGCTATGCTTGAAGAGATATTAGAGCAAACGTCTTCCTTTCCAATTTGGGTGGAAGTCAAAGTTACATTGTACTTCCGTGGGACATGATAGCTATCTTGGTAAGGGAAGGGCTTCGGCATACGAATGACCATACCTTCTTGAGTTTGCAGATTTGGTGCCAAGGAGAACATCTTTGGATTGATGATGACTGGGCCGGGCAGAGTAAGTTCTAAAGTTTTTAGGCCAAGAGCCCTAGAGATTCCTTGGATAGACCTTGGCAGGACTAGAGGATCAAAACCTCGAATGGTGAGGACGACAAGGATTCCCTTCTGGATAAATTCTGGAGATGGCTCTACGATTGTAGGCAGTGCCAAGACTAAAGGAGTAAAGCCTTCAATGGCTAGCATGGCTTGTCCTATCTTTTGAGCTAGTGCCCTTGAATCCACAAGTGATTCTGTAATCTCTTCTATAATGACCGAAGTCGGAGGAGCTAGAGGAATCTTACACAAGCGCTCTTGCAAGTATTTGTCCCAGTCTTTCCTTGATCCTATTGTCATAGCGCTGTGGCTAGTTCCCACTTGGGTATTTGGAGGGCATAGGCTAGCTGCCATGCAATCGCTCCTTCGCACGAATTCTCTTTCAATCCAGATGATACCACAATTGGCTAGAGTTTGAACTTGTGCTCGAAGCACTCTACAATTGAATAAGGCATGTCAGTCCCCACTGTCACAGAATGAGCAAACTTCCTAGTCAAAACCTGGAGTTCCTATATTGTCCAGAACAATGTGACTTTCCTAGGCTATGGCCCGCAACATAGCTTTCCAAGGGAATAAAGGGGATGAGAAATCAAGGATCCTTTCCTCCACTATAAAGATAGCATTTACATTCCCTTCCTGATGAGAAGGCGAGGGTATGCCTCTCAGCTCCAAAATGGTGTTCACATTTCTTGGATGGGTCAAAATCGGGTAGAGGAGGACTGTCTCTAGGTCTTGAGAATATTGGAGTCACTAGCTTCTTCTCCAGTAGATAAGCATAAAGCCCTGCCATACGCATGGGTAACGGAGAGAATTTCTATGGTTTCGCCTTGGGATATCTGGGTGGATCAAGCCTTCCCCTCTGATTAAATGCTCGGTAAGGTGCCTGGGCTGGCTGAACCTATTGCTGATAAGGCCAGGCATTTGGGGCTACATAAGCATAAACGATACCCCTTAGTCCTTTAGGTGCTTTGTCAATTACATGGACATTGACTTCCTTCCCTTTGCGTCTAGTTGCCTTTTTCACCTGTTGTTCTATCATAGAATTCAGAGCCTTAAGATCGACTATTTTCTTGCTCCTAATACCCTTATCAATACATTCCCCAATAGGAATCATGCTTGCGAAGTAAGTGACTTAGGCATTGATCATCTTCTCATAGTAAGGAGGCTTAAGGTTATCAATGAACCATTTGATCATTTTTTCTTCCATCATAAGAGGAAGCACTTGGGCGGCTAGCTCATGCCACCTTTGGGCATACTTATGGAAAGATTCCCCACCCTTCTTTTCTGTCCTCTAAAAAACTATGCGGTCGAGAACTATCTCAATATTGAACCGATAATATTCCAGGAATGCGTTAGCCATCTATCTCCAGTTGGAGGTCTTTTCCAATCTCACATACCATGTGGTTGCGGGGCTAGTCAAGCTATCTGGGAAATTCTAGTAGAGCAAAGGATGATTGTCTCCATAAGGTGCCATCTTCCTACAGAACATGTGCAGATGGGGGCAAGGATCTCCAATGCCATCATATTTAACAAAATCGGGTGCCTTGAACTTGGGAGGCATAATGACCTGAGGGAAATTGGTCAGACTGTCTAAATCGACACTTCCTCAGGTGCTAGAGCCCTCTGTGATATGGATTTTCTCAGTTAGGGTCTCCACTTGACTTTTGACCTGACCGTAACCAGACTCTGAGGTCTTATCCTTAGGAGGATCCACTTCTTGGTTATTCCCTTGTGGGGTGAACGGTGGTGTAGTTTGGCCCTGTTACGGATCTGGCGGTGGCTGGTTCTTATTTTCAAAATAGGGCGCAGAGCCCTCTAGAGTGGGACCAAATGATTCTTGGTTCCCTCCTACAACTAGCTATTGCATCATGCACATCATCTCTATCATCTGTTCTTTCATCTGTATGAACTCGACAACACTCATTTCAAAAGCTGAAGGGTCACTAGTAGACATTTCTCTAGCATGAGGCCTAGTGATAATGGGATCACGACGTGATGGTATCTTAGACAGTTTCCTTTGAGCAATCTTTTCTCTTTAGGATCCTGGAAAGGAAAATAATGGGATGGGAGAGAAATGGGGTACATTTGAAAATTTGACAATGTGGAAACACAAAACAAACTTGAAGTTAGTTCATGTTCTTGCTTATGTAAAATGCACCTATCTTTTTTCGAAATATTGGCTTGGACCCTTGATTGGGTATTTATCATGGTGAGTTTCTATAGTGATGCAAAATTAATACGCAAGCTTGGCAAGTAACCGAAACTTTCAGATCATGCTCAAAATTGCGGGATTGACCCTTCCCTTTTGATTACAAGGAAAAGTAATGCTTTTACAAAGTTTGGCTTTTTACAATGCCCCAAGATCGTGGGCTGTAGACAATGGCTCCAATAGTGGACCTTTTACAATACAAGGAAATTCTAATTTACAATGAAAAGCTTTATTCTGGATAGCTTGCCTTCTTGGAGAAGATCTTGAACTCTCGGCAATGTCCTCCTTGGTGCGGAGTTTCGGCTACTTGCCACAAATTTTATCTGTATGCATTTACATAAAGGGGCCATTAGTGAATGCATGCACGCCCTTGTAGGGTTGGAAACCCTTAAGGACGGGGTATGATCTAATATGTGAGCAATGGGGTTGCTTTTCCCTAGAGGCTAATCACAGATGTTGTGTAAACAAGATGGATAGAACCTAGAGTAAAGCATGACTCTTTGATGCAACCAAAAAAGGCAAACCTATAAACGGAAACTGGACACTTTCCCCTTAACTCATTTTGAAAACTATCCTATGAAGGATATCCTACCCTAGGTTGGGATGTTCACTAGGATTTGGCTCTTCCTAGTCCTCACAGGTTTGACATAGTCTAGGCCAACTATATGAGACACGGCTTAACTGGTAAGTTGGTCCTATTCTTAGGGGGGACCTCGATCATTTAATCCTTCCCTTTATAGAAGTTGTGGGATAGAGCGGATCAAGGGGGCCTTTTCAGTATAATCCTGTCAACCCATGGACCTAAGAAAAGCCTACGATTCGACATCCCGTAACTATCTAAGGTGTACGCATCCAACATTAGCCTTCAACGCTGAGTCCGGGTTCAACCCAATATGAGGGGTGATGTCATGCATTTTGAAATGAAGGGGGAAAGACTTTCCAAGTAGAACAGTTATAGGCACAAATAAAGGTGTAGCAAAAATTAAATCTTACTACCCTAGGTTCACACATGTGAAGGAAAGCTGTAAAGCATGCTTTAGGAAAGCGGTAAACCTTTGTACATACAAATATATCTCAAAGCCGGTTTTTAGAAAACCATTTGAAAAACATTTTTGCAAAATATTTTTGAGTTTTGAAAATAGTTTACTAGGATATAGTAAAAGCAATTTTCCAAAAGAAAGCCCCAAAGGCTTATGCCAATTTCAATGTTTTTGAAAGCCAATGTCCAAATATTAAGATCTTATCAAAAGCTCTAAGTGTCCTTAATGGAGTCGCCAGTCTGTCGACACCTCGCGGCTGCTTGACCACCCATCGTGGCGACATTCACGCGCCTTTCTATATCTCGGTGCAAGAATATGGAGGTGTGTCGTACCTCGGGTGTGTGACTGGAATACGAGTCGATTTTAAGGAAAAGACCAAGGGTAAGTGAAGTCGCCACCAATCATTGGGTTTTCCTAAGTGTGATTGGTCACCTGACTCTATTTGATTTTATTATCGATCTTATGCTAAGAAAAATGTCATTTTTCCTAATCTAATGTGGATGGGTAAAAAATATTGATTCTTGAGTTTGGAAGTCTGGTTACGTGTGGGGAAGGTGTTAGGCACCCCACAACGCCTGTCCAAGGACAGTCCTTTGCTCTGGTAAAATCAAAATCTAAGGATATTGGCAGTTGAAAACAATTAGCATTAGCTTACGAGGCTTTAGATGTGTTAGGCTTTGAGGTTTGATATCGGAATGGGTATGGTCTCGATCGATGATTTCCAAGTGTGTTTAGAGTCATTGCCCAATTTCCACGGTGAAAATCAGGCAACATTTCGCCTTATTTTCATGGCAGAAATCCGACAGTGCTTCGCCTCAGCTACATCATAGCACGTAAAACGTTATTCTCACTAAGCTTTCAACGTGAGAATATAGCAACGGGGATGCCCCATTTTCACAGCCAAAATTCGTCAAAGTTTCGTGTTTGGTGTGGTATGGTGCATCAGCAAGGTTTCACGTCTATGTATGCGGGTCGTATCGACATGCTCATACTATGACGAGCCAAAGCCCTCCAAAGTGTCAAGCGTGTTGATGTGTGTCGCATACATGGGGAAACCAATGTCACTTGGTGACACGGATCAAGACAATCACAACGCGATGATTGTGCACACAATATAGCATGAATATGCACCTACGGCAATTGCCTTGAGCGCATACCCACTATACAAGGTCAAGAGCTCTAATAACTAGAGAGGGTCACTCATGTAGCCACGAGAGTCCATCATACAAAGTGCACGATCACCCATACACATACATACATCATGCACAATGCTATCACACAGAGTAGGAAAGTAAACCAGACATTGCCAATGTTCCAAGGGTATGGCCCAGCAAGGTACAGGAAATGTAAAACAGACATTTCCATACCCAAGGAACGCGGCCTAAGCAAGGAGCAGGAAAATAAAAGAGGGCACATGGAGGGGGACTTTAATACATTCTCTAGAGAAGAGACTTAGAGAGAGAGAAAGAGAAGACCGCTCTAGAGGGGCTAGGCCCCCTAATCTGCTGAACATTACCCTTTGTGGTCTTGCATCCTCTTAGCAAGTAACCAAAACTTCCATATCATGCTTGAAATTGCGGGATGGACCCTTCTCTTTTGATTACAAAGAAAGCAATGCTTTTACAAATTTTGGCTTTTAACAATGCCCCTAAAACATGGGCTATAGACAATGGCTCCAACAGTGAGCCTTTTACAATACTAGGAAATTCAAATTTACAATGAAGAGGCTTCATACTGGATGGTGCCTTCTTGGAGAAGATCTTGAAATCTTGGCAACATTCTTCTTGGCACGGAGTTTTGGCTAGTTGCCACAAATTTTATCTGTACACATTTACATGATGGAGCCATTAGTGTATGCATGCATGCCCTTGTAGGGTTGGAAACCCTTAGGGATTGGGTATGATCTAATGTGTAGGAAACGAGGTTTCTTTTCCCTAGGGGTTAATCATAGATGCTATGTAAACAGGATGGATAGAACCTAGAGTAGAGCACAACTCTTTGACGCAAACAAAAGGGCAAACCTACAAACGGGATCCAGACACTTTCCCCTTGACTTATTTTAAAAACAATCCTATAAAGGATATCCTACCCTAGGCTAGAATGTTCACTCAAATTTGCCTCTTCCTAGTCCTCACGAGATTTGACATAGTCTATGCCAACTATATGAGACATGACTTAACTAATAAGTTGGTCATATTCTCAGGGGGGGGACCTCGATCATCTAATCCTTCCCTTCATAGAAGTTGTAGGATAGAGCGGATCAAGGGGGCTTTTCAGCTACTCCTGTCCACCCATGGACCTAGAAGTGCCTACAAATCGACGCCTAGTGACTAACTAGACTGCACATCCAGCAATCACCTTCAACGCTGAGCTTGGGTTTGACTCAATGTGGGGTGATGTCATGCATTTTGAAATGAAAGGAGAAAGACTTTCCAAGCACAACAGATACATGCACAGATAAAGGTGTAGCAGAAATTAAATCTACTACCCTAGGTTTGCACATGTGAAGGAAAGCTATAAAGCTTGCTTTAGGAAAGTAGTAAAGCTTCACACATACGAAAATACCTCAAAGCCAGTTTTTTGGAAAACCATTTGAAAAACATTTTTGGAAATTTTATTTTTATTTTTATTTTGAAACTAGTTTACTAGGATATAGTAAAAGCATTTTTCGAAAAGGAAAGCCCCAGAGGCTAATGCCAATTTCAATGTTTTTGAAAGCCAATGTCCAAAGATTAGGATCTTATCAAAAGCTCAAAGTGTCCTTAGTGGAGTCGCCAGTTTGTCAACGCCTCGCGGCTGCTTGACCACCCATCGCGGCGACATTCACGCGCCTTTCTATATCTCGGTGCAAGAATATGGAGGTCTGTCGTACCTCGGGTGTGTGACTAGAATATGAGTCGACTTTAAGGAAATTACCATGGGTAAGTAAAGTCGCCACCAATCATTGGGTTTTTCTAAGTGTGATTGGTCACCTGACTCTATTTGATTTTATTACCAATCATATGCTAAGAAAAATGTCATTTTTCCTAAACTAATGTGGATGGGTAAAAAATCTTGATTCTTGAGTTTGGAAGTCTGGTTACATGTGGAGAAGGTGTTAGGCACCCAACAACGCCTGTCCAAGGACAGTCCTTTGTTTTGGTAAAATCATAATTTAAGGATATTGGCAGTTGAAAACAATTAGCATTAGCTTACGGGGCTTTAGATGTGTTAGGCTTTGAGGTTTGATATCGGAATGGGTATGGTCTCGATCGATGATTTCCAAGTGTGTTTGGAGTCATTGCCCAATTTCCATGGCGAAAATCAAGCAAAATTTCGCCTTATTTTTGTGGCAGAAATCCGACAGCACTTCGCCTCAACTACATCATAGCACGTAAAATATTATTCTCACCAAGCTTTCGACGTGAGAATACAGCAACAGGGATGCCCCATTTTCACAGCCAAAATTTGTCAGAGTTGCGTGTTAGGTGCGGTATGGTGCATCGGCAAAGTTTCACGTCTGTGTATGCAGCTTGTATCGACATGCTCATACTATGATGAGCCAAAGCCCTCCAAAATGTCAAGGGTGTTGATACGTGTCGCATACATGGGGAAACCAATGTCACTTGGTGACATGGATCAAGACAATCACACCGCGATGATTGTGCACACAATATAGCATGAATATGCACCTATGGCAATTGCCTTGAGCGCATACCCACTATACAAGGTCAAGAGCTCTAATAACTAGAAAGGGTCACTCATGTAGCCACGAGAGTCCATCATACAAAGTGCACGATCACCCATACACATACATACATCATGCACAATGCTATCACACAGAGTAGGAAAGTAAACCAGACATTGCCAATGTTCCAAGGGTATGGCCCAGCAAGGTACAGGAAATGTAAAACAGACATTTTGATACCCAAGGAACGCGGCCTAAGCAAGGAACAGGAAAATAAAAGAGGGTACATGGAGGGGGACTTTAATACATTCTCTAGAGAAGAGACTTAGAGAGAGAGAAAGAGAAGACCGCTCTAGAGGGGCTAGCATCCTAATCTGCTGAACATTACCCTTTGTGGTCTTGCATCCTCTTAGCAAGTAACTAAAACTTTCATATCATGCTTGAAATTGCGGGATGGTCCCTTCTCTTTTGATTACAAAGAAAGCAATGCTTTTACAAATTTTGGCTTTTTACAATGCCCCTAAAACATGGGCTATAGACAATGGCTCCAACAGTGGGCCTTTTACAATACAAGGAAATTCAAATTTACAATGAAGAGGCTTCATACTGGATGGTCTTGCCTTCTTGGAGAAGATCTTGAACTCTTGGCAACGTTCTTCTTGGCACGGAGTTTCGGCTACTTGCCACAAATTTTATCTGTACACATTTACATGATGAAGCCATTAGTGTATGCATGCATGCCCTTGTAGGGTTGGAAACCCTTAGGGATTGGGTATGATCTAATGTGTAGGAAACGAGGTTGCTTTTCCCTAGGGGTTAATCATAAATGCTGTGTAAACCGGATGGATAGAACCCGGAGTAGAGCACAACTCTTTGACGCAAGCAAAAGGGCAAACCTACAAACAGGATCTAGACACTTTCCCCTTGACTCATTTTGAAAACAATCCTATAAAGGATATCTTACCCTAGGCTGGAATGTTCACTCAGATTTGGCTCTTCCTAGTCCTCACCGGTTTTGACTTAGTCTATGCCAACTATATGAGACACGACTTAACTTATAAGTTGGTCCTATTCTTAGGGGGGACCTCGATCATCTAATCCTTCACTTCATAGAAGTTGTAGGATAGAGCGGATCAAGGGTGCTTTTCAGCTACTCCTGTCCACCCATGGAACTAGAAGTGCCTACAAATCGACGCTTAGTGACTAACTAGACTGCACATCCAGCAATCACCTTCAACGCTGAGCTTGGGTTTGACTCAATGTAGGGTGATGTCATGCATTTTGAAATGAAAGGGAAAGACTTTCCAAGCACAACAGATACATGCACAGATAAAGGTGTAGCAGAAATTAAATCTACTACCCTAGGTTTGCACATGTGAAGGAAAGCTATAAAGCTTGCTTTAGGAAAGTAGTAAAGGTTCATACATGCGAAAATACCTCAAATCCGGTTTTTTGGAAAACCATTTGAAAAACATTTTTGGAAATTTTATTTTTATTTTTATTTTGAAACTAGTTTACTAGGATATAGTAAAAGCATTTTTCGAAAAGGATAGCCCCGCAGGCTAATGCCAATTTCAATGTTTTTGAAAGCCAATGTCCAAAGATTAGGATCTTATCAAAAGCTCTAAAGGCTAAACTCTCTAAGTGTCCCCAGTGAAGTCGCTAGTCTGTCGATGCCTCGCAGCTGCACGACCACCCACTGTAGTGACGCTCGCACTATTCGGCGGAGGGATGTCGTATCTCAAGTGTGTGACTAGAATATGAGTCGATTTTAAGGAAATTACTAAGGGTAAGTGAAGTCACCCCCAATCATTGTGTTTTTCTAAGGTGTAATTGGTCACTTGACTCTATTTGATTTTATTACCGATCCTAGGTTAAGAAAAATGTCGTTTTTCCTTAATCTAATGTGGATGGGTAAAAAATCTTGATTCTTAAGTTCAGAAGTCTGGTTACATGTGGGGAAGGTGTTAGGCACTCCACAACGCCTGTCAGTAGACAATCCTTTGTTTTGGTAAAATCATAATTTAAGGACATTGGCAGTTAAAAACTAGCTATTGGCATTAGCTTTTGAGACTTTAAGCGAATTGGACTTTGAGGTTTGGATTCGGAAAGGGTGTGGTCTTGATGCTTCCCAAATGTGTTTGGAATCGTTGCCAAATTTCCATGGCGGAAATCTAACAGCATTTCGCCTTATTTTAGCAGCGAAAATCTGACAAGGCTTCCCCTCAGGTGCGTCATAGCACACAAAACGCTATTCTCACCAAGCTTTCGATGTGAGAATATGGCAATGGGGATGCCCAATTTCACGACAAAAATCTAGCAGGGTTTCGCGTTTCATGCGCTATGGCGCACCGACAAGGTTTCATGCCTATGTATATGGCACGTGCCAACATGCTCGTGCTAGGACGAGCTAGATCCCCTCAAAGCATTAAGCACGTTGATACGTGTCGCATACACGGGGAAATCGATGTCATTTGGTGACATGGATCGGGACGGTCACACTGGAGTGACTATGCACACAGTGTGACATGAATATGCACTTACAGCAATTGCCTTAAGCACATACTTATGTCACAAGGTCCAGAGCACTCATGGCCAGAGAGGGTCGCTTACGTATCCACAAGAGTCCATCATACAAAGTGCACGATCACCCACACACACATAGGCATATATATATATATATATATATATACACACACACATACATCATGCATAATGCTATCACACAGAGCAGGGAAAGTAATACAGACATTGCCAACATTCCAAAAGTATGGCCTAGCAAGGTATAGGAAATGTAAAATAGACATTTCCATACCTAGAGAAGGCCCAAGCAAAGAGTAGGAAAAGTAAAGGGTACAAGGAGAGGGGTAACCCTAATACATGCTCTAGAGAAGAGGCTATGAGTGAGAGGGAAAGAGAAAACTACTTAGGAGGGGCTAGGCCCCCTAATCTACTAAACACTGCCCTTTGTGAGCTTGTATCTTCATGCTTGCGTCCTTGCCCTTTTTTCTTACGCCTAGGAGGTCGCACCCTTGCTCCAAGTGTCCATGCTCCATGTGTGTACATGCAATGACAAAAGAAACAAGCTAGCAGACAAGCAAAGAAACAAATAGAAGGAAAGCATGCTAAAAGTCAAGCTATCAAAAGGTGCCAAACGGGGGCAAACAAACATGTTATCAAACAAAAGATGGTGTCCTAGAAGAACAAATGTAGGTTTGGATCGAGTGTTCATAGTTCCATTGGATTTGAGTATGGATGACACACAGACTCATGCATGAAAATGTAGGCAAGCGTGTAAAAGATGGGAAAAAGCAAAGAAAGCCAAACAGGCAGCACAAAGTAAGCAAGGCAAGCATATCAACATCGTACGAAGTGGAGAAAGGGAATGCGTCAAGCAAACCAACGCCATGGAAGTGTATCTCACAAGTGGTCGAATCAAAACTATCCACAAGAGGGACGGATGCAACCACACAAGCAAGTAGCCTCAAAGACCAACAAACGCAAACCCACGGAGGCCACAAAGCATGGCAAAGCCTAGATCTAGACAAGCAAACATGGATATAAAGCATAGAAGCAAGCAAGCAAACATAGACATGCATAAAGGAAATGATCCAAACCCTTTGATATAAGCCTAGTGTATGGATGTAGGCCTAGACCACAAGATCTAGATCTACACCCTACCAAAAGGGCCAAAACACAAGAAAAAGGAGATAACAAGAGATAGAAAGGCTTTAGAAGCACATGGCATAGCAACCAACATGTAGATCTAGACTCATGAACATGGCACAAAGCACACAAAGATGTAGATCTGAGCAAAAACATAGCAAGGAGCACATAAACAAGTAGATCTAAACACAAACATGGCACGAAGTACATAAACACATGGATCTAAGCACAAGCATGCTAAAAACGCACCTAGGCACATGGATCTAAGCACAAACACAATATGTAGGCATATCCTAACCTAAGAAGGCTAGGCCAATATCATCAAAGCATTAATACATGGCAAAAAGCAAGGAGACATGCTAGGAAAGCTATAGAACATGCTAGGAAGCAAGATAAAGCAAAGACATGCTTGGAAAAGCAATAAAGCATATTATGAACAAAGAGAAAGCAAAGGGTGTAGATTGTAGCTAAAGAGCTACATCTACACCCTTTAAACCTCAAATCCAAAGTCCTAAGACCAAGGAGAGGAAAAAGAGTGCAAGAACACTACCTCTTGATTGTTAAGAGAAGAGAGAAATCAAAAGTTTTTTGATGTGTTTGGGAGAGAATTTAGAGAGGAAAAGAGAGAGAATCTGTCCAACACCAAGAAATTCCCAATTTCGTTTTTTGTTATCTAAGGGGGGTATTTATAACAAAAAAATTGACTTTTCAGCTCCAACGGCCACCGACTTGGAATGGCCTGATGAAGGACTTTTTAAGCTTAGATTGGGTTAATCATGGTGTTCCTGGAAAGGTCTAGATGTGTAGTTTCTAGAAAGATAAAGAACTTTGAAATCCAACGGTTGGATCAAAAGTTATGGTCTCGGGAAGCGAGTTAATGCGCCTTGCACGGTTTTCAAGATATCTCGACTGTTTTGACTCCAATTTCAACCCATGAATAGTCTTTAGAAATAAAAAGGCACTTTAAGTGCTTCAATGCCTGAACGGGTTGCACCACGTTAATCTAGATGTTTCTGTGGGCCCTTAGAGAAAATTTAATATTTGTGAGATTTTCGGGGTCTGGCACACAAATCGAGGGCAGACAAAATACACTATCTACATATAGATTTTCCTAGGTTTTGTGTTGATGGTTATGTTATATGATGGGTTGCTAATTGAAAGTGGAGATGGTTGCTAGTGAAATTGATGGGTATGGGTTTGGGTTCGGGTTCAAGTCAAGGAAATAAGCAGTAACTCCACAACCATAACATATCGCTTAAGTTACAAGAACAAGTAACGCCCATAATCTCCAGAACTAGAGCCAATCTAACTAATAACACTAGGTTAGGCCTATAATATCAGAGAAATCACAGTAACTCAACATCTATATATATAAATTGAGACGTAGAATTTAATGTTGCTATACTCTTGTTAAGCCACCTCATCAGCCACGTCATACTTTTAAAAAAAAATTCCTTTATGATTTTTCTATTTTATTTTATATAAAATAACTAAATATAGTTCATGGAAAAACCTGTTAATGCACTCCATTACTATTCAACATGTTTCTATTCATTTCATTTGTTTTAAATGCAAATATTTGACTATTCAGCTACCCAAATTGATTTAAACTTTTCATTTTATTCTTTCTAATTTTAAGTAATTGTTAAAATTGAATAATTCATTACAATTTTAGTGGATATATGCACATGTTTGACTATTCATTACAAACGTTACTATTCATTTGATGCAAATGTTTGACTATATTCAACTACCCAAATTTATTTCAACTTTTCGTTTTCTTCTTTTTGATTTCAAGTAATTGTTAAAATTGAATATTTAAACTATTCATCTTCTTATTCTAAAAAAATAAATAAATAAATAACTCTTCTTCTCTTCCTCCAACCTTTCCCTCCCTCTTTGCCTCTTTATCTCCCTACTACTCTTTACTTTACCGTTAAACTTCCTTCATCATTTCTTCTTTCTTATATTTTGATTCTTCTTCTCCCCCATCTTATTTCGTATAAATTTGATATCATTTATTCCATTCAATCCATATTTTTTCCACACAAAAACTGTGAATATTCTCTCACTCTCTCTTGCTTATTTTTGTTCTTTCTTATAACTTTAATTGGTTTTTTTATTTAATTTTTTTGTGTTGTATTTTATAAAATTCCCATCACAAATCACTCTTATAGCTTTGGTTGAATTCCGGTTTGGGTTAATATGTAATTTTTTTTTTAAATAGAAATTTGAGTTTATATCAAAACAAAATGTACATGGTTATGAATTTGAATATGCCTACCAATGGACTTCCACTGAACAGAGATGTATTCACAATGTTTTTGGCTTCATATACTTCTTTGGTAATGTGAATTCGAGAAAAAGAAAAGAGTAGGCAAATGATGTATGCTCTTTCATAATCCCCTGTGTCTTGAAGAAAGTGAAGGGCCTATTAGTCTCCCTTCTACTGGAATTTTGTATAGAAAGCCTTTTGCTATAAGTTCCTTGACTTTTTGTTATTTTATAATGAAATGGGACTGAAATTTCTCCTCTACCTAACTAAACAGCTAGAGACAGATATATAAATACTTTTGGAGAAGGTTGATATGGCTCTTAAAAAGTACAAGATGCATATGGTTCTGGCAAATGAGCTTTTAACTTGCAAAGATGAGGTTGTAGTTGTTACAAGCAATGAAAAGATATCAGTTTGCCATTACAAGACTCAGGTTGGTGATGTTGTGGAGAATCCCCTAATTAGACTTAAATAAAAAGTATATTTTGATTTCAATCAAACTGCTTATAAAATAACCTCTAAGGGGGGGAGATTATAATAAACATTGTAATTGCTCTATAGCCTATACTATGACAAAAGTGAATAGAGTTGTTTGATTTGTATAGTATCAAAAAAGTCAAAACATATTCAGTGTAGTAATTTTGTATTGTTGCATTCCATGTGTTTGGTAAAATTTCTTTTAGAAATCTTATGTGTTTTTCTCAAATCTATTTGTTATTTTTTTTTTTTTTTGTCATTTTATTACAAATAATTAGCATCTTCACTATCAATTTTTTAGTTAATTTGAGCTTTCTTGGTAAGCTTTTACTTTGCTTAGTTAATCATCTTTACTGAAAATGCCAAAAAGAGAATATGAAAAAAAATATAATTTACTCTAGAACATCATTATGCAATTAATGTTTTTATATATAGATACTTATGGAATTTTTTCTTTTTGCATTTTATTTATTTTATTTTTCCACTTTATGATATATGATTTATTGATAATGATCTATTGCATAGTTATCTTTATTTACTTTTTCACTTAGTTTCAATTGTAAGGAAGAAAGAGATGTGGATCTATGTTTTGGAGAAAAATATACCTATAAGAGTTGAATCGCATATATCTGTATAGTAATAAACAAGGTATACATAATTACAACTTGGTCTAATAATTCTCACACTATCAATTTAAAAAAAAAATAAAAAAAAATAAAAAAAATAAAAAAAAAATTATTGCATTGTGTTTTCATACATATCTCACTATATATAATACTTGACTACAAAATATATTTTGTTACACAACAAAAAACTTCTAATTTAAAACATAATTTCAAATAACACATTGAATTTTTTAAAATATACAATCTAATATATTAATTCAATATTTATCCAATAAAAATAATCATATCAAATTTTCCCGTGCATTGTGTGAGTCTACAACTAGTTATATATAATAACAATAGGAGGATCATTCGTCAATAACAGGCATGAGTAAAGTGAAGTACATAGAAAATACATACTGATAATTTAGCGGTAAGTAAGATTGACTTAAAAGCATTGGCATAGCTTAGGCCAACACTACACTGCTGCCACTTTGCTCTTTCTTTGTATTGCTGTATTTTCCAAAAATACGGGGTTTAGTCTATCTAAGTTGTAATTAATAACTAAGCAAAAGCTTAGCTGGGAATAGGATCCCATAATCAAAACCGATCTTTAACAAAAAGTAAATTCGCTCCTACTAAACAAATCAAGAATCCAAATGTGTATCGTCACAGGGGGGAAAAAACACAATTTAACTCTTGTAAACAAAGACATTAGACAATAAGGCATCAATTGGAGCTGGTAAAGATTATCTGGCTCATGAACTAACAACACACAAGCTAATAAATGTGTTCTTCATGTCATAAAAATCATAGATTTCAAACCATACAAAAATGGAATAACAAGCGCCCGGACTGTTTGCCTGCAAATCTTACGTACTGACCAATTATGTCTATGATTGATACCCTAAATAGCCCTTTATTCAAAACCTCATGCACGAATCAATTCCACAACAATGCATCTAAAGCAAATCCACTATAACGCCAAAACAAAAACAAAAAAATCATGCTCTCAGGTTTTCAAATCTTCAAATAACAATAAAATAACACCTCACAATATGGTGGCTAATGGACAGGACATCCACATTGTGGCCACTTCAGGATTATAGAAATGCATTGAGCATATGGAATACAATACAAGTAATCATACATTAAAAAAAATAAAAAATAAAAAACATTTTACATAGTCAAAGACTAGTAAACTGAAGTTTGCCAACTCTCTTCAATTTTGACATTTTGATGTTGGGACCCTTAGATCATATATGGAAGATTTTTAATCCTGATCAATTTGACCAGATCAGACCATCTCTATACCAAACAGCATAGGAAAGGGAAAAGATATCACTTCACTTGGAGATGCTAATCAGTCAACAAGTCAAAAGTATAGAAAGCTAATGCCAAATTTGCAGTAAGAACCTTTGTACCCATCTTTGATAAATAATTTTGAAAAAATAAACCCAAGGTGAATGGTACATCCCCCTTTCAAAGGAGAAAGACAACTCCTCTGCCATAAACTTTTTATGCAGCTAGACCAGCAAACTATAATGACCTGATCCTACTACATGTTGTGGGGTGTAGTTTCAGCTTCAAAACAAGAAAAAGAACTTGGGAACAATTCATGGCGAATAAAAGAAAACAAATCTGAAATTGTTTGCATCAATAATAGTGCATATGAAGGGAAGGAGTTGTCTCAGCAGATCAGATTTTCTACTGTTTTACCGGCAGTAAAACCAGCCCTTTATACTTGGGAATATAAGCCATAAACATCATACACTTTGGAAAGTTCTCAACCATACAACTCAAAAAACAATTACGCTACTTTAACAAGTTCAAGCTAAAAACTAACTGAGCTTAACTGGATACTGTTGTTAACTGTAACAGCAAGCTGCCAAGCTGCATTAGTCTTATAGCACACTGCCAGGAGCTTGTAGCTCAATGGCAATGCCCAGACTCCTATATAAGGAGAATAAGGGTTTCAATCCCTCTGCTCCACTTGTTATAACACTTGATTTTTTTTTTTGATTTTTTTTTTTTTTTTTAGGTCTTATAGAACATCAGCTTTAAAAGTAGTTATGGCTAACATGCCCATTACAGTGCCAATCCTATAAGATAAAAGCAAGAAGCTTCAATTATGATTCAGACCAATCCAAAAAAAAGAGGCATTTCACACTTGTTAAACAAAAATATGGGAAAAACAGGCAAAACTTATATCTAAATTATTTACACAGATTTCCAACATGTTAAATCTTGCAATAACCTAAGCCTAACCCATAAGATAGCGCCCCAACTTTGAGGTTCTAGCTGGACTCTAGGTACACCTCCAAGGAGAGCACAGCTCCAGACCATTGGGTCACAATGCAAGAAGTTCTCAATTACACATTGCAGAGGTAAGTTGGATCTAAACATATACACTGCAAAGTTATTTTGTTGCAATCTACAGTGTCTCATGATGCAACAATTTTCTCAGGAAAGTATGGACATATAATAAATTTTAGTCCATGTATCATATGTTGACAGCATAGGAACTATGCTGGCAGTGGCACCAACAGTCTTGAAATATATAATAGGAATCTTAGCTGGAAAATAGTCATTCATCTTTCATAACAATTTACCTTACAGAGTGTTTGAAAGTTTGAAGGGAGAGGAGAGTAGAGGGTATGAGGGAAAATGAGAGGAGTCCATTCCCCTCATTTGAATGTTCTAGAAATTAAGTAGGGGGAGATAAATATTTGTCTCCTCTTATGTTTGAATGTTTTAAAATTTAAAATGGGAATGAGAGGAAATGATAAGACATGAAACAGACAGACCAAAAATATAAAGAAGAAACGCTCCACTGATATATACAGTTTTCACTGAATTTCCATACTGAACTATGAAGAACTGTCAAACATCATAATGTTTATCATTTTTATTGCTTCACAAGTGAATCAAGGTTCCGAAAAGGCCATCTTTGAATCAAGTAAAAAAATGGGTACTTGGGTTTCATTGAAATAACATTTTTTTTTTTTGGTTTCAATTTTGACATTCACATAAAAGCTTATGTCATTGTGTCAATGCCCAACACATAAACTTTCAAATTAGAGACCCATTCTCAATCTGCAGGAACACCAAAAATGAACCCAGCCATTCAACTCAAACCATTACCAAACTTATTCTTTAAAAAAATAAATAAATAAATAAAAAACAACAACAACCACTTTGAAGTGTAAATTTCAAGGTTCACAGAACAACAAATATACACATCTAAATTTAAAATGAGTGTTGATGGAGAGAGAGAGAGAGAGAGAGAGACTCGACCAGAGTGTTTGCGGTCATAAACACTCTCTCTCTCTCCATAAACACTCGTTTAAAATATATATATATATATATTTACATCATAAGGGCAAAAGCCCTCAGTTTGGAAGAGTTAAAAATGAGGGGTTTGGAGCAGTATCTTATCCCTCCAAAAGCCCTCAAACCTGTTCATCCCTTCATTTAAAAACAACCAAAAAACCACCCCATCCTCTTCTTTCTACTCTTTTCTCCTATCCTTTATCCAAATTCATTGTTATCAACTTTTTATTTTTTGTGTGTGCATGTATATATATATATATATATATATATATATATATGCAACTATTACAAATAAGAATGTGCCTTCATCCATCTTTCTGTCCATGCAAATCTCAAATTCAAGGCATAAATAACTTCTTTTTTGGGGCAAAGCATAAAGAACAATAATGAATTTTTTAAGTTATAAAAGTACTTTATGCTTGCCCATATACCTTCAGATGTCTAAAAGTGAAGAATTCATTGTACTTCTTAATATGTTAGAACCAGAAACACAGGTTGCATTCAATCTTAAATGTGCATGGATAAGAAAGACAGTGTATAATTAGAAAGAAAAAGGAGATAATAAAAGGATATTGGATGAGCTAGGAGAAAAGGAAGACACAAGGAAGAGGAACATGATTTTCTAAGCTAAAGGCATTATTAAAATAAGGGCAAATTACCACTTACCCACCTATGATTTAGCCAAAATTTAAGTTGCCTACATGTGATTTGAAATTTGACACTTTACCCACCTAAGATTAGCTCAGTTAGATTTCTTTAACCCACCTTTGTTAAAAACATGACTAAATATATAATTTTGCTCCATTTTTATGTCTCTTTCCCCCCAAAACACAATAAACATAAAAATACAATATCAAATAAGATAAAAAATAATCCAACGGAATACTTGCATCATGAGATTTCAAACCATAGGCAAGCAATTTAAATTTCAATCAAACTTCAGGTGGGTAGAATGTCAAATTTTAAACTACAGGTAGGCAATTTAAATTTCGGCAAAACCACAAATAGGTAAGTTGTAATTTGCCCTTAAAATAAGGAAAAAAGAACAAGCTTTGAGCCAGCAGGACCAGACATGTAGGCATATAGGAATATACTTACACATAGACAACACATACATATAGTTTAAAGGAATATATAGACCTAGGTATATTCTTCTTCTTCTTCTTCTTCTTTTTTAAACAGTCCAATGAACACACAAGGAAGAGGAACATGATTTTTGAAGCTAAAGGCATTGTTAGGATAAGGCAAAAAGAACAAGTGTTGAGACAGCAGGACCAGACATGTAGGCATATAGGAATATTCTTATACACATAGACAACACATACATATAGTTTCAACTTTCAAGGAATATATAGACCTCGGTATATTCTTCTTCTTCTTCTTTTATTTTTTTAGATGCATCACAAAGAGAGCTACAACTACTATAGGACAGATCTGAAATTTACTTGACACAGGACAGCAGGTTTGAGACCAAAACAGGATAGAGAATCTCTAGTTTCAGCATCAAAACATGACAAATATGGATTGTGATGCTATTTTATAGAACAAGCTAAGATGCTATGATAAGTGAGAAAAAGATAGGAATATGGTTTTATTTAGAGACTAGTACACTGGCTAGAACTTAAAATACAGCAGATAGAAAGTAAGCAAAAGAACAGAAGACAATATAAACACAGCCATTACACCTAGGGTTCTTGAGCATTACATCCAAGATCAGATACATCTAATATAGCTGCAACACACATCCAAATTAATAGCATCAAACCTCACATAAATGCACCACAAAGAGAATATGTTCATTCCTCCTCCCTCAAATATTTCAGCATACAGGATGCTACCAACCAAACTTAGGAACCAAGTCAATCCCAATCATTATAATGAACTTTAAAGTAGATCCAAAAGACCCATAAATCCCCAACCTAATACAAAAGCACAAGAAAGAAAATCCAAAACCAACTACAAGCTGCTAGATTGGAAACATCAAAAAGACCAAATTACCCTTGGGCAAAAATTACAAAATACTTGTATGTGAGAAAAACCCTAGCAGATTTTACCTTTCCTCAGACACAGAACTTGATTACAATAAATTCAACTAGAGAGCTAACAAGTTGTTCTAGCCTTATTGATTTCCAAAAAAACTTACTTCAGCAAATTTTTTGTGCCCCTTCAAATTTTGCATCATTTTTCCTCACTCTGAGAAAACTCAGCTTAAGGTTTGTTGCCATGTCTAAAATTGCATGCTTAATAAACAATATAAGGCTCAAACTTGAAATCTTCTTCTCTACTCAACGTAAGGCATGATGATGCTGGACACATCTCAATAATGGGACCATTAAACTTTTTTGGGATAGTAACTAATAGTAGCTAGGCTCCAACTTATTTGCATAAGTGCTGCCTTGCTGTCTTCCACCAGTTTGTGAATAGTATATCAGTTTTAATGAGTAACAGGGAGTTTAAATCGATAGAATACAAATTTAAATTATAATCTTTAGAAAAACACCTGTCACCTAGGTCATCTTAGGAGAAGTTTTCAAATAATTGGAATATTGTTTAGGTACTAGAACTATTGGCAGCTCATTTCCTTACTTAATCCACCATGAATTCAAAATATTAAATACTACAACTCATATACAGGAAGTATACCACAAATTTTGTTAAAATAAGAACAAAATCCCTTAGCCCTATGTTTGGTTTGCTTTGGTGAAAGACTGAAAATGTCATGGATCAGGAAGTTCTCTCATGTCATCAAACTCAATAAACATACAGACTATTAAGTTTGGCGATTATAATTGAAAAAAAAAAAATTATACAATAGATGATTGGGTGTATGTTGTTAGCTTCTAAATAAACATTCGTATCACCCATTAAATAGATTGATTACTAAACAGAAACATTGAAACTAATTAAATATTAAACATTATCTAAAGAAAATGACTAAAACGTATAAATGTGAAGCAATAGAGACATGTCTCTATGAAAATTAGTCGGCAATAAATGATAATAGGAAAAAAAATTCATTTTGAACATCAAATTTTTAGGTCAGAAAAAAGCTTTTGCTGCAGGAATTCAATACATTTCTCATTACATCCCTTTCCTGTAAGATGTAAATGTCAAGAGGAATGGACAATAGAATAACATATCAGGAACTAACTCAGAAGGCTCTCTGCTACAGGTTGCATACATATAAACAAGAGAAACATGCTGAATGCAACATATGAAGATCCAGCGAATACATCTACCTGATGGTCACAAACTTGTTCGTACCATGTTTAGCCCAGTGGGTCCTCAAATCGATCGGATTAGAGAAGTTGTAACCTTCTGCTGCAAGTTTCTCTAATACCTTCTTGAAAGCTCCTATACTCATTTTTCTACCAGCAATCCTTGCTCCACGCCGTTTGGTACTCATTGGCAAGGGATACATTGACATACCAGTGGTACAACATGCAGATTGCCACCCACCAGAGCCCCATCGATAACAATGCTGAGGTGTCCCCGTACATGAACAAACTGGTATTGGAATCCCGGATATATCAACCCCACTTATAACAATCTCAGTGGTTTTTCTAGTGGTAGACCTTGCTCGTGGAGCGGAGGGACTACTCTCAGCCTTAGGTGCACGCAGGGCTCTCTTAGCCTTCTTCTCTTTTGGGGTTTTTGGGGCTTTCACTGCCTGCCTTTTCTTAATAGGTCCATTTTCCTTCACAACACCCGTCTCTTCTACACTAATCATTCTTTCATCCTTGGACATATCAGGTGGTTGTTGAACCATCTGCATATGATGAGAGGAGGATGTCTCGGGCAAAACTGAATAACCAGGGTTTGGTGTGGGTAACACATTAATAAATTTCTCTCTTTGATTAATCCAAGCATCCCTCATGTAGTCCATGGGGAATGCAGAATGTGAAACCCCAATATCCCTATGGTGCAAAGTTCCATTATTTCCCGTGGCAATGACCATAGCATTGCGTCCCCTGATGAGTTGTTGTTCTTGGGGCATTGAGGACATGAGCTGAAGACCAAGATGGCCTTTAAGAGATGGTGTTGGTGGTTCATAGTAACCCCAATTACGCATATTCAAACTATTATCTCCATCCATCTTAGTAATTCCTATACCAACAAACAATATCCAAACTCCAAAGACCAAAAATGGCAAAGGGTCACTAAAAATCTCAAATTTTTTTTAAGAAGTTTATCCGTAGCTGGCTGGCATTATATGGGTCAAAGAGATCTTTGAGAACTCAGATCTCTGAAGAAAGCAAAGATGAGAAAAACATGAAAAAAAAAAAAACACAAAACACCAAACACAAAAGGATTTGATATCTTCAAGTTCAAAGAGATTTATGGGACTTACTTGTGAGTGAGTTGTGAGATCAATGAGAAAAGTTTGTTGGGGTTGTTGTCGTTTTTCCCCTCTTCTGACCGAACAGAGCAAAGGCACAACACAAGTGGGACTTCTTCTGGATTTGTAAATTGTAAGACATTTCTGTTCAGTACTTGTTATTTGCTTTGTAATTTTTAACATAGATAGGACAGGAGTAGTATTTTTTTTTTTTTAGTTGTAGCTAAATAATAAGATAGAATATTAATGATGTCATTTTTATCAGGTGGGACTGAAAGCATTTGTTTCCACTACACTAGGAGTAGTAGATACTTTCTCTGAACAATGAAATCAATTCAAGATGTGGAGTGGAGTCAAAACTTTCTTCCCATGAATTTATGTGCAAAGTACTATTGAAATTGAGATCCCCGTGCTTGCCTAGCCTTTTTTTTTTTTTTTTTTTTAATGTTTAAACTTAAAAATATAGGTCCTAAAATACATATCAAGAAGAGTGGTCAAATTCGGCTGCCTTTTTAACCTGTCTTTGTCAATGTTTCGTTTGGGAAAATTCCAGCATTTGCTAATAAAATCTTTTTATCAATGTCAATTCTGTTTTATTATCTTAAATTTTATCTATTGTTCTCCTCGGCCCTAAAAAGTAAAAATTATATATTTTCACCTATCCAAAAAAAAGAAAAGAATATATACCTGTTTCGGGAAATCCAAAAGAAATAAGCCCAATTCAAACTTTTTAAAACAATTTTAAAAACACCATAATTTCATAAATTATTTCACAAACATATAAAACGGTAAATTAAGATTAGTGTAACATCATTTTTATATGAGACCATGGTTAATATTTTTTTTATTGTACCATAATCATAACATACTACTTCAACAACTGTGAAAAACTTTGTGAAATATGTTGTGTATCTAAACTTATGTCTTATGAAACTTTTTCTCTCTAGAGATAATTTTTTTTTTTTATAAGATCTCTAGAGATAATTTAAGATAAGAGAATTATATATAAACAAAATTTAGCTACAAAATTAGTTGTAGCCTAACGTTACAACCTTACTTAATAAAAAAAACATTACTAGATATTTTGAAAATCTAACTATTAAATTGCATGTTCTTTATGCTCTTAATAAACATGTCAAATTTTGTGTTAATTGGACATTATTTACTATATAATCTATAAACTTATATTTTATGCATAATTTTAAACTATAAAAACTTGCAATTTAAACAATTTTTTGATGACATAGCTATTGATTTTTAATTTTTTAGAAATTTTATAAGCACGGAGAGTATAAGAAGAAGATGTAATCTAATGGTGGATTTGTCAAAACTCACCTCCAATAAAAAAATATTGAGTAAGGTTGTAACATTAAGTTACAACTAATTTTGTAGCTAAATTTTGTCCATTATATATTTGACTTTTCAAATAAAACTAATCCTATAAGTGCTCTGTGCACCGCTTAATTATCCAGAATCCTATATAAATTAAAGAAATTTTTTCAATAATATAATTAAGATTGAACAATAAAATAGATAATAAATTCTTTTAAAATAAATATTTACTTTAAGTTTCATTATGAATGCACACTGTGTAAGACCAGTTTTTATAAAAATGAATAAATATTATTTGTATTATAAAATAACTTAGAATAAATAATAAAACTCCTTTTACAATAAAATATTATGAGAAAAAATAATACATATTGCCGACCATAACTAATTTGTTGATGATTCAAAGCCGACTGCAAATATTTGGGACTAAAACTTTGTTGTTGTTGAATAAAAATCCTTATACATTTCTTGAAATTTTTTATAATTGAGTTTTAATTGAAGTAGTATTTAATATATATTTTTTAATTTTGTAAATAGAGTTTCAATCATAATCAATGCTGGTAATTTAATCTACTTATCATAATTCAAATAACAAAATTATGTAATACAATTTGTAATACTTGTATTAAGCCATATGGTGCAAGCACAACATGGTTGACCCAACTTTCATTATTAAAACAAAAAAAAATCATGGTAGATATTTAAAATAATTAAACTTCTTTTAAATTCATAGAAATTATTGGTATTATTTTTAATTAATGTAGTATTTTTAAATTTATTGAAATCTTGGTAATAGAGTTCACTCAAAGCAATTATGTTAATTATATTAATGTTTTATAGGACATCACATGACTCAAGCAAGAAAAATGTGAAAGGACATCCATTATGATTTGAGCATGAGCTTATATATGCAATACGTTTTTTTTTCTTTAGAAGGTTATATATGCAATACGTAATTTTATTGTGAGTTTTTTTGTTACAATAACTATATACTTTCACCCCTCTCTCACACACACACACACACACAAAAAAAAAAAAAAAAAAAAAAAAAAAAACTATATACTTTCACAATTCTCAAACAGTATACCAAGGCTCTTATAATTCCACATGAAAACTTTCGATGTTTAGATAGGTTTTAATCACAATTCAATGTGAATTTATATTACTTTTAAGGCTAAATTACGAATTTTACACTTTAACTTTATCTAAACTTCAATTCAGTCCTTTAAGTTCACTTTTGTTCAATTCAATCCACAAACTTTCAATTTTGTTTAGTTCAGTCCTCCCATTAGTCTACATCAAAATTGTACCAATAATTTTCAACTTTGTTCAATACAAAAATACATCATTTGGGAGTCCTTAGTGGCTCAATTTGACAAGGCTAGCAAGAGGACTAAATTGAACAAAGTTGAAAGTAAAAAAACCAAATTGAATGAAAGCGAAATAAGAAAATTGAATTGAATTTTAGGCAAAGTTAGAGGGTGCAATTTGTAATTTAGTGTACTTTTAATTAACAGAGACTCACTAAGGGTATGAATTAAAACGAATTTAAAAATAGCAAAAATGCAATTTATACTCGCTAATTTTGCCTAAAGATCATTTTAGTCTTTTAAGTTTGAATTTAGTCTAGTAATTTTACCCAAAAATAATTTCAATCCTTTAAGTTTGTAACTGGCCATTTTAGTCCAATAACTTCACCCAAAATTCATTGTAATCCTTAATTATAAGGACAAAAATGATTTGCTATGACCAACTTCAAACTAAAAGGACTAAAATCATTTTTGGACAAAGTTACCGAACTAAAATGATCAACTTCAAACCTAAAGGATTATTATAATTTTTCAGCAAAGTTATCAAACTAAAATGTCCAATTTCAAACTTAAAGGACTAAATGATTTTTGGGCAAAGTTGACTAGTGTAAATTGCTTTTTTCCTTTTTTTTTTTTTTAAATTTAAACTTTTTAAAATTTTAGGGTTTAATTTGAAAACCACCTTTCATGATAAGGGAATAATGTAATTTACTCAATTCTTTGATAAAAGTAGTCACTTGGTGCAAGAACAATATAGCCACCTGTCGCATTGAGAAAGTAATCATTTGGTGCAACCTACAAATTTCATATTCATGTTTTCTTGTGAATATGCAATATATGAAGTAGGTTCTAATTTTGTTTCCATTGCTTATTTCATGCATGATATGTATGATTGTTTTCCCAACATGTTGAACCATACTGAAAGCTCGAAAATGTGTTAAATAACACAAGAGCTGTTTAGACCCCCAATCTAAAGTTACGGCTTGGTTGATTTTACACTAACTTAATACTAAGTGCGAAATAGTGTAAACACAAGCATACAAGCGAGAGAGCTACTCTAATCCATATTTAAAGCAACACAGCAGTAAAATAAAATTAACAAGAGTATGGAAGAGAAATGCAAACACAGATAACACGCCAATGTGTTATCGAAGAGGAAACCGAAGAACTCGATGAAAAACTTCTCCGCCGCCCTCCAAGCAGTAATCGATCCACTAGACAATCAGTTGGGATACATGGGTTAGCAAGAGACCCTCCAAACCTAATCTACCCGATGTACCTAAGCCCTCCAAGCTCCTACTCCAATAAGGTTTCTCGAAACCGTGTCTTGTCTAGCTTTCTGGATCCCACAACATGCTCCATGTTGCATCTGCCATCCTTGGCTTCTTCCAATACTTCCCAGCAACACCAAAACCTCACTTGACACTCTCAAAAGGTGTGATAAGTGTTTGGGCTATTAACCTCTCAATGGTATGGAAATGGAGAGGTAGGAGATGAGGAAATTCCACAAACAAATGTGTAGAAAATTTTTGATATAACAATTTCTAACTCTCAAGTGTTTTTGCTAGGGTTTTCTCTCAGAGGCTCTCCTTATCATTTGTGGGTAATGTGGGTATATATAGTGTGGGTGCAGAAAGTGTATATCAGATAGTACAGTCTGGCAAAACAGAATGTCTCGCGGGTGTCTCGCGGGAAGGCCTTACTCACAAGATACTCGCGAGACACAGCTGTCTCCATCTGTACTAACTCTTCGCATTCCAATCATGTGCAGGGCACATGCATCCTCTCGCGGGAAGCTTAGTCGCGAGATACCCGCAAAAACCTTCTTTGCTTCAATTGCTTGAGTCTTCACACTCTTTCTCACTATCACACAACCCTTACAATAAATTCCCACAACAAATATAGGGTACATAAGATTGAATAAAATTACAATCAAATTTGGCACATAATAAAAGCCAACAAAATACATATTTGAAAATCACAACTTTACAATCTCCCCCTTTGGCTATTCCGTGACAAAACTCCTAAAACAGACTCTAGACTTAAACGTGGGTTTGGGAACAATGGCAAAACTCACTCACACCTAATTTAGAAACTATGAAGCACTTGCACGTTTATACCTGTAACCTGAAACACTCGCACACAAACAAAACTTTCATTAAGCTTATGACAAGTTGAACACAAGGTATGTATAAGAGCAAGTATAGCGTGACCAAGTTTGTAAACATTTGATAACATGTATACACAAAGCTTGATCAAATAAGGGTAGTCATTAAAGAATGACTCCAATGAACATATAACACGTAAATGTTCATCCGGACATTTAAAATGAAGCAATCACATATGATTACTTGCATGTCCAATCACACGACCAATGCAAAATACCCGAAATATATGCATCTAGGAACAATCCTACTAGGGCACAAGTGTGTTCCAACACAAAAACACGATGCAATGAGAGTAACAAATTATAGATACTAAAAGTAACTCAAAGCACAAAAAAAAACGAGAAAACAAGCATAAAGTAAAACAAGGTTTTCTTAAAAAAATAATGTCTTCTCCCTCTTGGTATATGCATATCCCCTATGGCTTTCTCCCACTACGAATGTGCATGAGGTAGTACGAGGTAGAATTACTCCCTCTAAGAGTGTGCACATGAGTCATATAGAAATGACGATACAAACCGGTAAACTCTCCCCCTTTTTGTCACGAATAGACAAATCAATCAAGAGGAAGGAGAGAAAAAAAAGAAGATATGAGTAAGGGAATGATGCATGAGGGGTGCAAGATGAATGAGAAGATGAATAAGACAAACAAATATGTAGAGAATTGTTGGTAGATGCATATACTACGTATATTTTGCATTGGTCGTGTGTTGGACATGCTTTTACCCTTATGCTATTGTGCTTTATTGGTTGCATATTCGGATGATTATTTGCTTTACTATATGATCATTGCAGTCATTTCTATATGACTGTTTTGGTGTATGGTCAAGTTGCTCACATGTTTCACATGATGTTTACTTGATCGCAATTTACTTGTTACATTATACTTGTCTTTTTATTACTTGATTTACTTTGAGGGTCTAATGTGTTTTGTGCAAGTGTTTCAGGCTACAAGTATATGTGTTCCAAGTACTACACAGCTTCTAGATTTAGGTGTGAGTGAGTTTTGCCACTGTTCCCAAACTCACGCTTAAGTCTGGAGTCTGTTATAGGGTGTTTTGTCACGGAATAGCCAAAGGGGGAGATTGTAAAGTTATGATTTACAACTATGTTTTATGTTGGCTTTATTCCATTACAAAAAGTGTTGTAATTGCTTCAATTTTGTTCCTTGTATTTTGTGGGATTTTATTGTATTGGGTTTAGTATTAAGTTGGTGAAAACTCAAGCTTAAATGAAGAATCAGTGAATTTCGCGAGAAGCTAAGCCACGAAAGAGTACGTGAGGAGCACATGACTAGAAGCTGAAGAGTCGTGCCTGGCTGTCGTTTTCGCGAGTGTCTCGCAGGTAAGGCCTTCCCGCGAGACAGTCGCAAAACATTCAGCCTAGAGGATTTTTAAGTGAGACTTTCATACCCTTCACTCATACTATATATACCCTCATTACTCACAAATGCAAATGAGGCCATTCAGAGAGAAAAACCCTAGATAGGTTTTCTACAAAATACACACCCATCTTTTTGAGAGAGAACTACTCATTCTTAGTGAGAAATCATTGTAGCCTCTTCTTCATTCCTCTCCCATTGTCATATCTTGAGAGGAGATTTGTACCCAAACACAACCCACACCTATTCAGAGTGTAAAGAGTATTTTGGAGCTTGGGAAGCTTTGGGAAATTGCCAAAAGAAGTTGATGAGGCTAGGCGGATGCAATCGGGTGGATTGCGGGATCCGGAGAGCTAGACAAGACACGGTTTCGAGAAGCCTTGTTGGAGTAAGAGCTTGGAGGGCTTAGGTACATCGGGTAGATTAAGCTTGGAGAGTCTCTTTCTAACCCATGTACCCAACTGATTGTCTAGTGGATCGATTATCGCTTGGAGGGCGGCGGAGAGGTTTTTCACCGAGTTCTTCGATTTCCTCTTCGATAACACATCGGCGTGTTATCTTATGTTTGCATTCTCTCTTCCCTTACTCTTGTGTTTTACTTTTAATGTTTGTTGTTTATGTTTATACACTAGAGTAGTATCGGTTTATTGCGCTTCATTTACTCTTGTTTCCGCACTTAGATAAGCTAGAGTAAAAGCAATCTAGCCATAATTTTAATTAGGGGTCTAAACAGCTCGTGTTTTCAACACATTTTCGAGCTTTCATATACAATGGTTGAGGCCTTTAGTTGTTAGGAGTTGTGCCCTAAAATTCAATTTGTATGACATAATATGAGTAATTAAAGTGTTTAATTTTATGAGACTATTAGAACATGAACTAATTGGAAATTATATTACAATTCATGATATGCATTATATGCAACTTATGTAATTTAGTTACAGAAGATATAAATCACAAATTCATTATAAACTCAAAACCCTAGTTTGTAGTCAGTGATGAAATTGAGTTTTTCATCTGTAAAAACTATAATATATCACCTAAGATTATTTTTCTTGATCATGGAAGTAGAAATTTCTAGTTGGAATGTCTTAAGTGTGTAAGACACATAAATTATACCATTGTGAGATTTATTATTCTATTAACAACTATCAATTGAATAATAAATCTTATGACTTCTATATTCATATACTCTCAATCTCGAGGGGATTATGAACCCGATCATGAAATGTTGGTTGCTTTGATATATTAGGAGTGTAATCTTAATCAAATGGTCAAACATTACTATGTTAGACAATCACATGTAGTGTTGAGAGAACACATATTCTCAAGATGGAATTCATAATCTTGATAAAAGACACAAAATATCCTCTTGAGATAAGTTTAATGGGAGTTATGCATTCAAATTACTGGGCATGACCACTATAGTAAAGAGTTACTAAAGTTTATATTTAATGAAATTCAATTTCATAAAATGTTAGTGAAACTAAAAAATTAAACCAAGGACTCAATGAATAAAATAGTAATTTACAAAGTGACGGTTATTCTATGATTTTGTTTCACTATGGTTTATGGGTGCTTTATTGAGGGGTCAAATGATAATATAATTGAGTCTTGGGATATAATTTAATTAATAAAGTCTATAGTGCAATTATATTTCCATAGTAGACTTAAATATAATTAATGGTAACTTTGGGTTTGTTAAGAGTTGATAAGAGTCCCAATGCCCATTAGAGCTAGAGCTTTATTACATCCTTTGGTCTCTTCTCAAGCCACAAAGTAAAAGCATTAATTTATTAATTAATTATGTTGTAAAAAAAAGGAAAAAAGAAATAGTTATTTATTTAAAATAAAAAATAATTGCTAGTTAGTTTTTACGTATGTTCGTTTTCAGAAAGAGAAGTCATTCTCATAGAGAACATACACAGAGAAAAGAAAATGAACAATTTGCTTAGAGCCAAGAAGAAGAATTATTCTTCAAGGTTTCTGACAATTAGAGCCCACTGTCTAGGGTTCTTGTGTGGGATTGAGGTGAAGATTAGAGGTGTTCTTAAGATCAAATCTCTATTTTTTTTTTCAATTTCATTGTAGCAAGGTATGTTTTTCAAACTATCTATCTAAGATTTAAAGTTCATATGTTATCACATATTGTAGAAGTAGATTCTATTGTCTTTTGCTGTTTGGTTTTATATTTGATGCAAACTAGGTGTTTTCCTACATTAGTGTAGTTTAAAATTCTGTGTTAGAAATTGGGCTGGTTTGACCCAACCCATAAACCATGGCCCATGGATCGTCCACATTGGTTATCTGATAAGTAAGTTTAAATTTAAACTAACTGATATTGATATTAGTTGTCAAGATCAGTAGTAAAGTAATTTAAACTTAGCAGTTAAGTACTTTTAGGGATCACATATCTGATAGTGGGTGATGATGGAAATATGAAAGTGCGCAACGGAAAAATAATAATTAAACGGATTTACTTCATTCGCAATTGATAACATGTACTATGTAAATTTCAGAATTCAAGATCAAGAGAGTGTACCTTGGTATGGTGAATTTCAAAACAAAGATTGTAAGCACTTGGGAATACTTCTAATCTTCACTCTAATTCTACTAACGCCCAAGATGTGTGGTCTCTCAATCAGTTATGTGGAATGTTCAAGAGAGAGTTCAAGAGTGTCCAACACTCACATACACCATTTCATGTAAAGGGTTCTCTACAAAATTCTGTATGTTTCTCTCCTTATAACTGATTATCTAATTGGGCTAGCCTTTTAGGCCTTTCTAGTTGGACTCTAGTATGTGGCTTGGAGTGGGACCAAAAGGAACCAATAAGACACTAGCTCCAATGGGCCTTGGGCTTTTCTATCAACTCTTGACAAGTCCAAAGTTACCATTAACTATATTTAATACCACTATATAAATATAGTTGCATTCTAGGCCTTATCTATAAATTATATCCCAAGACTTTATTGTACATGCAACCCCTTCATAAAATATTCGTAGTAATATAAAGTCATGAACGTAGACTGCCACTTTGTAAATTACTACATCTTAATTCTTGATTACCCGGTTTAACCTTTTTATGTTATTCACCATATATTTATGAAATCCAATTTCATAAATATATACTTTAGTCTTACTAAAGTAGTTAGGCCTAACTCTCTAAATAACATACCCATTAAACTTATCTCAAGGGAATATTTTGTATTTCCGTTAAAAGACTATAAATTCCATCTTGAGAACATATGTTCCATCAACACTAAATGTGGCTGTCCAACATACTGAGGTTTTGACCGTTACTTTAGATCTCACTTCTGATATATCAAAGCAACCTACACTTCATGATCAGGTCCATTATTCTCTCAGGATTAAGAGTTCATGCAAATATAAGTTGTGAGATTTATTATTCATTTGATAGTCGTTAGGAGAATAATAAATCTCACAGCGGTTCAGTTCAATATGTCTTAACTCTTAAAACATATCAACATATCAATTAGAAGTCTCCACTTCCATGATAAAGAAAAATCATCGTAATTGATATGTTATAGTTTTCGCAGATGAAACGTTCAATTTCATCACCGACTACGAACTATAATTCTGAGTTTACAAAGAACCTGTAATTTTTATCTTCTGTGACTTTTCACATAAATCACATATTATGTATTTCATATATTATATGATAATGTCCGAATATTCATGTTACCATTATTTCAAATAATAATAAAACAATTTTATTAAACACAATATTAAGTCACACATAATGTCATACTTAATATTATACATAGAATCATACAATAGGATTTAAGGGCACTTATCCTAACAAGTGAATCTTTACAAGTATTTAAAGTACTTTTATATCAGTCAGATTAAGAGTTACAGTGAGTGAACATACATATAGTTTTAGAGTACTCTCTCAAAATAAGTCATCTCTCTGGGACACTATCTACTGTTCCTTAGAATTTGGAGCATGGAAATTAGGAGAGACTCTAGTAGCCTCTCCGGCTATTTGGAGGTGTTCCACAATGGAGAAGAGATTGTGAGGAGTTAGTAGAGCAAGCAGAGAACAAGATCCGGCAATTTGGTAATCCGTTTCACCAAAGGTATATTTTATTCAACATTGGTATTAGAGCCATTTTATGCTTGTTTTCACTCTTGAATGATGTCATGATTTCTGAAATATATAATCTTATATGCCTGCTAAAAATTAAAAGTTAAAGTAATTTTTAATTTTCAGATTTGTAAATTTTGAGGCATGTTATGGCATGTAGAGAGAGAAATAAAAAGCTGTAATTTTGAATGTTTACATGTAATCTGAAAATTACAGGCTTAGTTTGTCCCATTAAATTTTGTTTAATGTCAAATATTTTTTAATGTTTTGAATGTACATTCCATAAGCTTTAAAATGACAGTTTACCGGCTTAATTTAGACTTAAAATGAGAAAGTTGTGGTCTTTTAAAGATTATGGTTGTATTTGATAAATTCTAGAAAATTGATGTCTAAGGCTGAAGATGATGAACAATAAAAAAGAAATATAGTTTTTCACGCATGTAAAATTGTTTTGTTGTAATTAAAAAAAAAAAAAAAGCCCCCACGTTGGTGACTTGGTGTATTAGTTACACACAAATTCTTATACTTCTTGTTTCCTTCAACAAGGAAACTCTGCAAAGAAATAAGCCACACGTTGAGAGGCTATGTGGGTTTGACACTCTTGTTTACAAATGCTACGTGGATTTGTTTACAAAAGTTTACAAAGGAAACTTTGAAAGACAAGGATAACTTTGCAAGATATGGATTTTGTAGTTATTGCTTACGTAGCAATAAATTATAAGTTATTACATATATATTGAAAAAGTTATAATGGATGTGTAAATGAAGTTTTGAGAGAATGTTCTCCCACCTGGCGGCTCCCTCCGGTGAAGAAGATGACACCCTGCATAGAAGTACGAAAAAAAGTAAGGACGGTCACACGAGTGACTCCTTTCTCTCCACACCCCCCCCCCCCCCTTTCCTCAGATCGCAACTACAAAAGTAAGCTGGTTGGGCAGGTACCTGGAGCATATGAAAGTGCTTTCAGATTGTTAGACCAAATGCAAGAGGAAGCCGAATCCGATGCAGAGGAGGACAACCTCTGTGAAGGCTTTGCCTCAGTCTCACTTTCTAAAGAAGAAAAGGTGCAAATCAGATCACAGTGGTCCCATGCACTTAAAATAAAAACTTTTGGATGCACTGTTGGGTACCAATTCCTATCCCAGAGGGTCAGAGAACTTTGGGCACCTTCAGGTAACCTAGACTTAGTTGACCTTGGGCATAATTATTTCTTGGCTCGGTTTCAAGTGAGAGAGGACCTAGATCGTGTTCTTCAAGGTGGGCCGTGGTTCATCGTTCAGCATTTCCTAGCCATCAAACCATGGCAACCTGAATTCTCTACCTCCTCAACAGACCTTACTTAAGTTGCAGTTCGGGTATGTCTCCCTAGATTACCTATTGAATTCTATGATATAGATATTTTAAAAAAAAAAAAAAGGTTCTTCAATCGGGCTTGTTCTACATATAGATAGCCATACTGCCTCTCTAACGCTAGGGGACGTTATGCAAGGCTTTGCGTCCAAGTTAGTCGGGACAAGCCCTTAATCACAACGGTCCTTATTAGCAAGGTCAAGCAACATGTCATGTATAAAGGTATACACTCGCTCTGCTTTGTACGTGGACTTTTGGGGCATAAAAAGGAATGTTGCCAATATGTTATCAGGAAACCTTCACTCCCTCCTCTTGCATCTGATTCTTCCATCCAAGGTCATCCTGCTCAGAGCTCGGAGAACGCCACCTCTATCATCGATCCTCTACCTTCCTCCGAGCCCCCTTTGGATGCCCCTGACTCCTTCGGTCCTTGGTTTCTTGTCTCGAGGAAAAAGCAAAGTGCCAAAAAGTCCTTTCAACCTGCTAGCTCGTCCCATCAACCGCCTTTTAGTCCGAGATTCACCCCTAAAGCATGGCGGGCCAGCCCCTCCCATCTCATCAAATGTCAACATGGGTTCTGACACGGACCCACCAAGCGAAAGTGGGAAAGAGAAGCGTAAACTCATCCCATCTCCTATCTGCTCACAACCTTCCCAACCCATAACCCCATGGCTCACAAAACCTTCAAAGCCCACCTCACTTAGACCACCCAAATCCAAAAGCCCAAAAACCCTAGGGCATAAAGGGACTTCCAGCTCCAGTGCTTATCCCACGCCTAAAAGCACAAACACTTTGTCCTTGGCACCTTTAGGAACCCCAAAACTTCCACACACTTCTACCTCCTTCCAGTTCAGAGATAAGGTCCCAGCTTTGCCCACAAGCCCATCGTAATCAAGTCATGCCTTGGGTAATCTAGATCAACAATCACGCAATGAGCTCAGCGACTCCATGATCAACAATATTAGATGGAATCCATTGACAATCTATGATTGGATGAACAAAGAGCTGATGAATGCTTGGAGCTTCATCATCCCTATGACAGATATGAGCAAGAGAGATGGTTGCCTTCCCTTAACCCACCCAACATGGCACTATATTCCAAACCCATGGTGGAGGTACACTCTAGACCGACCCCCTCTCCTTCCCCTAAGACAAGGGACATTAAGCAACTCCGAGACTCGCTTACAATTAAGCCTCTCATAAATATCATTGGGCCTTCTAAAAAGGGTACTAGCTCTAGTGGAAATTTACTAGAGAAAATTCCTGATAGGGGAGACAACAGGGGTCCTAATCTAAGGAATCCTTCCCCAACTCAAGCTGATTCAAACCTTGACCTCGTCAGAGAGTTTCACTCGAGGGACAATCACGAAGCAAACTCAGCTACAACTGCTAGAGCATGCCATTACTCTAGCACGGAACCCAGAAATGTCCAAGGAGGACCTGAGGTAGGTGGGATGAAACTGGATGTCGTCCAGGAGGACTTTCACTCATGAATGTGAGTTCTTTTCTCCTTCTCTATCCCCAAAAACGAATATATTTTTTTGGAATTGTAAAGGGGCTATGAAGCCCTCATTTCATAGTACCATTCGTGACTTAACCAATTTCCATTCTCTTGGCAATGTGGTGGTAACTGAAACTCACGTAAACGGCTCTAGAGCTAGTGAAATGATGGCATTCATACAACTGATCCTATTGGCTACGCGGGAGGAATCTAGCTTCTCTGGCAAAAGAACATGGTCAACATGGATGTCCTCACTACCACAAAATAGGAAATTCACGCTGTGGTTAAGGTAATCAACCCTCCAACTTCTTGGCTACTACCATCTATTTATGGTAGTCCTAGGTTTGAGGAACGACAAGTTCTTTGGGACAATCTTTGTTTAGTTTTTGTCCTCCATAATTTCCCTTGGGCTGTTTTTGGGGATTTTAACGATGTGCTCAATGGGTCGGAAAAGCTGGGTGGTAATTTGGTTAGTTTGCATCACACTATGGCCTATAGCAATTGCATGAATTTCTGCAATATGATTGATCTTGGATTCTCTGGGCCTACCTTCACTTAGACTAACCGTAGGGAAATCTCTACCTTAATCCAACAAAGAATTGATAGGTGTTAGGCTAACCCCTCTTGGAATTCAGCCTTTCCTTAGGCTAATGTTACTCACCTGCCAAGAATAAGTTCAGACCACTGCCTTCTTCTCTTATGTGTAGCAGATAATCTCCAAAGTAGGCTGGAAAGGCCTTTCCATTTTGAGAAAATGTGGATTGGCTACCCAAGGTTCTAGCAAGTAGTTGATAATGCTTGGAGTTTGTCCTCGAGCCTCCAGTTAGCCATCTCTTCCTTTAAATCCCTTGCTACCTCCTGGAACAAGGAAGTTTTTGGAAAAAATTTTCCTCATAAAGGAAAGCTTCTTGCCAGAATTGGGGGCCTTCAAAAGGCCTTGGCTTCTCGCCCTTCTACCTTTCTTATTTCTCTAGAGCAAGAGCTCTCTTTTGAGTATGCTGCTATCCTTAACCAGGAAAAGGAGTTTTGGGCTCTTAAATCCAGGGTAGACTAGTAGATTTTTAGTGACAGAAATACGACCTTCTTCCACATTAAAACCATCACTAGAAGGAAGCATAATAAGACCAGGCAAATTAAGAACAACATGGCTGATTGGGTGGATTCAGAGGACCAAGTGATGGATCTCTTGTAACTTCACCAGCCAGGAAATTCACAATGCCATGTTTTCCTTAAAGCCCTTCAAGGCCCCGGGCATGGATGGTCTTCATGCTGGCTTTTTTCAGCATTTCTGGCACACGCTGGGTCCATCTGTTATTGAAGAGATCCAATCCATCTTCTCCTCCAAAAAGGTCTCATCATACCTCAATCAAACTCTGGTGGTCTATATCCCTAAAAGAGATGGCCTTAAAACCCTTGGTCACTTTAGGCCGATTAGTTTATGCTCCACCATCTACAAACTGCCTCTAAGATAATTGTAAATAGAATCAGGCCCCATATGCACCACCTTGTTTCCCCCCCTTCAAGCTGCTTTCATCCCTGGAAGGAAAGGCCTAGACAATATGATTACAGCCTAGGAAATTCTCCACTCCATGGAAAAAAATGAAAGGGAAGAAAGACATCATGGTGCTAAAAATTGATCTTAAGAAAGCCTTTGATTGCCTTAAATTGAGCTTTATAAGGGAAACCCTCATCCATTTTAACTTCCCTTTGGATCTCATTGATCTAATCATAGACTGCATCTCTTCAACCTCAGTGTCTATTCTCTTCAATGGTGGTAAACTTCCCGCTTTCAATCCATCCCGGGGTATCTTCCAAGGGGACCCGTTGTCGCCATACATCTTCATATTATGCTTGGAATACCTCGGGCTTCTTATTCATGAGAAAATAGTTGATCGAACTTGGATACCCATCAAAGCCTCTAGACCTGGTCCTACATTTTCTCACTTATTTTTCGCGGATGGCCTTATCCTTTTCAGTCAATTGAAAACTGCAATGCCATCGAGGATGTGTTATCATCCTTCTGTACTCTTTCTAGCCAGAAAGTTAGTAAAGAGAAATCAAGAATCATCTTCTCAAAAAACACCTCATAGAAGATAGGAAACAAAGAAATTTGATAAATATTGGAAACAAAGAAATTTGATATATATCTTGGTTTTCCCTTGAAGTTTGCAGACCATGGATCAAAAGATTTTGACTTCATTATCCATAAAGTCCAAGACAAGCTCGTTGGCTGGCAAGCAAGCCTTCTATCTCTTGCAGGTAGGAGAACTCTTATTCAATCCTTATAGGGCCCTATCCATGATTATGTCATGCAAGGTGCCCTGCTCCTTAGCAGGGTATGTCAAGAAATTGATCGAGCTAACAGAAATTTTTTATGGGGCTCTACCCTTGAAAAACGAAAGATGCACATGGTCAATTGGAACACAGTTACTCTCCCAAAAGCCTAGGGTGGTTTGGGCATTCATGAATCAAAACCACGGAATCTGGCCCTACTTGCCAAGCTCAACTGAAGGCTGTTATCTGACAGCTCCTCCCCTTAGGCTTAAGTTCTAAAAGCCAAGTATCTATCTAACAATCCAAATGGAAGCCTATAGGCTTCTAAGGGTTCTTGTTCTCAAACTTGGGCTACTTGCAAGGCAGCCAAGCCCTTATTGGACCGTGGGTTAAGAAAAGTCATCACTACTGGAGCCAACACTTCTCTATGGTTTAATGACTAGTCCTCTCTCAGACCCCTGAGATCTCATTTAATTGGTCCCTTTAATTTTGGTGTGGAAAGGCAACTGGTCAGCCATATGATTGAAAATAATGCCAACTGGAACCTCCATCTCCCTTCTTTTGACATTCTTGAGAATCTTCATAATCTCATACAAGCCATTCCCACCAACATTGATTCTCCAGATGAAGACTTGCTTGCTTAGGCCTTCACCAAAGATGGAAATTACTCTCTCGGTTCTGCTTACATTGCAGCTAAAGGTTTAAATGTTTTGAACCTTCCTACTTCTCCCCTTTCCTGGATTTGGAAAGTAAAGGCTCCTCCAAAAATGTTGCTCTTTCTCTGGTTATGTTCTTACAACAGTATCCTCGTCCAAGAATTATTGGGGTCAAGGGGTTTAAGTCTCGATCAAAGCTGCCCCATCTTTAGGTCTCATCTTGAGTCAAGAGACTATCTCCTCAAAGAGTGCTCCTTCTTAGTGAGCTTTTGGAACCAGCTTAGGCATCCTTCAAGCCTCTATTCCCTTTTTGGGCTCCCTTTCCAGGACTAGATCCATGCAAACTACACATCCGACCTTGATTCTTGGCACCACCACATCCCTTGGTCCCTTTTATTCCTATTTGGTATCTGGTCTTTATGGCTAAATAGGAACTGTGTGACTTATTAAGCTAAGCAAGCAAACCTCTCGCTCTCCAAGGAATGCATTGCAAAAGCTTTAGAGTTCCACTTCTCACAGCTCCAAACACTCATTTCGCCTGTGAGCGCAACACGTTTGGAGGGGAGTATGCCTCGGCCATGTGGACCGAGGCGGAGAAAAGAAACAAAGTCGCCACTTAGTTTAGGTCTAGGAACCATATATATAGCGCCCGTATGTGGAAGGACTGATCTTACTACCAGAGTATGGGTTTGGAGTTTAGGTATGTGGATGGGAAAGTGTTAGGCACCCAACCCCACCCAACCCATGGGTCGGCTTCCACTCATTGTGTCTTACATCTTAAACTCATTGTGTCTTACATCTTAAACTCATTAAAGTCATGTTTAATATTGCATCTTAAACTCACATACACACTACCATTCATCTAACAATCAACGTGACATCAATCATCCCAAAAACCCTAATATACATCTATTATGACAACTCACATCAAGCCTAGCATACATCCATCATGCCTATCATCACATCACAAATCCTAGTATATTCCTATCAAGACATTTCATCTCATACTTCATCCAAGGTAGTAAACAAACAAGCATACATCACAAAGGCAGAAACATAAACATATGGAGATCAAGCAATCATGTTATCATATCCAAGACAAACTAAGGTTACACATCCAATGTATACCATATTCATCATATCTGTTGGGAAATTTAGACCCCGGTTGATAAAATTAACAAGTTTTAAACCCAAGTTGTTAATTAGATTTATTATGAATAAACCTTGTTAAAACAAACAAATATCAATATCATGTCAATATTATGCACAGTGGAATAGTAAATAAGACAAGATATGATGACCCAGGAAAACCAATGAAACAAACTAGTTTCACAGTAAAAAACCTGGAGGGAAACCTTCCTAAAAAGAAATTCACTATAGTAAAGAAAAGTTTCAAATCTAGTACAAAACCTTTGTCCCTAGACTCTACAATCCCTGTAGATGAACTTACAGCAGAAACTTTCTACTGCTTCAGAACCTCTGAACTCTTCAATATATGAACGCCACCCTTTTGCACAAATCCCAATACGTGACTAGCTCCAGCAACTTGAAGATGTTGTTGGCTGCAAAGTTCTTCATTTCATCAACAATGAAGATCAAAAAGTATTTGGTTACAAAACCCTAAGGCGCAAAAGATGCAGTAACTTCTTGCAGAAAGAATAAGGCACTAGGTCACTTTCTGCAAGTGTTTTCCATGTATAACGGCCTTTAAAATAAGCCTTATATATGTCTAGGGTTGTGAGAAAAGAAACCCTACACAAACATGTCAGCTAGGGCGAAAAATCATATCTGGAAATTCTAATTTCGTAGATCTCGAAAGATTCAGCTTCTGTCGAGCTTCGTTCTTAAATCTCGATAGATACTGTTTTTGTTGAGGTATTTGTCGAGCTTTAATGAACAGCTTTTCTTCACTTGTTTCTTGGTCCAATCTTCATGGCTTTAATACTTGGCTTAAACAACATGTTTCTTGAAGTACTAAACCCATCCTAAATCTACCCAATTACAAGTAAAGTGCATTTTGTCAAAGGATTAGCCAATTACATAAAATATGTCCTTAACAATATCCACGACCAAATGCATATTCATGTGAATGCATAAATTATCCCATTTACCTTACTGCATCACAACACCTATGCATCAATGCATGGACATATGAATAGGTATTCATGGCAAAGCAAAGGAAACATGAAAATGGAAACCCTAATCTAACATATTAAAGGCAAACAAACAAATAAACAAAGAAATAGAAAAATATACCTGTGAAAATAAGCTAGAACAGAGACATATTAGACAAATAAAATAAAGGAACAGAAGTCGAATTATGGTTTCTAGGCTTGAGTATGCATACGCATACATAGGGCCTGTGTATGCAACCCAGCTGTATGCATACGCATACACGCCTAAAACCCTAACCCAGAAATAACAAGAACAAAAATATAGCAGAAACTTAAAACAATAAATCTAACAACCAAACATGCTTTAAACGATAGAACAAAGAAAACCTAAGCTAAGCAAACATATTATAACATAAATGAACAAAAAATAAAGAAAATAGGATGATTAAAACAAGAAAAGTCAAAGAAATGAAAAAGGAAGTTTAGAACTTATACCTCAAAAACAGAAAGCTCTTTGGCTTGATTTTGACCATTCCCCTTAGTTGATCTATTGACAACCAAACAAAATTGATTAGTAAACTTCAAAATTCAAAGATCAAGACCAGAAAAGGTCTCAATCAAAATAAAATTGACTTGAGAATGTTTTGTGAAAAACTCCCTCTTTGATTCACTATTTCTAGTGAATCTTAGGTTTTCCCTTAAAAATTTTTGTGTGTTTTGAAAAGGTACCATGTATGTCTTTTTATATTGAGAAAATGCGGGTTTGGAATAGCTCCCAGACGATGTGGGATTCATTCCAAACTTCAGCTTTAATGCAGAAAACTTGCCTTTCATAGTTTCTACTAACATGCGTACGCATGCCCGTGTATGCATACGCATGTCTGTGTACACATGCCCTAGGGTTTCCGTAGCCTTTATTTTCCAAAAATAGTTTTATTTAGCTCATAAAAGAATTATATTTTCCATAAAAACCTTCCTCAAGTCAATTTCAATTTGATCAGGCCCTAAACCAACCTTGAGCTTTAGAATTTTACCATCATTAGGGAATGGGGGCCCGAGTCATAAGGGATACAAAATACGGTTTCTATACTGCCTCAAAACCTAGAACCAACACCAAATGGGTCAAGCCGACCCTTCACTGGTTGAAGCTAAACACTGATGCCTCCATCTCGGTAATGATGCGGGTGCTGGTGGTTTAATCCGGGATTTTAATGGTTGCTGGGTTCAAGGATTCTCTAGAAGGATAAGCACCTCCTCAGTCCTTATGGCTGAACTTTGGGCACTGAGGGATGGTCTTCGCATGGCCAAAAACCTGAATATCCAAAAGCTTATAATTAATGTTGACTCCATTGAAGTTGTTAATCTTATGGCTTTTAATTGTATCATTAATAGACTAAAGCAACCACTTGTGGTTGAATGCAGGGCCATTCTCCAAGCTATCCCTCAGGCCCATCTCCTTAACTACTACAGGGAGGCCAACAAGGCTGCTAACTCTCTGGCTAAACTGGGAAGACTGCAAGAGGAACCTTTTGTTTGTATTGTAACCCCCCTTCCCCATATTTTAGATGCACTTTCTTTTGACAGCTCTAATAGCATTCCCCCTGTAACTAACTCTCGCTGTTTTGCGGTGTAGAGTTTTATTAATGCATCTCTGTTAACCAAAAAAAAAAAAAAAAAAAAAAAAAAAAAAAAAAAAAAAAAAAAAAAAGAAGAAGAAAAAGTTATATGTAAACTTAATGTTATAACATGCAAAGTGAGCTTTTTATTTTTTAGTTTATAGTAATATTATAAATGTTCTTGTTTATTAGACCTCATTTTTCTAGTATGACATATTTTTAATATTTGTAAAATATGTCTATTTCTAGTATGACATATTTTAACTGTGATGTTAAAATAAAATTATGAGAAAATGAGAAAATTATGAAATTAGTTTTATAATTTTCTGTATAATCATGCATGGATTTAATCTTTGAATGAATTTATGATGTCGTTTTTAACATATTGTGATATGACTGAATTGATATTATATGAATGCATTATGTGATGAATATGTCTCCTAGGGTTTGTATTGGTAATTTATTATGCAACATGTATATTTTTATTTACTATTATTGTGGATGGATAAGACAATTTTTGAAATTATTTGGTAACGTGGCATCTCCAATTTTTTAATTACAAATAAAATCTTTGTAGTAGGGTTCTTGGATATGTATTTTTTGGGCCAGCGTTTTTGGCAATTTATCTTTGGGCCATTGTTTTTGGCAATGTAATTTTAAGGCTATGTAATTTAATTTTGGAAGCCATGTAAGGGGATGTGTTTCATAGTTACCTATAATATTCAAATTTTGTCTTAGCATGTTGTATGGAATTAGTAATAGGGCTTGAAGTGGAGCCTATGCACAATGTGTTGTGTACAAAGATGTATGAACACATGTTATATGTATGATTTGATATGTGGATGATGTGATTTTTTATTCCTCACAAAATTTTATTTATAATCAATTAGATGTATTATTCCAATTTACATAGTGAGAGATGATTATGAGCTTAGCAAAAATTTTGATCTCACTATGTAGAAAGGAATATCATGGTCTAGTTGGATTTTTGGAAATATAATTAAAAAAAAAATGTATGTGCTAATGTCAACTTGTGTAATGAATATAGTGAACATGGCCACTAAGAATGTAGTTGCTGATCTAACTAAGGGAGAGAAACTAGATGGAACCAACTATGATATGTGGCATAGAAAAATTCAATATCTACTTAATGAACAAGAGGTCCTTGAAATCCTAACCAATGTGATGATGCAACTTGAAAATGGGAATACTGCCCAACATCACTGTGACTTAGAGGCCTATGAGTCTCGGGTTAAGAAAGATTGTTGTGCACGCTTCACTATACTGAGTAGCATGCACAATGATCTTATTGGGGAGTTTGAGGACTACCCAAATGCCCAAGAGATGTGGAACCAGCTTAAGATTGCCTATGGAGGGACTTTAGTAACTAGGTTGCGAGCTCTTACTTTGAAGTTTGAGCAAAATGTTATGGATTTAAAGCATAGCATGGCTGAACATCTAAGGATGATGTCTGCATTGATCAGTGACCTAAAGGCTGCTGGCAATAATCTCTCTAATGAATAGCAGGTTATAGCGATGATACATTCATTGCCTGAACCTACTTCAGGGCAAATGAAGCTTGTTTTGACACATAGTGAGAATATTAAGACTTTTGCCGATATTTCTTGTCATCTAGAGCTTGAGGCGGAGCACATGAGGGCACACCAAAACACCCTTCTTGTCTCCCAATCTGGGTAGCAGAAGGCATCCAGGCCTAAATGCAAAGGACAAGCGAGGAATGCCAAAGGAGCTGGTAACCTTAGGCCTAAAGAAGGCAAGATAGCAAAGTGCCAAAAGGGAAAGCATACTAAAAAGGACAAGGCAAAGTTCAAGTGTTATAACTATGGTAAGAAGGATCACTTCGCTCGTGAGTGCACTGAGCCGAAGAAGGTATCCATGATGGAAAAATACATGTTTGTATTGCATACTAAACATACGCAGCGGAAAATTAACGGATCTACTTCATTCGCAATAGATAATATGTGCTATGTAAGTTTCAGAATTTAAGAACAAGAGAGTGTACCTTGATGCGGTGAAATTCAAAACCAAAGATCAGAAGTTCTTGAGAACACTTTAATCTTCATTCCAATTCCACTTAATGCCCAAGATGTGTGGTTTCTCAATCAGTTATACGTGTTTGTTCAAGAAGAGAATGAAAGAGTGTCCAACACTCACATACATACCATTTCATGTACTTACCAAAATCTGTATGTTTCTCTCCTTATAACTGATTATCTAATTGGGCTAGCCTTTTGGGCCTTTCCAATTGGGCTTTAGTGTGTGGCTTGGAGTAGGACCAAAAGGGAACAAATAAGACACTAGCTCCAATGGGCCTTGGGCTTTTCTGTCAACTCTTGACAAGTCCAAAGTTACCATTAATTATATTTAATACCACTATATAAAAATAATTGCACTCTAGGCCCTATTAATAAATTATATCCCAAGACTTTATTGTACATGCAACCCCTTCATAAAATGTTCATAGTAACACAAAGTCATGAATGTAGACTGCCACTTTGTGAATTACTACATCTTAATCCTTGAGTACCCGATTTAATCTTTTAAGTTATTCATCATATATTTATGAAATCCAATTTCATAAATATATACTTTAGTAACTATTTACTAAAGTAATTAGGCCTAACATTCTGAATAACAAACCCATTAAACTTATCTCAAGGGAATATTTTGTATCTCCGTTAAGAGACTATGAATTCCATCTTTAGAATATATGTTCCATCAACACTAAATGTGGCTACCCAACATACTGAGGTTTTGACCGTTACTTTAGATCTCACTCTTGATATATCAAAGCAACCCACACTTCATGATCAGATCCATTATTCTCTCAAGATTAAGAGTTCATGTGAATAAAAGTCGTGAGATTTATTATTCAATTGACAGTCGTTAGGAGAATAATAAATCTCACTGCGGTCTAGTTCAATATGTCTTAACTCTTAAAACATATCAACATATCAACTAGAAGTCACCACTTCCATGATCAAGACAAATCATCTTAGTTGAAATGTTATAGTCTTCGCAGATGAAACGCCCAATTTCATCACCGACTACGAACTAAATTTTGAGTTTATAAAGAACTTGTGATTTATATCTTCTGTGACTTTTCACATAAATCACATACTATGCATCTCATGGACTATATGATATTGTCCGAATATTCATGTTACCATTATTTCAGATTATAATAAAACAACTTTATTAATTACAATATTAAGTCATACATCATGTTATACATAATGTCATACATAATATCATACATAGCATCATACAATAGGATTTAAGGGCACTAATCCTAACAATCCATTCTTAACAACTCTGCTATTACTTATGTTTGCACACATGTTTTTGTTGCATATACTATTCCTGGGTAGATTGTAGATTTAGGAGCAACCAAACATATAGCCAGAGATAGAGTTGGGCATATGGATCACAGAAAGATACCAACAGGCAAACAGTACGTTATTTTGGGTAACGAAACTTAAGAAGAAGTCATAAGAGTTGGAACCTATGAGCTCAAATTGCGCCTAGGACGTACGTTACTTCTTTATGATGTGCTTCATGCATCTGGTATCCAATGTAATCTATTTTCAGTACTTACTATCCTTAGACTTGGATTTAGTTTCCATTTCGATGGTCCTCGGTTAGATTTTTATTTAAATAAAACCTTGTATGGGCATGGTTTTTTATCTAATGATTTCTTTATGTTGAATTTAGATCATTCCTCTTTTTCTTTTATTGCTCATAATGATGATGCTTCTGATTCTGTAATATGGCATGCTAGACTTGGACACATAGGAAAAGATATATTGGCTAGACTAGATAGAGAAGGCCTATTGAGGTCTATCGCTAATGTAAGCGTACCTATGTGTGAACCTTGTCTAGCTGGAAAGGCCTGTAGGAAGCCTTTTGGTAAGGCTCCAAGGGCAACTCATCCTTTGGGATTAGTCTATTCGGACATATGTGGACCTATGAATGTTAAAGCACGCCATGCCACCTCTTATTTTCTCACATTTATAGATGACTATTCATGTTTCAGTTATGTTTATCTAATCTCCCATCACTTTGAAGCATTAGATTGCTTTAAGCGCTTTGTGGTAGAGGTTGAGAATCAGAAAAAAGGGAACCTAAAGGTTTTTTGAATTGATAGGGGTTGTGAATATTTGTCTAAACAGATTCAGGAACTGTGTGAGGAAAAAGGGATACGTAGGCAATTGACGATTCCTGGTACTCCACAACAAAATGGTGTTACAGAGAGAAGGAATCGTACTCTATTAGAGATGGTTAGATCGATGATGGCGCAAGCTAACCTTCCAATGTCGTTTTGGGGGAACGCATTGTTGACTGCTGCCTACATCCTTAATTGTGTGCCTTCTAAGTCAATTCCCACAACACCATATGAGTTATGGAATGGTGCAAAACCCAATTTGGAGAACTTGCGACCTTGGGGTTGTGCAGTTTTTGTTCACAGTATTCCCATAAGTTTGAGAAATTAGGCCCTAGAGCAAGTAAGAAAATCTTTATAAGATATTTAGAAAGCTCAAAAGGGTATGTAATGTATGGTGAACATTCTAAGGTGGAATGATTGAGATAGAGTCTCATGATGTCAACTTCATTGAAGATGAATTTCCAAGCATCAGTGAAGCAAAACATAATCTTCAGCTTTATGAGCTACAAGAACTTGAAGGTGTCATACCATCTTTGGGCGAGGGTGGAGAATCACAACTTCATCCTAAAATCGCCAAAGATTGTGGGAGTGATTTGGCTCCTAGTGGGAGCAAACCACTAGATAGTGACATATAAGGATCCAAGGTACGTAGAAGTGAATGTGGAACTATTCCTCATCGTTATTTTGAGATTAAGGGGGAATCTTTCATATGTGCTTCACTTGACCTTGATGAACCTGCTTCCTATGAGGAAGCATTAGCTTCACCTGCTTCACATGAATGGCTAGTTGCTATGAGGGATGAGATGGATTCTATGGCGAAGAATCCAGTATGGGAGTTAGTTGACCTTTTGCCTAGGCATAAGACCATTGGAAACAAGTGGGTTTTAAAAATAAAGCCCAAGGTAGATGGATCAATTGACAAATATAAGGCCTGTCTCGTGGCGAAAGGTTATACCCAAAGTGAGATTTGTCTTTATTCACCTTATTCTAGCTATTGTTGCACATTCGAATTCGGAACTCTTCCAAATGGATGTAAAGATTGCATTTCTCAATGGAGAACTAGACAAGGAAATTTATATGGATCAACTTATTGGCTTTGAGGTCAAGGAACAAGGGCACAAAGTGTGCCGCCTTAAGCGTTCCATTTATGGCCTAAAGCAAGCGTTTAAACAATGGTATTTCAAATTTTATAAGGCTATTATTTCGATTGGTTTCGAAATGATGGAAGATGACCATTGTGTGTATGTCAAACGATCAGGAAAGAGTTTACTTATCCTGTCTTTGTATGTGGACGACATTTTGTTGGCTGGAAATGATATGGAGATGATTGTCACCACCAAAAGGTGGTTGTCCTCTATTTTTGAAATGAAGGACATGGGAAAGGCTAATTATGTGCTTAGAGTTAAGATCTTGAGGGATCTCTCAAAGAAGCTTCTTGGTTTATCTCAAGAAACTTACATAAAGATGATCTTAGAGTGATTCCATATGCATAATTCCAAACTCATAAACACTCCAATTGAGAAGGGACATACATTAAGCCTTGAAGATTTCCCTAAATCAGAAAAGGAAAAGAGAGAAATGGTAAGAGTTCCCTATGCAAGTGCAGTTGGAAGTCTGATGTATGCTATGTTGTGTACCCGACCAGACATCTGTTTTGCAGTTGGTATGGTTAGTCGTTATCAAAGTAATCCAGGACCTGTTCATTGGCAAGCAATTAAGAGGATTTTTCGATACCTTCGTGGGACATCAGATCTCATTCTTTGCTATCAGGGTGGAGATTTGAGATTGAGAGGTTATTTTAATGCTAACTGGGCCAATGATAAAGATGAGTGCAAGTCCACTACAGGTTATGCTTTCATACTTAGTGGTGCAGCTATCTCTTGGTGCAGCAAGAAATAGTCTTGCATTGCTTTGTCCACAATGGAGTCTAAGTATGTTGCTTGTTCAGCAACAACACAAGAAGTTGTTTGGTTAAAGAGATTTTTCCGAAGAGATTAAGGGTAACATCTCTTGCAGATGAAGCGGTAAAGATGTATTATGATACTATGGAAGCCTTGGCTTATGCCAAAGATCCTAAGTACCATGGCAAAAGCAAAAACATACAGACTCGTTATAACTACATTTGTCTTGCTATTACACAAGGAGAGGTAATCCTCCAACATATCTCCACTAGCAGGATGGTGGCTGATCCACTTACTAAAGCCATTGCTAGAGATGCTTTTCAAGCTCATGTTAGGAGTTTGGGACTTTGTAGGATTTGATATATATGTTTTTGGATACCTTATGGACATTTATGTTTATTCGTACTTTATGCAATAATGATGTTATATATTTTGATTCATCTTGTGATGTGATTGATATTGCATACTGAGCACACATTATTTGAGAATATGTCACTAGGCTTAGATCGGTTGACTCACATGGACGATCACCTTAACGCTTGAGTAGCGAGCAGGATGAGATGTAGTGATCATTTTGATTTTCTGTAAATCAAGTTAGTGATCATGTTGACGCTTAGGGAGGTGTACAAGATAATATAATGAATGTTGCCTTAGTTGGGCTAAGATGAAACTTATGGGAGTCGCACTTGAAGTGTATCCACAACTTCATAAAGCCTGAATAAAGCCGAATGTGAGATCTTAGACAGGAACTTGATGTGTAACTGTGATGAGATATTTAGGTTGGTTTCCTTTAAGGCGATTGGACTAAGATTTGTACGGTGTGTCGATTGGACTAAGATTTATACGATGTTTGAGTGTGACAAGCCTAAATTGAGTAGGAGCTACATTGTAGCATACAAATTATACTATATGTGCTATAGCCAACCAATTAAGGGAGTGATTAGAAAGATCCTTACTCCTATTGGAAAAATACATGTTTGTATCGCATACAAAACATACGCAGCGGAAAAATAACGGATCTACTTCATTCGCAATTGATAACATGTACTATGTAAGTTTCATACTTTAAGAACAAGAAAGCGTACCTTGTTGCGGTGAAATTCAAAAACAAAAGATTAGAAGTACTTGGGAACACTTTTAATCTTCACTCCAATTCCACTCAATGCCCAAGAAGTGTGGTCTCTCAATCAGTTTCCAATGAGAGAATAAAAGAGTGTCCAACACTCTCATACAAACCATTTCATTCCTTATATGATCTTAATGAAAACCCTTATGAAAAACTTATGAAATTCTGTATGTTTCTCTCCTTATATATAACTGATTATCTAATTGGGCTAGCCTTTTGGGCCATTCCAATTGGGCTCTAGTATGTGGCTTGGAGTGGGACCAAAAGGGAACAAATAAGACTCTAGCTCCAATGGGCCTTGGGCTTTTCTGTCAACTCTTGACAAGTCCAAAGTTACCAATAAATATATTCAATACCACTATATGAATATAATTGCACTCTAGGCCTTATTAATAAATTATATCCCAAGACTTTATTATACATGCAACCCCTTCATTAAAATATTCGTAGTAATACAAAGTCATGAATGTTAACTGCCACTTTGAAGATTACTACATCTTAATCCTTGAGTACCCGGTTTAATCCTTGATGTTATTCATCATATATTTATGAAATCCAATTTCATAAATATATACTTTAGTAACTCCTTACTAAAGTGGTTGGGCCCAACACTCTGAATAACCAAACCCATTAAACTTATCTCAAGGGAATATTTTATATCTCCGTTAAGAGATTATGAATTCCATCTTGAGAATATATGTTCCATCAACACTAAATGCGGCTCCCCAACATACTGAGGTTTTGATCGTGACTTATAGATCTCACTCCTGATATATCAAAGCAACCTATACCTCATGATCAGGTCCATTATTCTATCAGGATTTAGAGTTGATGTAAATAGAAGTTATGAGATTTATTATTTATTTGACAGTCGTTAGGAGAATAATAAATCTCACAGCGGTCCAGTGTAATATGTCTTAACTCTTAAAACATATCAATATATCAACTAGAAGTCTCCACTTTCATGATCAAGACAAATCATCTTAGTTGATATGTTATAATCTTCACAGATGAAGCGCCCAATTTCATCACCGACTACGAACTAAAATTCTGAGTTTACAAAGAACTTGTAATTTATACCTTCTGTGACTAAATCACATAAATCACATATTATGCATCTCATGGACTAAAATAATGTCCCATTAGTTCATTTATAGATAGTCTCATATAATTAAACAATTTAATTATTTATGACATGCTAATAAATTGGATTTTAGGGCATAAACCCCAACAACTCCATCACTATGTGAGTCCTAGTTGACCACTACATGGTGTCAACGCCCGAACCAAAATGGGGAACTGTTGTCAAGCCTTCGTTTGACCACCCACTGTGGTGACGCTCTCGTGCGCACGGGGCCTGTTGAAAGCCCCTCTCGATGGTTGTGCAGTTGTTCGAGTGGAGTTTCGGGTGCTTTCTCTCTTGGTGGAGGAGGGTAGGTCTACCTTTGGAGGTGTGGCGGGAATCTTGGCCAAATTTTAAGTGATTACCAAAGGTAAGTGAAGTCACCACCAATCATTGGGTTTTTATAAGGTGTGATTGGTCACCTGTTTTTACTCAATTTTATTACCAATCCTAGGCTAAGAAAAAGGGCATTTTTCCTAATCTAATATGGATGGAAAAAAATCTTGATTCTTGAGTTCGGAAGTTTGGTTACGTGGGGGGAAGGTGTTAGGCACCCCACAACGCCTGTCCAAGGATAGTCCTTTGTTTTGATAAAACCTTAATTTTTGGATATTGGCAGTAAAAAACATGATTTTGGCATTGGCTTTCGAGGCTTTGCATGCATGGGGGGCTTTGAGGTTTGGCTCTTGAATGGGTGTGGTCCTAATCTATGCTTTCTTAAGGCATTCGGGCAAAGTACTAGATTTCCACGGCAAAAATCCGGCGACATGTCACCTTACTTTCGCGGCGGAAATTAGGCATCGCTTTGCCTTAGGTGACATGGACTGTGACAATCACATCGGAAGGGGCGAGCAGGTATATATATACATACATCATGCACAATGCTAGCACACAGAGCAGGAAAGTAAATGCCTACATCCTTAGAGCATGGCCCAAAATATAGGTGCAGGAAAGTAAACAAGGGTCTCCATACTCTAGAAATGAGGACGAATGGTACATGGCATGATATACCTAATACAACCCATCTAAGAGAGAAATGAGGGAGGAAGGAAGGAGGTTTAAAAGAGTACATAACCAAATAGGAGAGACTAGACCCCTAAACCTATTGAGCATAGCCGCTTGGCTCATATCTACATGCTTGTATCTTCGCCCTTTTTGCTGGCACCTGGGAGACCGTGCCCTAGCTCCATGCGTCCTCGCTCCATGTGTGTACATACAAAGGCAAAGATAAGAAACCAGCAGACAAGCAATGGAAAGAAAGAGATGCGTAGATAAGGTACAATGGGTATAAAGCAAACGAGTGTACAAGCGAAGCAAGCATAGCATGTGGCAGGAGACGTGACAAATAACAAGATAAACAAACAAGTGAACTAGAAGGCAAACAAGCAAGAAAGCAAGAAAACAAGCAAACAAGCGAGAAGGCAAACAAGCAAGAAAGCAAACAAAAGGTGGTGTCCGCGAGGGACAAATGTAGGTTTAGATCGAATGTCCATAGATTCATTGTGTTGAAGTATGGACGACACACTAGCAAGCAAGACTCATGCATGAACATGTAAGCAAGCGTGTAAAGATGCATAGAAAGCCAACGGATGGCACAAATAAGCATGGAAAGCATATCATTTCACAGAGCAGAAAAGGGGAAAGGTACGCACAAAGCAACCGGCATCATGGTGATACATCCCAAATTGTTACATCCAAACAAGGCCTCACGAGCGTCAGGTGTAACCACATAGCCACAAACCCGCTAAGGGTGTCAAGCGTGGCAAAGCCTAGAACTAGAGAGGCTAACATAAGCATAAAGCATAGAAACACGCAAACATAGACATGCAAATAAGGATGATCCAAACCCTTTGATATGGGCCAAAGTGTATGGACGATGACAAAGACCATAGGGTCTAGATCGGGTCCAAACCAATAGGCCAAAACGTAAGAAAGAGAGATAAAAGTGACAAAAGGGCTACAATAGCACATGGCATGACAAACATAGCCTAGGTCTAGGCACTAGGGGTGTGCATAAAACCGACGAACCGAAAAAACCGACCGAAACCGACCGAACCATTGCAAAAAATTCGGTTCGGTTTCGGTTCGGTTCGGTTTCGGTTATTAATTTTTAAAAACCGAAAATTTCGGTTCGATTTCGGTTTCCAGTTTGAATACACCGAACCGACCGAAACCGAACCGAACATATTATAATATATTGTACATAAAATATATAATATATAATATATGGGCCTGCCATACATGTTTGGCCTTTTCATTTTTTTTAAAACCATTTGGGCCTTTTTTTTTTTTTTTCTTTTATATGATCTGGCCCTTTTTTGTTTGATAGGAATCAATGAATTAGATCCGGCCCTTTCCTCTTTTCCATGTATTCATTTTATTTTTAGAATAAGTAAGTATAACTAAACTAATTAGATATCTAATTAACCGAATTAAACTTAATCTAATTTAACTATAAAAACAAAAGTTAAAAACCCTACCCACTATTTTCATTCTCACAGAGTCACAGCCTCCACTCTTCAGAGTTCAGCCCTCCTCTTCTCTCACCGCTCCACATGCCGCCTCCACACGCCGGACTTCCTACGCCGGCCTCCACACGCCGGCCTCCACCCGCCGGCCTCCCTACGCCGTCCTCCAAGGGAGCCTGGAATCGATCAAGGACCTCGTCAATGACGCCAACTTCGACTGCTCCGCCACCGGGTTCTCGCTCCAGGCCATGGATTCCAGCACCTGGCACTCGTGGCTCTTCTTCTCAGATCTGAGGGCTTCGAGCACTACCGCTGTGACCATAACTTGTCCATGGGGATGAACCTCAACAACATGGCCAAGATGCTCAAGTGCGCGGGAAATGACGACATTGTTACCATTAAGGCCGATGATGGTGGTGATACTGTCACTTTCATGTTCGAAAGCCCAAGTAAGAACAGTTGATTTTGCTTGCTTTTGGTGCTTTTTTGTTTTGTTTTTGTTGGTGATTCTGTTTGGCTGCTGAGAAATTGTGGGTGTGTGCTTGGTAAATGAAGGTGGGATCTTGAGTGTTGTGTTTATGGGTTTGGGTTTTTGTTGTCATTCTGTTTGGTTACTGTGAAAATGTGGGAATTTGTTAAGTTCTTGGTGGGTGAATGTGGGATTTTGATTTTTTTTTTTTTTTTTGGGTTTCTATTTGGTCCGAAAAAACCGACCGAAACCGACCGAAACCGAAATCCAACCGAAACCGATTGATTTCCAATTACTTCGGTCGGTTTCGGTTAAGAATTTCACAAACCGAAAATTTCTGTTTCGGTTGGCCAACACTTAGAAAACCGACCGAAACCGAACCGACACACCCCTACTAGGCACACAAACATGGCATGGAGCGCCCAAGCACATGGAAGATAGTATAAAGCATGTAGAGAACATAGATCCAAGCACATAGGCATGTGAAAACATAGGTCAAGACAAGTAGGCATAGAAACGTACACATCAACATGTACAAGCCTAGCATATAAACATGGAAGAACATGAATCCAAACATATAAGCATGTGAAGACCAAGATCTAACCATATAGCATGGAAATACATACATGAACACATAGATCCAAGCAAGGCATAGCCAACAACATCATACAAGCATGTGAGCATGTAACCCTAACATCAACATAGAGCAAAAAGAGGAACAAAGTATAGGAAAACATGGCATAAAGCATAAAGCATGTATGCAAGACAAATAGACATGTAAACAAGCATAGAAACATGTGGATCTAGCCAAACAACACATAGGAAAGATAGATCTAGGCACAAACACATGGTATGAGACATGGAAGCATGTGGATCTAACATCAAAAACATAGGAAAGAGAATATCTAAGCATAGAAAGCATGGCATAAAGTATAAATCATGTAGATCAAGACAAATAACATATAAACAAGCATGGAAGAACATGGATCTAAACTAAGAACATGCTAGAAGTAAGATAAAGCAAGAAATATGCTAAGGAAAGCAATAAATCATGTTATTAAGGCAAAAATAAACTAGAAAAAGCTTGGAAAAAGCTTTGGAAAGAAAGGAGTGTGGATTGTAGCTAAAAAGCTACATCCACACATCTAAACCTCAAGTCCAAGGTATGGAACTAAGGAGAGGAAGATTAGGGGTAAGAACAATACCTTGTGTTTTTGGTGAAGAGAGAAGAATCAAGAAGCTTTAATGTATTTTTGGTGGAGAAATGTGTTGGGAAGAGAGGAAAAATCCCCAAAAAATGCCCAAACACCTTCAAGGGCCACCAGGTTGACCCAGCGGCCCAACAAGGCGCGCTGGGCTGATGTCATCATGACATCGGCAAATTCATCCTATTGCACTTTTTGGTTCCGAATTTGGATGCGCATTTGGAGGTCTTCCTAGACTCGGATTGAGGTAATATTGATGTCCCTGAAAATATATGGATGTCTAGTTTTTAGAAAACCAAAGAAATTAAAATTCCAACTGTTGGATCAAAACTTATGACCTCGGGAAGCATACTGATGCGCTTTTCACGGTTTTCTCAATATCTCAACCGTTTTAACTTCGATTTTGACCCATGCATAGTCATTGGAATGAGAATTTGATTATGTTCGTAATAGAATTGGTCTCAACCTATTCTAACAGCCGGATCAAAATTAGGGTTTCTAGGGCCCGTCGAGAGTCAATTCTAGGTCAAATTTGGTCAAACTTGGTCAAAGTTGCCAAAAGTCTTTGAGGAGCTCAGGTTTGATGTAAAACTATGAAAAGTGTTGTTTTGTGAGGATTTTGACCTTATTTGACCTTCGGTCAACCTAGGGTTAACCAGGGGCATTTTGGTCATTTTGGCTGAAAAAGGAACTTTAAGCACTCCGATGTCCGAACGGGTTGTGCCATGTCATTTAAGATGTTCTCACGGCCCCATGGAGAGAAAATAATATCTTTGGATTTTTCGGGGTCCAACACGCAAATCGAGGGCAGACAAAATACGGTATCAACAGCTGCCCTTTCTTTATTTGGCATCTTGAGTGCAATGAGAGGTGTTGGATAAAGAACATGATTTTGAATTTTGTCGCCCCCAAATTATGTGCGGAGACTACTTACAGATCGAGACCGAATTTTACCTGACTAGACTGATCTACTGCAGCTGCTTCTGAAACATTTTCTGGACCTGTCTTTAAGCTCTAGTAGAGGAAAAGTTTTTTTTTTTTGGCTAGGTAGAAAAATATGCAAATGCAAATGCTAGATACCATGGACACAGAAAATAAAATGCTAGGCAAAAGTAAGGGAACTTACCTGGTGATTGGGAACTTAGGATTCTTTAGGAACTTGATAACTGTGTGATGTCGAGGCATACGACACGGTCGCTATAACCTTAAGATGGGATGTGGCGAAGATAGAGGATATTTGAATAGCACGCCTGATAAATGATTCCTACGCCGTGGAAGCGTGGAGAAGTTCGTACACCGTGGAAGCGTGGAAAGGGTCTTACATCGTGGAAGCATAGAAGATTGTGCTAATCCATTGTTGGGTATCAAGCACCATAATGGTTCCTAGAACAAGAGAGGAGAAGTTCCTACACCGTGGAAATGTGGAAAAGGTCCTACACCATGGAAGTATAGAAGATTGTGCTGATCTGTTGTTGGGTATCAAACACCATAATGATTACTAGAACAAGAGAGGAGAAGTTCCTACACCGTGGAAGTGTGGTAAGGCTCCTACACCGTGGAAGCATAGAAGATTGTGTTGATCCGTTGTTGGGTATTAAGCACCAAAATGATTCCTACGCCATGGTAGCGTGGAGAAGTTTCTATACCGTGGAGGTGTGGAAAGGGTCCTACACCGTGGAAGCATAGAAGATTGTGTTGATCCGTTGTCGGGTATCAAGCACCATAATGACTCCTAGAACAAGAGAGGAGAAGTTCCTACATCGTGGAAGTGTGGAAATGGTCCTACACCATGGAAGCATAGAAGATTGTGCTAATCTGTCATCGGGTATCAAGCACCATAATGACTCTTAGAACAAGAGAGGAGAAGTTCCTATACTATGGAAGTGTAGAAAGGGTCCTACACCGTGGAAGCATAGAAGATTGTGCTGATCTGTTGTTAGGTATCAAGCACCATAATGACTCCTAGAACAAGAGAGGAGAAGTTCCTACATCATGGAAGTGTGGAAATGGTCCTACACCGTGGAAGCATAGAAGATTGTGTTGATCCATTGTCGGGTATCAAGCACCATAATGACTCCTAGAACAAGAAAGGAGAAGTTCCTACACCATGGAAGTGTGGAAAGGGTCTTACACCATGGAAGCATAGAAGATTGTGCTGATCCGTTGTTGGGTATCAAGCACTATAATGATTCTTACGCCGTGGAAGCGTGGCAATGTTGCCTTTGGAAGGGCTGATGAATGACTTTAGGAAAAGTGCATTTGAGAGGGCTGATGTATGATTTTGGAAATTGCCTTTGAGAGGGCTGATGTATGACTTTACGAAAAGTGCCTTTGAGAAGGCTGATGTATGACTTTAGAAAGAGTGCCTTTGAAAGGGCTGATGTATGATTCTGGGAACTACCTTTGAGAGGGCTGATGTATGATTCTGGAAACTGCCTTTGAGAGGGTTGATGTATGACTTTAGGAAAAGTGCCTTTGAGAGGGTTGTTGTATGACTTTAGGAAGAATGCCTTTGAGAGGGCTGGTGTATGATTCTGGAAATTGCCTTTGAGAAGGCTGATGTATGACTTTAGGAAAAGTTCCTTTGTCTTTGGCTACTGATATATGTGAAAAACAATGCCTCAGATTAGGATTTACATGCATAGTTCTAAGAAATCGCCTTTGAGAGGGTTGCTGATGTATATGAAAGACAATGCCTCTGGTTAGGACTTATATGTATGATTCTGTAAATCGCCTTTCAAAGGGCTGCTGCTGTTCGCACGAAACAATGCCTCTGGGTAGAATTACGTGTATAATTCTGGAAATCGCCTTTCAAAGGGCTACTGCTGTATGTGTGAAACAATGCCTTTAAGTAGGCTACTGATGTGTGTACAAAACAATGTCTCTAGGCAGGACTTACATGTATGATTCTGAATATCGCCTTTTAAAAGGCTACTGCTGTATGCAAGAAACAATGCATCTAGGTAGGATGTATAATTCTGGAAATTGCCTTTCAAAGGGTTGCTATTGTATGTGTGATATTGGTAGCACTTGCATCGCACCGTATCCTCACAGGTTTACCGATTCAATCTGATAGTGATCAATCCACTGAGGGAGATGGAAAAGGGAGAGATTGCATAAAATAAAACTGCCCCAGTGTAGGTTTTGTGCGTTTTTGACATGAGGGGAAAAGGACCTGTCAGGATGGACCCGTTCTTGCATACTGATTAGCACAAAGTGGATGAAACCGCGCAAAATAAATTGCCCCAATGTAGGGTTTTGCGTGGTTCTGGATTAGCAAACCAGCTTGACATGGGTTTGAGCTCGTATTGGATGATTATACCACAATGGGCTCCTTGATCTGCTGAATTTTGAATTCAAAGTTTCAAGCAAGAAATCCTCTTGGAAATGCTAACACTTTTGGTCATATCCACATAAGAACTGCCTGGATGTTGAGTTCTGTGTGGTCTTGATGTATTGTGCATCCTGGGCACCTATTCAGGCTCTCACGGGGAGAGATTCCTCATTCTCCTAGTGGATATCTTGAATTGCACTGGATAAAGGGAATACCATCTATGGTTTGAAAATGTCAGAAATAAAACTGCCCTAGTATCAGGATTGAGACTAGGGCTAACCCTTTGGCATTGAGGGTCATGTCTGAAGCAATGACTCACGCATTCTCTGTTGGGATAAGTTTGAGAGGCTTGAAAAGTGTTTAGGGGAGTGATGCTCAAATGGTATTTAAAACCTGGGGTTGAGCATTTGACTTTTTTGGGTTCAGGTCTTTTTGAAGGTGCCTAGTAATAAGGAAGGGAGGCTTGCATAAGCTGTTGCAATCTTAAAACCTCATTTTTCTGGAGATTCCTTGGGAAGAAATGAATTACCCTCAAGGATTTGTTTTTGGACTTGAAAATTTTGGAGGATTTGAAATCTTTGAGGGTCATTATTTTTTCCTTCTATTTCAATTGGTTATGAAAACCCGATTTAGAAATTTTGGGAAATTCATTCATGATCATGAAAATCTGTTCAAATGCATATACCATAAGAGGGGCTTACTAAGGCCATGTTTCCTATGTGGTTTAAAAGTGTATGTGCTTGACGGCTATCATTTACCCTAAATAGGGAACATGCTCGCGAGTAAGGATTTCTTGAGCAAAGTGCTTGTGTTTACCAAATGCATGGATGTCCCTTTTTAATCTATGTAGGGAAAACATGAATGATGTGTTTGGCTTTTTGAACTCATCGGGTGGGTTGGGAAAGGACCCTACCCTTTTTGAGGCATGATGCCTTGGCATATGCAGATGATTCCACCATTGATGATTGACCAAATGTTCAATGCCCCACAACCAACCAATCTTCAATGATCAGTGAGGTCTTTTATTAGGTTGTAACATGGCCTTGGGGTTAACTGGGCGCTTGAAATGAAGGATATCATGCTTAAAACTTTCACATGTGGGTGATTATTTGGCATAAGCTCCGCAGACTAAATAGTCGCTCTCAATTAGGAAGGACTTTCTCAGGACCGTAATGTAAGGATATGGGTTTCCTAGGCTTATGGGAGGATATTTTGGTTGTGAAGTTCTTTGAAAGGTTTCCTAAAGTCAAGGATTACACTTCATCAAAAGCATTTTGGTTGCCTTTCATGCTTGGCTATATCCTCAATTTGAGTCCATTTCTTGAATTTTGCCCATTTCATTTTTGGGGCTTTCATTTTGATTTTCTTTGGCCCATGTTTCTTGATTGTTTCAGGCATAATTTTTTCTTTTACCCTTTCTTTGCTTAGGACTTTATTTGACTTGATTACCCATGACTTTTGTCATTTGATTTGGGCTCCTTTCTCATTCATTTTTTAAAAAAAATTATGGACTCATTTGATGGACTCAAACTGGAGATCACTTAGCATGAGATCCTTGTAACCATCTAACCCGCCCCAGTGTGGGGGGTAATCCTTGGCTAGGTTAAATCAAGAAAAGAGTTTAGTAGGCTCAACTGGGCTAACAAGGGATATTTCTTTGCAAGCGGGATGGTAGTGAAATGAATGCCTTTCTCCGTCATCTTGAACGCTTACTTCTTAGCCTTAGGAGCTTATGTGCCAAATTATAAATTCGGGTGATTTTTGAAAAACATTTTCTTTCTAGCTTAAAAGGGCTATCAAGTGATATAACTGTTTGGATAGCTGAAACAAATGCCTCCATCATTTCAAATTTAATCAGTTGGTCAATGAAACTTGAACATATGGTCATTCACTGATTCAGGGTCCACACTAATCTTAGGTAGGACCTCCCTAGGGGGGGTTAATTGTCAAGAATTGAATGTGCACTTTGCAAAGTGGTGAATGTTTTAGGAATGTGGAGTTGTTGAGATGGGATATCATGAGGTGAGTGTTTGGGGATCACATGCCCCTTATCCCTGGTAAGGGACAACTACTTCACTCAAACAACTCTTTTCCCACAAAAGGGGTTTTGGCATTGACTTACCGCTCTTGAAAGATGCATGCATTTCAAAACACAGATTTTCATGATTTGATGTTTTGTTTTGAACCTTTATGCTTTGATCTTATTTTGAAAAATCTTTTTTTTTTTAAAAAAAAATGTGTACAAGATTGCAACAAACCTAAGCCAACCGAGATGGGAGAAGGTTTTGTTGAGATAATGCTGGGATGAGTGACAAGGTCAAACTTGGGTTCCAGTGTTTCCGGTGGATGGCATTCCCAATACCTAGAAGCTTTTGCAAAGATCCACTTAGGGGATGAAGGTCTACACCTCTCAAAGAGGCCTTAGATGATTGATTCCATGTTTGGCATATGTCTTGGGATAAAGATTTTCTAATCCATGGTGAAGATTCTTGTGAGGTACAAGTAGGAAACTTCATTTTCCATGTCAATTGTTGAACTGACCTGTCAAGGCAAACATGCCACAATAGGGATCTAAGAAAGGCAACATGAGAATGACAAGAAGGGATGTTAATGCAATTCCCTGAAATTTTGATGGGGCACTGTCGCCCAGATGTTGAGCAGGTGAATGGCTCAATCATAAATGCTTAAATGTTTGGTCGTCACTATTCATTGAAGAATGCGATGTGAATGACGTCTCTTTGTCTTAGTTAAAGCATGTCCTTGAAAAGGAAATTGATTGAAGGGAGTTAGTGACATATCAAGATTATGCCAAACCCGATAAAATTGGAAGTATTTTGGCTCTTATTCGACTAAATTTAATCCTTTTACTCTTCCTCCATGATTCACATGTGGGCACTCATTACGAACAAGTTCTGGCATTGTGTTGCTGAAGTAGCCGAAGTTGACTTCTCACGGATCTGAGATTTGTCTAGTGAATCACCACGACTGAGGTGGTCCTAACACTGTTTGAATGTTCCTGAGGTGGAAGTGCTCCAGGTTAGATGAAGGCTTTGCTCATGGCAAGATCTGATAAAATTGGAGATAGTTCATAATTCTCCCTAAATGTAGGCTTGGTTCGCCCTTTTCTATTGTCAATGCAGAAGTTAGGCTTCCAAGGAATGCTTCGAGCAAGTTACAAGATCTTTTGATGGCCTTGCAAAGAAATTGTGACTTTGGCCCTTGCTAAAGCTTAAGATGCTGTCGAGGCTATTGTATAGAAGTCCATTCAAGAGGGAGAGACCATGCGAAAAAAGCTGCCCCAATGTGGCGTTTTCCATGGTCCCTTAATCACTTTCACCGCTTAGTGAAATTTTTAACTGAAGGGTGTGGGGATTCACATATCAAGAAACCCAAAGACATCTTAGGACACTTGGAGAAAGGGAGGACTTTGTTCAGAAAGACCCAAAGGTGAAAGAATGTTTTTTCTGAAGAAGACCCGAATGAATATTTGTTTGGGGGAAACCTGAAGGAACCGCTTAGTCTACCCGAAAGTGAGTGAAGATTTTATCTTGGAAATACTTGAAGGATACACTTAGACTACCAGAAGGTAAAAGAAGATCTTTTTTTCAAAGGAACTTCCCAATCTACCCGAAGGAGAAAGGAGATTTTGTCTTAGGGGATACCCGAGGGAAACACCTAGATTACCCGAAGGAAAGATGATTTTTTCTTGAAAGGAACTTGAAGACTTTGTCTTAGGGAATACTCGAAGGAAATACCTAGACTACCCAAAGGCAAAAAAGGATTTTTTTTAGGAAGACTCAAAGGAAAAGCCTACTGAGGCAAGCTGATGCTAATGAAACTTGAGCTGTTTGATCTTGCTTGAGAGATGTTGGGTTCTTTTCACCCTTTTGAGATGCCTTGATAAAGGAGCTTACAAGCTGTCCGGATTGAATCTAACTTCTTACTGAATTCTGCTCCTAGACTTGCAGTAGCTAGTCTTCATGGATAATGTGGGGGTGCTCAAGATGGATTTTTAGTGGTCTTATGGGAATGAGACCACTAAAAATCTGCCCCAGTATCATATTGAGAGCACTTAAAGCCTTGGCCTTCTTCCAGTCCATATGGACGTCTTGTGGATCATTGATCTCATCAATCATGCTGTTAATGCCTTAATAGAATTGGTTGCTGATCATGTTTGAGATAGGGGATTTAAGGCCCTTGGTGGCTTCCTTGAAAGAAATTGGTCAAAATTCATTGGAGTAGGCAACTCAAGTTATGCCTCTTTGGATACTTGATAGGCCGAAGCCAATCCCTGAAAAGGAAATTCAAAAGACTAAAGTTAGTAGGGAATCTTGGTCCTAAAAAGGTCCGACAAAATTGGAAATACCTAGGCCCTCGTCCAATAGAGTGGCCTTATGCATCCTTTTAATTGTCTATTCTCATGTCCAACATAGGTGTCTCATATTGATTGATGGAGATGTTGCATCCACAAGATAACCCGAAGTAGGTTTATTGCAATCTTTGACTCCTTAGAGTGAGTTCTTGAATGAGCTATTCGGGGCTCGTGTATTCAAAAATGGCTCCACAAGCTTCTGTCATGACCTCGACAGAGGTGAATTTGAAGAACATGGATGACCCTTCAGTCTGTTTGAAGACAACCCTATGAAAATTGCACCAGGATTCATGATGCTTTTACTGCCATTGGCTTTATCTCTTTTTGCATGGGAGAAGGATCGAGAAAAATTCTGCCACAATATGGCATTTTTCTGGTTCTTCGACCGTCTAAACAGCCTCTTGAAGATCCTTAGCTAACATGAACCGAGACTTCGGTTTGTAATCTTTGTTCTTGCACATGTCCTTTTGTATAAGTTGGGAGATACATGAATCTCGAACTTCCCACATTTCTTCTCACACCTCAAGATGGATTGGGATATTTTCATGGCGTAAACAAAAACCAAAACACATGTTAGTCTTATGTCCAAATGCTTTAAGCATGCCCCTATTTCATTTTGCAATTATGGGGGAGAAGTTCCATGATTTGGAATTCTTGTTATTGAATGAGTTCCTAAAGTGATGCAAATCTTAACATGACCAAATTGTGGAAAGCAACTGAGCATTAGCATAGGTTTTGAAAAGTCCCTGGATGGACCCTTTTTCACAATGAAAATTTTAAGGTGTAACACCTTGTCCTTTTAGGAAAAATTTGGCACACTTTGTATGGCAATAGTTTTTGTAATGATATTCACCAAGATCCTTGGACAAAGAAACCAATTTTAATGCAAAGACATTTGATACAAGGAAAACAAAGTTTGATCCATTTGACAATTTGAAGAAAACTTAGCCTCTTGTACATTTCTATGGAAAAACTCAGTTGCTTGCCACCCAATTTATTATCTACACAATTAGGTGGGAGATATTAGAAAATGCATGCATGCCCTTGTAGGGTCGGGGACCCTTAGGACTTAGGTGGATTCTAATGCACAAGCAGTTTTGGAACCGTCTCTCCTAAGGTTTCTCAATGTTATGCAAGCAGATAAAGATCATACCTTTATTGGAGAATTGCTACCTTGCAAACAAAATGCTTAAGGACATGCTCCTATCATTTTCAAAAATTGGCTTGGACCCTTGATCGGGTATTTATCATGGTGAGTTTCTACTATGATGCAAGATTAATGCACTAGATTGGCAAGTAACCGAAACTTTCATGACATGCTCAACAATGCGGGAAGGACCCTTCTTTTGATTACATGCTTGTACAAGATTTGCTTTTACAACGCTGAGTTCATCGGCTCCAATAGTGGGCCTTTTACAATACAGGTAAATGCGATTACGAGGAAAAGCTCGGCTTCTGACAATGTGGACTTCTCGGGGAAGCTCTTGGACACTTGGATCTCTTGGACCTTTGGATCTCTTGGGGGGAGCCCTTGGATTCTTGACATCTATGACCTTTGGCAATTTTGACATCTTGGCAATTTAGATCTTAGACCCTCTTGGCCACTTTGACATCTTGTGATCTCTTTGATGATTTAAGCTTCTAGGCAATCTTTTTGGATCTTTTCTAAGAAAGCTCTTGACCTCTTGATGCTTTGGAATTCTTGATAGCGTTTTGGCAGTATTTCCTTCTGAACGGAGTTTCGACTACTTGCCACAAATTTTATCTTTGCACAATTAGGTGACAGAACCAATTAGTGTATGCATGAGTGCCCTTGTAGGGTTGTAAACCCTTAGGGATGAGGTATGATCTAGCGTGTACAAGCAATGGGGTTGCTTTCCCTAGGGGTTTAATCATGGATGCTATAAAAGCAGGATAGAAGGAACTTGGAGTAGAGCACAATTTCTTTGGCGCAAGAAAAAGAGCGCACCTGTTACAAAATACTTTCCCCTGACCTCTAGCGCTATATGGGTATCCTTTCCTAGGCTTGGATGTTCACTCTTTGGGTTTTACCTAGTCCTCATGGGCTCTGGGCTTGATCTAGTCGTCACAGGTTTGACATAACTAGGCCAACTGTATGCAAAGGCTTAACTGGTAGGCTGTTCCTAGTCCTAGAGGGACTCAATCGCCATACCCCTTCCTTCATAGAAGTTGTAGGGTAGGAAGGATTGAGGGGGCCTTTTCAGTTACTCCTATCCACCCATGGACCCAGAAGTGCCTACAAAGTCAGCCATAGAATCTAACTATAGGTAACACTACCGATGTTTGTGTCTAGGCATTTGCAGATGGGGTGACGAAATCCCCAAAGAGATGTGACTACACCAGCAGTGCAGAGCCTGTGTTCGGCTAAAAAAGGGTGTAGATGTCATGCAATTCTTAATGAAGGGGAAATATTTTTTCAAAGCACAGCAGATATGAAAGCAGATAAAGATGTAGCGAAAATTAAATTTTGCTACCCTATGTTTGCATGTGAAAGAAAGTTGTAAAGCATGTGAGTAAAGCAGTAAAGCATGTGAGGAAAGCGATAAAGCATGTGAGTAAAGTGGTAAAGCATGTGAGGAAAGCTGTAAAGCCCTATGAGAATACCTCACACCCCCTTTTGGAAAACGTTTTTTCTTTTTTGAAAATAGTCTACTAGGATATAGTAGAAGCCTTTTTCAAAAAGGAAAGCCTCGGAGGCTAATGCCAGTTTCTGTGTTTTTGAAAGCCAATTTCCAAAGATTATGGTTTTATCAAAAGCTCTAAAGGCTAAACTCTTATCGATCCCTAATGAAGTCACCAATTTGTCAACGCCCGGCCCAAAACGGAGAACTGCCGTCAGGCCTTCATTTGACCACCTGCCGTGGTGACGCTCCAGCGTGCGCGGGGCCTGTTGGAGGCCCCTTTCGATGGTTGTGTGGTTATTCGTGCGGAGCTTCAGGTGCTTTCTCTTTCGGTGGAGGAGGGTAGGTCTACCTTTGGAGGTGTGGTGGGAATCTTGGCCAAATTTTAAGTGATTACCAAAGGTAAGTGAAGTCGCCACCAATTATTGGGTTTTTCTAAGGTGTGATTGGTCACCTGTTTCTAATCGATTTTATTACCAATCCTAGGCTAAGAAAAAGGGAATTTTTCCTAATCTAATGTGGATGGCAAAAAATCTTGATTCTTGAGTCCGGAAGTTTGGTTACATGTGGGGAAGGTGTTAGGCACCCCATAACACCTGTCTAAGGACAGTCCTTTGTTTTGATAAAACCTAAATTTTTGGATATTGGCAGTAAAAAACATGATTTTGGAATTAGCTTTTGGGGCTTTGCATGCATCTGGGGCTTTGAGCTTTGGCTTTTGAATGGGTATGGTCCCAATCTATGCTTTCCTAAGGCATTCGGGCAAAGTACCAGATTTCCACGGTGAAAATCCGGCGACATGTCACCTTACTTTCGTGGCGGAAATTAGGCATTGCTTTGCCTTAGGTGACATGGACTGTGACAATCACGCTGGAAGGGGCGAGCAAGTATATATATACATACATCATGCACAATGCTAGCACACAGAGCAGGAAAGTAAATGCCTACTTCACTAGAGCATGGCCCAAAATATAGGTGCAAGAAAGTAAACAGGGGCTGCCATACTCTAGAGATGAGGACAAATGGTACATGGCATGATATACCTAATACAACCCATCTAAGAGAGAAAGGAGGGAGGAAGGAAGGGAGTTTAAAAGAGTACATAACCAAATGGGAAAGACTAGACCCCTAAACCTATTGAGCATAGCGGCTTGGCTCATATCTACATGCTTGTATCTTCGCCCTTTTTGCTGGCACTAGGGAGATCGTGCCTTAGCTCCATGCGTCATCGCTCCATATGTGTACATGTAAAGGCAAAGATAAGAAACCAGCAGACAAGCAATGGAAAGAAACGAATGCATAGATAAGGTGCAATGGTATAAAGCAAACAAGCATACAAGCGAAGCAAGCATAGCATGTGGCAGGAGACATGACAAACAACAAGATAAACAAACAAGTGAACTAGAAGGCAAACAAGCAAGAAAGCAAGCAAACAAGCGAGAAAGCAAACAAGCGAGAAAGAAAACAAAAGGTGGTGTCCGTGAGGGACAAATATAGGTTTGGATCGAATGTCCATAGCTTCATTGTGTTGAAGTATGGACGACATACTAGCAAGCAAGACTCGTGCATGAACATGTAAGCAAGAATGTAAAGATGCATAGAAAGCCAACGGATGGCACAAACAAGCATGAAAAGCATATCATTGAACGGAGCGAAAAAGGGGAAAGGTATGCGCGAAGCAACCAACATCATGGCGATGCATCCCAAATGGCTACATCCAAACAAGGCCTCACGGGCGTCAGGTGTAACCACAAAACCAAAAACCTGTTAAGGGCGTCAAGCGTGGCAAAGCCTAGAACTAGAGAGGCTAACATAAGCATAAAGCATAGAAACATGCAAACATAGACATGCAAATAAGGATGATCCAAACCCTTTGATATGGGCCAAGGTGTATGGATGATGACAAAGACCATAAGGTCTAGATTAGGTCCGAACCAATAGGCCAAAACGCAAGAAAGAGAGACAAAAGCGACAAAAGGGCTACAATAGCATATGGCATGACAAACATAGCCTAGGTCTAGGGTTTGACCTTGTTTGACCTTCAGTCAACCTAGGGTTGACCAGGGGCATTTTGGTCATTTTGGCTGAAAAATGCAGTTTGAGCTTTCCGATGTCCGAACGGGTTGCTCCATGTCATTCTAGATGTTCTCGTAGCCCCATGGAGAGAAAATGATATCTTTGGATTTTTCGGGGTCCAGCACGCAAATCGAGGGCAGACAAAATACGGTATCAACACATGGTCCATTCTGTGCCCTTTTTCGACCTAGAACTATGTCATGAATTGAATGTTTGATGTCGCTACTTTAGCATGTTATCTCAGGGCCATGATATAACACGGTCTCACAGAGCATGTCTAGGAAAGTGGTCAAGTGTGAATGAATTGACATAAGTGTCTGGGAAAGATTATTTATAACATACCATTTATTTTATGGCTTATAGCCTGGGCGATTATGAAGAATTTGTTTTTCAACATGATCATGAGCATATTATATGATATGGGATCCAGTGTTGCTTTGAGTATTGAACTTATGAGGGATTAAAGAAACTTGATCGGGTGTGATCAAATAATCTGGGGCATTGAGGGATGTACTATTTTAGTATAGATGGTGGCTTAATATAGTACTCCTACCCTACACCTTCTCGTCAGGTCGCACACTCCATTTTTCTATATAAAGAGAGGATTGGACAAGAGATTGAGATGACCCAGTTCTGACTGTAGTACCCAATGTGGATGAGTGGGAGATGTTAGAAATTGGGCTGGTTTGACCCAACCCATAAACAATTGCCCATGGATCGTCCACATGGGTTATCTGATAAGTAAGTTTAAATTTAAACTAACTGATATTGATATGAGTTATCAAGATCAGTAGTGGAGTAATTTAAAGTTAGCAGTTGAGTACTTTTAGGGATCACAAATCTGATAGTGGATGAATCTCTACTAGTATTTAAAGTACTCCTACATCAGTCAGATTAAGAGTCACAGCGAGTGAACATACGTATAGTTTTTTAGTGCTCTTTCAAAATAAGCCATCTCTCTAGGACACCATCTACAGTTCCTTAGAATTTGGAGCATGGAAATTAGGAGAGACTTTAGTAGCCTCTCCGGCAACTTAGAGGTGTTCCACAAAGGAGAAGAAATCGTGAGGAGTTAGTAAAGCAAGCGAAGAACAAGATTCGGCATTTTGGTGATCCGTTCCACCAAAGGTATGTGTCTATATGACCTATAGATAAAAAAAAGGCTTTAGAAGCACATGGCATAGCAACCAACATGTAGATCTAGACACATGAACATGGCATGGAGCAAACTAAGATATAGATCTAAGCAGAAGCATGGCAAGGAGCACATAAACAAGTAGATCTAAGTACAAACATGGTAAAAAGCACATAAACATGTAGATCTAAGCACAAACACAAAATTTAGGCATATCCTAGCCCAAGAATGCTAGGTCAACAACATCAAAGCGGTAAAACATGGCAAAAATTAATATTTTTGAGATTTTCGAGGTTCGTCACACAAATCGAGGGCAAAAAAAAAATGATCTATAGCTGCCCCTTCTTTATCTGACATCTTGATTGCAAGGAGAGGTGTTGGATAAAGAACATAATTTTGCATTTTGTTGCCCCAAAATTGAGTGCGGAAACTGCGCTGTTCATGGGTCAAGACTGGTCTAACCTGACAAGGTTGACCTATTGCAACTAGTCTGGAAAAATTTCTTCTAACTTGGTCCTTGGTGCTAGGCAAAACTCTAGTTTTTTTTTTGGTCAACAGTCAAACCGATTAACGTTGACCTAGTCAATGCTAACTGGCGGCCACAAAAGGTGCGCTGGGTTGCCCAGGCCATACGGTGGCCTATAAATGGGCCCCGAGGCCTTATTTTGACCATTTCCACCTCATTTCTCTAAATTCTCACTCCTTAAAAAAGTTTTCTAGAGCAAGTTGCGGTCTAGCGGGTCCAGCTTTCAGCTTCAGTTTGCAGCTTCAGCCTACTATTCTACACTTAAGGTCAGTGTCTATTTTCTCTCTCTTTATTTTTCTGCAAATGTGTTAGTAGCAATGCAACTAGGAAAGCATACTAGCACTTATTTTATTTTTGGTATTTTTGCATATATGTTTTTTTTGTTTTTATCATTTATGCCATGATGATGTTGGAAGATATATTTGTTCACATGTTTAAGTAGCATAGGCGAACCTGCATATGGTGCAAAACACATGAAACACTATGAAAACTGTGAGAAAAGCTAGGTAGACATGAGAAACTATGCATGATAAAATGGAAGATTTTGGGATGATTGAAAACGTGAGAACAATGCAATTTTGAACGAGAGAAATTTTGGAAAACGTAGGACTAAACGGTCGCTGCCAAATCTGAATCCCGAAAAGGGTAGATAGGATTAAATAGTCGCTGCCGAATCTGAATCCCGATGAGACTAAACAATCGCTGCCGAATCTGAATCTTGAAGAAGGTAGATAGGATTAAACAGTCTTTGCCAAATCTGAATCTCGATAAGACTAAATGGTCACTGCAAAATCTGAATCTCAAAGAAGGAAAATAGGATTAAACGGTCGCTGCCAAATCTGAATCCCAATGAAACTAAACAGTAGCTGCTGAATCTGAATCTCGATAAAGGTGGATAGGATTAAATGGCCCGTTGCCAAATCTGAATCCCGATGAAACTAGATGGTCGCTGCCGAATCTGAATCTCAAAGAAGGTGGATAGGATTAAACGGCCGCTACCGAATCTAAATCCTGATGAGACTAAACAGTAGCTGCTGAAGCTGAATCTTGAAGAAGGTAGATAGGATTAAACGGTCGCTGCCGAATATGAATTCTGATGAGACTAAACGGTCATTGCCGAATCTGAATCTCGAAGAAGGTAGATAGGATTAAACGGTCGTTGCCGAATCCGAATCTCGATGAAGGTGGATAGAATTAAACGATTGCTGCCGAATCTGAATCCCAATGAGACTAAACCATCGCTACCGAATCTGAATCTCGAAGAAGGCATAGGATTAAATGGTTGCTGCCGAATCTGAATCTTGAAGAAGGCATAGGATTAAATGGTCGCTACCAAATTTGAATCTTGGTGAGAGACTAAACGGTCGTCGCCGAATCTAAATCTCGAAGAAGGCATAGGATTAAACGGTCGCTGTCAAATCTGAATCCCAAGAGAGGTATTTTGAAAACCTTGATATTTTGAGATAAAAGGAGATAGGATTAAATAGTCGCTGCCGAATCTGAATCCTAAAAGAGGTATTTTGAAACCTTTAGGGGCTGTTTGGTTTGTAAAAAACCATCACTCATCACTCCTCACTCAATTTTCATCACTCATCACTCGTCACTCATCACTCATCACTCATCACTCATCACTTATCACTTAAAATAACCCAACTCCCTAAAGGTGGCATGTTTGGCACACTGTTTCCAATTTCTCATAACTTGATTTTTTGTACTTTCTGTGGGACCCATACCTGAGCACCATGTCAAGAAATTCTGTTAGTCTACCCGCCTCACACTCATTTCATTTCATTTTCTTCATTGCTCATTTCCTTTTGCCACCACCACAGTCACAGTGCCAAAGTGCAACCAAAGAAGTACAAACAACAAAAGCACTCATCAATAAAAATTCCCCCAAACCCAAAAGCCATTTTCCAACCTTCAAAATATGCAGCAGCAAATCAAAACTCCATTCATACTTATTTATGATACACCACCAAATAATAAAAAAATTATAAAAAAAAAAAAAAAAACTTGTCTAAAAAAATAGCAAGACCCATCTCACACACAATCATTTTAATCAAAACACAAACCTAACAAGACCCATTTCAAGAACCATCATGTTTGCTTATGGGGTCACTCTTTCTCTTATATACTATTTTTATAGATCCCTTTTTTTTTTTCTTTTGGATCGATGACAAAGTCGGATCGAGTCAGATTCGAAATCTTTGATCGACGACCAATGGACCTTCGATTCAAGGATATCGTCGTACGGTGAGAAAGTACACTCCAAGGCATGGTCATCAGTGGCCTAAGCGAGCCCTCCGACGAAGCATCGGTCTAAGACTGAGACTAAGACCCATTTGTGAGTTGTTTGTCAGATAGGTCGGCGTGGGAAGGGTGAAGGACAAAGAACGACAGGCAGATCGGGAGAAAAGAGGCCGTGGATGGGGAGGGCTGAGATTCTTTTGTCTTTCGGTGTGGGTGAGATTTTGCTCTGAAGAAGAACAAAAAGAAGAACAAAGAAAGAAAGAAAAGTGGAGAAGAAAGAAAAGAGGAAAGTGACTGGTGGGAGAGAGAAGGGAAATCTGACTTGACAAGACTAGTGAGTCCCATGTATGAGTGTTTAATTACCAAAATGCCATGGAAACCGAATTTTGATAACTTGAAAACACCTAAAATGTGTTTTCAGTTTCCATAACTCATCACTCAAAAATCAGAGAATTGAGTGATGGAAACAAAAACTGGAAACACATCTAAACACACTACTCAACCGTGGGACCCACCAATTTTAAGTTAAGGGTGATGGAAACAGAGTTATGGGTGATGGAAACTGAATATCCAAACAGCCCCTTAATATTTGAGAAAACATGACATTATGGTATGAACATGCATGATATGTGTTAGGTAGTAGGGTTAGACATACTTACCTGTTTGCTTGCATTGCCATCTAATTTGGGCTTCCTAATTAAATCTAAATTTGTTTTTGTAGATCATTTCCCAGCGACCGAAATCTAGTGGGGATCACAGGAAGGCTCCCGTTATTACTCCATCCCAAGTGGACTCATCTCGCATTGATGATGATACCATTTCGGCCAGCGAACAGGTTGCGCGAACCCTTCAAAGGCACTTTTTTTGAGGAGGTGATGGCACCGCGCCCCTTAGGGGCATATACATAGCACATCATACTAGAAGCAAATGTTCGGTAGAGACAGCTAGTGCCTCATCCCAGTCCCATACTGGTTCCGATGGAGGTTCTTCACAGTTCCCTCGGATCGAGGAGGGAGAAGGCCCAGGGGGTGTTGACACTGCATTTTGTATCCCTTACAACTCGGGCCCTTGTTCCCCAATGATACTGAATTCTAAGACCCAAGATTGGTTTAAGGCTCAATTAGAAGTTAAATTGATTTGAGAAGTGTTAAAATTAAAAATATAATTTTTAATGAGCAAATAAATCAAATTTTGAAAAATAAGGCCAAAGGAAACCCTCACTATGCGTACATGGCTTTCTGCATGCGTACGCGGGCTTGATCTTGCGCACGCATAGCGATTTTCAGAGAGTTAGACAAGGCAAGTTTTTTGCATTTATGTTAAGGTTTGGAATGAATCCCACATTGTCTAGGGATCGTTCCAAACCCCCTTTTTTCACACTATAAAAATCCTTACATGGTATATTTTCAAAACACAGAAATCCCACAGGAAAACACTAAGGTTATGTTTGGTATTAGTTTTTGTTTTCTATTTTCAAAAACTTGTTTTTGGGAATATAAAGAAAATAAATTTCTTGTATTTTTGAAATCAAAAACATTTTTGGTTAGTTGAAATTAAAAAAATAGTTTTTTGAAGAAAAAAATAGAAAATACTATAATATGTTGTTACTAGGATTTGAACTCTAATGCTTACACATTAAATGAGACAGGTTCATTAAATTAAATTCATATTTTCATTGATTTTTGAAAAATAGAAACTGAAAACAGTTTTTTGCATGTTTTCAGTTTCCTTCACAAATTGAGTTTTGAGAACAGTTTTTGTTTTTTGTCTATTTTGGGTTGCCAAACAAGTTTTTTAGTCTTAAAAATAGAAAATTGTTTTTGGAAATTGAAAATAAGAGGAAAAAACAGTTACCAAACATACCCTAAGATTCACTAAAAATAGTGAATTAAAAGGGAGCTTTTCACAAAACAACCTCAAGCAAAGTTTCTTTTGATTAGGGCCTTTTCTGGCCTTGATCTTTGAATTTAATCTTTACTAATAACTTTTTTTTATAGAATTGTGAATAGATTTGACTGAGGGGAACAGTCAAAAATCAAGCTTGAAGAGCTTTTCTTTGAGGTATTAGTTTTAAATCTCTCTTTTCCTTTTCTTTTATTTTCTACTTTTAACTCTTCTATTTGTCTTGTATTTTTTGTTATACCATGTTTTTATATGCTTTGATGCCTTGATTAGATGAATGCTAGGTTGGTTAAGATGTATGCAAGATGAATGTTAGGGTCTTTGATGAAGTGAGATGCATGTTAGATGTATGTTAGGCTTTGTTTGTGAGCATGATAAATGTATGGTTAGGGATGTTTGATGCCATGTTGATTGCTAGATGTATGTTAGTGTGTGTGTGAGTTAGATACAAGTATTGAGTGTGCCTTTAATAGGGTTAAGACACAAGGCATAATGATGGGAAGCCAACCTTAGAGTTAGGCGGTTTTAGGTGCCTAACACCTTCCTAAGACCGTACCTTAACTCCAAACCCATGTATCTGGTAGTAAGATCAAAAGGTCCTTCCTTGAAAGGACGCTATATATATGGTTCCTAAACTATTGCAAAAACTAGGTGGCAACTCCATTTTGACCCCTTCTTACGTCTACAATGGCGACTCCGCTGGGGATAGTGAGTTTAATTCCTATGTGTCCTATGTCTTAACCTTAATAAAGGCTTATTCAATACTTGTTTGCACACACTTCACATGGTTCTTTTGTCCCTTAACCTTGGCTGGTGATGAGTGGGAAGATGGAAGGCTCCATTTGGGCCCTAGTCTTTCGAAGTTCATCCCACCAACTCACAATGTGTGCCATTGCCTATGATGGGCTTTGAGTACATTAATGGTTTGCCACCAATCCACAAAGGTCCACTTAGGCCCTCGGTTGGAATCATGGCCCACCTAGTTGTAAGTGACCTACTTATCTATCCCTTTAGCCTTAAAGAGCCTACCCACACTTAGAGAGATCCTAGATCCTATCAAAAGAGGATACCCTTTATATATCTCTTGTTTGTTCAACCATATGTCTTGTGATCACCTAATTCTAAAGGACAAATAATAGATGTAAAAGTGGAAGGATGACCCTAAAGTTATGGCATACCCTAAGACAAATGGGATAAAAGAAAAGAAGTTCTCACATATAAGAGGCTTGTCCTTAAACCCAAAGGTATGTCTTAACTTGAAAGGTTCATAAGACCATAGCCTAATTGCTATCATAGGTCCAAGCCAAAAAGCCCTTTAGAAAAAAGAGGACTTTGGGCCTAAGGTAACAAGTATGATATGGCCCAAAATGAACTTCCCTAATCTTGGGCCTCTTTGTTGTATGCCTAGGCCCAAAATGATGAGAACTTCATGGACCTTGAGAGGAAGGCTACAATATATTCTAACTAATGGGCTACTTCAAAGAAAATAAATGATAATGAAAAGCAAAAGAAAGAGCCCAAAAGTGATGAATGTATTGTAAGCCCATGTTTGAGACAAAAATGTTGAAAATCTCTAAGTACATTCTAATGAAAACCCATGAGGGTAAGATGAGAGCATTGTTGTAAATGGACCAAAGCCCAATAAAACAAGAGGCAATGTCCATGAGAGGAAAATGAGTGATTTTGTAATTAGGCCTTCATTAAAATGAACTTAAAATTTTTCTAAAGACACCTAAGAACAAAAGGAACCTTTTAATTGGGACATGGACTTAATAAAAATGAGACTTCTTTTCAGACATTGTTGCACTACCGAGGTTCAAGAGAACACGTCCCCAGTCCAACTCAAGTCCAATGGAAGGCGAGACATTCAAAGAGGAAACCCCTCAAAAGGAAAGGATGGATGCTACAAAGTGAAAAGGTCTTCATGCAAAAGATACTCAAGTGCGTGGAAGCGCAAGTTGAAGTTCTTAAGAAGATAATAAGCCACCTCTCTAGGATGGAAGAAGATGAGCTAAAGGAAGAAGAGGAAAATGAAGAAGACAAGGTTGACTCTGGACAAAGCGAACTAGCTTAAGAAGACATTGACTGCATGATGATAGAAGGGAAGGTCCGCCTACTTTTACCCAACTTTATGCCACAATTGAAAAGCGCTCCCAGACCGTGGACTTTCAAGAGGACCTATGTCAATGACTTCTCTGAATCGGGAGTCGCGGGATCGTGGAAAGATCATGATTGGCTAGAATATACCTCGAAAGTAGGGATGACTCAAGTCGCCCTAGCTCGCTTCATGCTTGAATGCAACATGGACCATTCTTCCGACGACGACCAATACCTTGTGCTAAATCAAAATGAAGAAGAAGAGGAAGGAGACGATGAAGTGATTAGCTATTGGAGTGAAGATGACGGCGACTGGTTCTTCGACGAGGTAGGAAGAGATTTCCCCAATGAGGGTGAGGATCTGTATGACATAACCAAAGCTATGCACATATGGAAACCTCTCAAAGAAGAAGATTGGTCTGCTGAGCTGAAGGAGGACGAGGAGAAGAGTGACAAGCCTTGAAAAAGAAAGAAGATAGAATTCATCATGCCTATTGTGGGGCAACTTAATAATTGGACTTGGGTTGGGTTTTCTGAAAATGTGGGAAAGAAAGTGTGTAATGCAAGTCCCAATGTACTTTTCAACATTTTTAATAAAATGAATTTTGATTTGGCTTATTTTGATGTGTCCTATAATATTGAAAATCTGCACTTAAATGATTCAAATGGATTTGAAAATGAAATTAATAAACAACTGGAAAAGAAAATTGAACCTATGGAACCAACTTTTGAAACTCTTAATTTGGGCAATGATGAGAATCCACGTTTAATTAAAATTGGCTTAACCCTAAATGAGAAAGAAAGAAATGATCTCAAAGAGTTGCTCACCAAATTTCAAGAGGTGTTTGCATAATCCTATGAAGATATGTCCGGTATCGATCTTGAGATAGGCCAACATCACATTAACACTCATACTCATATGGTACTCGTATGAGAACCAAATGGCTTTTGAAGATTAAAGATAAGGTCACCAAGCAATTGAAGGTAGGGTTCATCAAACCCGTACACCAAGCCGAATGGATAGCCAATGTTGTGCCCATACCTAAGAAGGATGGGAAGGTAAGAATGTGTGGATTTTAGAGATTTGAACAAAGCTTGCCCTAAGGATGACTTCCCTCATCCTCACATAGATGTCTTAGTGGATAATACCGCTGGCAGTGCCTTGATGTCCTTCATGGATGGTTTCTCGGGGTATAACCAAATCAAGATGGCTCCTAGGGATATGACCAAGACTACCTTCACCACAAAATGGAGAATCTATTGTTACACCGTAATGCCATTTGAGCTTAAGAAGCGACCTACCAAAGAATAGCCATAACCTTGTTACATGATATGATGCACAATGAGGTAGAAGTATATGTTGATGATATAATTGTGAAATCCAAGGAAAGAGAGGGTCACATCATTAACTCGAGGAAGTTCTTTGAAAGGATCAAGGAGTATAGGCTAAGATTGAACCCGCAGAAATGCACCTTTGAAGTAACCGCAAGAAAGTTGTTAGGCTTTTTGGCAAGTGATAGAGGGATAGAAGTTGACCCATCAAAGATCAAGGCCATATTAGAAATGCTTCCACCCAAAAGTGAGAAGGAGATAAAGGGATTTTTGGGTTGATTGCAATACATTAGCCGATTCATTGCAAAACTCACTTCCACTTGTGAGCCCATTTTCAAGCTCTTAAGGAAGAATGAACCTCATGAATGGAATGATGAATGTCAGAAAGCTTTTGAGCTCATTAAGGGGTATCTCCTCCATCCACCTATCTTGATACCCCCGATGCATGAAAAATCACTACTCCTTTATCTTTCTATCATAGAGGATGCAGTTGGAAGTATGCTTGCACAAGAGGACGATGATAACAATGAGAGATCCGTATACTATTTGAGTAAGAGGTTCCATAATTATGAGACTAGATACACACCCATAGAAAAATCGTGCTTTGCTCTTGTATGGGTAGTACAAAAGTTGAGACATATTATCCTACCTTTCCAAATATAGGTAGTGGCTAGAATGGATACATTAAAGTACTTGTTTGAAAAGCCCGCTTTGTTTGGAAGACTATCGAGATGGTTGACCCTACTAGCGGAATTCGATCTGAAGTATGTGGAAACAAAAACTATCAAGTGGAGTATCGTATCAGATTTTTGTGCCAAGAACCCGGTGGAGGGAGAGGATGGTAGAGAAGACTTTCCGGATGAGGATATTTTGGGTTTTGAGCTAGGGGCATGGAAGATGTATTTCGATGGAGCCGTGAACCAATATGGAAATGGGATAGGAGTACTCTTGATCACTCCTGAAGGATCTCACATACCCTTAGCAGTTAAGTTGAACTTGGAGGCAACCAATAACATGGCAGATATGAGGCTTGTATTGCCAGGATGGAAGCTCTTCGAGAATTGGGGGTGAAAGAGGCCGAGGTCTTTGGAGGTTTGACTTTGGTAATAGCTCAAGCACAAAGGTTGTGGAAAGTGAAGGAAGAGCACTTAAAACCTTATCAGCAATATCTAAAGGATTTGACCAAAACTTTTGACAGAATTGAATACACAATCATCCCTAGAGCTCAGAATCAGTTTGCAGATGCCTTAGTTACTTTAGCTTCCATGGTTGAAATACCCAAAGGAGTATGGACACGACCCTTAGAAATTGAACACAGTTATGGGATGGCACACAAAGAGAAGGTCGAAGCTTCAGTCTTGATTATAGAAGGAGAAGGGGTTCCTTGGTATTATGACATCATGAAATTCTTAGAATTAGGGGTATATCCAGATGGTGCCGACAAGAGAGTGTGTTGTTTGATTAGGATGATAGCAATGAAATACATCCTATGTGGAGGTCAGTTTTATAGGAGATCCTATGATGGTATACACATTTGTTGTCTAAAGAAAGAAGAAGCCGAGAAAGTTATGGAAGAAATCCATCAAGGGATTTGTGGTCCTCATATGAATGGGAGAATGTTAGCTAAAAAGATCTTAAGGATAGGGTACTACTGGAACACGATGGAGATTGATTGTGTAGACTTTGTGAAAAGTTTCCACGATTGCTAGACACATGCAAATTTGAATCATGTGCCACCTAGTAAGCTATACAGCATGACCTCTCCATGGCCTTTCTCAGTCTGAGGCATAGATGTGATTGGAAGGATAGCCCTTAAGGTCTTGAATGGACATGAATACATCCTAGCGGCAATTGACTACTTCACCAAATGGGTAGAAACAGCTTCCTTCTCCATATCAAAAGCCAAGCATGTGGCTTGGTTCAATAGAGAATAACATCATTTGTTGGTATGGGGTACCCTAAGAGATCATCTCGGATAATGGTTCTCACTTTAAGGGAGAGGTTAAAACAATCATGGAACTGTACAACATTGAGCATTTTCACCATATCGACCACAGACCAATGGGGCTATAGAAGTAGCCAATAAGAACATCAAGAACATTCTAGCCAAGATGGTAGTGACATACAAAGATTGGGCCGAGAAGCTCCCATTTGCCTTATGGGGTTACAGAACTTCTATCCGCGCATCAACTAGGGCAACCCCTTACGCTTTAGTCTACGGTAGTGAAGCAATACTTCCCATTGAGGTTGAGATACAATATTTGAGGGTACTAGTAGAAACCAAAGTCCTAGAAGAAGATTGAGAGAAACAAAGATATGAGTAATTGGCTTTGATAGATGAGAAGAGAGCTAGGGCACAATACCATGCACAAGGATACCAAAAGAGGATTGCTAGAGCATTCAACAAGAAGGTGAGACCTAGAAACCTTAAAGAAGGGGACTTGGTTCTAAAGGTGCTTGGAGATGAAACTTTTGATCCAAGGGGAAAGATGAAGCCAAGATGGTCTGGTCCTTTTATCATCAAGAAGATCATGTCTGGAGGTGCAATAAGAATTATAGATTTGGATGGGGAAGAGATGCTTTGCTCAATTAACATGGATAGACTCCGAAAATACCACATTTGAAAAGAAAAAAGCCTGCTAGGTTGAAAACCCGAAAGGGCGGCCTAGGAAAAAGTTAAGGCAAAAGGACCCCACTAGGTTAAAAACCCGAAAGGGCAATCTACGCAAAAGATAGGGGCAAAAACCATGGGCATGGCGAAAATTTCTCAAAGGACGTCATGGGCAAAAATTACACGGCATGGAAAAAAGGAAAATGATGACAATAAGCGAATATAATAAATGGGTAGTTCTCTCATTGCTTAAATTAAAAGATGATAAATTTTTTCTATAGGGAATGTGGAACATGCCAATCTTTTATTAAATTCATAAGAAAAGACATGCGAATCATAAAGTACAGAAAAGTAAAATTTAGGGCATATCAAGGTTGTCGGTCGATCTTTCTTTCTTTTAATTAATAGGACTTTTATAAGCTTTCTAAGCTATGTGAACCCACTTCATGGTGACCTTAAGTCATTTCTTATATCCTAAAGTTGGATGAAGCAATTGGAGCCTCTCGTATGGCCATGTTTGGAAAAGGGGAAAGAGAGAAGGAGATAAGATGTGAAAGAGAGGAAAAAATAAGAAGAAAAAGAGAAAAATAAGAAAAAATGAAAAATGAGTTCAAAGATGATACAAGGAACCTCGATGGGTTGAAAACCGAAAGGTGGCCCATGCAAAAGTTAGAGGAATCCCTCTAGGTCGAAGACCTAGGCAAAAATTAGGGATTGAGAGAAAGAAAGTTCATCCACTTTAACTTGGTGATATGGGAAGGTACAAGGGAAAGAATAAAAAGACTATTCAAGGTACAATTCAAGCACAGAGTTTCCAAGAACAACAGGATGGCATAAAGTTCCCACAAGTTTGTAATTTAAGTACATATCCCAAATAAAAGCATAAATGTAAAAGGTGTTTTTAAAATACAACCCAATGTCTCAAACCAAATGTAAAGTCCAAGCATGTGTGCTAAAAAAGAGAAAATAATAAAAGCAACAAAAAAGAAAAAAGTATGCTATGTTGTTGTGTCTGTGTCTGTGTCTACTTGTTTGCAGGATCATCGGAAGCGCCTCTTCCTTAGCTGATGGCTCAGAGTCGACTTTGACCCTCCCGCACCATCACCACCACCACCACCATCATCATCATCATCGTCATCATCGTCATCCCTGCCTCCGTACAGTTGCCGGGAGTACTCGGTCAACTCTAGCTTAAGGTTTCCCACTATTAATGGTCATTTTCGCGACAAATTTTATGGTTCGACAGAAATGACTAAGCCCAATTTCTTAGCGGGTCTGACTGATGTATCTTATCAATTTATTTAGCTTTGTTGCATGGCCCAAGGCCATTTGAATGGCTAGAGAATTTAGTAGGAATGGTTTCAGTGGGTGTGGGTTAGTTCCCATTGGACTCTTTACATAGGCCCAGCTCGTATGTGCCACGAAGTGGGCTAGGGACGCTGGGGGCATTTAGGGCCCATGAAGGAGGTCCAGTGTCAGAAATTTCTACCCCAGATTTGGCTCCATGCTCTGGGCGACTGTGCCCCTAATTTTCAGCTCAACTCCATTTTTCCACACCAAGGCACAGCTGACTCTAAGAAAAAGGCTGAACAGCCTAGCCCGCTCAGCCACCCAAATGCAGTTTTCCAAGGCCTACAAAGACCAAAGACAGCAGCTATGAAGAAAAAACAACTTTGTTTCCAAAATCATGCAAAAAGCAACTAAACCTTTCCCTAAGCATAAAACATAATACACCAAGTCATAGAAATAGCATCTGAAAGGTCCAAGGCCTTCCTCCCAACTAAAAAACTGGTCACAATCATCCCCTAAAGCTTGATATAAATATGCATCACTAGCCCACAAGATAGGGATGATGTTTTCCCTACAAAAAAAAAAAAAAAAAAAAAAAAACCCAAAACTTTGACGCAAAAGCCCAGTCAACTACTTAGTGTATGGACGATTTGAAGGCCTAGAGGTGAAAATACTGATATCGGGGAACTCTCCCTCTCTTGCTCGGGACCTCCCTCAATTTCTTCCTCTCAGTGACTGCGGGCTGAAATTTCTGACTTATGAACATATAGTTTTTGCACTTTCTTGTGTTTTCATTTTGTGTTGATTTCTCTTTCCATAAAGCACCATTAGCCTTTGTGTACCTTGCATTGTGAATTTTAGGGCTTGGCTCTCCAAATAACAAACAAATTTAACAAACCCAAGGGGAGTTTTGGGCTCATTTCTGCAATCTCGACCTTTGTCGCAAAACGTCCCCGACATTTTGGCGACTCCGCTGGGGAGCCAAGCAGCTACGGAAGGAGAAACCATGCCTCCCAAGTCAAAAAACCAACGTACGTCCCACACCATTGTGCCATCTCAAGGGGCAGCTGCTGACGCTTCCTCTTTGAGGGAAGTACATCGTGATGAGGTGGTTGAACAAGCCCCTCAGCAAATGAAGGAATTATTTGAAATGATGTGAGGTATGCAGTGGAACCAGGACAGCCTTGCTCAGGCTATCTAGCATATTGAAGAATCCAACAAGGCTCGCGATAAGGAAAATCCACAGCGAGAGGAGCTCACGTTCGAAAAAGGTCAAAATGGAAAGGTGGCAGATAATAGCGAAAAGACAAGGCAGGACAAAGCCAGTGACGCTCTTGATGCTAATAATGATTCTTAATATGTCATGCTTGCCGACGTAGCAAAGCTTATTGAGAGGGAACAAGCAAAAATCTCCAAAGTGCCAAGGCAATTCGTTCGCCAACCTCTTTACCCATCTGAGCTATTACACAAACCATATCCCCGAAATTATGAAGTTCCCACATTTTCACTCTATGATGGACGACGAGGAAATGCTCTTGATCATGTAAGCAAGTTCATAGATACTATGGGCCCATACGCTAGTGATTCGGAGTTATGCCTTTGCGAGTTTTCCAAGTCACTTTCTGACAAGGTTTACTCATGGTACATCACGATCCCAGCCGGATCGATCAAGTCATGGGAGGACATGGTGGAGTGCTTCTGTGGGAAGTATTACCAAGAGCAATAGAAGGTTACGTTGATTGGGTTGCACAACACTAAGCAAAGGACTGGCGAAGATTTACTCAATTACATATGGCGATTCTGAGATATAGCCCTTGAATGTCATGTGAAGTATGAGGAGCATGAATTGGTTGAAATTTGCATTGATAATATGTTCTCTGAGTACAAAATTCACCTTGAGAATTTGGAGATCAAGCAATTTGCTCTGCTACTCCAAAAGGCCCGCAAAACTGCAGCATCTTGGAAGACAAACGAGAGAGCTTGGAAAACAAGTGAGCGGTCAAAGGATGATAAGAGGAATGCTCCCCAAGCGCTCTTGGTGGCTGCCAATGAGCCCGCTAGCAAGAAGAAGCACGAGAAAGGCAAGGCAGTTGAAGAATATCCGCCCATATCTTGCACGTCAGAAGAGTTAAGTGTCATCCTTGACCGGTGGATCACGGACGGTGTGGTAAAATTGTACAAGATTGATAGAGAGCCAACCGAGGAAGACAAGAAACATTCACGTTTTTGTCGCTACCACAAATATGTTCATCACCCAACTGTGGAATGCCGCTACATACGAAGGTTGTTTCATGAGAAGTTGGCAGATGGCACTCTTGAAGTAGGCCGTGGCACTCAAGGTGTACAAAGAAATCCTTTGCCTCAGCATGACAGGGGAAAGGGGATAGTCGCTGTGGTCATACATGCTAGCGACGAAGAAGAGGATCCCATGATATCCGCCACACTTACCCCAGCCGCTATTAGGACATCGCAAAGAAGTCCCGTGTTTCGTTCGCTGTTCAACCAATTGGGATTAACCCCGAAGGCTAGAACAGCAGCGACAGAAGCTATAGTCAGCATTGCGTCCTTATCCGGATCCCATTAGTTTGTAGCAGAAGAACACGCAAGTCGAGCCTTTCTAGAGACGACCAACGCGGTCACCTTTACCGATGAAGACGTGGAAGTCCAATACCCTGATCACAAGAGGCCATTATATGTCTCAACAATAATAAATGAAGTTCATGTGAGGAGAGCCCTTGTAGACCTCGGCTCATCCCTCAATGTTATTCCATTAAGTACTCTTGTTGCAGCAGGCATTTCCCGGAGAAAAATACAAGGATTTCCGGTGGAGATTACTAGATTTGGAGGAGGATGCGAACATACCATTGGACACATTCAATTAGTACTAAAGGTCGGACTACTTGTAGGGCTCACCAAGTTCCATGTTCTCGATTCTTCTGTGTCCTACCATGTGTTATTAGGAAAGCCATGGCTGCACAAGCACAAGCTTATATCGTCTACCTACCATCAATGCGTAAAGGGACGCTTAAACGGAAAACCGATTCATGTCCCAACCAATCCTACTCCTTTCGACTAATTAGAGGCTCATTATATAAAAGTGACATTTTATGATCAATTGACCACAAATGGAGAAGACGCAATTGCGAAGCCCTTGGGCACCCTTTTGCCTAGTTTGGAAGATATTAAAGGAGGGTCTGAAGTGGACTTACGAGATCTCCTTGAAAGGAGGAAGAAACGCAAAGAGCGAAAGGAGATGACCCACGATGCTCCAAGATGTGAGAAGATTCATCTGCTTGATGGGTGCACTGGTTATTGCTTGTGAAGGCGCGCAGGGCCTAAATGCGCCAAGCAAGAGGGCCCTAAATTGACAAAGGGGGGTTGTCCTATCTCTTGCTGCCTGTTAAAAGAAACATTTGATCCAACTAAAAAAGAAGCGGTATCGCAAGAAGTGTTGACCCCGCCTAAGCTGTCGCCAATCAATGAGGAACTTGAAATAGTCAATTTGGGCGATGATCATAATATGGAGCTGCCTATCTCCATCAATCCCTTGCTCAAGCCACCAGAGAAAAAGGAATTAGTTTCTTTACTTAAAGAGTATCGTGATGTGTTCGCATCGTAGTACGAAGAAATGCCAGGTTTAGATCCTGAAATGGTGGCTTATGCTCTTAATATTGAATCGGGGGCTAAACCAGTGGTGCAGCCAAGGAGGATTTTCCATCCTGACGTCAAAGCTCAAATTATTCAAGAGGTTAAGAAGTTGTTAGCAGCAGGGTTTATCAAGCCTATTGAACACCTACAGTGACTCTCAAACATAGTTCTCGTGAAGAAAAAGAACGGAAAAATAAGATGTTGTGTTGACTTTCGAGACTTGAACAAGGTCTGTCCAAAGGACGAGTTTCCTCTCCCTAATATGGATCTGCTTATCGACTCAGTTATGGTTCATGAGATGTTCTCCTTTATGGATGGTTTTAGCGGCTACAATCAATCAAAATGGCACCAAAAGATGCAGCAAAGACCGCATTCCACACTCCTATCGGAAATTTCTACTGCACCGTGATGCCATTTGGGCTTAAGAATACAGATGCCACGTATCAAAGAGCTATGACCACTATCTTCCACGACATGATGCATCGGGAACTCGAGGATTATGTCGACGATATAGTCGTAAAGTCTAAAACTAGAGAGAGTCATGTGAGAACCCTTAGGAAAGTCTTTGAGAGATGTCGTCGTTACAAACTGCGCATGAATCCTTTGAAGTGCGCATTTGGGGTAATAGCTGAAAAATTTCTAGGATTCCTTGTTCATCAAAAGGGAATCGATGTAGACCCATTGAAAGTGAAAGCCATAGTCACGATGAAACCCCCAACATCAGTCAAAGAATTGAAGTCCTTCATAAGAAAGCTCTCTTACATTCAGAGATTCATACCGGGTTTAGCAGCAGCGATCACCCCATTCACCCCATTATTGAAGAAAGGCGTGAAGTTTCAATGAAGCAATGAACACCAATTAGCTTTTCGCAAATTGCAAGAGATGATGACTGGCCTACCTACTGTTAGGTCACCAATGCCAGGCGTGCCATTGCAGCTTTATCTTGCCTCAAATGACAAGGCTGTTAGAGCTCTAATCACGCAAGAAGGTGAAGATGGTACTAAACAGCCCGTATACTACGTGAGTAGAGCCCTTAGAGATGCAGAAACTCATTACCCAAGAGCTGAACACACTTGTCTATCTTTGATATATGCAGCGCAAAAACTGCGACATTATCTCTTAGCCCACACGATGCACTTAATGACGAAGTCCAATCCAATAAGGATGCTCTTGCAAAGGCCCGTTCTCTTGGGTAGGCTGGCACAGTGGTTACTCCAACTCTCCGAATATGATATGGTGTCCGTCATGCCAAGAGCAGTTAAGGGTTAGGAAATAGCGGAGCTTCTAGCCCAATTCCCCGAAGAAGACATCTCACAAATCACGGATGAAGTGCCTAGAGAAGTCGTAGAGGTGGCATGCCTAAAGGAGAATAAATGTTTGTGGGACATTTGATGGATCTTCCATTTCCACCGGCGGAGGAGCTAGTATTGTCCTAGCTAATGGTAAAAACGGAGCCCTATCCATTTCTTTCAAGTTAGACTTTCTTTGATCTAATAATGCGGCGGAATACGAAGCATATCTTACCGGCCTAGCGGTAGCACGAGAAATGGGAATTAAGAGGCTCAAGGTGTGGGGAGACTAAAATCTTGTGATAAGTCAAGCGAAAGGTGACTTCTCTCTCAAAGAGCCCTCGCTGGCCCCATATCGAGTGGCTCAGAGGCTGGAGGATCACTTTGACAAGCTGACCATAGAACACATGCAAAGATCAGACAATCGCCATGCCAATGCCTTAGCCACGCTTGGGTCCAAAATCATGTTCAAAGGGGAAAGCACCAAAGTTACCATCCTCAAAAGAAGCATCCCCATTACACTACTCTGGAAAGGGGAGTTTCAAAATAGGACCACAGGAGCTGAAGATTGGCGAGCACCTTTGAGAGACGCCTTATTGGAACAGGGAATAGAAATTAATGCCAAATAGCTCCGAGACTATACGCTTGTTGCTAGTGAGCTTTATCGGAGGCTACATGGAGGAGTGTTAGCAAGGTGTGTAAATTTAGAAGAAGCAGTGAAGAGGTTGAGCGAAGTCCGTGAGAGGACCTGCTGTGCCGAGAACGAAATCCCCCTTTATCAACGCCTCCAATGCTTGGATTATTTTTGGCTTGATATGAAGACCCAAGCAAGCAAAGTGCAAAGCCGTTGCCCAACATACCAACATGTGTTCAATAGGGCAGAATCATATGCTATCTTCTAGACGACTGATTGAAGAATACCATTACTGGAATTCATCTTGGAAGGAGTCCTACCTACTGATAGGAAGGAGGCTTATTACCTCAAGAAGCTAGCCAGACGCTATTTCACTGAATGGGGGATTTTTTTCCATAAAGGATACAATGGTGAGCCACTGAGATGTTTGGGCCTCGCATAATCGCAAGCCATAATGAGAGAAGTACACGGTGGAGAGTGTGGAGAGTGTTAAGGACATATTTTGTGTAATTGGCTAATCCTTTGACAAAACGCACTTTACTTGTATTTGGGTAGATCTAGGATGTGTTTAATACTTCAAAAAACATGTTGTTCAAGTATAGTATTAAAGCCATGAAGATTGGACCAAGAAACAAGTGAAGAAAAGCTATTCATTAAAGCTGGACAGATAGCTCGACACCTGCGGACAGATAGCTCGACAGCTACTCGACACCTCTCGACAACTAGGCTATCTATCGAGCCTCTTAAGGTGTTTCTTATCGCAATCTCGACACCTTCTCGATAGCTGGTCGATCGATCGAGAAAGCTTCTGTCCCCTCGATTGCTTCTTGACACCTAGTGGATCGATCGAGCCTCATCTCTTGTGTCTGATGTTTTAAAGCTCGACACCTCCTCAACACCTTCCGATCGATCGAGGTTACGGGAATTCAGATTTTCAAATCTGATTTTTGGCCCATGATAACATGTATGTGTAGGGTTTCTTTTCTCACAACCTAGATATATATAAGGCTTGTTTCAGAAGCCGTCACATAAGAGAATACAAGGAGAACATATGAAAAAGGTGACCGATGCCTTATTCTCTCTGAAAGAAGCTACTGTGTCTTTGCGCCTTAGGGTTTTGTAACCAAGTGCTTCTTGATCTTCATTGTTGATGAAGTGAAGAACTTTGCAGCCAACATCTTCTTCTAGTTGGTGATTAAGTCGCGTACTGGGATCCGCGTAATTGGTTAGTCACGTACTGGGATTCGTGCATCATCAAAGGATGGCGTTCATATATTGAAGAGTTCAGAGGTTCTGAAGTGGTAGAAGGTTTCTGCTGTGAGTTCATCTACAGGGATTGTAGAGTCTAGGGACAAAGGTTTTGTACTAGATCTGAAACTCCTTTTAATTATAGTGGATTACTTTTCGGGAAGGTTTTCCCCCAGGTTTTTTATTGTGAAACTAGTTTGTTCATTGGTTTTCCTAGGTTATCATATCTTGTCTTATTTATTTTTTCCGCTGCATTTATTTGTGACATGGTATTGATGTTTGTTTGTTTTAACAAGATTCATTCATAATAAACCTAATTAACAACTTGGGTTTAAAACTTGTTAATTTTATCAACTGGGGTCTAAATTTCCCAACAGAGAACATCAAGGGGGAAAGAAACTTCACGAACAACTCTTATCTGCAGGGTATTATTGGCCTTCGATGAAGAGGGACACCACTGAGTTTGTTAAATGCTGCCACACCTGTCAAATGCATGCGAACCTCATCCATACCCATCCCATGAGCTTGCAAGACATGAGCACACCATGGCCTTTCCACATCTGGGGGCTTGATCTTATCGGCCCTATCCATCCACCATCGAATGGCTACATTTGGATCCTTGTCACCATCGAATATTTTACAAAGTGGGTGGAAGCTATTCCGCTCAAAAGAGCGACAGGGCCGACTGTGGCCAATTTCATCAAAGAGCACATCCTCTGCCGTTTTGGGATTTCGTACAAGATTGTGAGCGACAATGGTACTTTGTTCATAAACAAAGATGTTCAAGCAATCACCGAGTATTACAAAATCAAGCATCGAAGGTCGACCCCTTACTACCCTCAAGGGAATGGACAAGCGGAGGCAACCAATAGGGTCTTATTGGGAATTCTTAGTAAGATGGTGTTTGACTATGCTGGAGGTTGGAATACCCATCTTCTTGACACACTTTGGGCCTATAGAAGCTCTACCAAAACGGCCACTAGCTTTTCGCCATTTTCTTTGGTATATGGCACCGAAACCATCTCACCGGTGGAGTTAATGGTGCCAACAGCTCGCACATTGCAGGGCCAAAGGCTTGAAACAGATGTGAATATGTGTGCTGAGGTGCGGATGGTGGACTTGGAAACAATGGATGAAATACACAACATCGCATGCGAGAGGATACGACGATACCGGCAGTGAATGAGCAGCATGTATGAGTAGAATGTACGTGAACGGATCTTCGTGGAAGGCCAACTTGTTCTTAGGGTAGCAGATTATGTAAGAAGAAACATAGCGGCCCCTTCCAAGTTTGCGCCAAATTGGGAAGGCCCATACGTTGTGAAGGAGGCTCATGGAAGCGGGTATTATCGCCTTTATAGCATGGACAAGTCTGCCACAACGAATCCCATCAATGGCAAGTGGCTCAAGCTTTATCACGCTTAGTGAAGTCAAGAAGTGCTAGTCTGTTTTAGAAACATAGGTACATTGCGTTGCTTGTGTTTTTTTTTTTTTTTTCCTCTAAGGCAAAAAACACCAGCTCACTTTTGAGGTTGGGCATCATCCGCCATGTGATTTGCATTTTAGTTTATTACCTTTCATTTTCTTGTGGGAAACATGATGTATGAGTGTAACAAATCAATTAAATTCCCACTTTTCTTTTATTTTTTAAATGGCATCATCACATTTTCGTTTCGCTTTTTCCCTTTCTCTGGTATATATATATATATATATATATATATATATATATATATATATATATATATATACACACACACACACACACATGTAAGCGCACATGTCTCAAAAGAACATGAATCACTTTGTTCAAGCAACAAACATTACGAATTCATAAGGGAGCTCATGAAAACACGATCAAGGCGAAACCCCTACATGCGAGACTACTATGCTCTCAAGAAGGTAAGGGAAGCGAGGTGGGTACCACTTCAACGACAAGCCTTACAAAATGGTAAGAGAGTCAATGAAGTAATGACACAACTAAATCCTCATTCGCAAGAGGGAACCTGACATCCGCTCAAAGGTACACCTTACAAAATAGTAAAGGGACCAACAAAAAAAATGGGGGAAGGGCAATGACGCATATTCATACCTGAAACCTTGTAAAACAGCGAGTGGGCTTATGAATCAAAAGCTAGCGTTAAACGCTATAAATTAACACATAGGTAAGGATGGTAAGGATACAACTGGTGCCATAGCCTGCCATAGGTAAGGATGGTAGGTGTACGATTTGACTACATAGGAAAACAAAACTATCCCCCTAGACAATGGCAAGCTGGCATGATCTGTAACGCACATAAATACAATCCAAAAATGCCAGCGTGGTGGCCTTGCGTGCTATACAGGGGAGGCAACCACTAAATGGGGAGCCAAAAAAAAAATATATATATATATATAATCCTTGCAGAGAATGAGGTACGAGAAGGCCCAAATCACCCTTTAAAGGCCACAATAGTCAAGCACCATGATCATTGACGCTTCCTTGGAGGATGGAATAAGGGTAAGCTGACTGCCTGACTAATCGTGACTTGCTTCTAAGTAGCAATACATAACCTACAAACATACATGATCTCAAAGGAAGGTATGAAACTACTTTAATTTGAGTATTTAATAGATGCATACACACCCATAAAGCATGAACAACCTTTTTCGGAGCTAAGCGTGAAAACGCATTTGATAATATATTTTGTGCATAATATGTTTAGATACAATATGTTTAGATACAAAATGCGGGTCGCATTAACCATGATAGGTTAATCCAAGTGACATACCAAATACAGAGCCAAAGGGGGTTGTTTAGTACATGTACACAACCTAAAACAAAAGAAGATGTAGGGCGTCTCCATACACAAGGACCGAAAAAAAAGGGGTCTAAGCACTTTTCCTACAAGATACATCTGTCATTAAAATAAAATAAAAAAAAAGGCGTGTGATAAGGAGACGGTGGAAATTCAAAGCAGGCCGTGAATGGTGGTGTTATCCAAAATGACGGCATCTTGAGGATTTCTTTGCAACTGGACCATCTCTGACTTCAGTATTGCGAGCTCTGTTTCCAATTCAAAAATCCGACGCACAATAGATGCCAATCGAATCTTCATGTCTCCCTAAAACCACGATGTAACAACATTTTGAAGATGACGGAGAACAAAGGAAACTTCCAAACTAGCCTTATGTAGGTCTCTCACAGCATCTCTCCACTCAAACAACCGTTCTTCAGTTAAGGCATTCACCTAAGTTTCTTGCATATCCATAAGCACCGCCGCCAAGATCCTCAATAAAGGATTCCTGACAACTATACCAACTGTTAACTGCCCGATGAAATCATTGTGCCTGGTTCGTAGATGTTCCAACAATGGAACACTCTCTGAAGGGACTAAGAACCGATGGATACGTGTGCTTGGGCCTACGAAGTTGTAGAAATGGGAAGCCTTATGCTCATTATTTCTGTCTTGTTCGAATCTGCCCAAGAAAGCTTCAATGTGCTCCCTATTAGAAATAAGAGTTAGGGAATCAAGACATGTGGACATGAGTTCAATCTAAGAATCTGGTATGATGGTGGCATCGACGGGTGCCTCAAATCCCATACCGAGGGTAACCTGAACCTGTAGGTAAGTGGCATAAAGACCAGTCGAAATGTATGCATGAACTAAGAAGAAAAAGTGAAAAACGAATATGCATATATATATATATATATATGTACACACATATATAAGAACGCGCGCACCCCCAGAAGCATTAAAATACTCACTGAGGCTTTCGCAATCACAAGCTTCATGTTGGTCGCCTCCCTGACAGCATCGACTCCCTTGCTCACATCCAAAGTCCCCTACGCACCAAAAGTCACATAGTATGAGCATAGGCATGAAGTTATTATTATTATTATTATTATTTAAAAAAAAAAAGAAAAGGAAGGGGCGGAAAGGAAGTTTTGTTGTGAGGCTTACTGTGGTTCCAGCTGAACTTTCACTTGTCCCATCGTAGCTTTCACTTGTCATCTCATTGCCAGTGCCCACTGAAGACCTTTGTTCTATGGTGATAAAGGGAGAGGCAGCAGCAATAGGTACTACAACATTCTCACAATCGTCATACAAGTCATCTTCAAATGATTCTGGGATGTACACTTTTCCTTCAAAGACCACGGGAGAGGAAGGAACCTAAAAGAAAAAAAAAGGGGGGGAAGAGTGATGTTAGTCCAGTGGAGTGATAGATAAATATATATATATATATATATATGAATTTTAAAATAACCAAAATATATATATATAAATAAATGTAACAATGAGGAAAAGAGAAGGCAGTGGACATACTTGGTTGTCAGAAACCTCAGGACCAGGCAAAGGATGCATTGTGACAGCACAATTTAAGGGTGCGAGAGCATCATCCTTCATGGCACGAAGCACCAACACTGTGCGCGGTAAAACCCTCGAGCCCGCAACTACTGAGGAGCGGACCTTTTTAGGTAAGGGAGGAGGAAGGGCAAAGGCGTCAACAGAAGTTTCTGGTCTTTCCCTCTTGGCTGGGAGCTTGGCATTCAAGGCCTCACCACACGCCGAAGGAGCAGAGACGCGAGCTTTAGCCATGGGTTTATATTTTTTCCAAGGTTCAGGAACTTCGCCTGCGTATGCCACCCAAGCCACTACCTCATCATGCTAAGCCACAAAACCTATTTTCTCTTTCGTAAAATATGCGACCAATCCACGACTAAATTTCATGTGGCGCGACCTATTAATTGGTGCTGAAGGAAGGGGAGGAAAAGTGCATTCATCCCTACCAGCCGCTGCGTAATCATTGAACCTAACAGCTATCTCATTCCAATATCGACAAGCCCTCCGGGTAAGAACCCCAACTCTCGGATTTTCAGGAAGCAATGCCAGCAGAGGTGCCTTATTCAAACTAGAACACCCGTTTTGCAGAACGAATGAAGTCAGAGAATGCTCATGGTCAAGGACCACTGGGTTCTCACTCGGCACACCCTGATCATATCCAAACTGACGCCTAACTCTGTATGGGTTGTACCGTGCCCAAGAACCTGAAGGACCACAAGGAAATAACCAAAGTGGAGTACGAGCTAACAAAGAACTATATGCACTCACATCAGATTCAACGTCTTCATCCAACAGCGCTAACGAAAAACCATCGGCAACGCTAACGTATGGACGCTAGATAAAGTCAGCCTCTCTATCCACGACTCAGCCAATAAACCACGAAAGCAGCACGACAAACAAGGGTTCCCTCAAAGTTTTCGAAATACCGAACCCATGCAGCAAATCGAGAGTGCTTATTACATGGTGGAACATCACGGCCACCATAACCCATGAACAATTGTTCAATGATACCCTCACTAACTTTAACTGACACAATCGGCCATGGACACCTACAACCCACCAGCGGCAACAATAAAATTTTCTCTACATCCTCTAAAGTTATAGCAGCCTCGCCCCAAGCAAAAAAGAATGTGTGGGTTGCTAAATTCCACCTACGAACCAAACATCGCAACCCAGCAATGTCTTTTTTCATATTCAGACCACAGGACACCAATACACTACCATAAATTCGAGACTGCTTTTCAATAAATTCACAAACTCAATATCTTGCAACTCACTATCAACCCAACGGTCCCAATCAATAGAGTGGCCACATTCCATACTAAAAATGATTGGAATGGGAAGTACCTCTTGGCGACGAAGTCAGAGCTCTGTCATGCTATTCGGCGATGGAAGATTATACTCATCAAAATCCACAATGTCAGACCCAATCTCTATTTTTTCCTCAGTCGGAGTTACAGGATCGAACGGCAAAGGAAAGGGGAAAGGCAAAGTTGTCGTGACCCATGGATCGCAAAGCGGTCTCAGCGGCGAGTCGTCAACCACCGACCCACCAGACAACGGTGAAGAATCACCACTATCCTTGGTCTGTGATCGCTTTGAACTCTTGCTGCCACCCTTGGAACGTGACCGTTTTGAACCTATTTGGCTCTGATCATATGGTAGGAGGATAAGGCAATACTAGAAAAATAAAAATCGAACCATGGGAAGAGCTGGTCTCTTCACTCTCTCCCTTGTACTCTTTCTTTCTTGACTTTTCTTCTTGCCTCACTGGTCAGCCATGGTGATAGCAAATGGAGTGACAGAGTGCCCAACACAGCAAAGTGGAGACCCATTCGACAGAGAAAAAAAAACCTGAGAAGTTTGTCTCTCTTTCTAAGGTGGACCTAATATTGGTGGGTGTAAACAAGTCGTGAGGGAGGCCACTCTTTTATGTGGGCCTGACCTTGACACGTCTTTTACCCAAGGAAAAGGTGCGGACCAAAAACAAAAGAAAAGAAGGCATGGCTAGACAAATATATATATATATATATATATATATATATATTTATATGTGTGTAAGACAAAAGTCATAAAGAAGTCCAACTTTGACACGCCTATTGCTTGAAGTAAAGAAGAAAAATGAAGACCAAGGAACAAAGGAAAAGGTATGAGAGAAAGGGAAGGGAGAGTAAGACATATATATATATATATATATATGTGTGTGTGTGTATAAGACAAAAGTCATAAAAGAGTCCAACCTCGTCACGCCTATTACTTGAAGTAAAGAAGAAAAATGAAGACCAAGGAACAAAGGAAAAGACGTGAAAGAAATGGAAGGGAGAGTAAGACAAATATATGTATGTGTATAGGACAATAACAATGATGGCAGCAACAACATGAGATGAGGAATGGGGGTTTTAGAAAAAAAATAAAAATAAAAAAGCGCAGGCAATGTACTAGTCCATGCAACGTGCAAAGATTTAATGGGCCATGCTAACATCAGGTGTGGGCCCATACTATGATTCATCAAGTGTTCGGAGCTTGCGAAAATTCTGTGAAGCTCACACGCATGCCGCAAGCGCTACTCGTGTGAGGGGGGCTAATGTTAATAGTCATTTTCGCGACAAATTTTATGGTTTGACAGAAATGACTAAGCCCAATTGCTTAACGGGTCCGACTAATGTATCTTATCAATATATTATGCTTTGTTGCATGGCCCAAGCCCATTCAAATGGCTGGAGAATTGAGTAGGAATGGTTTCAGTGGGTGTGAGTTAGTTCCCATTGGACTCTTTACATAGGCCTAGCCCGCATGTGCCATGAAGTGGGCTAGGGATGTTGGGGGCATTTAGGGCCCATGAAGGAGGTCCAGTGTCAGAAATTTCTACCCCAGATTTGGCTCCATGCTCTGGGTGACTGTACCCCTAACTTTTAGCTCAGCTCCATTTTTCCACACCCAGGCACAACTGACTCTAAGAAAAAGGCTGAACAGCCTAGCCCACTCAACCACCCAAATGTAGTTTTCCAAGGCCTACAAAGACCAAAGACAACAACTATGAAGAAAAAACAACTTTGTTTCTAAAATCATGCAAAAAGCAACCAAACCTTTCCCTAAGCATAAAACATAATACACAAAGTCATAGAAATAGCATCTGAAAGGTCCAAGGCCTTCCTCCCAACTAAAAAACTGGTCATAAGCATCCCTAAAAGCTTGATATAAATATGCATCACTAGCCCATAAGAAAGGGACAACATTTTCCCTACAAAAAAAAAAAACCCAAAACTTTGATGCAAAAGCCCAGTTAACTACCTAGTGTATGGACGATTTGAAGGCCTGGAGGTGAAAATACTGATATCGGGGAACTCTCCCTCTCTTGCTCAGGACCTTCCTCAATTTCTTCCTCTCAGTGACTGCAGGCTAAAATTTCTGACTTATGAACATACAGTTTCTACACTTTCTTGTGTTTTCATTTTGTGTTGGTTTCTCTTTCCATAAAGCACCATTAGCCTTTGTGTACCTCGCATTGCGAATTTTGGGGCTTGGCTCTCCAAATAACAGACGAATTTAACGAAACCAAGGGGAGTTTTGGGCTCATTTCTGCAATCTCAACCTTTGTCGCAAAACGTCCCCGACACCCGCAAGCAAGATGAACTCCTCATGCTCCTGAACAGCGAGCTGAATTTTGAAGGAAAGGCTAGAGTATTCAGATGCAAGGATAGAAAGGAAAAGGAATAAGGATGAAATAGAACTCACCGCTCGGATGCCTTCAGGATAGGGGTAGCCTGTGACATTTATGTTGCGCCCAACAGGACGCTCCCGAGCAAAGCCATCAGGGCCGTAAACATAGACTGACCAAGACAAACGATGGGGGATCAATGATAGCACCGGCAGCAAGGCCCTCTTGACACAAGTATTTCATTTGAGTGTTATTAAGGTACAGGAATGTAGATGATGACTGGTTAAAGAGAAATAAGAAAGCAAGAACATATACTGGAGCAAGGAGAGAAGGCATGAGGCGAGTCCCACTAAACTCCTCATAATCTGACTCGCCTATGACCCGATCAATAAAAGGATTGCCCAACCCCCATTGGCTGTACTCCGCATTTGTCATGGAACGAGGAGCAAGCATGAAAACTAGAGGGTCCACAGGAACCCAAGGAGTGTCATTTCCTACTAGCTAGCAGCACACCCGCTCCACCAAGTAGATCACCCTTAATCCCCCACCCTCAAGGTTCTGGGAAAGACTAGAAGCAAGTATGGCAACTGCCTCCAAACCTGGGTCTGCTACAAGGGTAGCTCCAGCCCAAGGACTCCATATGATTTGTGTCAACACATGAAGTTAGAAAGAGAACCCTAAAGAAACATGCAAATAATGGAAAGTGGAATATGTTTCTAACTTACATCCTCAGGAGAGAGCCTATCCAGGTGGGCCCGAAGCGGAATGGTCCTCCTCAAGTCCAAATCAGCCTTTCTAGCAATGAGACCGTATTCCACAGCCCAACGCTGAAAAGTGGTAGTGTACAAGGTTAAAAAAAGAACAGTTTGCAAGACGACAGTGTGCAAGATGATAATTTGCAAGATGACAGTGTGCAAGATGACTATGTACAAGATTCAAAAATAACAGTTTGCAAGATGACAGTTTGCAAAAGGCTATGGTACAGTTTGCAAGATGATAGTTTGCAAGGTTCGGATATGGTACAGTTTGCAAGAGATAGATTAGCAGTTTACAGGATAATAGCTTGCAAGATCCTAACCTATATGGCATGTGGATTGTATGACTATAAGAATGAGAATGCATGAACTACAAGAGAAAAGAGAGAGAAACTAACCTCAAGGAGCTTCTAAGGCCCCACCAGCTGGCACAGTGTCCCTTGACTGAGAGTGTCCAAAGAGGAATAAAGATAAGCCAAGCATATTGACCCCCAATTGGCAGCCCGAGCCCTTTCAAAGTCTCGAAAAAGGGCCAACCACCTTAAAGACACCGTCTGCCCACCTGCAGCGAATAGGTACTCCCCCACCGTTAACAACAAAAAGGCCCTAGCCATCTGAAGGCACTCCTCAGCCGTCTCCTGTGGATAATGCATAAAGTCCACCTTAAGGCCAGTGTAGCGGATCGTCTCAGTAGCATACCGCCTCCCCAGTAAGTCCGCACCCAACCGAACACCTGACTCATCATCGAGACTAATCGGGACTCCATCAAACCACAAGCTAGTCATGCGATGGAAGTCATAAGGAGTGATGGTCATCTCCTGGCCAGCAATGTGGAAAGTGTGGGTAGTGTCCCACCACTTCTCAGCCAAGGTCTGCGCCAAGACAGCACTGGCAAACCTCTCAGGCATTAAACAGATAAAGAGCTCAAAACCCGTAGCACAGACATAACCTCGAGTCTCCTTGTTCAGAATGGAGTACCACATCAAGACCTGGCTGTTACTTCCCTTACTAGAATATAGGACTAGGACCTGCAAAAGAGAATGGGATTAAATTTTTGATTAGGTGAAAGAAATGGTGAGAAAATGACATTGGGTGCATAATAGGATGAAATATGACATGAAACATGCGTTTGAGTTCAAAAATGGTGAACAGTGATGCTAAAATGCCAAACAGATGAGAAAACGGATGAAAAATGAGCTAAAACACTAAAGTAGGGTTTCTGCTTGGCCCCATGCGCACGCAAGAAGGACCCTGCGTATGTAGAATACTGCACGCGTATGCAGAAAGAATTATGCGCACGCATGAACTGAAGAACAGATACACGCACGCAAGAATGAACATAGAAGGTTGTTCTTTGATATTTGCAAGTTTTCTCAGCCAAAACTCAACCTAAACATGTTCCTACCCCTCCTAGAGTGTTAGGTTTTCATCTAAACTCATCTTAAAGCAAAACCCAAGCATTTATATGCATAAAAACGGATTAAACAGAAGATCAAAGGAAAACTTGAAAAGTGAGGAAAGTTTGAAAAACTTATTGATCCGGTCCTTGCACCCTCTAAAATGTGTTGTGATCTGTAGGTCAAAGGAGGGGCCGCCGTTAGCCTTAACACTCCCTTCCAGCGGGTAAGATGGAGAATGTTGGTGGAGAGGACGTAGGAACTTTTTTGAGACTTGTGAGCCATTGGAGAAGATGAGAGAGTTTGGGAGAGAAGTTGAAATTGAAGAGGGTGAAGAAAAAAAAATGGTTGGTAACTGTTGAAGAAAAATGAAGAGGCGGGAATACACCAGATGGCTAAACTACGCATAGTTTAGGGCCCTCGCTAAACTACATGTAGTTTAGCAAAAAAAAAATTCAAAAATCCCTACGGAGTTCCCAAACGGCTAGAAGTGCAAAGTAAAATTCAAAAGTACATCTAAAAATGCAAAAATATCCCCGATGGATCAACATACATCAAAAGCATCCCCAATGGATCAAAAGCATCAGGATCATTCCCCAGTGGATCGTAACCATCAAAAATATCCTTAGTGGATCGAAAGCATCAAACATCCCTTAGTGGACTAGAAATCATCATAAATACTCCTCTGTGGGTCAAGATCATCAACTAAATCTTAAGTAAATCCAATACATAAACGGACTCCCCCGTGGGTCCAAGGCATAGAAGTAGCTCTCTCGAGAGTTGTAAAACAAAATTTCCCCAGTAGAGTTTGGTAAAACCCCCTCGAGGGTGGAGTCAACATCAATCCTCAGTGATTTATGAGCAAAAAGAAGACAATTATTTCCCTAGTGGAAGGAAGCTCCCCAGTGAACAACACACCATCAGAAGATCCCCAAATCATACTCCCTAGTGGATCTTTCATCCAAAAATAGTCAAGAAAGTCAGAATGCAGATCTTGTGCATATATCCTACAAGTCAAAGTGGTGCACATATCCTCCGGGAATTGAATATGCAAGAACAAATCTCATACAAGTCAGAAAGGCAGAATACAGACCTTGTGCACATATCCTACAGGAATTGAATATGCAGGCACAGATCTTATACAAGTCAGAGTAGTGCACATATCCTACGGGAATTGAATATGCAAGCATCGATCCTATACAAGTCAAAAGTTATGCACAAATCCTTTGGGAGTTGAACATGCAGGCACACCATACAAATTTTGTGCACATATCCTACGGGAATTGAACATGTAGGCACAGTAGAAGTGGTAGAGATAGAGGTAGAGACCAAGGTCAATCCGAGGCAAGAGCCTCACCAGAACAGGTATAGATGAAGATAGAAGACAAGTACCACCCAGAGAAGTTTGAAGCAAGAGCTCCAGATGGACACCATAGATATATATCCTTTTAAGCTCGTAAAAGCACCCCTCGTTTGATTGTATGAGCTCGTAAGAGCACCTTTGTTTTTCTTTTTTAGTGACTCTAGGATAGTGAGTCACTTGCCTTTTTCTTCTTGCTTGCAATTGGCAAAACAAGTTCTGGGACAGCAAACCTATCGTTGCTCATTTCCTGAGCAATAAATGTGGGAATTTGGACATACGAAATCCCACACAACTCTTCGAAGTTGCACCTCGCCCCATGTATGCGTGATGTGAGTCGTGTGTGTGGGTTGGGCCTGAGCTGTACATCGAAACAAAATGTTTTGTATCTTATTCTTTTGATTCCGCTAGCGAAGCTCACAAATAAAAAAAATGGCATCTGTAGACATCGCATTTTCTATCCCTTATGACTCAGGCCCCCATTCCCCAATGATGCTGAATTCTAAGACCCAAGGTTGGTTTAAGGCCCAATTAGAAGTTAAATTGACTTGAAAAGTGTTAAAATGAAAAAAATATAACTTTTAATGAGCAAATAAATCAATTTTTGAAAAATAAGACCAAAGGAAACCCTCGCTACGTGTACGCATGAACTAGCCTGCGTACGCAGCTTTCTGCATGCGTACGTAAGCTTGATCTTGTGCACACATAGCGATTTTGAGAAAGTTATACAAGGCAAGTTTTCTGAATTTATGTTGAGGTTTGGAACAAATCCCACATTGTTTGGGGATTGTTCCAAACCCCTTTTTTCACACTATAAAAAATTACATGGTATATTTTCAAAACACATAGAATTCCATGGGAAAACACTAAGATTCACTAGAAATAGTGAATCAAAAGGGAGTTTTTCACAAAACATACTCAAGTCAATTTTCTTTTGATTAGGGCCTTTTCTGGCCTTAATCTTTGAGTTTAATCTTTACTAATCACTTTTTTTTATTGAATTGTGAATAGATTTGACTGAGGGGAACAGTCAAAAATCAAGCTTGAACAGCTTTTCTTTGAGGTATTAGTTTTAAACCTTTGTTTTCCTTTTCTTTTATTTTCTACTTTTAATTCTTTTGTTTGTCTTGTTTTTTTGTTATACCATGTTTTGATTGTTGGATAAATACATGTTTGTATTACATACAAAACATACGCAATGGAAAATTAATGGATCTACTTCATTCGCAATTGATAACATGTACTATGTAAATTTTAGAATATAAGAACAAGAGAATGTACCTTGGTCCGGTGAAATTCAAAACAAAAGATTAGAAGTACTCGGGAACACTTTTAATCTTCACTCCAATTCCACTTAATGCCCAAGAAGTGTGGTCTCTCAATCAGTTTATTTGTTTGTGTTCAAGGGAGAATTAGAGAGTGTCCAACACTCACATACAAACCATTTCATTCACTTACAAAAATTATGTATGTTTCTCTCCTTATAATTGATTATCTAATTGGGCTAGCCTCTTGGGCCATTCCAATTGGGCTTTAGTATGTGGCTTGGAGTGGGACCAAAGTGGAACAAATAAGACACTAGCTCCAATAGGCCTTGAGCTTTTCTGTCAACTCTTGACAAGTCCAAAAGTTATCGTTAATTATATTTAATACCGCTATATAAATATAATTGCACTCTAAGCCTTATTAATAAATTATATCTCAAGATTTTATTGTACATGCAACCCCTTCATAAAATATTCGTTGTAATACAAAGTCATAAATGTAGACTGCCACTTTGAAGATTACTACATCTTAATCCTTGAGTACCTGATTTAATCCTCTAAGTTATTCATCATATATTTATGAAATCTAATTTCATAAATATATACTTTTGTAACTCCTTACTAAAGTGGTTAGGCCTAACACTCTGAATAACCAAACCCATTAAACTTATTTCAATGAAATATTTTATATCTCCGTTAAGAGACTATGAATTCCATTTTGAGAATATATGTTCCATCAACACTAAATGTGGATGCCCAACATACTGAAGTTTTGATCGTGACTTTAGATCTCACTTCTGATATATCAAAGCAACCTACACTTCATGATCAGGTCTATTATTCTCTCATGATTAAGAGTTCATATAAATAGAAGTCGTGAGGTTTATTATTCATTTGACAGTCATTAGGAGAATAATAAATCTCACAGCGGTCCACTTCAATATGTCTTAACTCTTGAAACATATCAACATACCAATTAGAAGTCTTCACTTCCATGATCAAGACAAATCATTCTAGTTAATATGTTATTGTCTTTGCAGATGAAATGCCCAATTTCATCACCAACTACGAACTAGAATTCTGAGTTTACAAAGAACTTGTGGTTTATATATTCCGTGACTAAATCACATACTATGCATCTCGTGGACTAAATGATAATGTCCAAATATTTATGTTACCATTATTTTATATAATAATAAAACAACTTTATTAATTACAACATTAAGTCACACATAATGTCATACATAGCATCATACAATAGGATTTAAGGGCACTAATCCTAACATTGATATGCCTTGATTAGATGAATGCTAGGTTGGTTAAGATGTATGCTAGATGAATGTTAGGAGATGCCATACTAGATGAATGTTAGGGTCTTTGAAGAAATGAGGTGGATGTTAGATGTATGTTAGGCTTTGTTTGTGAGCATGATAGATGTATGGTTAGGGATGTATGTTAGTGTGTGTGTGAGTTAGATACAAGTATTAAGTGTGCCTTAAATAGGGTTAAGACATAAGACACAATGATGGGAAGCCAACCTTAGGGTTGGGCGGTTTTGGATGCCTAACACTTTCCCAAGACTGTACCTTAACTCCAAACCCATATCTCTGGTAGTAAGATCAAAAGGTCCTTCCTCGAAAGGACGCTATATATACGGTTCCTAGACCATTGCAAAAACTAGGTGGCGACTCCATTTCGACCCCCCTTGCATCCACAGGGGGTGACGAGCTTGGAGACGAGCTCAGGTTTGACGTGGATGCTGACTTGGAGGCTGATGATGTAGCCGGGTCAGGTCTTGGCTCACCTAGGCATAGGGGTCATAGACCAAGGTTTGTACCTCGTCAGGCAGGATCGGAGGCCTATATTGGATAAATAGATGACAATATCGAGGACACTCATCTAGAGCATGATTTGAAATGGCATGCTTTTGCTCAGGTGCAGAAAGGTCAAGTGTGCTCTTCTTTTCCCTTCTGTTTGTCGGTTCGGTGTGTGTATATATATATGTCATGAGTACTAACAGACAGCTTTTCTTTAATTTTGAGCACAGGGTGCTGATAGGGTCTGTGACTGAGGACGTCGTCTTTGTTTTCCCTCCGTTTGTTCCATGCATATACTCACGCGCGCTATCGCGCCTTCCTGATGGAGCAGGGATTTGAGGCCTTTCTTAATATTTCACCTTGTTCCATGAGGCATGGGCTAGCTGAGACTTTGGTGCAGTGGTTTCATGCCGAGACAGGCACTTTTCACCTGAGCTGCGAGGAGTATGCAGTCCTTCCCCTTGACTAGACGGCCATCTTGGGCTTTAAATTTTGAGGGGAGCCGGTCCTGACTAAGTTTGTAAGCTTCACAATGGCGAACGAGCTTTTGGGCATTCCCTTCCCTCTTACCAGGACAGCTAAAGGGTATTCTGGGCCAATTGAGGAGCCCTAGATTCGCCTGCGGTGGCTAGAGGAGAACATACCTTGGGCGGTGGAGCCGGACAATGTCACTCTTAGGCGATTCTTCTTTTACTTTATCGGTAGTTGCCTATTGGGCAACAACAAGTCGGTGCTGACTTGCAGGCTAATGGCAGCCATGAGAGTGGCGTCTGTTATAGGGGCTTATGATTGGGGGTCCCTTTCCTATGGCTTTTTCATCACCTATTTGAGGTAGGCATCACGCCAGGGCTTCAGAAGCCTTAAAGGTTGTTGGAAGATTTTGACAAGGTGGGCGTATGAGTATATCTCGGCTATGCGACCGCAGTATACTAGCCTTTCCATGACGATATATCCCAGGGTATATGCTTGGTCCCTCTGCAATATCTCTAGAGTCGTTTTGACACAGCGGACTACTATCAGCGTCGCGCATGATTGCGTCACCTAGGGTGAAATACGAAATACCCCATATGATGGAAGGTTGTTGGCTAGACACGATGTTACTCCTGCTATGGTTCAGTCGCACACTCAGCGCTGGTTTTGGGCTTTGACTAGCTAAGAGTTCCTTTTGGCTGAAAGGACTGTCTATCAAGTCATGCCGACCTTCAGAGTGCCTAAAGATCTACCTCTTAAGATATCTTGTTCTGAGGTGATCGCAGACGACCCCGCTTATAAGACTGGTTCCTTCAAGGGTTTCCTTACAGAGGATACTGATTATGTTGCTTGGTTTTTAGCGTCATCAGCTGGACCCATTATTAATGACTGCCTTGTGAGCGGGGGCAGAGTGCTTGAGGGTATAGCATGTGCTCAAAGGGCTTTGGAGGCCCGTTTAGGGTCACACATAAAGTCCTATAAGCCCGGGTGTGAGATCTTAAGAGTGCTGCTGTTATTAGGGAGGGGTACATGCTAGAGGAGATTACTAGAGTATTGGCTCGAGAGAGGGAGCAATGGTAGAGAGAGCAAGCAAGTCAGATTGTTGTAATGGAGAGATAGAGTATTGCTAAGGCAGGCTTGCTCCAGGGGTACATTGGATTCCAAATCGATGAAATGAGGGGACACGGGATGCACGTGTCCCCGATGCCCTACATTCCAAGTAGGGATCCTCCCATTCGGAGACACGAGATTGTGTACATGCCAGTTCCTCCAAATCCTACTGGGGGGTGGGGATTTGCTCCCGTTTCTAACTGGGCACGTGGCCTTGCACCAGGGTAGGCTTCATTTTAGACTCCGAGATAAGTCCCAAGTTCTTTGGTTGGGCGAGCTGGTTTTTCTGCTGGTCCAGCTACTGGTGATGGTGTCGATGGCGGTAGTGCCGAGCGCTTTGTAGTGACTCTGTCAGAGATGATGACTCTCCTTAGATTAGCCACTGTTGTTGTACCTTTATGATGTAGCCCCTGCGTGGGCATGTATTCATTTCCTTATACTTTTTCAGACATTGCCCATGGTAGGCTAGATATGTATGCATCATTGCCACATCGTGGGCTAAGACTGTATTTTGATTTCACCTCTTGGTAGGCTCTGGACATGTATGTATTATCACCTCATTGTGGATCTGGACTGTATTTTGATATTGCCTCTTAGTAGGCTCTGGACATGTATGTATTATTGCCCCATTGTGGGCCCAGACTGTATTTTGATATCTCCTCTTGGTAGGCTCTGGACGTGTATGTATTATTACCCCATTATGGGCCTGGACTATATTTTGATATCGCTTCTTGGTAGGCTCTAGACATGTATGTATTATCACCCCATTGTAGGCCTGGACTATATTTTGATATCGCCTCCTAGTAGGCTTTAGATATATGTATTATATTGCCTCTCGTAGGCTCAGATGTATGTTGATATCGCCTCTTGGTAGGCTCAGATGTATGTATTAACATTGCCTCTTGGTAGGCTCAAATGTATGTTTCTTGTTATCGCCTCTTGGTAAGCTCAGATGTATATATGGATATTGCCTCTTGGTAGGCCTAGATGTATGTATGCCAGTAGCACTTTAGCATTTATGAGCCTGTTGTACCACTGTTGTTATTCATGCATTATTTCATTTGCATTGCACTGTATTTCCACTGGTTTACTGATAAAATTTGATACTGATTGACCCGCTAGGGGACATGGAAAAGGAAAAGACCACATAAAATAAAACTGACCTAATGTAGGTTTTATGCAGCTTTTAACATGAGAGGAAATGTTCCCGGTAGGACGGATTAATCATTGTACCCAAAGTTTCAATCTTGAGCATATTGATTCGTAGAAATGGACCTAATCGCGCAAAATAAACTGCTCCAATGTGGATTTTGCATGGTTCTAAACTGATCAATCGACTTGAAGCCAGATTAGAATTGCACTAGACGATATATATGATAATGGGTTTCTTGACAACCCTGATTATGAACAAGGACTTCCCCCAACAGGATTTTCTCAGACTCGCTGTAGACACCGCATTTTGTACCCCTTTCGACTCGAGCCCCCATTCCCCAATGATGCTGAATTCTAAGACCCAAGGTTGGTTTAAGGCCTAATCAGATGTTAAATTGACTTGAGAAATGTTAAAATGAAAAATATAACTTTTAAATGACCAAATAAATCTATTTTTGGAAAAATAAGGCCAAGGAAACCCTCGCTATGTGCACGCAAGAATCAGCCTGCGCACGCAACTTTCTGCATGCGTACGCAAGCCTGATCTTGCGCACGCATAGAGATTTCCAAAAACTAAACAAGGCAAGTTTTCTGCATTAATGTTGAGGTTTGGAACGAATTCCACACCATTTGGGAGTCGTTCTAAACCCCTATTTTCACATTATACGTAGTCTTACATGGTATATTTTCAAAACACACAGAAATCCCATAGGAAAACACTAAGATTCACTGGAAATAGTGAATCAAAGAGGGAGTTTTTCACAAAACATCCTCAAGTCAATTTTCTTTCGATTAGGGCCTTTTTTGGCCTTGATCTTTGAGTTTAAGATTACTAATCACTCTTTTTTTTTTTTTTAATTGTGAATAGATTTGACTGAAGGGAACAGTAAAAAATCAATCTTGAAGAGCTTTTCTTTGAGGTATTAATCTAAACTTTTCCTTTTCCCTTTTTTTTGCTTTAATCCTTTTGTTTTCTTTGTTTTTTGGTTGTAATATGTTTTAATATGTTTATCTAGCTTAGGTTTATGTAGTTGTATGTTTTAAAAGCATGTTAGGATGTTAGATTTCTCATTTTAAAGTTTTGTTGCATCTGTTGTGTTTTTAGGGTTTTCTGGGTAGAAACCCACATGCGCATAAACTTGCCTGCGCACGCAGGCTTGATTATGTGCACGCAGGGCTGTTCATGCATGCGCACGAACTTGCCCAGAAACCCTAATTTTTATTTATTTGTTTTGATTCTGCCTTCACATGTTCATTTTGCTTAACTTCTTTTTCCTTATTTTTATGCTTTCAAAGCTTCTGTTTCACATGTTTGTTTGCTTGTTTGCTATCATATGTTAGAATTAGGGATTATTTAATGTTTTATTATTTTAATGCTATGATGTGATATGATATGATGGAGTTTATGATGAAGCATGCTTAGATGTATGATTAGGGTTTGTGATGTGATGAATGCCTTGATGCCATGCTAGATGAATGCTAGGGTTTATATGTTATGCCATGATTAGATCAATGTTAGGTTGTTTGATATGCATGATTAGAGGAATGGTAGGCTTTTGTTTGACAAGCATGATAGATGTATGGTTAGGGATGTTTGATGCCATGTTGATTGTTAGATGTATGCTAGTGTGTGTGTGAGTTAGATACAAGTATTGAGTGTGCCTTTAATAGGGTTAAGACATAAGACACAATGATGGAATGCCAACTTTAGGGTTGGGCAGTTTTGGGTGCCTAACACCTTCCCAAGACCGTACCTTAACTCCGAACCCATATCTCTGGTAGTAAGATCAAAAGGTCCTTCCTCGAAAGGACGCTATATATATATATGGTTCCTAGGCCATTGCAAAAACTAGGTGACGACTCCTAAAAGCAAAACAACTCCTTACGTCCACAATGGCGACTCCACTAGGGATTGTGAGTTTAATTCCTATATGTCCTATGTCTTAACCTTAATAAAGGCTCATTCAATATTTGTTTGCACACACATTCACTTGGTTCGTTTGTCCCTTTATCCTTGGTTGGTGATGAGTGGGAAGATGGAAGGCTCCATTTAGGCCTAAGTCTTTCAAAGTTCATCCCACCAACTCACAATGTGTGCCATTGCCTATGATGAGCTTTGAGTATGTTAACGGTTTGCCACCAATCCATAAAGGTCCACTTAGGCAATCGGTTGGAATCATGGCCCACCTAGTTGTGAGTGACCTACTTATCTATCCTTTTAGCCTTAAGGAGCTTACCCACACTTAGAGAGATCCTAAATCCTATCAAAAGAGGGTACCTTTTTATATCTCTTGTTTGTTCAACCATATCTCTTGTGATCACCTAATTCTAAAGGACAAATAAAAGATGTAAAATTGGAAGGATGACCCTAAAGTTATGGCATACCTTAAGACAAATGGGACAAAAGGGTTTGAGGTTCAAGATATTTCGAAATGACGGACGAGACACACAAAAATAAACTACCCTAGTGTCGGTTTTGTGCGGTCTCAGTTTGTGTGAAAAATCCCTAAACGGATTGGTTTGCTACTGAACCGCTCATGTGCCAAAGTTAGTGCGAAAACCAAGGGAATCTTTGCTCCAAAATTGGTAGAAACTTCTCGTTTTCCAAATCCAATAGTTAGAAACATGTGGGGCTGTGCCGAGGGCCTTAAAAAGCCCTGGCACGTGTCTCGAGACTTGGTGGCCACATAGGGTGTTGTGGGCGCAACGGGTGGTTTGGGGAGTATGTTGGGATTTATGCCCTAAAAATCCAATTTATTGGCATGACATAAATAATTAAATTGTTTAATTATATGAGACTATCTATAAATGAACTAATGGGACATTATCTTAGTCCATGAGATGCATAGTATGTGATTTATGTGATTTAGTCACAGAAAATATAAATCACAAGTTCTTTGTAAACTCAGAATTTTAGTTCGTAGTCAGTGATGAAATTGGGCATTTCATCTGCGAAGACTATAACATATCAACTAAGATGATTTGTCTTGATCATGGAAGTGGAGACTTCTAGTTGGTATGTTGATATGTTTTAAGAGTTAAGACATATTAAATTGGACCGCTATGAGATTTATTATTCTCCTAACGACTGTCAAATGAATAATAAATCTCACGACTTCTATTTACATCAACTCTAAATCTTGAGAGAATAATGGACCTGATCATGAGATTTAGATTGCTTTGATATATCAGGATTGAGATCTATAAGTCACGGTCAAAACTTTAGTATGTTGGGCAGCCGCATTTAGTGTTGATGGAACATATATTCTCAAGATGGAATTCATAATCTCTTAACAGAGACATAAAATATTCCCTTGAGATAAGTTTAATGAGTTTGGTTATTCAGAGTGTTGGGCCCAACCACTTTAGTAAGTTGTTACTAAAGTATATATTTATGAAATTGGTTTTCATAAATATATGATGAATAACATAAAGGATTAAATCGGGTACTCAAGAATTAAGATGTAGTAATTTTCAAAGTGGCAGTCTACATTCATGACTTTGTAATACTACGAATATTTTAATGAAAGGGTTTCATGTATAATAAAGTCTTGGGATATAATTTATAGATAAGGCCTAGAGTGCAACTATATTTATATAGTGGTATTAAATATAGTTAATAGTAACTTTGGACTTGTCAAAAGTTGACAGAAAGCCCAATGCCCATTAGAGCTAGTGTCTTATTGGTCCCTTTTGGTCCCACTCCAAGCCATATACTAGAGCCCAATTGGAATGGCCCAAAAGGCTAGCCCAATTAGATAATCAGTTGTATATAAGGAGAGAAACATACAAAATTTCATTAAGTGTTTTTTCATAAAGTTAAGATGAAGGTCTTTCATAAAAAAGTTCTCATAAGGAATGAAACAATTTGTATGTAAGTGTTGGACACTCATTATTCTCTCCTTGGAAATTGATTGAGAGACCACACATCTTGGGCATTAAGTGGAATTGGAGTGAAGATTAAAAGTCTTCCCAAAAACTTCTGATCTTCGGTTTTGAATTTCACTACACCAAGGTACGCTTTCTTGTTCTTTAATTCTGAAATTTACATAGTACATGTTATCAATTGCGAATGAAGTAGATCCATTAATTTTTCCGCTGCGTATGTTTTGTATGCAATACAAATATGTGTTTTTCCAACAGAGTACGCCTCGGACGAGTAGACCAGGGTGGAAAAAACACAAGGAGTCACCACCTAGTTTTATGGTTTAGGAACCATGAATATAGTGCCCTTACGTGGAATAACTAATCTTACAACCAGAATATGGGTTCGGAGTTTAGGTATAGTCTTGGGAAGTTGTTAGGCACCCAAAACCGCCCGACCCATAGGTCGGCTTCCACTCATTGTGTCCTACGTCTTAATCCTATTAAAGGCATATTCAACATTGAATCTTAACACACACACACACACACACACTAGCATACATCTAAGCATACAACATGGCATTTCATCCCAAGACCTAACATTCATCTATCATGCTTATCAACCAAGCAAAGTCGGAATATAAAATTTGTGCACATACCCTCCAGGAATTGAACATACAGGCACATTATACAAAACTTGTGCACATATCCTGAAGGAATTGAATTTGCAAGCATAGTGGAAGAGGTAGAGATAAAGGCAGAGACCAAGGTCACCCCGAGGCAAGAGCCTCACTAGAACAGGTAGAGATAGAAATGGAGAAGACAAGTATTTCCCAAAGGCGCAAGCCACCCGGAGAAGTTTGAGGCAAGCCTCTGGTGTAGAACCTACTAGGGATGATGAAAGACTCACCGGGGAGTATGATCTACTGAGAAGTTTTGGTGACTCATAGAGGAGACCCCTTGGTATGTATCTTATTAGGGATGGTAACTTGCTTAGAAGTGTGTTGGTGATTATGACCTACTAGGAAGTTTTTGGTAATTTGTGGTCTACTAGGGAAAATTCTTCTTTTTCTTCATGGCTCACTGGGGAATTTGTGTTGATTCTACCCACGAGGGGGTCCTGTATGCTCCATGGGGAAATTTCTTCACAACTTACAAGGGGGTTGCCTTTGTGTCTCGGGCCCATGGGGGAGTCCTTCCATGATACTGTACTTTACTGGGGATTTGGTTAATGATTTGAACTCACGGGGGAGTTTCCTTGCTAACTTCTGATTAGCTAAGGGATGCTTTGGATACTTTCCCTTCATTGGAGATGCTTTGAGGGGTCTTTGTGTCATTTACCCAAGTAAGGGTATTTCTATCATTCTTGATATATTTTTGAATTTTCTTTCGAACTTCCTACCTTCTAGGAACCCACTAGGGATTTTTTAAGTTTTTTGTCTAAACTATGCGTAGTTAGCCACCAGGTGTGTTCCCGCCTCTTCATTTTTCTTCAACGGTTATTAACCGTTTCTTTTTTCTTTCATTCTCTTCATCTCCCTCATCCCTTCACATTCCCTCCATCTCTCCAACTTCCATCTTTTCTCTCTACAAAACCCTATCTCTCACCCATTCTTCCTCACAATCTGACTCTCTTCTCTCAAATTATCTTATCTGAAACTCTCTCCCTCTCCAAACTCTTTCATCTTCTCCACGGCACCCAAGTCCAAGAAAACTTCCTATGTGCTCTCAAGCAATGCCTTCAACCTCATGCGTTTGAATAGAGCAATGAGTCTGAATGAGTCCCCTCTGTTGACATACAGGCCACAAGATCATCTTTTGGAGGGTGCAAGGACGGGATCAGTAAGTTTTTCAAACTTTTCTCATTTTCTCATTTTCCTTTGATCTTTCATTTTAATCTGTTTTTGGACATGCAAATGCTTGGGTTTTGCTATGGGATAGGTTTAGATGAAAACCTAATACCTTAGGAGGGGTAGGAACATATTTAAGATGAGTTCTGATTAAAACATACTCGAAAATGTCGAAGAACGACCCACTATTTGTGTTCATGTGTACGCAGACTCGAGCCTGCATACGCAGCTTGCATTCATGCGTGCGTGACCAAGTTTTATGTGTATGTGGACCTATTCATACATACACATATTTGTTCTTAAGTCCATGCGCACGCGGTTTCCAACCTCTTAATGGAAAAATACATGTTTATATTGCATACTAAACATACGCAGCGGAAAATTAACGGATCTATTTCATTCGCAATAAATAACATGTGCTATGTAAGTTTCAGAATTTAAGAACAAGAAAGTGTACCTTGATGCAGTGAAATTCAAAATCGAAGATCAGAAGTTCTTGAGAACACTTTTAATCTTCACTTCAATTCCACTTAATGCCCAATATGTGTGGTCTCTCAATCAGTTATATGTGTATGTTCTAGAGAGAGTGAAAAGTCACTTACACATAACATACAAACCATTTCATATTCATAAAATTTTGTATGTTTCTCTTCATATAACTGATTATCTAATTAGGCTAGCCTTTTGGGCCTTCTCAAATAGGCTTTCTCAAATGGGCTTTAGTGTGTGGCTTGGAGTGGGACCAAAAGGGAACAAATAAGACTCTAGCTCCAATGGGCCTTTGGCTTTTCTGTCAACTCTTGACAAGTCCAAAGTTACCATTAATTATATTTAATACCATTATATAAATATAATTGCACTCTAGGCCTTATTAATAAATTATATCCCAAGATTTTATTGTACATGTAACCCCTTCATAAAATATTCGTAGTAACACAAAGTCATGAATGAAGACTGCCACTTTGTGAATTACTACATCTTAATCCTTGAGTACCTGGTTTAATCCTTTTAAGTTATTCACCATATATTTATGAAATCCAATTTCATAAATATATACCTTAGTCTTACTAAAGTAGTTAGGCCTAACTCTCTAAATAACAAACCTATTAAACTTATCTCAAGGGAATATTTTGTATCTCCGTTAAGAGACTATGAATTCCATCTTGAGAATATATGTTCCATCAACACTAAATGTGGCTGCCCAACATACTAAGGTTTTGACCGTTACTTTAGATCTCACTCCTGATATATCAAAGAAACTTACATTTCATGATCAGGTCCATTATTCTCTCAGAATTATGAGTTCATGTAAATAGAAGTCGTGAGATTTATTATTCAATTGACAGTCATTAGGAGAATAATAAATCTCACAGCGGTCCAGTTCAATATGTCTTAACTCTTAAAACATATCAACATATCAACTAGAAGTCACCACTTTCATAATCAAGACAAGTCATCTTAATTAATATGTTATAGTCTTCACAAATGAAATGCCCAATTTCATCACCGACTACGAACTAAATTCTGAGTTTACAAAGAACTTGTGATCTATATCTTCTGTGACTAAATCACATAAATCACATACTATGCATCTCATGGACTATATGATAATGTCTGAATATTCATGTTACCAATATTTCAGATAATAATAAAATAACTTTATTAATTACAATATTAAGCCATACATCATGTCATACATAATGTCATACATAATATCATATATAGCATCATACAATAGGATTTAAAAGCACTAATCCTAACAATCTCCCACTTGCCCTAAAGACTATTGTGCACTAATCTAACTTCCATTCCCTCCAAATGTGACTCAAAAGTCCTTTGAGGCAAGGCTTTAGTAAATGGATCTGCTAGATTATTTGCACTTTCAATATTTGCTACCACCACATCTCCACGAGCAATAATATCTCTAATGATGTGGTACTTTCTCTCAATGTTCTTTCCTTTCTTGTGATTCCTTGGATCTTTTGATTGTGCAACTGCACCACTATTGTCGCAAAACAATGTGATGAGAACTTGTTCCATTCTCATTACACTAAGGTCAAAAAAGAATTTCTTGAGCCATACAGCTTCTTTTGCTGCTTCACAAGCAACAACATATTCTGCTTCCATGGTGGAGTCCACAATACAAGATTGCTTGACACTCCTCCATGTTATGGCTCCACCTCCCAAGGTGAATACACATCCTGATGTGGACTTTCTGAAATCTAGATCCGATTGAAAGTCTAAATTCGTATAGCCAATAGGAATCAAATCCTCACTACGGTAAACAAGCATATAATCTCTCGTTCTCCGTAGATACTTGAGAATATGCTTTACAGCTTGCCAATGTTGTGGTCCTGGATTTAATTGATATCGGCTGACCATGCCAACTGAATAGCAGATATCTGGTCTAGTACAAAGCATGGCATACATGAGACTTCCCACTGCAAAAGCATAGAAGATATAAATCACAAGTTCTTTGTAAACTCAGAATTGTAGTTCGTAGTCGGTGATGAAATTGGGCGTTTCATCTACGAAGACTATAACATATCAACTAAGATGATTTGTCTTGATCATGGAAGTGGAAACTTTTAGTTGATATGTTGATATGTTTTAAGAGTTAAGACATATTGAACTGGACCGCTGTGAGATTTATTATTCTCCTAACGACTATCAAATGAATAATAAATCTCACGACTTATATTTGCATGAACTCTTAATCCTAAGAGAATAATAGACCTGATCATGAGGTGTAGGTTGCTTTAATATATCAGGAGTGAGATCTAAAGTAATGGTCAAAATCTCAGTATGTTGGGCAGCCACATTTAGTATTGATGGAACATATATTCTCAAGATGTAATTCATAGTCTCTTAACGGTGATACAAAATATTCCCTTGAGATAAGTTTAATGGGTTTGTTATTCAGAATGTTAGGCCTAACTACTTTAGTAAATAGTTATTAAAGTATATATTTATGGAATTGGATTTTATAAATATATGATGAATAACATAAAGGATTAAACCGGGTACTCAAGGATTAAGATGTAGTAATCTACAAAGTGGCAATCTACATTAATGATTTTGTATTACTATGAATATTTTATGAAGGGGTTGCATGTAAAATAAAGTCTTGGGATATAATTTATTAATAAGGCCTATAGTGCAATTATATTCTTATAGTGGTATTGAATATAATTAATGGTAACTTTGGACTTGTCAAGAGTTGACAAAAAGGCCCAAGGCCCATTGAAGCTAGAGTCTTATTTGTTCCCTTTTGGTCCTACTCCAAGCCACATACTAAAGCCCAATTGGAAAGGCCTAAAAGGCTAGCCCAATTAGATAATCAGTTATTAGGAGAGAAACATACAGAATTTTGAAGACACATGAAATGGTTTGTATGTGAGTGTTGGACACTCCCTATTCTCTCTTGAACATACACATATAACTGATTGAGAGACCACACATCTTGGGCATCAAGTGGAATTGGAGTGAAGATTAAAAGTGTTCTCAAGGACTTCTAATCTTTGTTTTGAAATTCACCACACCAAGGTACACTCTCTTGTTCTTATATTTTGAAACTTACATAGTGCATGTTATCAATTGCGAATGAAGTAAATCCGTTAATTTTCCGCTGCGTATGTTTTGTATGCGATACAATCATGTATTTTTCCATCATTGTGGACCCGAACTTAGAGGCAGCTACCATTGTCCTCTCTGGGATCACTCAACGTTTCAAGGGCACTGGCTTAAGGGCATTTTACCTAGCAAGGAAGGTACGTTGCCAACTGGTAGGTGAGGATGGCCCACAGGTTCCGATGGACCCTCTAGTGTTTATACTTACCACGCTTTCCATGACAAATGCAAAATACCAGTTGTGGAGGAGTGGCATCCCCTATACTCAATGGGTTTTAGATGAGCTGGACTACGAGGAGTTCAACGACACCCATCTCAAGCCTTCTCTTACTCCTATGGTATGTGTTCTCCCTTCTCATTCATTTCTCATCTTCCTTTGCATTACTTCACATAATGATATTCACATGGAATACTCATGTCAAGCCGGCCCTGTGCTAGTGCTCCCATTGATCCTCCTCGCTTACCGTGGTCGGTCTATGTCTACAATTCTAACAGTTTTGGGTTGTATTTAAGAACATCTTTTGTATTTATGCTTTAATTCAGGACATGTACTTAATTTACAACTTATGGGATAATTGTACAATTTTATGCAATTTTTTCTTTCTCGATCCTTAATGCTTGAAAATCTGAGCTTGAGTGTGCCTTGAGTAGTCCCCCAGGTTGTAGGAATCACGAGAGAGGCTTTGGTGGAGGAATCACGCTCCAAATAGAGAAAGGACTTCGACTCTGCCTCCCCTTATGTGTACGCATATGCGCACCTGCATACGTAGGTTTTGACCCTGCGTACACATCTTTGACCCTATGCACGTGTGCCGCAGTTCAGAAAAAAAAATCCCTAGCCGCCTTATTTAAGTATAAAATAGCCGTTGGGGGCCTCCAAACCCTCACCAAATGTGTTTTGAACTTAGAAAACACTCTTTAAGACTTTCCAATGGCAGAATTCTCTCCTTTAGAAGTCTCGGCATGGATCAAGAAGCTTCGCCCTAGTTACAAAGAAGCTCTCGTTCCTTTTGGTCTTTCTTGCATCTTTCCCTATCATCAAATCAAAGTGGATAAACCCCTCCTTTGTGCTGCTGCCAACTTTTAGATTCCCACTCGGCATGTTTCTCACTTCAATGGTATGGAGATATGCCCCACTCTTGAGGAGTTTAGTGCAATCATGGGTGAACCCAAAGTTAGCACTCTTATCCTCCCTACCACTAGCGAGGACTTTGCTGACTTATCTCATGACCTTTTAGGGATTTCTCTAGCTGTGGCACAGCAATGGAGTACGCTTGACCATTTGAACATTCGCATGGTTTTTGCATACTTCTCTCTGTTGGAACCCTGTGGACAAGATCTTGGCTGAAACTCTCAATGGCTTAGATGCATTTCATAGGAAGGAAGCAAATTTCTTTGCGGGAATCCCTCTCCTCCTTTAGGTCTAATCCCTAATTTTTGCCTAGGTTCTTAACCTAGCGGGATCCCTCTAATTATTGCATAGATTGTGATAGGCCACAAACGTATTGACCCTTTATGATTAATTAACCAATTAATTTAGCCAAGTGAATTAATTAAGTTAGTTAACATGCAAACGCGTGGTAGCACAAACAAATCACCAAACAACTAAATACGCAGCGGAAAATAAATAACACGGTGATTTGTTTACGAATGGGGAAAACCTAACGGCAAAAACCCCACTGGGTGATTTTCAGGTCACCACTCCCGAAACTCCACTATTATCACAACAAGCAGTTACAAGTAAAGGAATCCCAAGTACCTTACCAACCTACAGTTGAACCCTTACCCCAATACCCAATTGGACTTATTCTGTAGTGACAGTTCCCCCTTTTGATGCACGGTTCCCAAGTACGTGACTAACCAATGTGCGGATCCCAGTACGCGACTTTAATCACCAACTAAGAAGGTTGTTGGCTGCAAAGTTCTTCAGTTCATCCACATGATAAAGATCAAGAAGATGATTGGTTACAAAACCCTATGGTGCAAAGACACAACAACTTCTTCAAGAGAAAGAGATGAACTAGGGCAAGAACTTCGTCTCCGGTCACAATTTGCTTGAACAGAGTTTGCTCAATGCTTGTGCAACTTGTGAACTCTTTGACGGCCCTTAAAACAATCCTTTTATATGTTTAGGGTTAGGAGAAAAGAAGGCCCAAACACATAATCACGGATCTCAAGAAAAATAGATCAGATTGCTGTTTTCTTAAACCTCGACAAATAGGAGGTGTCGAGCACACGGGCTGAACAGCTTCCTTAAACCTCGACACATGCTAGCTGTCAAGTTTTAGTAACTCTGCACTTTCAGCTTGTTTTTCTTGAACAGACTTGAAGGCTTCAATACTTGATCTTGAAACATAGTTTCTTAAAGTATTTAAACACATCCTAAATCTATCCAAATACAAGTAAAGTGCGTTTTGTCAAAAGATAAGCCAATTACATAAAATAATGACATATGTTCTTAACATGTGAAACACATATGTCCTAACAATCTCCCTCTTTGGCAATCCGTGACAAAACCACAACAAACAAATGAACATATGAGAAAAGTCATAAATCACTCAACTCATATTCACTTGTTGAATACAATAAAATCTATCCTAACATAAACTCTTGAAAAACTTTGCAAGAAGAGAGTTTATGGCAAGTAGACTTTGACAACCTGTATTTCTGAAACACTTTGAACAAAACTCATCAAGGCATCTTTGTGTGAAACAGAAATAATAGATTGCATACAAGTAATAAGAAGCATGTGTATAAAGAGAGAAAAGAAACAACACATGTAAGAGGTAGGTGAAAGAAACAACATACATCAACATATAGAGAGAAATAAGTACAATGTATCTCTAAAAGTGGTCACAAGACCCAAATTACAAGAACAATGTATCTAAATAAGAGAAAAGAAAAAGATACATAAAATCCTCACTACATCCCTCAAAAAGAAACAACACTCCCCCTAACAAAATGATCCTATTCTAACTCTCCCCCTAAGAATGACTACTCTCATATCCAAAACTACTCTATCTTTTTGTCACGAGTGACAAAGGGTAAGAGTGTCAAGTAGACATCTCATCAGTAGAGCTAGCATCTCCATCATCATCATCCGAAGCATCATCGTCATCACCATCATCATCCTCAAAATCAGAACCCATGGGAGGAGGTGGTGGAGGAGAAGCCTCAGAAGCAAAACCACCCATGGTCGCTTGTCACCGTGCAATACGACCAACACGAACGTTCACTTGATACAATTCCGTAGAAAGTGTATCAAGGCGAGCATCCATGCGCTGTAGCTGCGTTATGATGTCTCCTAGTGACACATCACTCGTAGAAGAGGAGGGAGCGAATGTGGAAGGAGCAGGATGGGAGGGAGGAGCTGCTGAATCTGTCTGTCGCGACCTAAACTGCTCCTCACTACATTTTACGGTAGCGTAGTCTATGACACACATGAAAGAAAAATGGTCAGAAGAGGGAAAATGAACAGAGAAATGGCGTAAGATCCTCGTGATAGCGGAAGGAAAGATGAGCTTATCACGGGACACCGAATCTAAATGAACATCTATAATAGAAAGAATGAAATGAGAAGGGAAATCTATAGTCAGATGCTCAAGAAGAGACAACAAAAATCGAGCATGAGGCTTTGTGATGGAGTTGTAGTGAGAGAGTGGATGGAGTACAAAAGTCATCACCATGTTAAAAAACCTAGGACCTTTTGCAAAGCCCTTACAGGATGTGAACTGGCGACCACCCCAATCTGAGGGACGCTCACAGAAAGTAGCCATGAGCTCATCCTTGGACACAATCCACAGACAATCACAACTAGGATAGTCAGGAAACGCTATCCTAGGAATCCGAAGCACATCCGCAACAAGCTGCGGTGTGACAAGAATGCTAACACCTCTAACACGAGTGATAAAGTGAGGGACAGAACGGTCAATCCCGTGCATGTTGGAGTAGAACTCCTGAATAAGCACGAGAGGACAAGTGATGGGCTTGGCACAAAGAGACTCCCATTCTCGACTATGAATGATATCGGGAAGGTCAGTGTCGACAAAGTCTGCAAGAATGACTTGGCGTTCCGAATGAACACCTCGTCTAGAAAAGTTCTCTGAGAATGCCTTGTGGGCATCATCATCATGGAACCGAAGATATAAGGGGGCAGAATCTGAAGAGGAAGAGGATACCCTGGAACGAATAGGGTTCCGGGACGAAACGAATTTACGTTTCGGTGCCATAGACACTACTAACCTAACCAACAGTAGAGGGAGAGAGAAAGAGACAATCAGAAAAGTCCCAAAACAGTTCACAATAGTAAGAATGTGTGAAAAGAAGTACATGTGCATGAAGAATGCATGAGCATGTGACATGCAAAAGAAATTGCATCATGGGCTCAGCCCAATCCAAACCTATTAGCACACAAACAATTTACACACGTCTAAATGCATGACAATACTATTATATTGCTAACGTGATGCAATGCATGAGATTTTGAACTCATTTAAGTGAAAACCCAACCCAAAAATTCAACAATAACTCATCAACTTTGAAAAACCCCAAAGTTTTTCAAAAACCCCAAAACCTAGGTTTCAAAACATGAAATGCATGAATATGGAAGAGATTAGAAACTTACCAAGCGAAGAAAACTTGAGGATCAAGATTGGAGTGAGATGAGATTGTTTGGGAGAGAAAAATAGAGATCAATTGAGAGAGAGATCGAGAAAATGACAGGCGGATCGCACGAGGAGCTTAAATAGAACCCTCAGTAAATCTCGACAAATGAAAGTGTTGAGAGGTATCGAGGTATCTGTCAAGGAAGGTATCGAGGAAATGGTCGTCGACAGCTTCAGGTATCGAGAAGGTGTCGAGGAAGAAACACCAAGAACAAGAACAGAAGCTCGATCGATCCACCAGGTGTCGAGAAGCTATCGAGGGGTCAGAAACTTTCTCGATCGATCCACCAGGTGTCGAGGTGCTAACAAGATTGCGATAAGAAAAAGCTAAAGAAGCTCGACAGATAGCCAACTATCGAGGAGGTATCAAGGAGGTGTCGAGCCAGTTTTTCAAAACAGTTTTTCGAAGAGAGAAAAACACAGATATGAATGCAATCAAGCATGCAACTCAATCAATGATCCAATCAACATATTAAGCTCTCAAAAACATCTCTCAACAATGATTTTAAGCACATGGATCCCAAAAACACATGCACACACTAAATAAGTCTAAATAATTTTATATTTCAAAAATAAGTTAAGACAGTTTAGTGAGCATACATTAACACATGTAAAACCTTGTGATGGCCAAATCACATTGTACCTGCACATGTATCAAGAGTAGCAAAGAATATTGCGTGTTGTGTGTGAAAAACATCGCAAGATTGCAAATGTGTCAACATGTTATGACAATTTGAGATATGAGAAAATCACTTTAACTCACACACAATCATAACTGTTTGATGGGGATTATCACCTTCGAGGTACATCCTATAACTCCCACATCTCCTAGAAAACATGCTTACAATCATATTTAAAAGCATTTTTTATCTTTTATCTTTTGATTTTTCTTTGCATATTTTCTTATTAATCAAATCATGCATAGGCATATAAGAGATAAAAAAGAAATACCCAATTATGTTAAGCATTTGACAATCTAATTTTGCTATGCCAAAGCACACAAATATCATTCATGATTGGTGGGCAACAGTGGTGAGATGGTTATTTATGCCTTTCTCTTAGGATTTTCTAATCCTTCCCATCAAAAAGAGTGATACGAGTGTCAAGTACAAGAGATAACTTAATCATACTCATCACAAACAAGAGTCATAAAGCTCACTTGCTTAGTTGTGCATAGAGATGCTCATCTAAACTACAAGAGATACAAAGTTTAGAAAATTTTGTTTTAATGGCCATCCAAAGTACACAAATACCAGTGTACACAAAACACACACTGTTTTTGTATTTTTCTGATTTTTCAAATTTTTTTATTTATTTTTATATGAAAATTAAAACAAAGAAAAACTGAAAAATAACCAAACAAAAACATGTTAAATAAATCAAAGCATAAAAACTAGACTAACTCAAAACTTGAAATCAAAACACACAAGTAATGCAAACAAAAACAAGAAGAGAGAGAAGAAAGTGATAGAATCACTTAGAGCCCTTTTCCTTCCACACTCTGAAAGAACCTTTCCTTTGATTAAACTCTTAAACTGGAGGTGAGAGGGAAGAATTGAAATTGTTCAAGTTCAAAAGGAACATGAGGGCTTTGAGAAGATCTCCAAGAGGAGCAAGAGAGGATTGAAACTGATTCTGGCTTCCAGATGCTATCAAGCCATTGCTCTGTTGAGTGGCAAGCCACTTATAGCAATTTGGTCGAGTATGACAGGCAACTCCACAATGATGATAGAGATGCTACTTCTTCTGTTTAGGCTTTTGAGAAATAGCCTTTTTAGCCCTAAGGTTCTTAGCTTCCTTCTTATCTTGCTTAGAAGGTGCTCCTAAGATAGATTTATTCTTGTCTAAGTTCTCACTAGCTAAAATATTTTTAACATCATTGTTCTCAATTTCAACATTATTAGCAAGAGGAACAAAAACAGTAGAACTAGTAGAAGCAATATTAAAGGAAGAAAGACCATACCCTAAACCTATTCGATCAGAAGCAGATTTCTGAAGATTGAGCATCTCATCAAGCTTTGCACTTGAAGTCCTCTCCAATTGAGCTCTGAGTTGAAACAGCTCCGCTTTAAACTTCTTGGTCTTCTCAGCCAAGAAATTGTTCTCGAATCTCAGTGCACCAATAGTCTGATTAGCCTCATCAAACTTTGTGGACAGCTCTTTACGATCAAGTTCCACATCACTGAGCTTCTTGGTGGCCAGCCTATAAAGTTTCTCATGTTTTTCAAAAACTTTGTACAATTTTCATAGGCTATATGGATATCATCTTGATCATCTATCTTTTCAAAATTGGACTCCACTAAGTCCTCTTCTTCATCCACACTTTCAACCATCCCCTCAGTAGGATTTACAGTGGCAGTGAAGGCATTCAAGATTCCGTCATCCTCATTGTTGGAATCTTCCTCAGGCTCGGTGTCGCTCAAAGTAGCAGCAAGTGCCTTGCTCTTCCCAATGCTCTTGAGATATGTAAGACACTCATGTTTCATGTGACCGAAGCCTTGACACTCAAAACACTTAGGTCCTGCTGGAACAGTGTACTGACCGCCATCCCTTGCATCTTTCTTCCCTTTATCTTGACTCTTGAACTAAGAAGAATTAGATTGCCTACAATCCTTGTCGAAACCCTTTCCATTGGCATTCTTCATAAACTTCTTGAACTGCCTGGTGATGTAGGACTTCATCTTGGAATCTTCATCGTCTGAAGACTCATTTGTGTCACTGTTCTTGGCCTTCAGTGCCATGCTCTTGCTCTTGCCTGACTTACCAATCCTTGTTAACCCTAGCTCGTAAGTCTGCAGATTACCAACCAGCTCTATCAAAGGAATCTTGTCAATGTCCTTTGATTCCTCAATCGCCGTAATCTTGGCATAGAATCTCTCAGGCAAAGATCTGAGCACCTTTCTCATAATCTTGGGTTCAGGAATGGTTTCCCCAAGATTGAATGCAGAGTTCACTATGTCCTTCAGCTTGGCATAGAACTCATCAAATGACTCATCCTCCTCCATCTTTATTTCTTCAAAGCTTGTAGTGAGCCTCTGAAGCTTTGAATCCTTGACAACCTTTGTACCCTCATAGGTTGTCTAGAGAATGGTCTATGCCTCCTTAGCAGTTTCAGTAGAGGATATCTTCTTGAAATCCTCATTTGTGACTGCACTGAATAAAGCATTCAATGCCCTGCTGTTGAAGTTTGCCGCCTTGATTTTTGCATCATCCTAATCGGCCAGCGCTTCTGTAGGCTTAGTCCAGCCTATCTCCACAGCTTGCCACACCTTCTCATCTAAAGACTACAAGAAAGCTCTCATAGTTAGTGCCATCAAATAAATGAGGTATAATTAACGACTGTCCTCTATCCATGACAAACAAGGTTCAATGGATCAACACAGCAAAAATTAATACCTAATCAAAGTGTGCCTACTCTGATACCACTTGATAGGCCACAAACGTATTGACCCCTTGTGATTTATTAACCAATTAATTTAGCCAAGTGAATTAATTAAGTTAATTAACATGCAAACACGTGGTAGCACAAACAAATCACCAAAAAACTAAATACGCAACGGAAAATAAATAACACGGTGATTTGTTTACGAATGGGGAAAACCTAACGGCAAAAACCCCACCGGGTGATTTTCAGGTCACCACTCCCGAAACTCCACTATTATCACAACAAGCGGTTACAAGTAAAGGAATCCCAAGTATCTTACCAACCTACAGTTGAACCCTTACCCCAATACCCAATTAGACTTGTTCTGTAGTGACAGTTCCCCCTTTTGATGCACGGCTCCCAAGTACGTGACTAACCAATGCACGGATCCCAGTACGTGACTTCAATCACCAACTAAGAAGGTTGTTGGCTGCAAAATTTTTCAGTTCATCCACACGATGAAGATCAAGAAGATGCTTGGTTACAAAACCCTATGGTGCAAAAACACAGCAACTTCTTCAAGAGAAAGAGATGAACTAGTGCAAGAACTTCATCTCTAGTCACAATTTGCTTGAACAGAGTTTGCTCAATGCTTGTGCAACTTGTGAACTCTTTGACGGCCCTTAAAACAATGCTTTTATATGTTGAGGGTTAGGAGAAAAGAAGGCCCAAACACATAATCACGGATCTCAAGAAAAACATATCAGATTGTTGTTTTCTTAAACCTCGACAGATAGGAGGTGTCGAGCAGCTGTCGAGCACATGGGCTAAACAGCTTCCTTAAACCTCGACACATGCTAGCTGTCGAGCTTTAGTAACTCTGCACTTTTAGCTTGTTTTTCTTGAACAGACTTGAAGGGTTCAACACTTGATCTTGAAACATAGTTTCTTGAAGTATTTAAACACATCCTAAATCTACCCAAATACAAGTAAAGTGAGTTTTGTCAAAGGATAAGTCAATTACATAAAATAGTGACATATGTTTTTAACATGTGAAACACATATGTCCTAACAGATTGCCTTTCGGTTTTCAACCCATCAAGGCTCTTATATCATTTTTGTCATTGTTTTTTTCCTTTTTATCTCTCATTTTTCCACTCATGCCTTTCTTTCATTTCTTTCTCTCCTCCCTCTTCTTTTTTCAAATATGGCTATACGAGAGGCTTCAATTGCTCCATCCCCCTACCGTTCCTCCTAGTCAATATCTCCCCAAGCACTACCGTGACTACAAGCCCAAATGTGCTTAGATGAGTCTTGATGAGTTCACTGAGTTCATGAAGCGCATCGATGTCACAGTTATTCAATGGGTAGTGGAATGGTGACATGTTTCAAGCATGGTCAACCACGTCTTCAAAGAAAACTGTGTTTCTTTGGTTGGGCCTCGCCATTGCTATTATTATTCCACATGTCGTATTGCACGGAAATTCAGCCAAGGAGCTCCTAGTGATGATGGTTCCTTTCATACCTTGGCATTTACTAAGAGGATCTTGGGCAGAATCTGTGAGTCCTGGTCAGGACAAAGGGTGACCAAAGGCATCCATTTTCCTCGATTCCTTCATCCAACTTTAGGGTACAGAGCTTGGCTAGAGGCTGACATGAAGTGGGTTCTTATAGATGAAAAGGCTTACAAGAGGTCTAACAAAAGAAAGAGAACTGAATGACTACCTTGATATACCCCAAATTTTACTTTTCTGCACTTTATGATTCTCATGTCTTTTCTTTTGAATTTAATAAAAGATTGGAATGTTCCAAATCCCCTATGGAAACAATTTATTATCTTTTAATTTGAGCAATAAGAGAATCATCCATTTATTATCTTTTCTTATTGTCATTATTTTTCTTTTTCTTTTTCTTTTTCTTTTTCTTTTTCCATGCCATGTAATTTTTGCCCATGACGTCTTTATAGGAATTTTTGTCATGGCCATGGTCTTTTCCCCTATCTTTTGCCAAGACCGCCCTTCTGGGTTTTCAATCTAGTTGGGTTCTTTTGCCTTAATTTTTGCCTAGACCACCCTTTCGGATTTTCAACCTAGCAGGATTTTTCTTTTAAATGTTATATCTCTGGAGCCTGTCCATGTTGATCGGGTGAAGCATCTCTTCCCCATCAAAATCTGTAATTCTTGTAGCACCTCTTGACATGATTTTCTTGATAATAAAAGGCCCAGACCATCTTGGCTTCATCTTCTCCTTGGATCGAAAGTTTTAGCTCTAAGCACTTTTAGGATCAAGTCCCCTTCCTTAAGGTTTCTAGAATTCACTTTTTTGTTGAATGCTCTAGCAATCCTCTTTTGGTACCTTTATGCATGGTATTGTACCCTAGATCTTTTCTCATCTATCAAAGCCAATTGTTCATATCTTTCTTTCATCCAATCTTCCTCTAGGACCTTGGTTTCTATTAGCACTCTCAAAAATTGTATCTCTACCTCAATGGGAAGGACTGCCTCGCTTCCATAGACCAAAGAGTAAAGGGTTGCCCAAGTCGATGCATGGATAGAAGTTCTATAGCCCCATAAGGCAAACGGAAGTTTCTCGGCCCAATCTTTGTATATTACTACCATCTTTGCCAGGATATTTTTTATGTTCTTATTGGCTGCTTCTATGGCCCTATTAGTCTGTGGTCGGTATGGCGAAGACTTGTGATGCTCAATGTTGTATAACTCCATGATCTTTCGAACCTCTCCTTCAAAGTGGGAGCCATTATCTAAAATGATCTCTTGTGGTACCCCGTACCGACAAATGATGTAATTCTCTATGAACCGAGCGACATGCTTGGCTTTCAATACGAAGTAAAAGGCCGCTTCCACCCACTTGGTGAAGTAGTCAATTGCCACTAGGATGTACTCGTGCTCATTCAAAGCCTTAAGGGCTATTTTTCCAATCACATCTATGCCCTAGACTAAGAAAGGCCAAGGAGAGGTCATGTTGTATAGCTCGCTAGGTGGCACATGATTCAAGTTTGCATGTGTTTGGCAATCATGGCAACTCTTCACAAGGTCTACACAATCAGTTTCCATTGTTTCAGTAGTATCCCCATCCTTAGAATCTTTTTGGCTAACATTCTTCCATTCATGTGAGGACCACAAATCCCTTGATGAACTTCTTCCATAACCCTTTCGGCATCCTCTTTCTTCAAACAACGGAGATGTATGCCATCGTAAGACCTCCTATAGAGCTATCCTCCACATAGGATGTATTGCATAGCCATCATCCTTACCGAACGACATTCTCTCTTGTCAGTGCCATCAGGATACACTCCCATTTCCAAGAATTTCATGATTTCATAATACCAAGGAACCCCTTCTTCTTCTATAGCCAAGATTGAAGACTCAGTTTTCCCCTTATGTACTAGTTCATAACTCTGCCCAATTTCTAAGGGTCGTGTCCACACTCCTTCGAGTATTTTGACCATGGAGGCTAAAGTAGCCAAGGCATCTGCAAATTGATTCTAAGCCCTAGGAATAATAGTGTACTCAATCTTATAAAAGGTTTTGGTCAAATCCTCTAAATATTGTTGATAAGACTTCAAATGTTCTTTTTTTACCTTCCATAATTTATGTGTTTGGGCTATGACCAAGGTTGAGTCTCCAAATGCCTTTGCCTCTTTTACCCCTAATTCTCAAAAAGCTTCCATTCCGGCGATACAAGCTTTATATTCTGCCATGTTATTAGTCACTTCAATAGCCAAAGGCACGTGGGACCCATCGGGGGTGATCAAAAGTACTCCTATCCCATTCTCATATTGGTTCAAGGCTCCATCAAAGTACATCTTCCATGCCCCTAGTTCAATATCCAAAATGTCCTCATCCGAAAAATCTTCGTTTCCATCATCTCCTTCTATAGGGTTCTCGGCACAAAAACTTGATACGACACTCCCTTTGATCGTTTTTGTTACCATATACTTCAAATCGAACTCTTCCAATAGGATCAACCATTTCGAAAACCTCCCACTCAAAGTAGGTTTCTCAAATAGGTACTTCAATAGGTCCATTCTAGCTACTATCCATATTTAGAAAGGTAGGATGATGTGTCTCAACATCTATACAGCCCACACGAGTGCAGAACATGACTTTTCTATGGGTGTGTATCTAGTCTCATAATCATGGAATCTTTTGCTCAAATAGTACACTGCTTCTTCATTCTTATCATCGTTTTCTTGTGCAAGCATGCTCTCGACCGCATCCTTTACGATAGAGAGGTATAAGTAATGGCTTCCCATGCTGTGGAGGCACTAGGATGGGTGGATGAAGAAGGTATTCCTTGATAAGTTCAAAGGCTTTATGACATTCATCGTTCCATGCATGGGGTTCAAAGATAGGCTTACAAATGGAGGTGAGTTTGGCAATGAATCGGCTGATTTATTATACCCAACCTAAGAATCCCCTTATCTCCTTCTTGCTCTTGGTTGGAGGCATATCCAATATGGCTCTGTTCTTGGATGGTCAACTTCCATCCCTTTATCACTTACTAAAAAGCCTAGCAATTTCCCAGCTGTTACTCCAAAGGTACACTTTTGAGGATTCAACCTTAACCTATACTCCTTAATCCTTTCAAAGAACTTCCTTAAATTAAAGATGTGACCCTCCCTATCCTTGGATTTCACTATCATGTCATCCACATACACCTCGACCTCATTGTGCATCATGTCATGTAACAAAGCTGTGGCCATCCTTTAGTAATTTGCTCTCACATTATTGAGCCCGAATGGCATTACCGTGTAGTAATAGATTCCCCATTTTGTGGTGAAGATGGTCTTAGTCATATCCTTAGGAGCCATCTTGATTTGGTTATACCTTGAGAAACCATCCATGAAAGACATCAAGGCACTACCAGTCGTGTTATCCACTAGGACATATGTGCGGGAGAGGGAAATCATCCTTAGGGCAAGCCTTATTCAGGTCCCTAAAATCCACACACATCTTTACTTTTCCTTCCTTCTTTGGTACGAGCACAATATTGGCTATCCATTCAACTTGGTGTACGGGTTTGATGAACCCTACCTTCAATTGCTTAGTGACCTCTTCTTTGATCTTTAGAAGCCATCCGGTTCTCATACGTCTCAAATTTTGCTTAACGGGTACCATGTGGGCATGAGTATCAATGTGGTGTTAAGCTTTCTCAGGATCGATTCTAAGCATATCTTCATAGGACCATGCAAACACTTCTTGAAATTTTGTGAGAAGCTCTTGGAAATCCTTTCTTTCTTTTTCATTTAGGGTTGAACCAATTTTAATTAAGCGTGGATTCTCATCATTGCCCAAATTAATAGTTTCAAAAGTTGGTTCCATAGGCTCAATTTTCTTTCCAATTGTTTATTAACTTCATTTTCAAATTCATTAGAATCTTTTAAGTGCAAAATTTCAATATTATGGGACACATCAAAATAATCAAAATTCATCTTATTGAAAATGTTGAAAAGTACATTAGAACTTGCATTACAAAATTTCTTTCCCTCATTCTTAGAAAACCCAACCCAAGTCCAATTATTGAGGTGCCCCTTAATGAATTATGTTCTTCTTCTTCTTTAAGGCACGTCTCTTTCCTTCTCGTCATCCTCTTCGAACAAAGTCTTTAACTCAGCGGACCAATCTTCATCTCATAGTGATCCCCATGCGAGTATAGCTTTGGTTATGTCATACAAAAATTCACCTTTGTTGAGGAAATCTCTTCCTGCCTCGTCGAGAAACCAATTGCCATCGTCTTCACTCCAACAACTCCTCCCCCTCATCTTGGGTCAGCACAAGGTATTGATCATCATCGGAGGGAGGGTCTGTGTCACGTTCAAGCATGAAGCGAGCTGGGGTAACTTGAGTTGCTCCTGCCATCAAGGTCCATTCTAGCCAGTCATGATCCTCTCATGATCCTACATTTCCCAATTTAGAGAAATCATTGACGTAGGCCCTCCTGAAGGTCCATGGTCCGAGAATGCTCCTCAGCTACGGCATGAATTCTGGTAGAAGAAGGCGGACCTTTCCTTCGGTCATCATTTGATCGATATCTTCTTAAGTCAAATTGTCAGACACCGTGGCACGTGGAAAACTGAGAGGGTCCAACGAGTTTTAGTAAATACATGCCCTAAGTAAAAAGGTCCTTAGATGTTCTTAGAAAGTCTTTATGTCCATCTTAATGATGGCCCAATTACAAAATCACTCCTTTTCTTCTCATGAACCTTGCCCCTTATTTCATTTGGGGTTTAGTCCATTTTTACAATAATGCTGTCATCTTACTCTCGTGGGCTTTCATTAGAATGTACTTAGAGATTTTCGACCCTTTGTCTCAAATATGGGCCTACAATGTATTCATCACTTTTGGGCTCTTCTTTTTCCTTTTATTATCATCATCATTTTTTGAAGTAGCCTTCTAGCTAGATTACATTGTAACCTTTCCCTCAAAGCCCATGAATTTCTCATCATTTTAGGCCTAGGCATGCAACAAGGAGGCCCAAGATTAGGGAATTTCATTTTGACTTTGTGGAACATTGGATGCTAAGTCCATAGCATACTTGCTACCTTAAGCCCAAGGTCCTCTTTTTCAAAAGGCCTTTTGATATGGGCTTATGATAGCAATTAGGCTATGGTCTCAAGAACCTTTCAAGTTAAGATATACCTTTGGATTTTGAGATAAGCCTCTTATATGTGAGAACTTCTTTTCTTTTATCCCAAACATTTTAAGGTATGCCATAACTTTTGGGTCATCCTTCAATTTTACATCTTTTATTTGTTCTTTAGAGTTAGGTGAGCACAACATATATGGTTGAACAAACAAGAGAAATAAAAAGGGTATCCTCTTTTGATGGGATCTAGGATCTCTCTAAGTGTGGGTAGGTTCCCTAGAGCTAAAAGGATAGATAAGTAGGTCACTCACAACTAGGTGGGCTATGATTCCAACCAAAGGACTAAGTAGACCTTTGTGGATTGGTGGCAAACCGTTAGCGTACTCAAAGCCCATCATAGGCAATGGCACACATTGTGAGTTGGTGGAATGAATTTCAAAAAACTTTAGCCTGAATGGAGCGTACTCATATTCCCACTCATCACCAACCGAGGTAAAGGGACAAAGAACCAAGTGAAGTGTGTGCAAACAAATATTGAACAAGCCTTTTTTAAGATTAAGAGATAGGACACATTGGAATCAAACTCTCTATCCCCAATGGAGTCGCCATTGTGGGCGCAATGCGTGGTTTAAGGAGTACGCCTCGGCCGAGTGGACTAGGGCAGAGAAAACACAAGGAGTCGCCACCTAGTTTTATGGTCTAGAAACCATGAATATAGCGCCCTTACATGGAAGGACTAGTCTTACTACCAGAGTATGGGTTCGGAGTTTAGGTACGGTCTTAGGAAGGTGTTAGGCACCTAAAACCACCCGACCCGTAGGTCTACTTCCACTTATTCTGTCCTACGTCTTAATCCTATTAAAGGCATATTTAACATTGCATCTTAACATACACACACATTATCATAAATCTAAGCATACAACGTGGCATTTCATCCCAAGACCTAACATTCATCTATCATGCTCATCAACCAAACCTAGCATACATCTATCATACATGGCATCCATTACATCCAAGGCAGAAGCATGTATATATCAAATCAAGGCAGAAGCATAGACATCAAAAAAATCATACTATCATTCAAAGCATGGCATATAGACTTATGTGTACATGTTTAACAAAGGAAGATAAAGCTTTTATAACAAACAAATGCATGTTCATGTGAATGCATGACTTACCTTACTCACCTTACTGCATCTCAGCACTCATGGCATTAATGCATGATCATGTTTTATGCATGTTCATGGTATAAAAAAGAAAAGAAATAAAACCCTAATCTAGCATGTTAAAGACAAACAAGAGACTAAACAAAGGAATAGAGACTTGGAAAGCATAAAAAAGGACCAAACAAAGGCATATTATGTGAAAGAAACAAAGAAGCAGAAGTAGAAAACCTGAATTAGGGTTTCTGGGCACGAGTATGTGTGTGCATACATAGGCCTGCGTACGTAGCCCAGTTGTATGCATACGCATACTTTAAGTCTGCGTACGCATGCAAAAGCATGCACATGCAAACACGCCCTGAAGAACCCTAACCCAGAAAATATAAAAACACAGAAACAAAGCAAAACTTAAAACAAAAATTCTAATAACCTAACATGCTTTTAAAACAGAAAACAATTAAAATCTAAACTAAATAAACATGTTAACACATAAACAAAGCAAAGAAACAAGATTAAAGGAAGAAATGGAAGAAAAGAGGTTAGAACATATACCTCAAAACAAAAGATCTTTTAGCTTGATTTTGACTATTCCCCTCAATCAAATCTATTCACAATCAAACAAAAATGATTAATAAACCTCAAAACTCGAGGACCAAGACTAGAAAAGTTCCCAATCACAATAAAATTGACTTAAGGATGTTTTGTGAAAAACTCCCTCTTTAATTCACTATTTCTAGTGAATCTTAGATCTTCCCTTAGGATATTCTGTGTGTTTTGAAAATGTGCCATGTATGGCTTTATATAGTGAGAAAATAGGGTTCGGAATGGCTTTTAGACGATGTGGGATTCGTTCCAAACCTCAACATTAATGCAGAAAATTTGCCTTCCATAGGTTTCTAAAACGCTAGTTGCGTGCGCAGGTCTGTGATTGCGTACACATGCATCAGACCCGCATACGCAGGTTTTGTCCTGTGCATGCAGGCCTAGGGTTTTCTTAGCCTTTTATTTTCCAAAAATAGATTTATTTTCTCATAAAAAATTATATTTTCCATTTTAACATCTCTCAAGTCAATTTTTAATCTGATTGGGCCCTAAACCAACCTTGGGCCTTAGAATTTTGGCATCATTGGGGAACGAGGGCCCAAGTCGTAAGGGGTACAAAATACGGTGTCTACTAGTGCGCCGCTTGGGGCCAATAGCCACTAAAGGTGCGCCAGCCTCGAAAAGCATGCATAAGGGTTTGGGCTCCCCCTAGACCTCCCATATTCTAGTCTACGATTTTTTGGGTCTTCTCCTACCCATTTTCTTCATTGAAAACTCTTAGAAACACCATTTTCTTACACTTTCTAGCACAGATCGACATCAGAAAACTGCGTTCTTTTAGATCTGAGCATAGATACTCTTGGGTTCAAGTCTTATGACACAGTTAAGAGCTTGAGAGGCAGAATTTTCATGAGAGGGAGCTCAAGAGGTGGTGGACATCAAGCGGTTCATCGGAGATGCCACTTCACTATTTCACACTCCTCTAGATTGGCATTTGCTGGAGGCCATAGTCACTTGTTAGGATCCCGCTTTGAGGTGTATCACCATCAAGGATGTGGACTTGGTCCCTACTATAGAGGAGTATGATCGCTTTCTTTCCCTTCCTACCCCTGTGACTCAGGTCTATCGGCCACCAACTCGATCTCGCTTCCACAAGCGATTGGCAAAGCTATTAGGCTTGAAGACGCCTGTAATGGATGTTTTAACTCGATATGGGAGTGGTTTAGGAGGTAGCATCCCTTGGGATTTCTGATCTGTCGGTTTAGCCTAGCTAAGTGCCTTGCTGCTTACCGAGGAGACTTTATGGACTTTGAGGAGCATTGGACCTTCTATAGGCACCAGGCCTTCATGGTCGCCTTCTTTGGCTCAATGCTATTCCCTTCTCAGTTGGGTTCCATCAGCTTTGCAGTTCTACCCCTGGTAAGTACTCTGCCTCATAACACTTCCTTTACTCCTTCTCTCCTCTCTGAGACTATTCGGTCTCTTTCTCTATACTATGAGATGTGTAGTGGTAGGCTTAGCTGTTGTGTGCATTTGTTGCAGCTTTGGTTCTGTAGTCATCTAAGTGTTATATCGAAGGCACAACCCGCAGGGTTCTTGAGGAGGAATAGAGTTAAGATCACTGTAGCCCTCGATTTCCCTTTTATTGGGGATACCACTGCTTAGTTGAGGTATTTATTTGGCTTGGGTCCTACTGACTGGGTATGGAGAGTTAAGTGGGGAGTTACTAGGTGGCAGGGTTGGACCTACTATATCGATTTACTTGGCATCCCTGTAGTAGGCATCTAGGGTTGTACAGGGTACTATCCGAATATGGCCATGAGGCAATTTGGGGGTACTCAGCATGTTCCTCAACTTAGCAATCTTTCTGTCATCACTTGTGAGCATGGTCTCCAAGATATTGACACAGGCGTCATAGATCGCACTTCTGATTTCTAGAAAGAGCGCAAGTCGACTATTGATTACCCTCATTTGACCCGGGGATGAATATGAGTGGTCTACCGTCGAGTTTAGAGAGTGGAAAACCACCAAGGATCCGCGTTTCATCATTGACCTATCAATTCCTGATCCACTTGACCTTCACCTTTCGGCTGATATATTGAGGGATTACACACTAAAGTTTGAGGTCAGAGTTAAGAGTACTCTTAGGGACTTGAGAAAGTGCCTAACAGAGGCTATCAAAGATAGAGATTGCTGCAAGGAGGCCTTTGATGCCATTATGAAGGACTTTGATGAGATGGGAAGGACAGACGAGGCTGAGCTCACCACACTTCGTGCAAAGGGGTCAGATCCCTTCAACCACAGAGGCTAAGTGCACTTAATTGAGATCTAGGGTTATGAGCTTGGAGAGTGAGCTAGCAGATCTTACTTAGAAATTCACCATCTTGGGCCAGATGAGAGACGAGGAGAGGGCCACGATAGAGGATAGTCGTGCTGAGGCGAGCAGCAGGGCTAATGATTTAGCCATGAGGCTGAGGCAGGCTAGATCCTACATTCACTCTACTTTGAATCTTGAGTATGGGTCAGATAATGAGCCCAGTGAGCCACAATTGGCATTTCATCGTCTCTAGGCTGAGGTAGCCAAGAATGAGGAGGCATTGAGAGTGGCCACTGTTGAGATTAGCACATTGCAAGTTCTGCTTGATACAGAGAAGTAGGGTTGCACCTCGAGTCCCAGTTTGGAGAGGGAGCTGGTTCGTCTTCGACATTTATATAGCAGGCTTAGCAAGATTGTTAAAGATCTGGGCTTTGATGCTACAGGGTTACTTTGTACCCATTCCTCGGATGATCCAATTCTTCTTACCGACTTTGGGGTGCTATACAAGGCGGTGTCAAACTGTTTGGGCTATGTTTGACTTGCTGGAGTCTTTTCTATTTCTTTTCATTTCTGCACATGAGCTATGTAGTTAGTATCCCACCATGTATGGAAAGGTTCGTCGTAAATTGCTAGGCAATTGCGTACGGCCTTCCACTTTTGGGTTTTTAAAGCATAGTCTAGTTTGTAAGGCATGCTTAAAAATTGAAAGAAGGTGGAAACAGAGATGTTTACACATATATTGATTATCAGGAGATATTTATGTTTATGAGATTTGTGTTTAGATGCATAATGATGAATGCATGAAAGGAATAGAAAGGCACAAAACAGACATGTTTAATGAATATGTGCGCAAATGCTTTGAGAATGCAAGATCATACAAATAAAATGGTAAATGTAAGTCTATGCATATCAATATCTCAAGTTCCAAAGGATACGTCCTATTCTAGACGGATCTTTCCCATTCCCATTGCGGTACACCTTCCATTGGTGTATGCCATAGCATCTTTGAACAAGCCACGAAGGGTCATTTGTGTTGCAAGCATGGAGTAACTCTTGAAGGTCCACCCTTTCTTTCCTTGATCTTGATAACAAACCCAAGCAGATTCAACTGAGTGATTTTTCTTTTAAAATGTGACTGGGCCAGAGTTGGCTGCCTATGTACCTCCACGAGGAAGGATCAAGACATCATGTAGTTTAACTGACATTATAAATTTTGATTGCCTTAATTTTTGCCTAGACCTCCCTTTTGGTTTTTCAATCTAGTGGGCTCCCTCACACTCTTCTTTTACTCTCCTTTTTGTATTTTTAGTTTTGTTTTCTTTGTTTTTTGTTTTTTTTTTTTTTTTTAGGAATGTAGAAAAAAGAGGTTGCACTTAGAGGCTCCCTTATGTAAAGTATTGTATGACAGTATCAGAATTAGTGGGCATATTGAAATCATACCCATCCATGTCAACTAGGATCAAAGCTTCTCTGGAGAAGGCCTTTTTTCACCACATACGGGCCCTCGTAGGTTGGGGCAAACTTTCCTCTATAATCAGGCATGGCTTGGTTGCGCTTTTTCAAGACTAGGTCGCCTTCTTCAAAGACTCTAAGTTTAACCTTCTTGTTAAATGCTCGCTCGACGCAGCGCTAGTACAACTATCCATGACACATTGCGGTCATGTGCTTCTCATCTATCATGTTCAATTGCTCATATCGAGACCCCATTTAGCTTCTGACAACTCTGTTTGTGACAAGATCCTGAAAGATGGGATCTCTACCTCTGCAAGGAGGACGGCTTCCATGCCGTAAACCAAGGAATACGGAGTTCCACCCGTGGAAGTACAAACAGAAGTGCAATAGGCGCATAAGGCAAATGGCAAGAACTCGTGCCAATCCTTTAGGTGTTTGTCATCTTCACCAAGATCTTCTTTATGTTTTTGTTAGCTTGTTCCATTGCGTCATTCAACTAAGGGCGACAGGGAACCAAATTCCGGTGTTCAATCTTGAACTGTTAGCAAAGCTGCTCGATCATTTTCCCATTCAAATTCTTTTCGTTATTTGTAATAAGCACTCCTGGCATGCCATAGCGGCAAATGATGTTCAGCTTCAAGAATCGGGCCATCACGACTTGGGTGACGCTTTTATAGGAGGTGACCTCTACCCACTTAGTGAAGTAATCGATGGCCGCCAAGATATACTCATGCCCATTCGAGGCTTTCAGAATCACGAGTCTGATGACATCCATTCCCCAGGCTGAAAAAGGCCACGGCACTGCTAGAGAGTGCAAGGGTCAGGGAAGAAAATTCTTCCTATTCTGATAGATTTGGCAACGATGACACGTCCTCACATGCTTGATGTAGTCACTTTTCATGGTGAGCCAATAGTAGCCTGCTCTCATAATTTTTCAGGGCAACAAGGGTCCACCGGCATGGGCTCTAAGTAGGCCCTCATGCATTTCTTCCATCAAATGGTTAGCCTAGGGCATCTATGCATCGAAGCAAAGTTGTGTCGTGGTTCCTTTAATACAAGACTTCCCCACTCAAGAATAACCGACACACCATGCGCCTGATGAATTTCTTCTCACTATCTATGACCCCGGGTGGTATTCACCATCTTTGATATAAGCCTTGATATCATGGTACCCTGACTTCCTATCAATTTCAGCTTCGACGTTCATGCATTTTTTGATATTCATGTAGTAGCCCAGCACGCCGTAGACCTCTATGTGCAATTCTCGCATCTCATCTCCTTCTGCCAACTTAACCATTCTAGCCAGGGTGGCTAAAGCATCCACAAACTGGTTGTGTGCTCAGGACAAATAAGCAAAGGTAATGCTCCAGAACTTTGGGATTAAGCGGCTGACGCATTTCTGATACGAAATCAACTTGATGTCTTGGGCATGCCACTTTCCCTCTATTTGGGAGATAATCAATAGGGAATCTCCAAAGACGCTTAGATCGTATACGTCGAACTCCAAGACGACCTATAAGCCTACTATGCACGCCTCGTACTCTACAACATTGTTAGTACAATTGAAATTCAGTTTGACTGAAACAGGGATTTTCTGGCCCTTTGGGGATACTAGAACTACTCCCACTCCATTTCCAGTGCTATTGGCGACTCCATCGAAAGAAAGCTTCCAACGCCATGGTTCTACATTGCTGGGTTCTGGCCCTATTGCCAAAACATCCTCATCTAGGAAGAGGGATTCTGAGAAATCTAGATCATTCAACGGTTGATTTGCTAGGTAATCAGCTATGACTTGGCCCTAGATGGTCTTTTGCACCATAAACACAATATCGAACTCGAATAGCAACATCTGCCAACGAGAGATCTTCCCTGTGAGGGCAGGCTTTCCAAAGATGTATTTGATGGGGTCCATGCGGGAAATCAACGGTGTGGTGAAGTAAACCATGTACTGAAGGAAAAATACATGTTTGTATCGCATACTAAACATACGCAGCAAAAAATTAACAGATCTACTTCATTCGTAATTAATAACATGTACTATGTAAGTTTCAGAATTTAAGAACAAGAGAGTGTACCTTGGTGTGGTGAAATTCAAAACCAAAGATCAGAAGTTCTTGAGAACACTTTTAATCTTCACTTCAATTCCACTTGTGCCTAAAAAGTGTGGTCTCTCAATCAGTTTCAATGAATGTATGTTCAAGGGAGAATTAGAGAGTGTCCAACACTCACATACAAAACATTTCATGTTCATACAAAATTCTATATGTTTCTCTCCTTATAACTGATTATCTAATTGGGCTAGCCTTTTGGGCCTTTCCAATTGGGCTTTAGTATGTGGCTTGGAGTGGGACCAAAAGGGAACAAATAAGACACTAGCTCCAATGGGCCTTGGGCTTTTCTGTCAACTCTTGACAAGTCCAAAGTTACCATTAATTATATTTGATACCACTATATAAATATAATTGCACTCTAGGCCTTATTAATAAATTATATCCCAAGACTTTATTGTACATGCAACCCCTTTATAAAATATTCGTAGTAATACAAAGTCATTAATGTAGACTGCCACTTTATAGATTACTGCATCTTAATCCTTGAGTACCCGGTTTAACCCTTTATGTTATTCATCATATATTTATGAAATCCAATTCCATAAATATATACTTTAGTAATTTCTTACTAAAGTGGTTAGGCCTTACACTCTGAATAACCATACCCATTAAACTTATCTCATGGGAATATTTTATATCTTCGTTAAGAGACTATGAATTCCATCTTGAAAATATATGTTCTATCAACACTAAATATGGCTATCAACACTAAATATGGCTATCCAACATACTGAGGTTTTGACCGTTACTTTAGATCTTACTCCTGATATATCAAAGCAACCTACACTCCATGTTCAGGTCCATTATTCTCTCAGGATTAAGAGTTCATGTAAATAGAAGTCGTGAGATTTATTATTCATTTAACAGTCATTAGGAGAATAATAAATCTCACAGCGGTCCAGTTCAATATGTCCTAACTCTTAAAACATATCAATATACCAACTAGAAGTCTCCACTTCCATGATCAAGACAAATCATCTTAGTTGATATGTTATAGTCTTCGCAAATGAAATTCCTAATTTCATCACCGACTACGAATTACAATTCTGAGTTTACAAAGAACTTGTGACTTATATCTTCTGTGATTAAATCACATAAATCACATACAATGCATCCCATGGACTATATGATAATGTTTGAATATTCATGTTACCATCATTTTAGATAATAATAAAATAACTTCATTAAACACAATATTAAGTCATACATAATGTCATACATAATATCATACATAGCATCATACAATAGGATTTTAGGGCACTAATCCTAACATGTACTGCCGTAACTTACGTGAGGCCCATATTAAGGCGCAACATGTCTTTTCAATGGCAATGTAATTGATCTCACAACTAGTAAACTTCTTACTCAAGTCGTAAATCGCCTTCTCTTTTTGATTAGGTTCATTTAGCTGGTCTAACATGCAACCCATAAATGTCTCTTGCATCGCTGGGTTGAGAATCAACGAATATCCCGGCGTTGGGGGAACCAAAATAGGAGGGTTCAACAAATACCGCTTAATCCTGTCAAAGGCCGCTTGACATTCATCTGTCCATTCTATCTTTGTATCCTTCTTCAAGAGCTTGAACAAAGGATCGCACATGGCGGTTAACTACGCTTTGAAGCGAGCTATGTAATTGATCCTTCCTAAGAAGCTTCGAACTTGTTTCTCAATTTTTGGAGCAGACATGTCCCTGATGGCCTGGACCTTTGCTAAGTCCACTTTAATTCCTCTTTGGCTAATTATGAAGCCAAGAAACTTACCTAAACTGGCCCCAAAGTTGCATTTGTTAGGGTTAAGCCTCAACCTATACTTGACAAGGCGCTTGAATAGCTTTCTCGAATCTATCAAATGCTCTCTAGGAGTGCGTGACTTGGCAATCATATTGTCCACATAGACTTCAATCTCCTTATGCATCATATCATGGAACAAGGTTACCATGGCTCACTGGTAGGTCGCACTGGCATTCTTCAAGCCGAATGGCATGACATCATAGGCGTAAGTCCCCCAATGGGTGTTGAATACTATCTTGGCTTTGTCTTCTTCAACCATTTTGATCTGATTATAACCTAAGATCTCCTTGAATTCCTTTGACAGAGCTATGAGCTCATCTTTCATGTACTTGGGAAAGTTTACCCCAATCTTGACGAGTTTTTCCTTCTCGCCTTCTTCGGCTAGGTTTATCACCTCTGTCTCTTCTATATTGGGCTTTAACCCTTCACGCTCTCTGTTCAAAGCTTCTAGGATGTCTCGAGGTAAGTTCTAGACCTCTTCCAATCCTTCAACATCATGATCCAAATATATTGTCTCATTCACATCATCCACACCCTCGTTATGGCAAAGGGACGATGTATCCACTTGGGAATCAGAATAGATCCTATAGAGCGAAACATATACTAAGAAACATAAGATAATTTGCACACATATATTCATAGGAAAGCAAATAAATAAAGATGCGAAAATTTTCCTGAATAATACGTTGAATATTTCATTAATGGATTATGGGTAGGGGGAAAAAAAGTTCATGCCTGATAATGATAAAAGGGAAATACTCTTTTTTGTTATTTCTGGGAAAACAAATTGGGGAAATGAACAGGGAATACAAATAAAGCAGGAAATGACATAAGCATGCAAAACGAACTAAATATGCTATTCCAACCCTCTCGGGTGATCGGGAGGCCCAATCACTCGATGATGGAATACGGCTTACTCAGCCAGTGCAACCACAAAGCAAGGCTTGATGGTCCAAAGGCCTGCCATCTCGTCTGGCATCCCTGGTTGAATAGTAGAAGTCGGATCATCTTTGGAAGATATGATAGTATTCATGGAGAACTATTCGAGACAGAGCTGAATAATGCAAGCCAAATCAAGCTCTTCTTCTTCTAATTCCTTGAAAAGTTCTGGCACAATGACCTCGGCCAAAGCCAGAACAGTGGCCCTGATATGGGGAATAAATAACCCTGAAGTGGAACACTTCCTCTTCTTTCCTCTAGAAGCTTGAAAGAGTTCTTCATGGGTGGGTTCATACCCCAAACCGAATCTTCCTTTGTTATCTGAGAGTTCAATAAGAGCAGGGCTCCCACGTCCTATGGCTCTGAGGTCGTGGCCTTACTTGTACCCAAACTTGAGCATTTCCTCAGTGGCCATCATAACTGCTACAGGCCAGCTGGACTCAAGCTCTGAAGCATTATGAATCATGGAAACTAACTCGAAGCTATGGAAGGATGCTTCTAGAAAAGCATTAGCATCGATGTAGGGAATAGATGTCTCTTAGAAGATAATCAGGGGCTCTTCAGCCATAATGGTGATCAGCTAATTCATAGATATGAACTTGAGTCTCTAATGGAGGGTAGACGTGACTACACCTGCTGCATATAACTATGGCCTCCCTAAAAGCATGTTGTATAAAGAGTCCACTTTAATCACTTGGAAGTTAACCATGAAGGATCTTGGGCCAATCCTAATCATTAGCTCGATTTCGCCTTGCACTTCACGGCGTGTGCCATCAAAGGCTTTGTTGATCATAGTGCTAGGCCAAATAAGAGACATATCCACTTTCAAGCGCTCAAGAGTGACCATTGGGCAGACATTCAAGGCTAATCCGTTGTCAATTAATACCATTACGACAATCATGTCTTCACACTTGACCACGATATGCATGGCCAAAGCATGATCTCTTCCTTCTGGAGGTAACTCATCATTTGAAAAGGAGACTTGGTTGGTGGCCAACACCAATGATACCATACCCTCGAAGGAGGAATCTGTAATACCGGTAGGAACATGTGTTTCCTTTAATACCTTCAATAGAGCCTCACGGTGGACCTTAGAAGATAACAACAGGGCTAAGATAGAAATCTGAGCTAGAGATTTGTTCAACTGCTGAATCACACTATAATCGGCCTTCTAGATAGTTTTCAAGAATTCCTTGGCTTCTTCAATAGTGACCCTATTCCCGACTGGCTCGGCCATGCCCTTGCCAATCTCTTTCCTTCTCTTTTTTAGTTCCTTGGAAGTATAACATCAGCCACTTCCAGTAAGTCCGGATAGACCTGAAGAGATATTAGAGCAAACCTCTTCCTTTCTAGTTCGGGTGGAGATCAAAGTCACATCGTACTTCCATGGGACACGATGACTATCTTTGTAAAGGAAGGGTTTCGGCATACGGATGACCAAGCCTTCTTGAGTCTGCAGATTTGGTGCCAAGGAGAACATCTTTAGACCGATGATGACTAGACTAGGCAAAGCAGCTTCTAGAGCTTTTAAGCTAGGAGCCCATAGATTCCTTGGATAGGCTTTAGCAGAACTAGAGGATTGAAACTTCGAATGGTAGGGACAACAAGAGTTCCCTTCCGGACAAATCCTGGTGACGGCTTGGCGATCCCAAGCAAAGATAAGATCAAAGGAGCAATACCCTCAATGGCTGGCATGGTTTGTTCCTTCTTTAAAGCTAGCGCTCCTAAATCCACAAACAATTTTATAATCTCTTCGATAACGACTGAAGTTGGAGGAGCTAGCATCCTCATCCCTGGAGGAACCTTACAAAGGCACTCTTGTAAGTACTTATCCGAGTCTATCCTTGATCCTATTAACATAGCGCTGTGGCTAGTTCATGCTTGGGTACTTGGAGGGCATAGGCTAGCTGCCATGCAAATAATGCCGTGGTCGGCCAAACTCTGAACCTGCGCCCTGAGCACTCTACAATCGAATAGGGCATGTCGATCCCCCTTGTCACAGAATGAGCAGATTTCCCAGTCGAACCCTGGGGCTCCTATGTTCTCCAGAACAATTTAACTTTCTTGGGCTAGAGCCTGTAACATGGCTTTCCAAGGGAATGAGGAGGACAAGAAATCTGGAATCCTCTCCTCCACTATAGAGATAGCACTCACGTTCCTTTCTAGATGAGAAGGCAAGGGATTAGTGATGACATTTGACCCGATTGGTGAGGAGGCAGGGGATTGGTGATGTCAAACTATACTGGTTTGTTGTCGATGAGATCTTGGATCCAATGTTTCAAATGCACACATTCTTCCGAGGTGTGCCCTTCGACCCCAAAATGGTGCTCACATTTCTTAGATAGGTTAAAACCGAGTAAAGGAGGACCGTCTCTAGGTTTTGCAAATATTGGAGTCACTAGCTTCTTCTCTAATAGATAAGCATAAAGCTCTACCATGGGCATAAGTAACGAAGAAAATTTCCATGGCTTCGCCTTGGGATATCGGGGTTGATCAAGCCTTCCCCTTTGATTGAATGCTCAATAAGGTGCCTAGGCTGGCTTAACCTATTGCTGATAAGGTCGGGCATTTGGGGCTATATAAGTAGAAACAACACCCCTGGGTCCTTCAAGCATTTTATCGATCATGTGAATATCAGCTTCCTTTCCTTTGCAGCTGGTTGCCTTTTTCACCAGCTGTTCTATCATAGAATTTAAAGCCTCAAGATCAACTATTTTCTTGCTTCTAATACCCTCATCAATACGCTCCCCAATAAGAATCTGGCTTGTGAAGTGAATGACTTGGACACTGATCATCTTCTCATAGTAAGAAGGCTTAAGGTTATCGATGAACCACTTGATCATTTAGTCTTCCATCATGGTAGGAAGCACTTGTGCAACTAGCTCACACCACCTTTGGGCATACTCACGAAAAGATTCCCCACTCTTTTTTTCTGTCCTTTAAAGAACTGTACAATCAAGAGCTATCTCAGTATTGAACCGATAATACTCCAAAAATGCATTGGCCATCTCTATCCAGTTGGAGGACTTTTCCAATCTCACATACCATGAGGCCACAGGGCCAGTCAAGCTATTAGAGAAAATCTGGCAGAGCAAAGGATGATTGTCTTCATAGGATGCCATCTTCCTACAAAACATGCGCAGATGGGCGCAAAGATCTCCAATGCCATCATACTTGACGAACTCAGGTGCCTTGAACTTGGGAGGCATAATGACCTGAAGGAAATTGGTCAAATTGTCCAAATTGACACTTCCTCGGGCGCCGAAGCCCTCTATGATACGAATTTTCTCAGTCAGGGTTTCCGTTTGACTTTTAACCTGACCGTAACCAGACTCTAAGGTCTTATCCTTAGGAGGATTCATTCCTTGGTCACCCCTTTGTGGGATGAATGGCAATGTGATTTGGATCTAGTGGCGACCAAGTCTCATTTTCAGATTGGGGTGCAGAGCCCTCTAGAATGGGACCAGATGAATCTCGGCCTCCTCCTACAACCAATTACTGCATCATACGCATCATTTCGGCCATCTGCTCTTTTAGGAGAGCGATCTCATAAGTGTTTTTCTCAATGGGGGAAGGACCACTAGTAGACATCTCTTTAGCACGAGACCTAATGATGATAGGATCATGATGTGATGGTAACTTGGCTGTTTCCTTTAAGCAATCTTTTCTCTTTATAATCCTAGAAAGGAAAATAATGGGACAGGAAAGAAATGGGGTACATTTGAAAATTTGACAATGTGGAAACACAAAACAAGCACAAAGTTAGTTTAGGTTCTTGCTCATTAAAAATGCACCTATCATAAATGCACCTATCATTTTCAAAGATATTGGCTTGGACCCTTGAGCGGGTTTTTATCATGGTGAATTTCTATAGTGATGCGAAATTAACGCACAAGCTTGGCAAGTAACCGGAACTTTCATATCATGCTTGAAATTACGAGATGGACCCTTCTCTTTTGATTACAAGAAAACAATGCTTTTACAAAATTTGGCTTTTTATAATGCCTCCAGAACATGGGCTATAGACAATGGCTCTAACAATGGGCCTTTTATAATACAAGGAAGTTCAAATTTACAATGAAGAGGCTTCATTCTAGATGGCTTTGCCTTCTTAGAGAAGATCTTGAACTCTTGGCAGTGTCCTCCTTGGCGCGGAGTTCCGGCTACTTACCATAAATTTTATCTGTACACATTTACATGACAGAGTCATTGGTGTATGCATGCATGCCCTTGTAGGGTTAGAAACCCTTAGGGATTGGGTATGATCTAATGTGCAAGCAACGAGGTTGCTTTTCCCTAGGGGTTAATCACAGATGCTGTGTAAACAGGATGGATAGAACCTAGAGTAGAGCACAACTCTTTGACGCAAGCAAAAGGGCAAACCTGCAAACAGAAACTGGACACTTTCCTCTTGACTCATTTTGAAAACAATCCTAAGAAGGCTATCCTACCTTAGGCTTAGATGTTCACTCGGCTTTGGCTCTTCCTAGTCCTTATAGATTTTGACTTAGTCTAGGCCAACTATATGAGACACGACTTAACTGGTAAGTTGGTCCTATTCTTAAGGGGGAACCTCGATCATCTAATCCTTCCCTTCATAGAAGTTGTGGGATAAAGTGGATCAAGGCGGCCTTTTCACCATAATCCTGTCCACCCATAGACCCAGGAAAAGCCTACAATTCGGCATCCAGTAACTATCTAAGATATACGCATCCAGCATTCGCTTTCAACGCTAAGTCCGGCTTCAACCCAATATGAGGGGTGATGTCATGCATTTTGAAATGAAAGGGGAAAGACTTTCCAAGCACAATAGATACATGAACAGATAAAGGTGTAGCAGAAATTAAATCTACTACCCTAGGTTCGTACAAGTGAAGGAAAGCTATAAAGCATGCTCAGGAAAGCAGGAAAGTTTCACACATATGAAAATACCTCAAAGCCGGTTTTTGAAAAACCATTTGAAAAAAATTTTGGAAAACATTTTTGAGTTTTGAAAATAGTTTACTAGGAGATAGTAAAAGCATTTTTCAAAAGGAAAGCCCTAAAGGCTAATGCCTATTTCAACGTTTTTGAAAGCCAATGTCCAAAGATTAAGATCTTATCAAAAGCTCTAAAGGCTAAACTCTCTAAATGTCCCTAATGGAGTCACCAATTTGTCAATGCCTTGCGACGGTTCGACCATCCATCGCGGCGACGCTCGCACGCTTTTTATTTTGGAGGATATGCACGTGCATATAAAGCTCGGAGCTGGAGTGCTGTGGAGGAGGGTATGCCTCGGGTGTGTGACTGGAATATGAGTTAATTTTGAGGAATTACCAAGGGTAAGTGAAGTCGCCACCAATCATTGGGTTTTTTCTAAGGTGTGATTGGTCACCTGAGTCTATTTGATTTTATTACCAATCCTAGGCTAAGAAAAAGGTCGTTTTTCCTAATCTAATGCGAATGGATAAAAATTCTTGATTCTTGAGTTCAAAAGTCTAGTTACATGTGGGAAGGTGTTAGGCACCCCACAACGCCTATCCATAGACAGTCCTTTGTTTTGGTAAAATCTTAATTGAAGGACATTGGCAGTTAAAAATCAAGCTATTGGCATTAGCTTTTAGGGAGAGAGAGAGAAAGATGTAACCACTCGGGAAGGCTAGGCCTCCTAATATACTAAACATTGCCCCTTGTGGGCTTACGTCTTCTTTCTTGCATCCTTGCCCTTTTTCGCTTGCACTTAGGAGGTCGCACCCTTGCTCCAAGTGTCCATGCTCCAAGTGTGTACATGCAATGACAAAGGTAACAAGCCAGCAAACAAGTAAAGAAACAACTAGAAGGAAAGTATGCTAAAAGAAAAACTATCAAAGAGAACCAAATGGGGGCAAACAAATATGTTATCAAACAAAAGAGGGTGTCCTAGGAGGACAAATGTAGGTTCGGATCGGGTGTCCATAATTCCATTGGATTGGAGTATGGACAACACACAGACTCATGCATGAACATGGAGGCAAGCGTGCAAAGATGCAAAGAAGCAAAGAAGGCCAAACGGGTGGCACAAAGCAAGTAAGGAAAGCATAACATCGCACAAAGTGGAAAAAGGGTATACATCAAGCAAACCGAAACCACGGAGGTGTATCTCACAAGTGGTCACACCCAAACAATCCACAAGAGGGACGGATGCCACCACACAAGCAAATGGCCTCAAAGACTGACAAGCACAAGCCCACAGAGGGCACAAAGCATGGCAAAGCCTAGATCTAGACAGGCAAACATGGATATAAAGCATAGAAGCAAGCAGGCATACATGTGCATCAAAGGAAATGATCCAAACCCTTTGATATAGGCCTAGGTGTATGGATGTAGGCCTAGACCACAAGATCTAGATCTACACCCTACCTAAAGGGCCAAAACACATGGAAAAAAGAGATAACAAGAGCTAAAAAGGCTTTAGAAGCACATGGCATAGCAACCAACATGTAGATCTAGACACATAAACATGGCACAGAGCACACAAAGATATAGATCTAAGCATAAGCATGACAAGGAGCACATAAACAAGTAGATCTAAGCATAAACATGACAAGGAGCACATAAACATGTAGATCTAAGCTCAAACATGGAAAGGAGCACATAAACACGTAGATCTAAGCATAAACACAAAATTTAGGCATATCCTAGCCCAAGAAGGCTAGGCCAACAACATCAAAGCAGTAAAACATGGCAAAAAGCAAGGAGACATGCTAAAAATGCTATAAAACATGCTAGGAAGCAAGATAAACCAAAGATATACTATGGAAAGCAAATAGATAAGCTATGAAGAAAGATAAAGCAAAGGGTGTAGATTGTAGCTAAAAAGCTACATCTACACCCATAAAACCTCAGATCCAAGGTCCTAAGCCCAAGGATAGGAAAAAGAGTGCAAGAACACTACCTCTTGATTGTTGAGAAAAGAGAGAAATCAAAGGTTTTTTGATGTGTTTAGGAGAGAATTTAGAGAGGAAAACAAAGAGAATCTGCCTAGAAAAATGCTCCAAATTACCCAAATTCCTTTTCCTTTTTTTTTTTCTGATGGGGGGTTTAAGGGTGTTTATATTGAAAAAGTGACTTTTCAGCTCTGGCGGCCACGTAGTGGCCGCCGACTTGGGAGGCCTTTTTGGAGGCCTTCTCGGGCTCGGATTTAGTTTATCTCGGTGTCCCTGAAAGGGTATGGGTGTGTAGTTTTCCGAACACTAAAGAAATTGAAATTCCAACGGTCGGATCAAAAGTTATGGCCTTGGGAAGCGAGCTAACGCGTTTTGCATGATTTTCAGGATATCTCGACCATTTTAGCTCCGATTTTGACCCATGAATAGTCATTGAAAAAAGAATTCAATAATCTTAGCAATGATACTAGTCTCAACCCATTCTGATGGTTGGATCAAAATTAGAGTTTTTGGGGCCCTCGGGAGTCAACCTTAGGGTCAAACTTGGTCAAACTTGATGAAAATCACCGAATAGCTTGAGTTTGATGTAGAAACATGAAAAATATTGTTTTGTGGTGATTTTAACCAGCTTTGACTTTCGGTCAACCCAGGGTTGACTAGGGGCATTTTGGTCAACTTGACTTGAAATGGCACTTTGAGTGCTCCGATGCCCGAACGGGTTACGCCATGTCAATCCAGATGTTTCTGTGGCCCTGTGGAAGAAAGTTAATATTTTTGAGATTTTCGAAGTCCAGCACGCGAATCAAAGGCGGACAAAATACGGTATTTGCACCAATGATATGCAACAGATTATGAAATGTAACATGTTATGTTAGTTTTCTTAGATCTATGGCTAAATGTTATTTAGAAACCTCAGATCTACATTCTACTCTTATTGTAAAGAATCAAATCTAATGTTTAATGTGGAAAACAATGTTTTGAATAAAAATGTGTAGATCTGATGTCAATTTTGTAAAAAAAAAAATATATATATATATATATATTTGATGACAAAGTGGAAATTTGGATTTTAATAAAGAAATCTATGGTGAGAAAAATTTAAATCTATTTTTTAGATATGAAAAAGAATGGGTTTTATTGTGAAAATTTCAGATCTAATTTTAGATATGAAAAAAAATAAGTTTTTAATAAGAAAATTTCAGCTTTGTTTTTAGATGTGAAAAAGAATGAGTTTTTAATAAGAAAATTTTAAATCTGATTTTAGATGTGAAAAAGAATGAGTTTTTAATAAGAAAATCTCAGATCTGATTTTAGATATGAAAAAGGATGAACTTTCAACAAGAAAATTGCAGATCTGTTTTTTTGGATATGAAAAAGAATGAGAAAATTGCAGATTTGAAACATTTAATAACAAATAACCATAGATCTAAGACTATGTTACGAACAACCCTAAATCTACATGTTCAAGCATGTGAATCAAATCATCATTATATTCTAATCATGGAATCAGGATTTGAAAGAAAGAAAGATCATGCTAGAGTTTGATGTTCAAATGTTAACATGGAATGCACAATTAAACATACATGCTAATAAAGAAATAAACTTAATACCTGCATCAATGCATGAATGAATTCTATAGGGGAATTGCTTTAGAAGTCAGAAGAATGGATCTCTCTGAGTTCTAAAGATTTATCACTTAACAGAAAAGAAATCTTAAAGTCAGACTTTCAAAGTTTCTTTAACGTTAAGGGGAGAGGGGTGTTGAATGTTGGGAGGTCTCCTCTATTTATAAACGTGTTAATTGTTTGAAAAATAAGTCTGATCAGCTTAAAAAAACAAGCAAAAAATGTTGGGGAAAAAATCCTTAAAAAATGAGATTTGGATAAGAGTAAGCTGATTTTCCAAATCTGAACACGTTTCAGTATTTTAATCATATTTCTCTTCTCAAAATTCGGACTAAGTTGAAATTTTGTTAGCTGAATGGAAATCTGATTCTCTACAACTTTGCCATAAATATCCTAGTTCTAATTTTGAATTTTACTACACCAAAAGTGCCCTGGAACATAAATTTGAAAACTGCTACTTGATTAGCACGTTTTTGAAGTATTTTCCAAGTCTAAAACTATATTTGGACGAATTGTAGAGTTATTTTCATGATAAAATTCATCCCAAAGTGATAATTAGGATTTTCAAAATAATTATTTTGAATATAATTATCCCAAAAGTCTAATTATCTACCTTCTTTAAATATTATCAACTTATTTGTTTTAATCTCATGCAATCAATCACTTTTCAATAAAAATATTCCACCAATCATAAAAATTCATTTAATTAATTTTAATTGATAATCAGTCAAAATTAACTTCAATTAATCATGTGTGATTAGTTCCACCCAAATAAATGTATGCAGACCGTTAAAACTTGATCTTGTGATATTTTTCGATTCGATGGTCCAATTTGGAAAACAAACATATCATCGTGATCGTTAGAATCTCAAAATCATTTTTATGATATGCGATGAATGACTTAATACCTAATATGCAATCATGATTTTTGGGTACTTAAAGTGGTTATTTTGGTCATCTCTCAAGGTTAAATTATGGGTGCAAAATTGAGTGTCTACTCTTACGAAACTCATGACTAGCTGCTCCGATACCATAGATAACTAAAGCCACCAAAAAATAGGAAATGACTGTTCATCCAACGCATGAAATATATTTAGAGAGTCACCTTTAACAATAAACTTCGGGATGCCCATATCTTTAGCAAATTGAGGGCTAGTTTCAAAAAAAATTTCCTCAACCTCAACAGCACCAAGAGAGGCCTAAATCTTTTTACTAAGAGTAGCACCCACCCTACCCTCATCATCACAGAAAACAACACCAACCCCAACCTCTTTCATTATCACAAAAGTAGCTCCATATACATTTACTTTATATTAAGGGGATAAAGGAGGGACCCAATTTCCCCGAAGAAGCACATAACGCTTTGAAACCAACACATTAGCCGAATGATACTCATCTATATAATGATAACACCACTGCAATAAATCCAAACTAGATTTCTTAACCTTACCATGCCTCACTTCATTTCTATTATATCACAAGGCCCATGCAATCATGATGACATGTACTAACTGGTCTTCCTTAAACTGAGCTTCCATTACCACGTACCACATCAAGTCCATAAAGTTTCGAAATTGCAAAGAAAGCCCCGGTTTGAACAACTTTGAACCTTCCCACTCCTCACGAGCTTGCGAGCAATCCCCAAAAAAAAAAATTCTCCTCATGATTCAGCAGCAGAATTACACTATTCACCAGCACTTCCTTGAATTGCACGTCTTCTAGCAAGATTATCCTTAGTTGGAAGAATATCCCAGCACTGGTGTACTAATGAGTTGCACGAACCTTCCACAATTTCTTCCGAAACCGTTGCAAACTACTACCATCAGAAGAAGAGACAACATCACCATTAGAAGAACACTCCAAAGCAATCTTATAGGCACTTTGAACGCTAAACAATCACTACAAAAAACTTGTCCTACACCAAAATTTGTTTCTTAGGGCTTTTTAAAACCACCATAATAGGTCACCCTATAGCAGCGCTTTCAGAAACCGCTGGTATAGGTTGCCCTATTACAGCAGTTCAACAGCGGCGTTTTTTAAACCACTGCTATAGGAGTCCTATAACAGCAATTTTAGAAACTGCTAGTAGACCTATTACAGCGTTTTCAAACCGTCGCTATAGGGTAGAAATATCAATTTTTTTATAATTATTTTCTTTTTTGTAAAGAGCCTATTCCGGCGGTTTTAAAACCGCTGCTTTAGGGTTTTTCATATGTAAAACCTATTCCAGCGTTTTTGAAACTGCCGAAATAGGTTGTTTACAATAATATTTTTATTTAAAATTTTCTTTTATCTTAAAGCACCTATTACAGCGCTATAACAGGGTATTACTCCTTTGCTAATATTGAAGACCTATTCTAGCGCTTTTAAAAGCGCTATAACAGGGTATTACTCCTTTGTTTATATTGAAGACTTATCACAACGCTTCTAGAACCGCTGTAATAGGGTTTACTCCTTCCCTTATGTGATTGACCTATCCCAGCGCTTTTAAAAGCGCTGGAATAGGGTTTACTCATTCCCTTATGTGATTTACCTATCCCAGCGCTTCTAAAAGCGCTGTAATAGGGTTTACTCCTTCCCTTATGTGATTGACCTATCCTAGCGCTTTTAAAAGCGCTAGAATAGGGTTTACTCATTCCCTTATGTGATTTACCTATCCCAACGCTTCTGAAAGAACTGGATTAGGGTTTACTCGTTCCCTTTACCAATTGATTTTCTTCAATTAGTTCCTTTTACTAATTAATTGTTTAAACTCTATCAATGTTTATCTATTTTATATTCCTTTTACCAATTGATTGTTTAGACTCTGTTAATGTTTATTTATTTTATATTTTAAAATTCTATTACTACTTTGTGTTTATCTATTTCGTAATGACCGATACACCTCCAAAACCTAAAAAATGACCAAAGTACCTCTGAAACCTAAATACTAACCGAAACACTCTTGAAACCTTAAAAAATGACTGAAACACCCCCCAAAACCTAAAAATCACCAAAATACCCCTGAAACATAGAAAACGACCAAAATAAGACCAAAAACGCCTATTATTATTGTTGTTGTTGTTGTTGTTGTTGTTGTTGTTGTTGTTGTTTGACCTTCAGCCCATCAACAATGGATGATGGCCCAACAAGCCCAACACAATATATTTGTTAGAGAGTGGACTATATAAGAGAGCGGCTCAGTAAATCAAGTGTGGACCTTAACAGTTTGGATTCAAGCCAAGAGGATAAACGCAATAATAAGGAAAACTCTCCTTGGTCGAGTCCGAAGGTGAAATGTTCTTATATTTACTTAAGTTATTTCAGTACAAGGTGTTCTTTCTCTTTTCTTTTTTTTCTCTCCCACATTACATGCCCATTTTTTTATGGAGGCCTTTTCCTTATATAGTTCTTCCATCCTTCATCACCATCTTCCACTTGTTGATGTTGTAAGTGATCTCTTAGATGTTTGTCCCATTAGAAACCTCCTGGAAGCTTTTTGAGTAGTTGTAAGCTAAAATATCACTGTTCAGGTGTCATTTCCATAAAAATGCGGCCAGTTGGTTAGGCATAACAATTATTATAGTTAGAAAGTTATTATTGTATTATATTAATTTGACAGTTTGAATATGTTTGATTATTGTGGGGTCTATATTGGCGTTTGTCAACTAGATCTAGTTCTTTATTTAATATTGATTTTTGTTTAGCTATAAACAGGGTGTGAAAACAAAATGCAGGGAAAAAATTTTTGCCATTTTTTTTTTTTTTAAATGGACCTATAGCGGCGCTTTTGAAACTGCCGCTATTGAAACTGCCGCTATAGGCCTTTTTAGCATGTATAAAAGAAGGGCCTATAGCGGAACATTTGAAACCGCCTCTATAGCCAGTATTTAAAAAAGGCCTATAATAGCGCTTTTAAAACCGCCGCTATAGACCTTTTTAGCTTGTATTTAAAAAGGCCTATAGCAGCAATTTTAAAACCGCCGCTATAGGCTATATTTTTAAAAAAGACCTATCTCGGTGCTTTTAAACTATTGCTATAGCATGTATTTAAAGAAAAAAAACCTATAGCAGCGGTTTAAAAAGTGCTAGGGTAGGGTCTGAAAAGCGCTGGTATAGGTCCAGCGACCCTATACCGATTGTCACTACACGGCAGTTTAAAGCATCAGGATAGGCATTTTAGGCCTATTCCAGTGCTTTTTGGGGCTATCCCAACAATTTTGCAAACACTAGGATAGTCCCATTTTTTTGTAGTGAATCCATTGGAAGTTTCAGCCCAAATATGCTTATCTTCTGGTAACCTCACACTCAGAGCAATTCCAAAGACAACATCGGCCTCATATGTAATGAACACTAGCTTAATCAACTCAGACTTCCATCCCCCACTAACTTGATCAATAAGCTCACTGACTCGACTCTCAATTGGGATGCTCATCGGTGGAGACACCACCCGATATGTAGACTGAGAGGGAAGCCACTTATCTCCCCAAATTCAAATATTTTTTCCATTACCAACTTGCCAACATAATCTACTCTTCACAACATATTGAACAACCATGATACTCCTCAAAACATAAGGTTTATTCCCCATAGAAGCATGAACAAACTCACAAATCCAGAAAATACTTAACTTTGAAATCACGATACACCTAAGAATCTTTACAAAATTGAAGCCGCCAACCTTATTTAGTAAGAAGTGCCAAATTAAAAGGTTTAAGTTGTTTAAAACTATTCCTCCACAAGACTTCCGTGCACATAATTTATCCTAACTAAGCCAAGCCATTTTTTTTCATCCAACTTTTGACTAAAGGAGTCAATCTTGTACTGGAGGCTATACTGGTTTGGCTAGGGGAATGATATATTTCGGTACCAGTGTACCTCAATTCAAAAAAAATTATTCATGAGTTTAGACTTTAGCATCAACTAAAAAAAAATACAAAAAATAAAAAAACAGAAAGCTTAGGTTATGTTTGGTAACAGTTTTTGTTTTCTATTTTCAAAAACTTGTTTTTGGGAATATAAAGAAAAAAAAATTTCTTGTATTTTTTAAATAAAAAACATGTTTGGTTAGTTGAAATTAAAAAGATAGTTTTTTGAAGAAAAAAATAGAAAATACTAAAATATGTTGTTACTAGGATTTGAACTCTAATGCTAACTCATTAAATGAGATAGATTCATTAAATTAAATGCATGTTTTCATTGACTTTTGAAAATTAGAAACTGAAAACAGTCTTTTACGTGTTTTCAGTTTCCTTCACAAATTGAGTTTTGAGAACAGTTTTTGTTTTCTGTCCATTTTGGGTTCCCAAACAAGTTTTTTAGTCTCAAAAATAGAAAATTATTTTTGGAAACATAACCAAACATACCCTTAATTGTTCATTACATACTAAGAAAACAAAATACAAAATTTTACATGTTCTACAGCTTCTAGCTTTGGCTTAGATGAGATTTGAGAAACCAAATCTCAAATTGACGTGAACTAAGAGAGAAAGAGAGACTATGAGAGAAAGAAAGACTAGGATACTGAGAGAGTGAGAGAGTGGTTTAGCAAAAAACAAAAAAGACTGAGAGAGTGAGAGAGACGACGTGAGAATATGAGAAAGAGAGACTAAGAGAGTGGTTTTGCCCTTAAAAAAATTTAAAAATTACAAAACATAAAAAATTTAAAAAAAAAAAAGCTTTTTTTTCTGTTCCGATCAGTACGACCAATACCGGCTGAAACACTCAAAATCAGTCGGTACACCCAATACATGGTCAATACGCCCGGTATATAAACCGGTACGAAACGTTGGCGCTTCTGTTCCGATGCACGTACCGGTATAATACATATTGGCCATACTAGCCGGTATGGTACGAAATCCTCTTCCTTGCTTTTGACCCCACCAAAAATTCCGAATCACACTCGTCAATTCATCACAAAAGGTATCAAGAATTTTGAAATAGCTCATGGTATAAGTTGGAATAGCTTGTACAACTGCCTTTATCAACACTTCCTTACCAGCTTTAGACAATAACTTTTTCTTCCATCCCACTAACTTTTTAGCAAGTTTTTCTTTAATGTCATTGAAATTATTTCTACTATTCCTTCCCACCAAAGAAGGGAGGCCAAATTATTTCTCATGCTGTCTGATTACCTAAGCCCCAAACCTAGACTTTACCTCATCTTGGATATCTTGAGCAATATTACCACTAAAGAATAGAGAAGTTTTAGCTTTATTAACTTGTTGGCCAGATGCTATCTCATACACCTTTAGGGTATGTTGCAAAGAGTCACATTCCTCAATAGAAGCTTTACAGAAAATAAGGATATCATCTACAAAAAATAAGTGAGATAATCTAGGACCCCCCCTCTACAAACAGAATTACCTTCCAAAACACCATCAGAGATAGACTATTTAATCAAAGATGAAAGATCTTCAGCACGTAAAAGGAAAATATAAGGAGAGAGAGGGTCCCCTTGTCTTAAATCTCTAGAAAGGGCAATACACCCATAAGGTTTCCAATTAATCCTCACAGAATAAGAGATAGAGGAAATACGTTGCAATATTAACCATCTAAGGTGAAAACCCAATTTTTCCATAATTCTATCAAGACACCCCCACTCCACCCTATCGTAAGCCTTACCCATATCAAGCTTCAAGACCATCTCTCACTTAGAAACTCCTTTCTTTTGACCAATGTGATGCATAGTCTTAAAAGCCACTAAAACATTATCAGCAATCAACCTGCCATGTACAAAAGCACTTTGGGTATCACTAATAATAGAAGGTAAAATCTTTCTTAGCTTATTTGCAATGACCTTAGAGGCTAACTTACAGACCACGTTACATAAACTAATTAGGCGATAACCAGTCACTCTCTTAAGATTTTTAATTTTTAGAATCAAAACAATATGAGTTTCATTAAACTTTGGAGAAGTACTACCTAGGTTTAAAAAATCCAATACCATTTTTGTGATGATATCCCCAATTGTAGGCCAGAAATGTTGGAAAAAAAAAAAAAAAAAAGAAAAAAAAAGAAAAAAAAGATGAGGCATCCCATCAGGTCTCAGAGCTTTAAGAGAATACATTTACTTTAAAGCTTTTGATACTTCACAAGCTTGAAAATCTTTAAGCAACATATGGTTCATTTCTTGCAAAACTTTAGTGTTAGGACATATGTGATTTGATGTTAGGAACATATGTCAATTTAGAATTGGCTAATCCTTTGACAAAACGCACTTTACTTGTAATTGGGTAGATCTAGGATGTGTTTAATGCTTCAAGGAACAAGGTTTTAAGTTTTAGTGTTAAAGTCATGCAAATCTGTCCAAGAAACAAGTGAAGAAGTGCTGGATTTTAAAACTCGACAGCTAGTATCTATCGAGGTTTAAAAAGCTGCTGAAACCCGATGCTCGACAGCTAGCTCGATAGATACCCTATCTGTCGAGGTTTATGAAATTTAGTTTTTCAGAACTGATTTTCATCCAATCCGTGTGTATATGTTTGGGCTTTCTTTTGTCACAACCTTAAACATATATAAGGATTATTTTAAGGGCCGTCAAAGGCTGCGCAAGTGTGAAGCAAAGTTTTGTTTATGCAAATTGTGACTGGAGATAGAATTTGCCCTAGTTCATCTTTTTCTTGAAAAAGCTGTTGTATTTGTACACCATAGGGTTTTGTGACCAAGGAGTTTCGTGATCTTCATCGTGTGATGAACTGAAAAACTTTACAGCCAACATCTTTCTCAAGTTGGTGATTAAGTCACGTACTGAGATCCGCGCATCTATTGGTTAGTCACGTACTGGGAGCCGTGCATTGAAAATGAGAGATTGTCACTACAGAACAAGTCCAATTGGGTATTGGGGTAAGGGTTCAACTGTAGGTTGGTATAAGGTACTGAGATTCCTTTACTTGTAACCGCTTGTTGTGATAATAGTGAATTCTCGAGAGTGGTGACCTTAAAATCACCCGGTAGGGTTTTTTCCGTGTAGGTTTTCCCCATTCGTAAACAAATCACCGTGTCAATTTAATTTCCGCTGCATTTAGTTAATTGGTGATTTGTTTGTGCTACCACGTGTTTTGCATGTTAATTGAATTAATTAATTAACTTGGCTAAATCAATTGATTAATTTGTCACAAGGGGTCAATACATTCTTGGCCTATCATTTAGGATGAATTGCATCTAGAAGCTTCGAAAATTCTGTAGGATTAGAGGAAGTAAAGAGATCTAAGTAATATTCCAGCACAATCTAAACATTATCCTCCTGCCAAAATCCATGTGAATCAAATAACCCCACAATAACCACCGCACACCCTTGGTGCAATGGTCACTCCACAGGTATAAGTGCTTGTGCGGTATGGGAGGGCAAGGGCCGAGGTTGAAGTTTCCAAGAAAGAGCTTCTCACACAACCTTGAAAGTTCATTAAAATCTCCAATAGCAAGCCACAGAATCATAGCATGCCCACGCAGAGACTCTAAAAAACTCCATTGACTTACCTCTCTTTGAAGTTTCAAACGAAAATACTACAGCCTAGATGGTTGGGGACAGCAACATGCAAAGTCAAGAACTCCAAAACGTTAGTAACTTTGTTTAGGACTAATATAGAGTGAATGGAAAGAAACCATTTTATAACAACATTACTATTATACCCCTATTTTAAAATAAAACGATAAATGTTTAGAGGTGTTTTGAGAGTTTAAATAAAAATTTCATTAAATCTAATTTCATTCCCTTCAATTTGTCCAAATTTTGAGAGGAATGCAAATTTGTGATTATGAGGGTGTGGACGCCCCCAAAAATCGGATTTTTAGGTGTTGGCATCGCACATTGGGTCCTTAGCGACGTGACTATTTGTGTGTTTGTGTCTCTAGGGTGAGGTGTGTGTGTGTGTGTGTGTGTGTTAGACATGGCAAAACGGGTCAGAATTTTCTGACCCGACCTGACCTAACCCGAAAAATACCTAACCCAAACCCAATTTTTTTGACCCAATGCAAAAACGGTTGACCCGTGACTCGACTCGTGTTTTTTACGGGTCAACCCGACCTGACTCGCAACCCGACCCGAACCCAAACCATTTTTTAAAACTTTTTTTTTTGGTAAAAAAATAAAATAAAATTAAGACAATATTGGTTTAATTGTTTGTTGTGAACTTTAAAGAAACAATTGAGACATTTACATAACTGTATGCAAATTAATTAAAAGATGAATGATTGAGCATTCTGTAATGAGTAAAGATTTTTAGATATAAAATAGCAAAAGTTCATGCCAAGATAATCTAGTTACAGTATAGTTAAAAACATAGATTTAAAATTGTAGACATGTGTGAGAAACATTCATAAGTGTGAAAATAGTGAAGCCAAAATATCAAATTAATATAAATTATGAATGCTTAGACCTATTTTTTAACAATTTATGTCCAAAATAAACGGCTTTTCAAAATAAATTGTGATATTTTCTAGAGTGTGTGTTGCTTAACAATGATATGATATTCATAAAAGAGACCATGTATAAATAAGTAAACAATCAAACTTTAATATATATCTCAAATTGAAATGGAGTGCCAACCACAATTGATAATGGATTATAAAATTAATTTTCAAGATTGTAAATTTCTTATATATTTTTATTCTTTGTCAAATGAATTATCCAATAAGTCATTTGTAATTTTGTTTTATATTTTGAGATGTTGATATTGTGTAAAAATAAAATTTGTGTATTTGTTTTACTTATCTTTGTGTTATTTTGTTTTAGATAGCAATGTTAGGATTTGTATAATTTTAAAATTATTGAATAAGTATTAATAAGTGTAATTCATTCTTGATATAAGTGGTGAATTCAAAGTAATGCATTTTATATCAAGTAATTTGTTGCATGACTTTCTAAATGGCAAATACATGTTGTTTTCTTTATAAAAAAAATTCATGTGAAAATAAGGGTCAACCCAACCCGACCCGACCCATAACCCATTTGACCCACAACCCGATTGACTCGACCCGAATCCAAGCCGCCCGTTTTGCCATGTCTAGTGTGTGTATGAGTCCCTTTGTCTTATTTTTATTTTAGGAGTTGCCACCAACCATTGGTTTTGTATTAGGTGTGATTGGTCACCTATTTGTCTAATTCATTTTAAGTTACCTAATTAACTAAGCCAATTTTAAGGGTTTTTAATTAAGATAAACCAAAAGTCTTGAACCAAAGATCTTGGATTCGGAAGTTCGGTTACGTGTAGGGAATGTGTTAGGCACTCCATACTGCCTATCCAAAGGATAGTACCCCATTTTAATTTATTTCAAATGTTATCTTTTTAGTGAAGAAATAAGATATTTGGCATTTTGATTTTTTGAAAAAACGTTTTATCCAAACAATATATCTGCATATATACATGTAAGTATTTATTTACATATAACACATCATGTGAATATTTACATCAAAGAATATATACAATCAAAACATGTGAAATAAATAAATATATATATATAGCATGTGAAGGATATTTACCATGTAGCTAAAAATAATATACAATAGCATGTGAATATTTATTTACTACATAGATAGCATGTGAATACTAAATATTACGCAAGAATAAATTACAATGTAAAAATAAAAGAAGAGGGTTGGAAGGATAGCACCTTGTTGTCATCCACCATGTTTTCTCATTTTTACCATGCAAAAAAAAGATAACAATGGAGATATGTTAGTGCCAAAGAGAAGGAAGTGACTATGTAAGCTTGGTGCCTATGGGTTCAATGGAATTGAACCATAGGCACAAATCCCTAAAGATGCAATTTTAAGAAAATGTTTTAAACAACAATTCTAGAAAGAAATGCTTGAATTATTTGTTATATATTTTTCTAAATTTTTTTTTTTTGCATATTTTGTAAAAAGGAGTTTTTCTTTACTTTTAAAAGAATATTAACTTTTTGAGAAAAGAAAGTTTTGGAAAAAGGCATTTTGTGAGAAAATGTTTTTGATGAAGGAGAAAAAGTTTTGGAAGAATATTATTATTTTTTGAGAGGGAAAGATTTCTTTGAATGAACGAAATTTGAAAAAGAAAATCCTTCACAAAAACGAGTTTTCATATGTATTTTTAAAAGAAGATTTTTTTTTTTTTTTGCTACTTATCAGAGAGCCATGGTAACCTTGTTCCATGATATGATGCACAAAGAGATCGAAGTCTATATGGACGACATGATTGCCAAATCTCGCACTGCCAGGGATCATTTGGTAGATTTGAGAAAGCTGTTCAAGGGCCTTATCAAGTACAGGTTGAGACTAAACCCTAACAAATGCGTCTTTGGAGCTAGTTCAAGGAAACTACTTGGCTTCATAGTCAGCCAAAGAGGAATCGAAGTGGACACAGCAAAAGTCTAAGCCATCCGAGACATGCCGACACCGCAAACTAAGAAACAGATTCGTAGCTTCTTAGGAAAAGTCAATTACATAACTCGCTTCATAGCGTAGTTAACCGCCATATGTGATCCACTGTTCAAGCTCTTGAAGAAAGACACAAAGATAGAATGGACAGATGAATGCTAAGCGGCCTTTGACAAGATTAAGTAGTATTTGTTGAACCCTCTTATTTTGGTTCCCCCGACGCCAGGATATCTGTTGATCCTCTACTTGGTGGTACAAGAAACCTCCATGGGCTGCATGTTAGGCCAAGTGGCTGAAAAGACGTGTTGCACCCTAGCGTGGGCATCACGTAAGTTGCGGCAGGATATGCTTTATTACACCACGCGGCTCATTTCCCGCATGGATCCCATTAAGTACATCTTTGAAAAGCCAGCTCTTACAAGGAAGATTTCCCATTAGCAAATGTTGCTCTCCGAGTTCGACATTGTGTTTGTGACAAGAAAGGCCATCAAGGGCCAGGCCATAGCCAATTACCTAGCGGACCAGCCGCTGAATGATCTAGAGCTTTCAAAATCCCTCTTCCTCGATGAGGATGTCATGGCACTAGAGCTAGAACTAGATAATGTGGAACCGTGGCGTTGGAAGCTTTATTTCGATGGAGCTGCCAATTCTACTGGAAATGGAGTGGGAGCAGTCTTAGTTTCCCTTAAGGGCCAACAAATCCTTGTTTCAGTCAAGCTAAATTTTGATTGCACCAACAACGTCACAGAATATGAAGCGTGCATAGTCGACCTGTAAGTGGCCCTAGAGTTCGACGCCTATGACTTGAGCGTCTTTGGAGATTCCCTGTTGATCATCTCCCAAATTGAAGGAAAATGGCAAGCCTGAGAGAAAATATAGATAATTTAATGATATGGAGGATGTGACTGAATTTAAATGTTGAATAAAATAAGATGAGAAGAAAAATAATAAAAAATAAAAGATACTCCATAACAATAAACACCAAATTATCCAAATTAGGATATATAATTTAATAATATTATATTCTTATATACTATCTTTAATCATTTATAATGCAATAGGGTAATATTTAACAATCAAAGAGAAGAAAAAAAAAAGAAAAACAACTTAAAACACAAAGCTAAATTGCACCAACCTAAAGTAGAGTTCTAAAGAACACAAAAATTTATCAACCTAAAGTAAATATGCAAGAAAAATAAAAAAATAAAAATCGACCAAAAAAATTAAGTGAGAGAGAGATATATATTTATATATATATTTTTTTTGTGATAGAAAACTATGCATAAAATGAAAGATAGAATGACAAATTTATAGTAAGAGGGTGTGAATAACAAGTGACAAAATAAAGAAAGGGAAATAAAAAGAGTGATATTAAGGTAGAGGGTAGTGAGGAGATGAGAGGGGAATGGAGAGAGAATTGTTGGAGAAAGTATAAATATCTAAAAATTTGATTTAATGTAAAAAAAAATATAGGAAAATTGGAAATAAAAAGAATAATGACGTGGATGCTGATGTGGCTCAATTGGAGCTGTCATGCCCCAAGCCCAACTATAAAGATAGGCATGTGACAATGGCCGCATGCTTATAAAGTAAGCAGCTTACAAGTGTGCAAGGCCTTCTTAGCAACTAAAATTTATCCTCAAAATTACATCAAATAAATCCAAAATACCTCAACAATTTATTTATGAATAGATCTCCAATAATTCGAAAGGAACAAAATCCAAACCTCATGTACACAATGCCAATTCGCCAATATATATAAGATTATTACAAGACCATCTAATCCCAAAATCACTAAGCTTCTTTCCCTGCTCACAACACAACAACAAAACTCCCAAAACTTGTTATTATTCACAATCTAAAGCTGGAGGGGAAAAGGGGGTGAGTTGACAACTCAATAAATAACCAAAGTCCTAATAAGTTCTATCAAGAAAATAGATATGTAAAATAATAAGCTGTATATAGATCAAATATTTTAATCTTACAAATATATCATAGATGGATTAGAAAATAATCAGTTTTCCATATATCAAAAGTTGTAATTTACAATAGGTTCCGAAAACACACTTGCAGTTTCAAGGGTGCAAAATAGTTCAAATACTCAGACAAAGTTCACATTCTTAACAATCATTTACGACTATGGTCACGCTATATCCCCATTACTAGGCATCAGATTTAGATGAAACTAGTTCTGAGCTAATGTATATCCCCTATTAACTGGGTCTAGAAACACGATAGTCACGTGATGCCTCAGATAGAATTAATTTCGATACCAATGAATAATTCCCATTGACTGGGTATCAAAGTCAAAACATAGTTAGATTGTCCAAAATCATATATATCAAATCATAGTTCAAACAAAAATATATCTCAGTCAAATACATATATAAAATCATATATTCAATTATCAAATATATTTATCAGAATTCTTTATTCTTTACTTTAAATCAATGTAGCTAAAACAATTGAAATAAAATTGTAACATTTGTGAACCAATATTCAGTAGCTAAATTATAGTGATATAAGCAAAATAAAATCAATTAGGAGAAATGTTACTTATCTCCAAAAGCCATACCAAAAGGACACCAAAATTAGGAGTTCAACCTATTACAATCCAATACACAAATTAATTCATAGACTTAGACAAAACTACTTAATCCAATTTAAGCCTATTTACCTAAACTTAATTTATTCCTCTCTAGAAACCTCAATTCAAGAGTAACTAATTTCACTAAGCAACCTAGAGTCCAACTAGTCCATTCCCAATCCATACATGCTTGAACCTGTAGACTTCTCAATCCAACAAATTGATCTAAAAATAACACAATATATCAAACCCCATAAAAATTAACATGTTATACTCCAAATTTATCCCCTCAAAATGCATAAATAAAATTCGGTGTGTATATTAGTCAAGAAAGGCTTAGAATGGAAAAAAGGCTTGGGTGATTACCTGGACTTGGGCAAACCAAGGCTTTAGATGCGACCTTTCTCAATTCTAGCAGATTTTGATGGATCAAGTAGTTAGACCAAAAAGTAATCAGAGGTACTGGCTAAATACGAACAGCCCAAGGGGGGAGAGAGAGAGAGAGAGAGAGAGCAACGTCAAAACTTAAATGAGGGGGAGGGAGTTGCAGCAGCTCCTCTTAGAAATCTTTAGGCGTAGAAAGCAAAATCCTTAGGGTGGCTAGGGTTTACATGCTACAACTAGGATATAAATATTGCTAACCCCAATATCAGAATTATTAAGTTTCCCTTTAAAAAAAAAATCTCCTTTTTATTTATTTATCTTTTTGGAATTGGGTATCACAAGAACCTAGCAACAATAAATACTACGCTTCAGTTTTTAGATATATATATATATTCTTCTTTTTTCCTTTTCTTTTTCTTTTTCTTTTGAATATATTCTGTCCATCTTCCAAATAGTTTCCACATGTCAAAATTATTGTCCTCTAATATGTGGCAACCAAATTAAGCTCTATGATATGAGAAACAGATTTAAAACGTTAGATGATCCTTTTATTCATTCTTTTGGTCCTTACCATGAATTATCCCCTACTTGCTAAGTTCATCGTTTATGGAATTCACTTGATGGGTTTGCACGTAATTCTCATTGTTCTCATGGCCAATTTTCTCTTGAAGTGCACTATTACAGAAGTTTTATATGTTTTGAAACACTGCATATTTGATATTTCAGAAACAAATTTTATTTATTTCCCTGGCAATCTAGGACAACGTTAGTCTTAAACTCCAAATATGCCATGGAAGAACACCTGTGATTCAAGGAATAAAATTGAAGAAGTGACGTATATTTATAACTCAAGAAGTAACATGTACATATAAATTGTAAGTTTTAAGAATCCAGTAGGTACAAGCCAAATTCGGCTGCAGCAGTTGAATCAACAATAAGTGGAAAGATACTGATGCTTTATAGTATGTAATATACAAACATCATGAACTAAGACTAAGAATAGTATCATCATTGGGAGTAAGGCACAACAAAAAATATATGTAAGGAACCTTGCATCCTGTTGCAGCTGGGTAATGGTTTTCTTGGCTAGTCCATCTCAATGGTAAATTAGCTCCTTTCCATCACATTACTTGGTGATGGTGTAGTCCAACAATATATACCGTTGGTTCAAATTTCAAAGAGGCACCAAGTAAGGCTTTATCATATTTAAGAGGGGTTTCTATGTCTCCACAACAAAATTCACGTTCAAGCTTGCATTTGTTAACTTGCCCTGATTTTGATGGGACCTATTCTGTTTGTCTCATGAGTTGTGGAATGAATGTTGTTCTTGTCGCTCTTGAAGGAACCTTTTACTCCTTTACATTTGGATGGAGCTTTCTTGCATGTTGTGGGAGAAAAATCACTGGCTGCAGTTCTTTCAGCAATTCTTTTTTGGCGTTGAATCAACTGTTCTTCCATCTTCTTCCGAATTTCTTCTTCCTGTATACAAGCACTTATCATTTATGAGTACAAAAAAAATGATGGAAGGTAAACAAAGAAAAATTCAGGAAATAAAGAAGCATTTTTCACTACCTTCTCCAATTTGCTCTTTTGAACAATCAGCCTGCTCACAGAAGATGGTTTCTTGCTCTTGGGCACGATCTCAGATTTACTCATCCCAAGAGATCCATGCAAAGCTTTTGACCTTGCTTCTTTACCAAGATTTTTACTTACAGTTGTTTCCTTGCTATTGGAATTGGAGCTTTTACAATTTGAATGAAGGGTCTTATCCAAATGATCACTTGCTTCAACAACAGAACCTCTTCTATTAGCTTCTGTAAATGAGATGTCGATTCCATAGTCCATAGTCCAAGAACCCTCAGCAGACTCCAATCTAGAATCTCGTTCAAGCACTACACAAAGATCATCTGGCTCATTGGTATTAGATATTTCATGTTTAACATGTGAAATATCTGAAGTGCCATTTTCCGAGAAGGCAGACAAAGTTATATCAGTCTCCATGCTTATGTCTGTTTTCCATTGAGAATCATAATGATCAATTGCTGGTCGAGTCTCTATCATGAATGAATCATCAATAGGTTTCCCTATTATACTTTTCTCAGTGTGAGAGAAATCACCCTCTAATGATAAAATGCTAACACCATCAAGGAATGTTTTCTTGATGCTTAAATCATGGTTTTCTGACATTCCAGAGTGATTGACAGTGAACAAATCTTCCATTCTCCCAATTTTAATTATAGCCGATTCAGCGGAACAAGTAGATAAAGTATTCCCAATATAAGTTCTTGATTCTTCAATTCTCTGTGAAAACAGTAGTTCCGCATTTGCACAGTCCCTCCTTTTCATAAAAGGATGGGAATTCTCACCATTTTCAAAGTCTTCCAACTCGGCTCTAGCATCATTTCCACCCGTCCTCTCAGTTACAACAAAGGAATTGGCTGCAGCCATCAGTCTCTTTGGAGCTTTCTCAAACTCCATTCCCACAGCAGGTCTGGCTGTGAATGAAGTTTCACCTTCAGAGCTTCTGAGTCTAAAATGTTCATCCTGAACATCTATGGGCTGAAGCTTCCCTACCTCTCTAATGTTCAGCTCATTATCTTTGTTGGTAGAATTATTTGTCTGGTTCAAATTGTAGCCGCCCTTATCTAAACCTATTTTCTTGTAATCACATGAGTTAGGCTCATGAAACTTCTCTAGTGATCTAACTCCATTCTCTCCATTAATTAACTCCTCATCTGGAGTAGATTCATCAGAGACACTGCCCTTCTTCCCATCTCTCCCCTTAGGACTGATATAGTTGATATTACGAATGACAACTGTTCTGGAGGATTTCTTCCTATGCGTTTTTATTTTTGGATGCTCCCTTGAAGAATGTTGTCTGTCTTGCTGTAAGTATAAATGTGAATAACTCCCAGAATCAGAGTCACTGGATTCTGTACCTCCATCTTCTGAATATTCAGCTTCGTTTTTATTGGGCTTCCTCCCTGCTGAAGTTGTCTTATTATTCCCATAATTGGGTTGTCGAACTAGACCATTACTAGATTTATCCATATTAGGAGGCCATTGCATATTCTTTGGATAGTAAGGAGGAACAGACTGCATAAGAGGGAAAGGATGTCCTTGATACGGAGGTATTTGTTGGATAGGGATTTGAAAGTTGTATACATACTGAGGAATCTGGTTTTGCCATGGCATAGGCAATTGAACTTTTGCCGTAGTTGATGGTATCTGATCTGATGCGTTATTATCTGCACATAATGTAACCTTGACATCAAAGAACAGCCCTCTATCGGTAGGAATAGATGTCACTAGATAATTCCTATTATATTATATGCATGCCATTGCAAAACATGATTACGGAAGTTCATAGTAGCTCTAAAATTTACAGAAGCACCATTTTACACTAAATTTTTGTTGTTCAGTTTCACATACTGAGAATAAGAGAGTACATTTACAGAACTTCAAGTTTTAATTGTATAAACAGAGGTGAGTGAAACTGTAAAATAAAAAAGAGAAAAAAAAAAAAGTGAATATTGTTAGTGGAAAGACAATGATAAAATCAACAACGTATTATGAACCATGAAGTAGTTCAAATATTTCATTGTAAACTAAGTTAAATGTAATTGTTGTCTTTGACTCCTTGTTTCTTTTCCTATGACACTTATTATTGCACTCTTTGTGCATCATAACACAAAATTGATGGATCTATTAGAATTGCTTTGTTTTATTTGAAACTAGATTTGCTTTATTTTGCTTTGAGGAAACGTCTTACTCAAGATACAGGAAAAACATTGGTGTCTAAATATTGAATGTAAAACTATCTTTTGTTTATCTTCGGATTCTAAATTGTGGTTTATCTTTGGTGTATCCAGTAAGCATAAATATTGAATGTGGATCTATCATTCGAAACAGGAAAAAAAAATTTCAATAGCAGGGCTGAAAAGCAATATAAGAAGAATTAGTAGTACCTCTTTTGCTGTCTAAACATGCATGACTTGTAGACGAGTGAGATTTTGGTGTATCCATAAACCCATTTGCCAAAAGATTACAGGTAGAGGCATCATCTTTAGATGAATCTGAGGTGGTACTCTGATAAT